>CM028917.1:14967500-15567500 GCA_016801845.1 Polydactylus sextarius | reverse complement strand
GCTGGGCGTCTCAGACAGGGCTGACTAATGATCTGACTAGCTTGGCCACGGCAGGAGTGATCAGTGACAGCTTAATGAGGCCACAGGGCTTCTGTGCTTACAGAGATAGAGAGAGGAGGAGGGCGGTATGGTGGGAGAAACACGGAAGAGAATAGAAGATAAAAATGTACAGGAAAGATTAACTAGATAGGAGTAAATGAGAATTGAGGAGCATGTAGACAAAGCAAAAGCAAAACAAGAGAGAAAAATGAGAGGGCGCAGTTAAAATTAATGGATGGTGCAAGGTGTCCCACTGATGTCCTCCCACTCCTGACATGCCTGAGATTCACTGCGTGTGTGTTTGTATTTGTGTATGTTTGCTTGCAGAGCATCCCCAACTGCTTGGTGCATCTAATTATCCAAAAGTGACAACTCAAGCGGGAGTTTTTTTTTTTTTCTTTTGCCTCCTATTTATCCTCCTCCTCTTCCTGTGTTGGTGTGAGATGAGTCACCCACAGAAACAGTTAGGAAGGGCCATCACCTCCTGTCGTCGCTGCTGGAGGTGGGAGCACGGGGTGCGAGTTAGTTAGGCCTGCATTAGCATGTTCGCACCCAGAGACAGCCGGAGGAAGTTTGCAACCAGGGGAACAAGGGGGAACACAGCTCGAGGACAGAGAGGAAAAAGGAAAACGTGGTGAATGATGAATGACTAATGGTCAGATGTTTATAAACTGTTGGGACTCTCTGTGGGGTCCTAAATCTCAGCCAGTACATATATAAAATCAACTTAATAAATTCAAGTTGCAAATGTTTGCTAGCGACATGGATTTGGGGGCTGGATTGTTTGTTGGTCCACCACAGAAATATCTCAACACCTATTTGAAGGTCTGCCACTAAAAACATTCATATCCCAGTAATGATGAGTTGCAATAACTTTAATGATTCATTAAGTTTTTCTCTAGCAGCACAGTGAGGACAAATATGAAATAAATAAATAAATAATATGGTTTACAATCAAACACCTACACAACTAATGAAGCTTTCAAATACACCATAGAAGAAGGTAAACCTACAGCAGCTTAACATGATATCATTATCATTATTATATTATGCTCTATAATTATAGCATGTTTATATTAGCATTAGCATTAGCTATATAAACATTTAGCTCAAAGAGCTGCTAATATGGCAAAATACTCTTGGCATTGCCAGCACTGAGTTGAAGCAATGGGGCATTGACCACCGAGGAACCCCTTTAAATTTTGTTGTAGAGGAAATAGAGGTCTATTTTCAAAATCACTTTTGGTAAAACTGCAAGATTTTTCGATATTTTCATCAGTTTTACAAGAAAGACTATATGGAGAGGAAGAATAATAAGCAACGAACCAGTTTATACAACCAAGGATTGGTGCAGAAAACAATTGTTGAACCCCCAGATTTGTTTCACAGCAAAAAATAATGGCAACTCAACTTCAAGTCTGCCAACAAAACCTCATAGTATGTGAATGACAAGGATGTTGGGAATTAACCTAAATTGGTGTTTTAAAATAACCAGGAGACAGTGGGAGAAAGTGAGACAGAGATGTGCCTGGACCTGTACCACTGTCGTCAAGTATTTCCCACTGTGTGGCACAGCAGATGCCACACAGTTACTAGTCTTCAGAGAAGATTAAAAAAAAAAAAAAAAAGAACAGTATAGATCATGTAAATTATTTTATTTCTTTCTCTAAAATGGTGCAAGTCAGTAACTGCTTTTGAGAGATGTGTCGCTGTGCTTCTTTACCTGAGTCTACAAAGTAGGACGCCGTTTGTGACTTGTTCTCAGGGGAGACATTCTTGAGTCATACACACCTCAAGTGCCCCAAGCCCTCCAAAATATCCCCCGGCAAAATACCGAAGGTGTGAAAACAGGATAGTTAAAGTGCACACATGTATCCCTGCAAACATAAATGAACACACACACGTATACTTACATTGCACTAACTACGTAAATCCACCCAGGAGACACAGCCACAGACTTTGCGATGTTTATTTTTCTTAAATAGAGCATTACGTAATCTTCAAGTGCTTAATGAAGCAGAGAGCGAGGACGGGGGACGGTGATGGGAGAAAGGGTAAGGACGGAAGACAGGATGGGGAGGAGAAACCTGTGAGGTGACAGCCCCAGTGGAGCAGCACAAACTGAGGTGGCTTTGTTAAAAGAGACGGAGGCACACAGAGACCTCAGCATGGCATCTCACCCCTGGTGCCTCACAAAGACAATTAAATGTGCTGTTTGGGCTCCAGATTTATCTGTAAAAAAAATAGTGGCTACTTTTTCAATTTGTTGGTGACGGACTGAGACTCTCCAGAAAATAATTACAGCATTGACCATTTGTTCAAATGTTGTTTACCTTTACACCTCTTGCAGCAATATAAATCTCAATGTTTGTCTCACAGAAGCAAAGATGGAAGAAGCAGGATGTGATACTGCAGGGAAAGCTTTTGGGTAATTTGATTAAATAATAATAAAAAAAGACTAAATATTACAACAACCTGCTGTCTCTTCAGTATGTATTTCATAAAGCCAAATTTGACTCACTAATTTTAATTAAGTATCACATTTTGCTGCAATATATCTCAGCATCTGCTTGGTAACAGCAACCAGTGTATGTGGGTGAGCTGGGAGGAGTTAGTCAAGGTGAATGATGCATTACTGAGAAAACGCCTTAAACAAGCAAACAAGTCAACAGGTTGTGACTCACTTTCACAGCAGCAAAGAGCAAAGCTGGCACATCACACCTCTTAGCCAATTTTGAATATCATCACTCACATGGGGGGGAAGGATGATGAGTATTTTTGGACTGAAATGCAGCAAGAAGCTGCTACATCCCTTCCTCCCACCTCCCCAACTCTCCTGTGGTCCCTCCCCGGTGGTGACATTAAACACTGAGCTGCCTCTGCCTCCAGTCTGAGGAATAGGTCAGCTCCCTGGCCACCGTCTGCCCGCAAACACATTGTTTACCAGCCTGTCTGAGATTACACACACGTACACCCAAATGCAGGGGTGGGCATGTGTAGATGCAGACTCATGCACATAACTACACACACACACACACACACACACACACACACACACACACACACACACACACACACCTGGTGTATCGTAGGTTATAAATTATTCATAAAACTCTCATCTGATAAACACAATTGCATGACTTGATTATCCTGAAGTGGTAAATAACACTATATTTATAATTTGGTCTCAGCTAATCTTTTATTACCCTTAAGGGATATTTCAGACTTTGCTTTTACTTGTCAAGTCATAATTTTAATGACTTATACTGAAAACACCACATAGCCTTTCTTTTACTCTACTGCATATAAACAATACATTTTAGAAGATTAAGATGTCACACTGGCAGGGTTTGCGACACCACACTGACTTGAGCCCTGTGCGTAAAAACACAAGTTTCTCACTTTTTTTGAATGGAGCTGAAGCAGTGGGAGCACAAACACAAGGGTTTCCAGCACAGAAGGTAAACCAGGTTGAACTTCTGCTGGAACATTATGTCAAATTCTTGTTGGATTCCTTTGTGAGTTCCTTTGAGTTGTACAATCTGTCAGTATTATAACCACTGTGCAGTGTTTTGGGATCTAAACATATTGTTATGTTACACCAACTGTAGTTTTTGTATCTCGGTCTCACCTCTAAATCCCACACTAACACCTGTTGGTTTTTACGATGTGACAGTTGCTTATTTACAATTAAGCCGACATAAAGCAACTCTGGCTGCCAGTTTTACCTATCTATGGTGCTCAACAGGCAGCTTATGATGAATTCAATGAAATGTGTTATGCTCAAAACCTGAAAACAACCTCAGAGCTGTATGGACAAAACCAGTAAAGCTGTGGGGCTGTAGAACCAAAACAACAAGCTAAAAGCTGTTAAAAAGCATCATAGAGCTGAGGGGAATTGGAGAAAGGGTGATAATTCTCTCTGAGACTCTGGTGTTATACTTTCACAGAAACACAGATACTTGAACTAATGATATGAGCTTGGACTGTCTATTTGGAAATCTACCCCAAATTCAGACTTGATCTTCTCATTTATTAGTGAGTCATGCAGCAAAATGAATCTTAATATCAAGTTTGGATTTGCTAAATACCAAAGACGAGCAGACAGAAACAAATGCAATATGGTTTAAATGAGAAGAGAGTGCATGATAATGGTAAATCCATAATTTCTGTGAACTCCAAAGCATTGTTATGCACATTAATCATCAGCAACAAAAAACAGTTTGAGCTTTATGAAATTATGCTAAGCAATGAGGTGTTGTTCACGAGCAACCATTAAGTTCTTAAATCAGGTTAGGCTCTGTGGTGCGCTTCCTCATTTCAAACACCTCCCAACAGGCCACACTGCATCTTTCACCTGCTGAGAATGGATTTTTCTTTTGTTTTTTTCATGACTATTCATCTTCTACACTTCACCTCAGTAGGATGCAGGATCTGGCACTATCATTAGTCTGTCTGCACTAAATGAGCTTCCATTCATTCAGCAATTACATCCAGCAATGAGTGCTTGTGTGTCTGGAATGATTAAAGACAAAATAAGTGTCTTCAGACACGCAGTGTAACACAAAAGACTCTTGGTAAGAGACTTGTTGTCTCTTGTGGAAAGTTGGATAAGGATCGCACAGTTTAACACCTTCCATTCAGATCGGTGGACTCATTAATCTGGATAAGGGAACACAGACTGATGAGGTTCTTGGATGTAATTGGAATAATGTGCACATAAAATAATCAATTATTGATTAAGGAATTCAAAGCTCCAACAGTTTTATGAACAACTTACAAAGTTTCCCCAAAAGTATGATCTGATAACATGGGCCGAGCTCTTGAGGTAAACAGGAAGTTCAGTTTAAAAGACATCAGACTAGTTTAGTGTGATGAGAGCAATGGGTCATCATAACAGAGCACGTCGGCCCGGGAGAGACAAACATGTCAGGGAGGCTAAACTCCTCCAGAGTCCACCTTTCTGAGCAACTCCTCTCTTCAGTAACACAGGAGCATCAAGGGCTGGCTCAGACTGACATTTCTAGGGCAGCTATCAGTGTTTGTGTGTTTGTGCGTGTGTGAAACTGTGTATGTACCTGACTGAGTGATGTACTTCAAGACACGATCACTTTTGGGATACGAGAGATGGGCTAAAAAACCAGTTGACTTTAAATGCATGTGACAAAGTGATCAAGAAATAAAGTTTTTATGTACTCTCCCCATTCTATTATATAATCATGAAATATATCCATCCATCTATTTCTCCTCAGAGGAGATCCTGATGGGGTATCTAATCCCTCCATCATGTCCTGATCTGCCCCAGGGTGTCCTCCCTGGTGGACATGGCCAGGATACCGCCAGAGGGAGACATCTATAAAACATCATAAACAGACCCCCAAACCACCTCAACTGACTTTTTAGTTCCTGTCTGATGCTTACACTGTCAAACAGAGCTATCAAAATAAAAAAAACCCGGCAGAGCACTTAAATTACCGCCAGAGGTTCACATAAATCTGGTGGCCAATTACATTCAGTCAAAATTTTAAGTTGCAGAGCAAACTCCTTCCATAAAAATGATTCAGTGAGGTTTATAGATTTATACATTTAAAAAAAAAAAAAGCTCTGGGATCAGGTCTGCGCTTGGCTCGCTCTCAGCAGATAGACTTAACAAAAATGGACAGTCGAACTAATCAAAACAAGAGTAAACAGAAATGATTGACACAAGCTATGAATAGAAATCTGACAACAGCAAAGAAATGTCTTTGTTGTGCGATTCAGAACAAACCGGAGAAGAACAACAAATGAAGCTAAAGCTAAAAAGGAAGCAATTGGCAAAGAGAAGAGAAGGTTGCCCACACACACACACACACACACACACGCACACACACACGCCATACGGCACAGCAGGGGGTAAATACACATGCTGGACTTGGAGAACACACAAACATTAGCAACCACAGTACGACACACATGTGTACGTGGTCACAAGGGTGTGCATGTGTCGTATTGATACATCACCATGCGTGTAGGCTACTCACAAGCCACTCGGTCTCCTCATGCCTCTCTCATGTTAAACTTATTGTGCTGTTTCTCCTGTTGTCCGTCACAGACCAGCAGGGATCAGATCCTTTCACACACACATCATGCTACAAACCAGACTCTCCACATCTCCTCTCTACATCTCTACATCTTCCCTCGTTTTCTCCTCGGCAGGCAGGAAACCCACCAGCCCCCAGACTGTCTTTGCTCTACTTTTCTCTCTTACAGGTTCATGCAAAAGGAAGTGACAATGTTGCAGATTCTCCCCTTCTATTCTCCAATTTTCCCATCTTTGTCAGCTGTAAAGTTGTAGTTCTTACTTCACATTATCTGAAATCGCACCGCTAAAAATGTCTCCTCTGACCACCCTCTCCCATCTTCTCTGTTCTCATTATTCACTCCTCATTCTCCTCCCTCTTTTTGTATTTCTTTTATTAAAGACCAGGACCTCAGGTGCAGCAGCAGCTCTCTGTTCTTTTCCCTTGAAGAACATTCACTAAATTCCTCTTAATTTAAAAGAAAAAAAAAAAAAACAACCTTTAAACGGGGGTCTTTGCTGATTCCCTATTCCCAAGCTGCCCATGAATTGATGTCTCAATTTATCTCCTTTACATTCATAATACTTGCTGCTCTCATTGTCTTTTCTCACCCATGAATTTCTCTCTTTTCATGCAGAGAAATCTCTTGTTGTCAGACTTTCATCCCCGCTGAAAATGTCAAAACAAGAATTTTGACGTTTCAGCGTTTCCCTTGATTAAAAGAAGAAAATGAATTCTCATCCACGCATGACCTACTCCCATTAATTAACATTTCGTGAGAAATTTGGACGTAACTGGCACGCGGGCAGGTTGATAAGCGTGATGAATGACTCTATCTGGACTGAAAATAGTATCTGTTTATCTCAAAGATGAAAATTAGCCTTAATTACGCTGAATAACATAACACGCTGGTCACACTAGGCTGGAAAAACAGTAAGTGTGAAGAGGAACCGTTTTTTTTTCATTACATCTTTGACTCTTTAACCCAAACAAGATTTGAAACCAAGTTTCCCTTGCGTAACATATTGAGTGTGTGGGCTTAAAAGGAGCCCACGGCTTTAATCATGGCAAAGTCCGTTGATATTATGTCTCTTTCTGCTTCACACACTAATACACTAATTTTTCATAATTTCTTAATTCTACTACCACTGGAAGTCACTGTTTGCTGAAACGCTTTAGTCACTGCTCTCCATCTTCTTAATTGCTTCACACTTGTAATTTTTTTCTCCCTCCCATGCTCCCTTTCCTCTCTGGGTCTTTGGGGTTTATTTAGGCAGAAGGCTTCTGTCATTGTCAGCCTGCAAGTGGATTTTAATGAGCCGTGTTGTTAATAAGCAATAGGGAGATCCAGTGTTCATGCATGCTGCAGAGCATGTTCAAATATACATGCGAACACACAAACACACAAATGACGGTGTTACGTAATCATTCTATTAAAATGTTTTCTTTGGGAAAGCACTCAGAGCAGGGTGAAACACACAGCTGGTGTTGTTTTATGCAGCTACTGGGGCCATATTATTTTATTTTGCTTAAGTATGTTTGTTAAGTACAAAAACCAAAGTTTATTTTGAAGTTTGGATATATGGATATATAACTCTGCACTGAAAAAAAAAATTACATTAAAATAAATGGACATTGGGTAATGCAGCCATGTGCTGAGAATAAACGGGTAATGCAAGTGATTTAATATTTAATTCTCAAGGTTCTGGTATGAATGATTGTATGAAATAATTTGAAAACTCCACAACGTCATGTTATCTGCCATGATATTCCATCAGATTTGTGTCTGTGACCCAAACTTTGGGTCATGGACTTTTCTCTTTTAGGGCTACAATAGCCTCCTCTGCTTTAACAAACGTATCTTGTCACTGGTTCTCTTCTCCTTCTACTTGTCTTCTTGTTTTACAGCAGCGAAATTAGCAGCTAGCAGCCATCATCAGCCATTGATTCGCTCTCTTCTCCCACATTAAGAAACATTACCACTGTACTTTTGTATATAATAACATAGACCCAACTAATCCAATGTTGCATATCCATGTGTTGATAGGGAAAAAGTGACCACCTCCGACGTCTTCACATGCATTTAAAAAGACTTTATTACAAGAAAATAGTGTCAAACTCAGTTGAATCCAAGTCTCTGGTGCCAATTTTAAGATCCCCCCATATTTAACCCAAGACACTCTCCCTATATATGTTTTCTTATCTCCAAAATCCCACCTCTTCCAGGCAGAGTTGCCTCTGTCCAGATGGTTTGTAACATCTGACTTAACATTTAACCTTTGGTATATATTTATATTGCACAATACCACAGGACTAGAAGCAAACAGGAAGACACACTGACTATGGCAGCCCTGACCTGTAAGATACTACACCAACTAATTTAATGAGTGATTAATCGATTAGTTGTTGCAGCTCTAGCTATTACAGTGATAATATTCTAGGCTCAGGTTGAAAAAAATTGAATAATTTTGGCACATTGCTTGATAATGAAAAAATATTGTTACAGGTGTTGCAGCCAAGGTGGATAAAATGCCAGTGAGATGCAAATTGCTGGTTTATTGGCCCACTGCTTCAGACCTTTTTAAATGTGCCCCACCCACTGCTGTGCAGCTGTAACAAAGAAGGGTATTTGGAGAAGTCAGCTGGTGGCTGTGCTACAGTAGAGATGTCCCACTGCGTGTGTTTTGGTAAGGTGGCCATTTTCAGACTCGAGTAAAGCCGTATGACGGATAATAAGGGCAGAGAGACCTGAGGCGAGGAGAAGCAGACTGTGAGTGATAGGCGGCAGCGTGTTTTCCTTCTCTCTGCAGCACAGCCCAGGGACAGTTATGCAAACAATGTTCTTCACACTCCAGCATTTAGATGCGATGCATTTAGGCAACGTGTGATGTTTTCATTTGCACACTCCATCAACAAAACTAAAAAGAGATCGTCTGACACTCAGTGTATCATATCTACATGCACTCGCCCTCAAGCACAGGAATAAGTGTAAACAATAACAAAATGTATTTATCTGTGTAATTATGTGCAGTATGTGTAACATTGCATTATGTTCTGTTGTGTGTTTGAATTTCTCACATGAATAGCCAGACAAAGTAAAGGGAGTAAATGGAAAGTTTCCATATATTTTCTGTTATTTAAAATATCAATGCACCATTTGGTCAATGAGAATCTTTATCATTTTCCCACCTTCAGAACATCAGGTTTATATAAAAGTGCACCCCAAACAAGCCCCAGATTTTATTAACTAACTAACTTACTAACACACAATCTTCAATAACCGGGCACAGAGCCAACAACTGCAGGTTGCAATTTGATATCCGTAATTAAATCAGCAGCTTTTGTAATCGCTCATATTTTCCAGCTGTTCAGACATCTGAGACTTTCACGCTTATCGATTTCTGATAACTTTTTTAAGTGTGGGTCTCTAATCACCTCTGTCCTATTGTTGTAAAATGTAGGATTACCTTATAAATCTTTTGCATTTTACAAGCATGGTGGGGGGTGTAACACAATGATTGTTTACAATGGTGTACTTCAGATATCAAATGATAAAAAATATTGATAAAATAATTCATAACCTTGACCGAGATGTAGTCCAATATGTCATTTATGACATGATGACTACACAAGAAATTAATAACTTATCTAATTATATTTATGTGTTTGTCCTCAGTTGGAGTGATGGGTGTACCGTATTGACCCAAATATAAGAAATATAAATCCCAAATATAAGAAAATTCTCAAAAAGACGGATCAGGGTCTAAACCAACATGAAACATCTTCTCCCCAAGCGAGTCAGAGCTTCTCACTCACACACACCAGAGGCCTGGTGAGATGCAACTGCAACACAGAGACTCACTAGAAAACAGTGGCTCAAATGTTGAGCAAGTTAACAAACAGCAGAAGTCTCCAAATGCAAAATACTTAAATATTCTAATGAATAATTCTGAGAATATTCTGAATCGATGCTTAGATAAACATATTTCAAGTTCAGTCCAGCAGATCATTCTTCAACAAATTTAAAATGATTTATCTAAAAATGACATGATTTACATTCTTAGTGATGACGTGATTTCCATTCTTACCAATAATTTGTTGAATTTACATGCATTTGTTTTGCTACCATTGGCATGTCTTTCCTCTCTTTGAGAGCAATCTGTCTGAAATTACCAGAAGCGGTGTCAGTCTGGGACATCTGGTCAGCCTGAAGTAATGTTGCTTACTACTTAACAGTCTGACAGATTGTGATTTCTGACTGAAGCCTCATGTCCACAGCCCCCTCTGTGTAGTGCTCTTACGTAATCGTAACGTCTGTAATCTTAAGAGCCGATCTGTTCTTCTGGGTTAATGACACACAGACTGGTGCTCATCTTTTGATCTGACCTCTCTGACTTCCATATTGTATCGTTAACATCAAGTTTACTTCATTGTCTCTGGCTGCTCTTCATTTACACTTGCGTTGACTCACTGAGGTTTCACTCCCTAAGCTGTAATCTGCTCTCTGTGCACTTCAGCATTAACATGTAGAGAGATTTGACATTGTGTAAGCTGCTGTAGCAGCTGTGTTACCATGCTAGCTCTCTCAGCTGTTGCTGCAGGTTAGAATTGAGCCTCTAGGAGGGTAATGGCTCGAGACTGGCAAACTGATGATGCATGATGCCACTGAAATGTCGGCCACTTTATGCTAACCAAGCAAGACTAATGCTATCAGGGCACTTTGCTGAATCCATGATATTCTGTGCAGGAGGAAATCACTGACGTCTGGAGTGAGTTTGGAGATGAAGTGTCCCCATCAGGACACTGCATCTCCAACTGCATCAGGACGGAGGCTGCAGCCTCTGAGAGTAAAAGACAAAGATGCATTCAGCTGTCACAGCTGCCAACAACAGGATGAGGAGACGGAAGGAACAAGGGATTTACCATGTTTCAGCTCACCACCTGTCAGTGTGTCAGAGTGATGCAGAAACATCCAGAAACTCAACTCATCTGACTCATTGTGATGCTCTAATTCTCACTCACTGTACAGGTTGACAGTGGGCAGATGACAGCTGACAGGTACTGGCACCAGGCAACAAAACAGCTAGCCACCGTGTTGTTTCTGCACAAATAAGTGGAACATCAGCAAACATGAGCTCCCCTGGAGAATTGACCACGATGTACGATGACGTACGAGTATCGTCATATTATCAAATCTAAAAAGCTTACTGTATTACTGTGTGTATGAAAGAGCAGGAAGCAGACAATGGGCAGAATTAGTTATAATTAAATGCAGCAAAATGACCTTGGACATTGATGGCAGCAAGTACAATATGAAAGCTATGTTGATTTTATGGATAAATTTTGGTCCAGTGATATTACACCTGAGGTGAATTTGTTATTTGTCCCAATAAATAATATAAAACCACAGTGATGTACGTATCTGTAATAAAGCCGTTTGTCAGAACCAACCTCAAAACCTTGTACAAGCTTCTACCAAGCAGTATCCTCTCTCCTCACTCGTCTGAACAATAATAATAGAGCACTTACATGAATCATGATGGTGGATCAGAGGGAGGAAGGAGATTGGTAATGAGAAGCATATCTCTCCCATGTTATTGTATTGTACCATTACATATGTGGACATAAACAGTTCTTCCCGTCTGTGTTGATTTTTACTGTAGTTTAACTGGAAAAAGGCAAAGAAACTGAAGTCTGAGTACTAAACACTAGAGCAGGTAATTGCCTGGAAAAACATATTACAAACTCAACAGAGAGCCGTGTAGAACAGGGTGAAATGATGAAGTGGATTATAGAATAATGGCTCCTCTGTTACTAACAGTACAACAACCGTTTTTCTCTTTGTTGGTATTTTTAAGTATTAACATCTCACACTGTCAACTGTAATTTTATCTTCTATGTATCAACAACAACAACAACATCAACAACTGACTGGGGTTCGGTTCAACTTGTTCTGATGAGTCATCAAGCACAAATCATATTTACATATAATTAGCTCAACAATACGCTGCCTTCAGGTGCAACATGGAGAAACATGTTATTTTGTTTCTGACACACTGAGACAAATTATCCTAAATTACTAACTCACAGATTTGTTGTACTGGACTGTATGAGACTCAAAATGTTTGTGTGATTTAATCTTTTTTTCACAGGATGAGAAAAAAATAGATTTACAGGAAGAGCACAGCACATTGTGTATTTTTGAGAGTTCACTGAGGATATAAATTCATGTCATGCAGGGTTGATGTCTGCTTTGAGGAGTGGATTACAAGTAATGGTTCAGTGTTTTGACATAAACCTTTGTCTTCTCAGTCAGGAGGTGAATAAAGTATCTGTTTTTCATGCAGGTCACTGCTTACTTTTTCCTCCCGTCCTTTTCCCATAACTAGCCTCTTTTTTACAGGACTCATTGGCTAATGATGCCGCTCACTCTGCTCATCATACCAATTAAACCAACGGTGTAGGTTTCAGCAGTCAGAGTGTCAACAGGCCTGAATGCAGATGACAGCTGTAATGAGACACAGACAAGTGGAGGGTGGCTGTTCTGGTTTATGTAGATATTATAAATTAGCTGATATGTAGATAAACTGAGTCAGAATTAATTAGATAGAGTCAAAAGGTTGAGGAGCTGAACGTGTAAGTGCACTTACACTTGTATTTACAGTATTACAGCACCGGCAATAAATGAAAGAGTATCACGAAACTGAAAAGCAGAGTTTCACTCGTGTTTCACCTCTGACCACGCCCATCAGTGACGTCACTGTTTAAACTGTCAACCTGGTGTACGCATCTACATCATCACAATAAAAGTAAGATGTTTAACCACTGACACTCAACAAAAACAAGACAAGACAAGTCATTCATCAAGTGTCCAGGTTTGAGGACTGACCCTGAAGTGCCACATCCCCAGTTCACCATTTTGTATTAATGTTCTTTGAAACGAGAATAAACTTAAAACCCCAAAAAGACACATATATACCACAAAAGATTAGCTTAGACAGCCATCTGCTTCAATATTGACGTGTATTATAAACTAATATGTTTCCTCACAGTAAAGGTAAGTTTTCCATCAAGAATGAATAAATGAAGTTCATTCAAGCTATATACACAAAGTTTGGAAATCCACTTTTTATTATATTAGTTAATTAGTCAACTAACAGAAAATTTATTTTTTTTAGAAGTATTTTGTTTCTGGATTAACGGTCTAGTATTGTGTGCACAGTGAAACTTAACAGATATAGAAACAGAAATTTTCAGGCTGCATATAAAGAAAATCCTCCTAATCCCCATAAAGTTAAAAAAAAAAAAAAAGATGAATATAGCTCTGAAATAATGATATTACCATATAACTCTGACAGTCACTGTTTCTGTGCACATAAGTAAGCACAAAGTATTATATCATGGCCAAATATGCCCGAAAAAAGTATATAAAATAAATTTAAAAATGATATGAAATAAAATGTACATGTTACTGATGTTATAAAATTACGTATAACTGATCACTAAATTATATTGTTCAAACATGTCGGTCTTTCATGGACATGAATATTAAATACAAATATGAATTAAAAGAAATAAAATAAGCTAAGTCCCTTGAGTCCTTTGTTTAAAGTCTGAATCAAGTTTCCAGTCATGAAAAACAAGTCAAAGTCAAGACGAGTCTTTCATCAGTGCTGGTTACAGCAAATCTCAACTTCTCAAAATTTGTGACTTGAGTTTGGTCACGTGACTCAGGTTGTCTATTCCTGTGAAACATGCAAACACTCTGCAGCAATGTTGCTAAAGAAGAGAGCCAAAGACAGATGGTTGGAAAGAGGATTTGCCAAGGAGAGTAACAGCAATACACACATATAAAGCTTAACCTCCTCAGTCACAGCAACTAAATCTGCCACTGAAACGAAGTAATGTCACCAAAAAGAAAAAAAAAGACTTTAAAGGGACTTTGTTTGGTCAAAGGTCTATTATGCTCCTGTAAAGTTCTTTGTGAAACCCATGTTGTTTCTCTATGGATGAGTCACCTTCATTCACTGATTCCAGAGTGATCCTTGACTGATAATACAGCACTATTTACCACCCACGCCTCACAATGTGCTGAATGAGAAACAGAAAGAGGAGGGAGGAGAAGAGTGAGGGACGCACTTTTCACTCAAATGCTAATGCGAACATGTCTCTCTCTCTCTCTCTTCTCCATGTCATTCTCTGAGCAGATCAAAGCATCTGCCCGGATAGATGACGCCATTCACACATTGAGATTGGCGCAAGGGTCACTCTCAACCCGCGGTGTAAAGGGGCAGAGTGAGTGTGAGTGTGTGTGAGTGAGTATGTGTGTGTGAGAAAGAGAGTCAAGTCATGACACTACACTGATTCAGAGGCTAAGGGGCAGAGATGGAGGAGTGTGGATGGAGTGATGGCGAGAGGCGGACAGAGGGGTTAGTGATGGATAAGTGTTGGTGAGTTACTCACTCTGAGTCTGGACAGATAACAGAAACAACATGTTTCACTTGCAAGCAGAGAAGTCCAAAAAAATTGTCCTTGATAGGCTTTTCTTAACTCAAAACATAAAATATTAATAAATCATGGTCTACACACCATGTGGCTGAGACTAGAACACATTTTAGATACATCTATTATTGGCTACAAGAGTACTCTGGCTTTTAGTTCAAAACAGATTCTAATTTATTATTCAAGTGCTTTTTCTAAGAAACCAATGCCTCGTGCTTAGTGCTGTGACGAACAATTATTTTAGTAATGCATTATTAGATGAGTCCTAGTAAATCTCTTGAAAACTTTCCTTATAAGCTCTTAAAAAATAAATTAGGAATTTAAGCAAGACGAGCCAACACAATGGCAGGCAAATACATCCACCACGATAAAAAAAAAAAAAAGCAACAATAAATTGATTAATTTGAATTCTAGTCAAAGTAAAAAAAAAAAAAAAAAAAAATTTGCCATTGAGCTCCATTGTTGTCCAAAAAATCTATTAAAAACACATAAGTGAGTCGCACAGTTTCACTGGGTGACATGTTTCTTCATCATGATTAATGTGGGCACTGTATTTTATTTTGAGTCATTCCCACATACACTGTCCTTCTGCCACAAACACTCACTGGGGAGATAAATGTGTATCGATCCACAGCTGAAAATAGTCCCCGCCAAATGCAACTGTTTACTGTTTTCTATCCGTGTGGCATTTGCTAAAAAATACAGTTCTCGGCTGCTGAAGGAAATTACTGAGCCTTTTTCTTTAAAAAAAATAATGTATATATTTGCGTCCTATTTTCACAAAAATAGAATTTTAGCATTTAAATAAAGTCAATATTCATGTGTGAACAGTGGTGATGGGTGGGTCCTTTTTGGGGGACGTGATGGTAGATGTCTGTGCTGTCTGATAATCGGAGATATTTGGAAAGAAGGAAAGAAAATAAGCAGCCATCTTCTTTAACAACGACTCTCCTTTTAATTCCAGAGCTCTCATCTCTATCTGTGAGATACTAATTGACACGACAAACAGCCTGAATAACTATAATGTGTTATAGTGCTCATTCTATATAGTTACTATTGAGCACGAGCACATATGGTCCACAGGGGACATATGGATGGTTCTGATATGCATGATGGCATCACAGGTAAGTCGACTGTTCTTCTTTTTTTAATCTTTTTTTTTAATCTAGAAAACTATGAAAAGCTTCCAAGATTGTGTAAGAGCTGGTCCCATACCATCATTTGGAATTCAAAGAGGTTCATCCCCAGTGAGCTCCCTATTCACTTTGTGCCAAAGCCAGTCAGTAGATAATGAGCACAAAAAGAGGCAGAACTAAATTCACAATGGACAACTGAAGCCAGTAATGCAGGTGGATGTGTGTGTGTGTGTAAGAGAGAGTGAGAGTGAGAGAGAGAGGAAGAGAAACAGGCAGAAAGATGGACAGTTGGAGCTGAGGAGGAGCATAGTTGAATAATATGTAGTTAGCCAAAGATTGTTAAAGAAAATGAACAATGGCTGTTGGAATGTGAGAGACAAGACTAATGAGTCTGTAAGAAAAAAGACAGCAAGATGAAGAGAAGCCAATACAGACTAATCACTTTGGTAAAAGTTGATACAACACAAGACATCAACAGAAGAGCTCTCTTGATTGCCTGAGATACTAAAAAAAGCTTCACTAAACTGTATTCACTTTCACAACCTCTTACATTAAACTTAATGAAGAGGAAATAGAAATCACAGCGAAGAAGTGCAGAGCAAAGTGAGTGTCACCAAGATTAATCAAACAGATCAAACAACAAAGACATTAAAATGGGGATTTTTGATGTTCTTGTTCATGTTAACATGAGAGAATATTGGTGTGTTTGTATCTTAATCATTAACAAGGGGACATTCATGCTCAGATCTGATAGTTTAGTGAAGTTAAAGTAGCTAATTGGTTTGTTGTATTTTGCAGTTGCACAGCAGAGATGCAGAGTACCAGTGATGGAATAGTGTGAAGGTATGAGGGTGTGTCATTGGTTTGCTGCTTCACTAAAGCTCATTGCATGGAACTAAACGGACACGAGTGCAAGCTGCAGCCGTGCTTAACCCCCCCACCTCTTATCTAACCAAGGACAGACCTCACTCCTGGCTGGAGGAAAGAGGAGACCGAGGTTTTTAAAGCAGTGTCACACATGAACCCTAAACAGAGACACTATATCCCCAGGGACCACAGAGGTCAGACTCCAACACTGATAAAACATCACCCTGCTGCCCCAGCAGCATCATATGGGCTTATTGGGGAAAGAGAGGAGGCTAATGGGGGACAATGTTATCACACCTGATGTGTGGATACAAACAGTTGCTGATACAACAACAGATAAGTGCTTCATGTGCGATATTCTGTAGGTAGATAGGTGGACTTTTAAGGGCTGATACAGAAAAATCAATATGGTGATATATTGCAGTCTTGTCTCTCATAACATGTTATTGACAAAACTGTCTTTAAAGTCATTTTAAACGGCCGCTCTAAATGAATCTCTCTGCATCGTGGCTGTAAAGACGGCAGAGAGACCCTGTAATCTTTTTAAGTGTTGTGACTGGACAAGCATATTCAATTACTGTGCGACCCATAAAACAAGTTTCACTCGAATAAAGCAAAGACACGACACAAGCGCGTTTGTCCACCTGTGTGAAGGCAGGTAATGGCTCTAAAGCACCGAATCTTAAAAGCAACTGAATTCCTAATGGTGAAATTTAAAACCTCTGAATAATTAACATTGTGCCATTAATTGTTAATAGCTACGAAACATTTTACTTTGAAGACCGTCTATTTAAATGTGGTATATGGTGATTACTACTCTCATCAAATATTGTACTGAGTACAGTTTTTTTTTTTTCACTTACACAGTTGCTTCAAATGAAACTTCACAAAGCAAACTTTTGTTTCTAACCTGTGTAGTGAGTCTGTTTCACCCTCTAGTGTTTTAGTTTCCTGTTGAACTTGGCACAGATGTGTATCCACCCTTCACTAAACACTGTAACGCTGCTTTTAGCTCAGCTCTTTTGACTCTTTTTGTTTGGTAAATTAACATTTGAACGTTGTTCACATTCATGAGCAAAAAAAGTTTATCTCTTTCAACTTGTCAAAAAGTCTTTGATACTGAAACTTTAAAATGTGACAGTATCAGATTAATCTCAACTTTTAAAAAAAAAAAAACAAAAACAAATTTGAACCTTTTAATGATATCTTCCCCTTACATGAACAATTAGCATCCTGTAGTGTGTTGTGTATATACTGTGTCATTATAAAGAGGTAAAAGCTAAATGGAGAGGTCGTGCATAATGTATTAACTTACGTCTGTGTCGGGGCCCTTGTCGGCTCCAGGACAAGAGAAGCTGACAAACTCATGGCAGCGTTTGTGAACCACAAAACAACACACTGAGAGGAGAGAAGGAGAGAGAGAGAGAGAGAGAAAAAAAACGAGAAGTGAGTTTTACAGTAGCAGTTTATAAAACAGCATTGTGAACTGTTTGTCTCATTTTGTTCTACATTCATTTAATGTTCATGTAGCCACCAAAATCTGCCTCTTCAGGGAGAGAACACAAACACAAGACAGACAGGCACACAAAGGCTTATATCCCTCTTCTGTCTAGTGTCTTATGTACGTTCTCAATGGAGAACGTGCATCTAAATTATCATCACTCAACCTAAAAATGAGTTTGACAATCCTCTATTGTATGGACTCGCAAACAAATGCGTACAGACAAACAGAAGCACATGCATGTGTGCGTGCACCCACGCTCACGCCCACACAAAAAATGTCACTACGTGATCTTGTGTTCTGCAGCTGTTGGCGTCTCTTTACAGTCTATTGGGTTGTTGGCGATTGCATCATCGTCTCCCACTGCGCGGGGATCCGCCTCAACCCGAGTGTCACTCGGCGTGACACGACACCTGATGCTGCTCCAGCGTCAGCGATGGTGGCATTTACATTTGGACATTGGCTGCCGATTTGTAGGGGAAAGAAAAAAAGGAAAAAAAGGAAAGAAAAAAAAAAAAACACGTGGACATCTGTGACAGTTATAACATGAGCTGACTTGCTCTCTGACTCTCACTCTGTGTACCCAAACTGTATTTTTCCCTGCCATTATTTCAAAGTCCTCATTCTTTCTCCTTTTTCATTCTCACACAATCTGTCTGCTTTGCTCATTGTCAAGCTGCCTGCTTGTTCATGTGCACTTTTGTGCTCTCCCACCATCACATTTGTGTGTGTGTGTTTTTTTTTGTCTCCCAACTCTGCCAGCTAAGTCACAGTTGCCAGACAATCTGACGGGCATTGATTAAACTAGAGAAACAGTCCAGGACACAGCAGGGGTTTCGACTGTTAAGGCTATATTGTATCATGATGCTCAGTCAATTAGCTTTATCTCAGATAGATAAATAGATAAGATTGATGATCATCAATATGTGTGTAGATACACTTGTATTTTTTTAAGCATATTTATGGTTTCTATCACTTATAATTCAGTCCCAGCATTTATCTCTTATTGTGTATGTCTGTGGGTCAGATTTATATGTTCCTTTGCCGCTAGTGTAATGCTGTGGCAGAGGCAACGTATGATACGAATTCATCTCTCTGAGTAATAAAGAGGAAACGTTACAGAGACAGAGAGAGACGGAGAGACAGGGAGGAGGGGGGATAAGGAGCTCAACAAAATAGTAGCCTTCAGTGATTTATCCGTGTTCTGATGCTGTCATCTGTGCCATTTTTGGCGTTTTCATAATGCACTGTACACACAAACTGAGTCAGTCTGGGCTCCGTGCACAGGCGTTAATGCATATGTAGGGAATTTCTGTTTCCCAGTCGTCAGTGGGAGATTTTCAGACATGTACCTAGAATGACACATCTGTTGCACGGATTTCCATAAAATATTGTACAGACATCTCCTGGTCTCCTGAGTGTTTCCTCAAGCCTTGATCTTGACAAATCATACGCAAGTACAGTGATCCCTCGCAATATCACACTTCACCTCTCACAGCTTCTATACATTGTGGTTTTGTTGTGGCTGGCGTAAAAAATAAATAACACGCGTGGGAAAGGTTTATAAGAGGAGAGGTTATGCTTAGTTTTACATCACATTCAAGTAATGTTATACACTTGAAATCCATGTTGATGTCTTATTTTGGTTACTGAGAGCCTTTCAAACTTTGATTTTCTATCTGACACTGCTGAATATATTTGTGATTATTTTTTAAACAATTCATTCCCACTTCATTCCACCTCCGACTCGCCTTGAAGTCAAACCCTCTATCCTCCCTTCCCACACGACGTCCACTCTGCTGTCAGATAAATGAAAACATTTTTTAAGATGCAAATAAGGAGTAAAAAACAAACAAACAAACAAAAAACAAAAAAACAACAACATGAACTCTATTGTTTTTGTTTCCATTTACAGCGCTGTGACTCTAACACGCACTTTTACTCAGCAGGATTAACTCCAACGAGTGCAACCATCAGGTTTCTCTTTTCCTCTCCACAGCCTACTTACAATATGTAAATCACGGGTGTAATGACGTACGTACTACTTTCTCTCTTCCTCCATCCATCAGGGCTCGCTCACACCCTCAGTCACACACCCACTCATCCTCTGTTTAGTTCTGATTTCAGACCAGTGTGAGTTTCTCTTGGTGCTGCAGCAGCCTGAGTTGACGCTGATCTCAGTTCAGAGGTGAAAAACAGCCACTAATCTATGTATGGTGGAAGGGATGAATCTAGCTTTGGATTGTGTGTGTGTGGGTGTGTGTGTGTGTGTGTGTGTGTGTGTGTGTGTGTGTGTGTGTGTGTGGGTGGGTGTGTGTGCACATCTGTCTATGTTGGGCAAGCTTATCCAGACTTACACAAGACAGAGACAGTGTTTCTCTGTGACTATAATCCTTGGCATTTTCATGGGCAATGAACACACACACACACACACACACACACACACACACACACACACACACACACACACACACACACACACACACACACACACACACACACACACACACACACACACACACACACACACACACACACACACACACACACACACACACAGATACGCATATTAATCTAAAAGTGGTTTTATGGAAGCAGGAGCCAATATGCTGCAGTGGTCGAAACACAAAGGCATTCTGGGAGCTTATGGGATGTTACATGCATCCCACCAATCTGGAGGAAAGCTCAAACTTTCCATCTCCACATGCTCAGCAGTGGCTGAATCGACAAAAAAAAAAATGAGTTGAGTTTCTTTACACTCTGCTCTGCTGAGATAAAAACAAGTAGAGGACAAGAGACCTGAAAGAGCACTTAATTAAGTTTATAATGTCACTATAATAAATCTTTTGTATGACTCAGACGCAGGCATTTGACTAAGAAACTCAATAGAAGTGTCATTGTCTCCAGATGGTTTACTCCTCTCAGGGAGGGCTATGTAATGCAGCAGGAGCAGAGGTGACAGTGACATACTGTATCATCAGGCATATTATGATTAATTACTATGGGCTTTGTTTCACTAGCTTAATTGCATAAGCACATAGATAAGGGACTTTGGCATTACAAAGCAGCTTACACAACATAAATGCTTTTTTTTTTCGAGCATGTGTGCAGAAAGTGGAAATTGTTGTATACATTACGTCTAGATGCCTAATTTGAGTGTCTAACTCTGTAGGTGGGTGGGGATGGAGTGGGGGGCAGTGTAGCATACACATACGTTTTCACACATGGTGTATGATGGAATTTCTATACCTCTAAAGCCGTATTCTCATCTTCCCGACAACTGATCCGTTAAAATGTGGATTTAGCTCCCATCTAATCTGTTGAAATTCAGCGTTAATAGAATTATGCTTGTGCTGCTGCTGCCCAGAAGAAAAGGCGTTGTGGTGGAGATAAGGGAGAGAGGCCAGGACACCTGTAGCACCAGACCAAGTCAATACCCTCCAGATGCATTCAATTGATCCCTGGGCCCCGGAGTAGATCCGAACACAAAGGGAACCGAGGCTTTGATCTGAGATCCACAGGAGCAAAAAAAGAAAAAAGAAAAAAAATAAGGAGAAGGAGTGAGAGAATGGATGAATAGGCAGAGAGAGAGGGAACAAATCCACGGAGGTCTGAGGCTTCCAATGACCGCGGAGATAGATGTTTCAGAGCAGAGGAAGAAACGTCTTTATCTGCTCAAAGTAAACCTGCATCTACATCATTTTTAGAGGCAAAAAATATTGTTGAGGTGAAGACAGCTTTGTTTGAAGGGAAATGACAGACGATGACACAAATTGTCTGGAAATTATGCGCAAAATTATTCATGGCACTTCTCTTCTTGTCATTACATAAACACAGACAAAGACAGACTTCCTCCCAACCTGGCTGCTGATCGCGTAAAAGGGTCTGTTTCCCCTTTGTTATGACTCTGTGATCTTTCTATAAATTGTCAGTTGAGGCAAGAAGAATGACAGGAGGAGAGAAAGGAGAGAAAAGGAGAAGTGTATTGCCCTCTCTTGGTTATTTTTAGGCTTAATTCTGGCCAGGACTGGAACAGCGCGTACTGAACCCCACCATCATGGAGAAGAAAAGGGAAGACATTTCCTTTCCACCTGGCCAATAGAGGCTATAAATACACAGTGTACACTGATACACATGGCCATGTGTAACCACACATGCGCGCACACACTGACATATCACAGGTCTGTGTGCATGTGAGAGAACAGTGAATGATGAATGAAAAGCTATTCCTGTTACTAGCCTGTGTAAGTAGTGAATGAGAGTGGTGGAAAAAAAAAAAAGAAAAAACCTGAAAGATAACCGTGAATAGAATCCAACAAAGGGCCAATGGGGACCGCTGTAGCCTACATACAGCACAGAGATGCACTCCTGGCTTGTGTCAAGTTCTCGTCAAATTTTGATAGAGTTCAAAGGTCAAAGAGAAACCATATCTGTTGTTTACCATCCAGATCATTTTCAACAACGCTCTGCCCTCAAAGTGACACATACGCGAGCAGCTTTATCTGGATTTAAAGCTGCAAATTAGTTCAGGGGCAAACAGATTCCTGGAAATTTAATCACAGTTCAGCACATGCTCATGTCCATACTGAGGGAAAATATGATACATATATATGTTTATGGAAAATGTGTGTAGAAAAAATGGATATGTCATCTGTATCAGTGCCGCGCAAGGAAATATACACAATATTTCAGACATGTTTTATGTCTTTTTGTTTTATGTTTTTTCTTCCAGAAGGTCACATGATCCATAACCACCAGAACCCTCTGAAGGCTGGTGAAGATGGATGACCAGTGACACTAACGTACTGACAGTTAGAGTGGCCCAGTGTAACCTCTCTACAGAAAATGCCTGTGGATATTTTATGAAAGGGGTGTTTGTTTATTAACTTTGTTTTGTTTTTTTGTTTCTTCTTCATTCAAAGTTGATATTTTGCTAGTTGTATTATGGTTTATGTCACTGGATTAGCCGCCATTAGCACTGGATTTTCTTGAGGTAAATGATGGTGCATAGACTTCCCTGGTCCACAACTTGGTTTATCATCTTCCTTAATGTTGCAAGATGGGACTTTTTCAGCATTTTTGTCAATGTGTCATATAATGTATATACTAACTATCAATGTGGATGAAAAAAACTATATATATTGATGGTGTTGAGATCTATGAGGTTGTACAAACTTGGTGCAGATCCAGATTATGATCCAGATGTGACAGATATGTGTCAGGTCTGTGCTCTACTTGTTTTACACTTTTATTCTTTTCAGTTTTTAAACATCTACAGTTGAAATAACTTAAACATGATTTATCCTTTGAGAAGTCTGTGTCCTGTATACTGTAAACAACCACTACAGACATATTTTCCTTGTTAATAAGGTGCTAATTAGCTAACATATGATCCATTGTTTTCACCAAATGCCACAAAGCTCTTGAAATAGCTCTTTTACCAGATTTTTTTTTTTTTTGTAAAAGTGGCAAAAGAATTTGAAGCGAGTCACCATCAAATTCCCTCTGCAGGAAAATCCCTGTCCAAGTCATGGCAGATTGGATGACAGTTATAAAGTGTGGCAACGCTGTAGCAGACTAAATTGCCTCAGTATGTCACTGTATAAAGTCTCTGTCCTTTTTCCACCTCCCTAGAGAGACGTAGTAAAAGTGTGATATGTACTGGCAAGCAGTGTTTACCTGCAGAGGGAAGGAGCTAACACACTGGGAACAAATACATACAGTACACACACGCACAGAGAATTAATGTGGAATAGAAGAATTTGAAAGCAACAATACAGCTCACAAAGTTTTATTTATGAGAGAAGAAGAGAAAAGAATGACAGAAAGAATAGAACAAAAATGAAGAGATAGGAAGAGACAAGATATGATGATGAGAACAGAACACAGCAGAATAATCTTCCTCCTTGAGGGCTGCTCACAAAATTAGTAAAACTTCCCAAGAATTCTGTTTGTATCTCGCAATTATCTCCATCACCACAACACGCTGCCGTAAGAATGATGAATATGCATGAGTGTGTATTTGATTGTTTATATATGTGCATATGTGAGGAATTATGCAATTTCTACATGCAAGCGGGAAACTGCAAAGAACAGACTAAAAACACCTCAGGGGAGATGCAACACAGTGGGGGGATACTGCTCAGTTTTTAACAAAGCAAATCAAAATAATCACGGCGAACGCTGCAGAACTGCTGTGTGTTCGCATATAGTTATGGAGCAGAAAAATGCCTCTCAGTAGCTGACTGACTGGTTGAGAGAAGGTGGAGTTCAAGGTGAAGTTGGTCTTGTCAGATTATTTTGTCAAACACTCCACCTCCTCAGTCTCCGCCCACACAGAGTTGCTGCAGGTTGGCAGATGACCACAGTTTTCACCTTGACTCCCTGTCTCCTCGGCTCTGTGAATGATTATGTATGTCTGGATCCATGCAGCTTGTCACTGCACAGACGGTTATTGTCTTGTTTTGTTTTATTTTTTACGTATGTTGGTTTATGTTTGACCACAGGAGAATTAAACTACTTCATATATGCAACCGGTACAAACTGGTGTGAACACTGATGCCTACTATACATTAAATAAAAGTAACCCATTAATCCTTCAATATTCTTTATGTAACATAACCTCAATTTGTTGCAACACTGTACTAAACTTCTGGGAAAAGCTTAAATAAAATAATTATAAAAGTAACTATGAATAAAGAATGACAAGCCTGCATAAATGAGAATGAGCATAACAGAAATAATTTGTTTCTACTGATATGTCTGAGAGGTTATTGCTGGTCAGTTATAATATGAGCTGAAATATGTCAGCAGCTATAGAACTGATTGTTATAAACATCTAATTTCACTCAGTCAGATGAACATGCGCACGGACTCACATGGATGTACACATGCAGCCTGAACTCACACAAATGTGCAGTTTTTGTATTAGGAAATGTCCATAGGGGAACTAGATCAATTATTCCAAACTACAGGTGGGAGTGTTTGGCTGCCAGACATCTCTGAGTCACACAGAGGGAACAGTGATACCGCCTCATGAATTAAATATGACTCTGAATACACACACACACACACACACACACACACACACACACACACACACACACACACACACACACACACACACACACGCACACGCATGCACACACGCGCACACACACGTGCACACACATGTGCACACACAAACAAACACACACCACATATATAAGAATACACACAGTCTTAGCCATGTATTGTACACAAAGACATATGCACATAGAGGCACACAGATGCATTTGTTAACACACAAACCTACAAGTATACACTGCTTTTGATTTGTCTCTGTCACACACAGTCACACACACCAGCAGCTACACATAGAGAAGTGTACACTCACATTCATCTGGTTCTCTTGTCCTCTAAACTTCTCAGTTACGCATTCAGACGCACACACACATACAGACACACACACACACACACACACACACACACACACAAGTCCAGTCAGTGATGCATCACCTGCAGTGGTCTGGCTCAGAGCCCCCTGTGTCCGTGTATCAGGTGTCACTGTGGTAGTAATGTAATGAGTCTGGCGAGCTAAGGTCCACACTCAGGCTCTCAGACTGACATGGCTGCACACACATGACCATATTAGAGCATACAACAGGCTGATAGTCAACACAAGGAGGGGTTGGCAAGTACATGCATGTTAAAAAAGAAAAAAAGCTCAAATTCAAACACGCATACATGCTCGCATTTAGTCGGTCGCCAAAGGAAATAGCTTTATTTTTATGACTCGGACTTCTTTGTGCACAGCCTACACACCCTAGAGAGCAGGCAAAAGGCAAAGGTCACGGTCAAGTCCAAGTCTGATGCCCCGGGAACAAGCTGATACTACACATCAACATCAGAGCATCTTCCATTCCTACGGCGCTGCGTGTCCTAGACTAATATGTTTGGCACCAGTGAAATCAAGGCTAAATTTGTCTCAAGAGTGCTTCTTTTTCCCCCTCTTTTCAGTCATTCAGTTTTTCCATAAATTCTCTTAGAGGTTGTGTTTTTAATCTTTAATGTCTCCCATTTTTCAGTTTCTCTATCAAAAACAAAGAGAGGGGAAAAAAAGGGCTAAAAAGAAAGTTTTATAAAATCGTGACCCCAATATGTGAATGGTTAGTGCACATGTCCCTGAGCAGAAAGTCCCCGGTTTGACTCCTGGCCCGCAGGACCCATGTCATTCCCTTGCTCTCTGTCCCCACATTTCCTGCCCGAGTTCACTGTCCTCATCAAATAAAAAGGCATGAAAATGGCCAAAATACTCATGACTTATACCAACTTTATCAAAACTTGATCAAAACTAACCTCTGTGGTTTATTAGAGTTATTTAAATGACACACAATCATGATGAGGTATTAATTCAAGACTCTTAACACTATTTAGTGACTATTTAGTGCGCACATTTCCAAATCTTATATAAGACTAGGGCTTATATAAGATACAAACAACTGAGCTCTATTCTCCACTACTGGCCACAGGTTTATCTACAGTTGGACACACTGCCGTGAGGATATATCATCATCAGTTCCACGATTACACAACTGATATAACGTTGTGGTAGCGAACCAGGACGTTGCACTTGCTACGAAAAATTGCCAGTTTGATGTTTTCTCTTGAACTTTGTCTTGCCTCATAGTGTTATTGTCTATACTCGACACAAGTACCGAGCGGAGACACGTTTCACCTCTTCTATAATCCTGCATCACGTCATTTCCCACGGCAACTACATGCTGATGAGCTTCAGAAACTTGAGCCCTGATGCACACAATTCACACTGCTGCAGCTTTTCTTTGCAAGACAGTGAATTTCTCTTTTTTTTTTTCTTCATGTGTCATCACCCTGAAACTTCCCACTATGTACATCATGGCCGGTTTGTTATAATGTTACTGTGATTATGTATCTCGCAAAGCTAACTGCAACTTTGGAACAACACTTTTCCTCTGTGTTTTTTTTTAATGAAACATTGCTGAGAACAGTACAAGATCAACTAAAAAACAAAGTACTTGACAGTGCAGTTATTTGGGATTGAGGTTTCTCAGTTTCCTCACAGGCAAAACCAAAAATCCTAAAACTGTAACAAGAGCATTTCAGTATACTTTGTTTGACAGCATGAGAGAGCACAACATTTAGAGTGCAGGGTCACTTAAGTTCCCTCTCTTTGTAATTGTTCAGTTGCTGAAATGTGTGTGCGTTATACAAGACACACACGCTCTTAAACTTGGGTCAAATTAAAACCTTGCGAGTTGTAAAATGCCTGCAGTTTTAATAATCACTACACCTGACAAATGTTTTGAGTGGCCGCTTGGCTGAGCTGCATGAATCATAGTGAATTTATGTGTGAATCATATTCCTACCCCTGCGATGGGAGACTTTGCACATTTAACTAGAGTCAGATGAACAAATACAACGCCTAAAATGAGATGAATCATCGTGGCCTTTTGTCAGCATGAAACACTACATAGTAAAATGTGACATAATAGCTCATATACAGTGTCTACAGGTATTGTAGCACAAAGAAGAAGGAGTAAAATGTGAAAGGGACCTAAAGGAAAGAAAGGAAAATGTTAAAGTTAAAAAAGGTGGCGAGGAGAGGAAATTTTTTAGACTGGGTTCAACACAGAGTGGTTGCACATTTGATATGCTCTTGTTTAATGAGCTGATCCTGGGTCAGCTGGGGCCACTTTACTGCCCATGCCCTCATCCAGATGCAGACGTACAGTTGCTGGGGGAAAAAACTCACAGATGGACAATGTCACATGCAGACAGCCTCATCAAAGATGCAAAGACCTGAACACACTCACTCACTCACACTGACACAACCTCTCATTCTTTGTCCCTCTCTTAAGCCATCCAGAAATGGATTTTTGTAGCACAAAAAACCTGCAGAGCCCCAGAGAAATGCAGTCATGCTGTATTGAGGTCAAGAAGCTTGAAAACCTGGCCATTGTAAGATGTTGAGGTTGGCAGTAAAGTGTCATGTTGCTTCAGCATCTTTATTGCTGATTAATGGTCCTCGGTTAAGAAAGGGAGCATGACTCTTCTCATCACTAGGTGTCTTGGTCCTTGGCTAATTGGCCTACTTAATCCACAAGCCTGCATCCAAGCCTGTGTAGAGCGATTAGTCAGCCTGTCGAGTGCATGACACATACCATTTGGAGTTGAATAAGGGAGAGAGAAACGAAAGGCAGCAGCTGTGGCGAAATGGCATTCTGTGCTTTCTGCAAGATGGTCTCAATTAGCACCTGCTACCTCCCACACCATACACGCCTTCTTATTTTTCTTCTGCTATTTTTTCAAACTTTTTTTTTTCTCTTCCCGTTCAGTTTCAAACAACGACGAACTGATGTTTTCAGCCTCGCAACTGAGAGAGCCTCGCAGACAGGTGTGTCAACAAGGTCAGCGATTTTATCGCTGCTAGAAGGGCTTTTTGACACGGTTTTGTTTGTGTAGTGATGCATAATCATGCATAATCAAATACACAAACACACAAACACTAAACTTCTAGTGGACATGAGTGATTTATGATTCGCTTCTCAACTGGCGAGAAGGAGAAAGCAAGGAAGAAAAATTCTGAAGGAGACAAAGCAAACTATACGTACTTCATTCAGTGTATCTGTTAAGCACTTCTGCTCTCGCTCTCTTGCACTAAATAACTCATGACCTTTTACTGGGCAGACAGGACCAAATGTCAGTGAAACTGGAAATGTATGAGGTTGCCATTCAAACCAGATATAAACCAATATCTTGTTTTTTCTCTGGTAAAAAAAGATCAAGATGTGCTGTGAGCTGTGCCTCCTTTAATATGTCATATAGGTTGAAGAAATGGTTTGATGTCAACCCCTATAGAGAACTCTTTTAGCCTGACAAAGATTTAATAGTGGTATTAGCAGTTTTGGGTCAAGGTTGTAGACTGCAATGACATTATCAGTGCTTATACGTCACTCAGGGCTTGACACAATAAATTTGTGTTTCATTGTATGTGGTTTTGATTCTTTGTTCATCACTGGCTCAGCAAAAATCTCCCAAACAATAATAATAGTAATAATGATAATAAATCTACAAATTAGCTTCACCTAAACAACGTGTGATAATTGGGGAAAAAGAAAGATAGACAATAAAACCCTCTAGACCCTGCAGGACAAGTGGTTTTGAGCCTCAAACCCATCTCTTCATTTTAATGGCTCTCTACAGTTGGGGGTGATTTAACTGGCCCATTGAAAACATATGTGGTTAACCTCATTTTCAGATACAATTACGCCCACCTCTCACTCTGCTGTCCTCACACACGTTTGTTTTCATGCCTTGTGGGGACATTTCATTGACTTCCATTCATTTTCTGGATACTTTCCTGGAAACCCTAGAGATCCCATTTATTGGTACCACTCGCCTAACTTTTATCTAAACCTGACCCTAACCTTGACCGAACCCGAAGTCTGTCTTCACCTTCATTTTTTGTTTTTTACATCATGGGGACCAGCTTTTTGTCCCCACAAGGAAGACAGGTCCCCATAATGTAGGAAAAACCAGGTACACACACACACACACAGGAGCCTAATTTTTTCACTCAACAGCTTCCACTGTCACACTGTTCCAGTGGGATGTGCGCTGTCCGTGCAGCCGGCCAGGATCAAAGAGCTGTTGACACGGTCTGAACTGACTTGTCAAGGCTACCGTGTCTGTCTGACATTCAGTTTGCATAACAGAGCCTGCAAGGGTGTCGCAGTCATAATGTGCTTTTGTAATATCTGCTAGATGGAAACAGACTGCAGTGTGTGAAAAACATAGCAGCCATTCACTATAGATTAGCGTGCGTGCATGCGTGTGTGTGATGTGTGTGTACAGTATGTGCGTAGGTGTGAGCAGTCCTGCTGTCTGTTGCCATGTGGGGTGCAGTTGATGTATGGCTTACTATTCCTGCCCTGCAGAGAGGTAGGTTGCTCCTTTTTCACCAGCAACACGAGCTACTGCAAAATCTGTTAATACGCAACACAAGTGCACAGACATTGCCAAGACCACGTTTGTAGCAGCAGCAGCATAAATAAAGGCACACGTCATGGTTAAAATAACGAGAGCAGAGCTGAAACAATCACATAATAACTGAAAATTATTAGGCTACAATTTTCTAACCAACATTTTATGGATCTATCTTCTCCACAGGGAGATGTGTCTACTTGTCTTCTTTCAGACGTTTTAGGCTGAATGATCAGTTGATTAATTAACTACTACTTGATATGTTGCACATTTAGAAAAAAAAAAAAACACAGATAATGTATTACAGGCAACTAAAAAGCTTTCAAATGAAAGGTAGCAATTGTGACCACAATCCCAATCTCAGTATTGGATTGGAGCCAGTCTAGGTATTTTTTTAACTTGTTGGTAGACATCATGGTGGAAAAACTCAAGTCCACATGTAAAGTAACATTAACACCACCTGTGGCCAAAATTTCAGCATTGTAGGGCGTCATAATGGATGAGTGGTTAGTGTGTGTACTACATGGGCCTAGAAAGTACCTGCTGGAGTAGCTATTGTATTAAATATTTATGCGAATACTGAACTAGCAAGAAAGACTAATAAAAATATGTTACAGTCATCTGTGACTTTGAAAAAAGCCCAAATACATTGGAAGCGTGTGTTGCCTTATTTTAAAATCATTAGTTGTCTCCATGCTTTAATTAAGGTAATGGCCAAGGTTTGCTGGCCATATTGCTGTTTTCATAAAGTCATTAAAATCCTCTACACTGTTGCCATGATGCTGGCTCTCAAACATAACAGTTGGTGAGAAACAATGCAGCCCCCTCAAACCCACCCACATCCTTCTTATACTTAAGGACAGCAAAGATAACAGTTGTCATAATTAAATCTTTTTCATTCATGCAGTTATAAGTAAGACTAATTGATAGATTCAGGCTGATTTCAGTTAAGTCAAGGACTGTTCTTCTGTTCTGTGGTGTGTTATAGTGCAGGGAGGCTGTTTACATGAAAGACATATAACTTTAGGAAGGATGTTCATAATATTGCCAAACAGAGACACGCACACTCGCAAACGACAGAGAGTGAAGAATCTAAGAAATACTCTTCCTTGTAATTTCATCAGTGCCATCCCTGAGACGATGAACGCAGATCAAAAAGATAAAATTTCTTCCATTCTACAGTACAGACGCCAAAAAAAAACATTGTAGCAAAGTGCTGCTTCTCCCCTGTGGTGCCTGTTGCTATATTTGCCCTGAGCAGAGCGGGGAGGCTGGGAAAGACGAGGATGGGGCACTACAGTGACACCTTCAATTAGAGACTCGGACTTGACAGCCTCCGTCTCCTGTCCTTCCTGTTCTCCTCTCGTCTTCTTTCCCCCTACCCCTCCCCACCCTCCCCCCAGAAGAGAGCACAAGGTGAGACTACCGCAGATGGAGTTTCTGTTAATGTGCATTTTGCGCGTGCACCTAAGAGAAAGAAGCAATAATAGAAGGAGAGGTTTATACATGCACTGATGTGTGTAGAAAAGCGGCTGCGTTTGCAATAATTCCTGCTTGGAGGTGAGTTTTTTTTTTTTTTTTTTGACAACGTATGAAAGTGAGTTCATACTAACCAGCAGTTTACCTTTAAAGCAGCTTCTAGAACATGTATGAATATAAGCATCCGTTATATGGCAACATGATGTGTGTGTGTGTGTGTGAGAGAGAAAGAGAGAGATAGAGAGGAAGGTGCATTTAATTCCCTTTAATGTCTGCCTTGAGGCAACACAGTGGTTATTATCTCATGTCTCTTGGTGTGTGGTTGGTTTTTTAATGCACACATAGCAAAACGACATGCGTACTGAAAACTCTACATAATACAACATGAGTATAAAAATACCAGCAAAACTAAAATGCAGAAACCACATATTTGTTCCAAACTCAGCGAAGCTCGTAATCTCATTTCCTGAAATAATACCTCACAATATGAATCATTATACCTTACCTTAAAAAAATTCTCCAAAAAACCCCATGAAAAATTTTTTAAAAAAAGGGGGGAAAACCAAATTGCAATGAACAGCTGAGACTTTCTGGCGCGAGGTTTCCTTGAACAAACTAATTAACTGCGATAAGTTGTCTAATTCTGATGAGAGATTGAGCTTGTTATAAAATGTAAATAAGGCAGTAACCAAATCGTAGATCATAACAGCAGATGAACCAGTCCTGCAAAAAGTGCATTATCTCAGCTTGACGAAGCAGCAGAATCATCTGTATATGATAATAATTCATTGAATTAATTCATGAGATAACGCGTACATTGTCGAGAACAACATGTCATTGTTTTTAGGTTTTATTAAATAAATCAGCATAAAAAGTCATTAAGGTTTCATATACAATTACTTGAAGACTTTGGCCGTTTTTTCTCCATTTTACTATTACTGATTCAGATTTCCAAACACTATGTGCGCAATATTTACTACAACCTTACATATAGATACAAATTTGCATATTTTAATTTGATTATAGCATGAAATCTGTTTCTGGTGGTAAATATGCAGACAGATGGGCAGTCAGGTAAAAAGGGAGCGAGGTGTGAGGATGACTAAGAGCCACGCTGCAGTCTCTTACTGGGTGACCCTCAAACTGCACGACACACACACATATATGTGCGCGCACAACACACACACACACACACTCCCAGCACCACAGGAGCAGGAAGAGGGAACACACGCTTCAGAAAACTGGCACACACATTTTCTAACCCTCTGCCTCTCGCTTGCTCTCCCTGTCTCCCTGCATCTTTGTCCTTGCACAGAAATAGCAAATATATTACTCTGAGCTGGGAAAATCCCACGTGCCCATCTTAGCCACACACTCCCTGCTTTTCCTGTTAAGAGTCATTTACTTACATTTTTATCTGCACCTTTCTTATCTCACTTTCACGTTGAATGCAACAGCTACATAGCTAAGTAAGTAGCTGGCCACCTACCTGAAGTGACTATAGTGAAAGTACAAATTTGAAAGCCAATAGTTGATTAATCTATTTGTCTATTGATAGAAAAATATTGATCAGTGTGACAATAAGTTGCAGTAAGAGCAATTATGTGGATAATCTAGTTCCTGCTTCTCACACATAAGGATTTCTTCACATGTTTAGGCTTTTGAGGTTTTGGTTGGATAAAACAATTCATTTTTCAATACATGAGCAACGACTGTAAAATGTAGCGGGTCAAAAGTCCACACACAAGCCGAACATTTGGTGTCAAACTTGTCATTTCTAAATCAAAATGCATTAAGTCTGCAATCACAACCTGACTATATCTGGTCCTGAGGGAATTTTTGGAACAAAACCATGCATATAACTACATGACTGCTTTGATCAACTGTTGATTTATCAGTCGGGATGTGAGCACTATAAAAAGACGAAAGGTGTGGACATTTTTTTACAACTATGATGGAAGCAGCAGCGAGAGGATGATGAGGGAGGCGTGAGAGGGAGGGGGGTACGGGTAGAGCTGGAGGGAGGACATAGAAGGGCACAGCTTTCTACAGAAATCTGGGCAGAGGTTCCAGCCCAACTCAAGCCAGTTTACTGTTGCTTTTTGTCATCCAGACATTTTTAGGCTACAGCACAGGTTACAGTTACTGTACATAATTCAAAAATCCACAATTTGGATTTTTATGACTACATAAAAATCTACAATAAAAAAAACATAAAAAACATACAAAAAAAAACTTCCTTAGTTAGGCTTCACTGACCAATATTTTTGATTTGTTTAAAGGGCTGAGACAACAACATGATGAGTTAGGATCAAATGTTCAGTGAAGCACAGGAGGCAGTGATAATTGACTATGTATTAACAGTATTTGTATTTCTGCACATATCTCTCTGTGGACTTGTGCAATCTCTCTCCAAAGAATTGTCTGCAAACACAATTATGATGATAACGTAGTATGTCAAGAGATATGAGTATGTGTGCCGTATAGTAAGGACTGAGGGTGGTGGCACGGTGATGGATGACTCCTCACAGGCACACACAAGGTGATATTTTCCACACTGACCAGGGACAGTCACAGTGGCTCTTTGTCCTATATTATTTTGGCCCTGATGCCTGGTTTTTGTCATACTGTTTCTTGCCTCATCAGTGTAAATAAACTCAGGACACTGTGCAGCTGCATCAAAGTCCAGGACTCCCCCCCAGGACACAACTGTCTCGGTCACACTGATTTGTCTGAATGTGCACAGGCACAATATTATGCAATCTACTGCCTTTAATATATGGTACGGTTACGCTAACTAGCACATATTCATATAAGGTCTTTAACTTAAACACTATATGTCTCAAACGGATTCCTGTATAGCTTTTTTTGAGACAGTGTTGCCACAACCTGCAGTTGATATTCTGACACAAATATTACGCAACGTCATATGATCTGCAAGGATTAAATCTCGCAGCTGATCTAAGTGAATGGTGACGTTTGCCAGCAACAGATCGACGGTGACCACTTCCTGTTCATGGGTGAACAGATGTTCAGAGATTGTCTGACAACTCTAAAGACAAAAATACTTATCATGATTCCATTGGTTAGATAATTTCTGTCTCTGCTGCACAGAGTAGCATAAAACTCTATTATGCAGTATGCTGCTTTGTACTGTGATGCAGACTGATGTACAATTCCTTATGTACAGTCTGATAGAAAGTTGGAGACGTAGCTGTTCTCTGGTCTAAATATCTGTATCATTGATTTAGTATCTGAGGTTGACCTCCTTCAGTGTTTACCCAAAGTTTGCATGATTCAAGTTTTAAACAAAGTTTGAAGTGTTTTTGCAGAATTGAAAATAAATCATAAGGAAGAAGAATAGGTTTGTAGTTTTAGTTCCTTTGTTTAAGGCAGAAACACATCAGTTTTTGAAATTATGTCTTAAACAAAGTGATTGATTGGTCTGATCAATCATTTTTGGTGTGTACCCAATCATAACAAACCATAACAACTAAATGGGGGTAAGCACAAGGCAGACTAATAATTCATGGTAATAATAGTTGCAGTGCTACATCATTATCAAAGAAACTGCTGTTTGAAAACCATTGATTATTATAGAAGTGTCCTTATCAAAAGTCATAAAGTGCTTTAATGCTGAACGAATGGTTTTTTAATAATAAAGTCTGGTCAGTACTGAAAAATACGCAGGATGACATTATATTATGTTCATTGATTTTCATCCAACTATGACCTTTGCCAGGATTGAGGCAGGTTATTGTAACCTTTTGTTAAAAGGTGAATGTACATCTGAGATCACAGAGAAGGGAAGACAAATAAAGACAAGAATCCATTTTATTTTTCACTTTATGCCCTTAGACCCTATAGCATCATACTGCAGGACACTTCCTTCAGCCTCACACAACACGATATAAGCCACAGACTCAGCAAGCTCTAAATCCTACTGAGTGCACATTGTGTTCACCTTATATGGGTCAAGACTGATATAAGACTTAAACCATTCCCAAAATAGCTGTGGATGTAATCACCACTGAATTCATTAAGCACAGCTGGAGTGGTGAGACATGTGGAGGTGATCTCTCCTGCTCCAAATTCCCCAGAGAAGATTTTTCCATCCAAAATAGACAACTGACAGAGTCACACGTTCCACACACAAAAACATATTTTCTTCGTTAATCCATTCACCTTGTATTGGAGACCAAGTGACTCTTAACATAGTGTACGTTGTCATGGCAACAGATGGTTTAGGTATAGACCAGTGATGGGGTTAAATGACTGATGCTTGAATATATGTCTACTGTTATGTTCTGATGGCGTCTTTTATATAAAAATCACTTGTGTGCCATCAATTATAGATCACCATCTTTTGCTGAGATAAAGTAAACGCTTCTCCAATTTCTGTCTTCAAATGTTGTTTTTACACAAGCTCACACTGTGCCGATCTGCATGTGTGTCAAATAATCCAAGATGAACACTGAGGCAAAATATTAGGCATAAGCATAAACCAATCTATCCCAAAAGCAAATTATGCAAAAACATGCTGATGCCATACTGAGATGAAAAAGTCATTTTGTAACAGATGCTTGAACAGTGTGGCAGAAAGTTATCAGCATATTTGTGACAACACTCAAAGCCGGGCGTTTATTGCATCTTGTCAGGAATCTCTGCCGTCTCCGCTCTCTGTGCCATTTTTGGAAACCGTAAAGATTAAATCACAGAGCTGTGACTGCTCCTGTCAAATTCTGTTGTAATTTATGCACACACAAATGCAGCCACAAGTTGTTTTTCTTTTTTTTTTTTTTTTTGAGAGTAGTATCACACATAACATTTTTTTTAGCAACTTCATAACTCTCTCTCCTTGATACGATTTCTACCTCTAAGCCCTCTCCAACTGCTCTTTTGCCTTTGTTTGTTACAACACAGATCATGAGGGAACAGCATGTGTCATCTTATTACGCCACATTGTGTCTCAGCAAAAACACACAGGCAGCTCCCTGACAATTAACTACCCACTCTCAGCTGAGTAATGCTGCCGATCCTCCAAAGAGACCCCTTTTTAGTGTCACCAGATGACATTGCATTATGAAAGCAAAACATTTTGACAAGATCTGCTGAGACAGTCTGTTAAAATCAAAATATTGCACTTGTGGCGGTCACTGCTGCACAGAAAACGGGGGCAGAGTCTGTCGCGAATTGGATATGTAATGGTTTCCTCCCTGCGTTTTGAGCTCAAGGGCATGATCACCACGCGCAGTTGGTTTGGGATCCCGGCACTTCATTCATGTCATGGTTGAACTTCGTCTTATATGATCACACATGTTTCACCCAGACAGGCTGAAGAAATGCATTGTCACAGCTACAGAAGCCTGTTTTATTTGAGTAAATGGAATCTGAGAAGGTGATGCCAAGCTTCCATATTGAAACATCATTTAAGGATTATTTGGAAACAAGGGGTGGGCTGTGTTATGGGTTTTTAAGGGAAGTGCTTGCCTGGGGTATACTAGCTGGCTGAGATTTGGCACATTACAGGCTGAGAGGGGGCCAAGCACTGTTACCATGGAAACTTTGGGACACCATGCTGCCATATCTGGCAAGTTTACAGTAGCCATTGAAGATGAGTATAAATATGAAGACAATTTATACTGTTAGGCCAAGTGGTTTTATGACATTTCAGGGAAAAAAAATGCAATTTCCAAGGGATATCATGGAAATTAAAACCCATGCAACAAGTGACATCACTGCAACCTTTTAAGCCCATAATAAAACAAACAAACAAAAAAAAAGCAACAGTGTAAAAAACAGCATGTTGGGCTCTTTAAAAAAAATAATATATGGTTGGTATTAACACTCTGTAATTACCCTAATGTACTCTACTGTGGCATAAGCTACTTCTAAATCCAAAACCTTGCCCTCTTCACAATAAAGACTGATAAAACTCTTCGTCTAGCACTAAAATTGCAGTCCCCCTATGTTGACACATAAGAAGGTCTTGTGTCATTCTGTCTTTAGGAGCGCTAACTGGCACACAGATCTCAGTGCCTTTTAGGCACAGGCTGTTAAGGCTCTACAATTCAATTTGACAAGTGCCCAGTGTAGACAAAGAACAATGAGAGCCAATATGTCTTGACAGTGTGTGACTTTAATGGCCTTTAAAGCTCACAGACATGGCTGAAATCACTCAAATGGACAGACTCACTATTTCGATCTGTACTGTACAATACGTCGTAGAAAGCATGTGTGTGGTTCTGGAAATGTGCTCTGTGATTGCAAAATACCTTATACGTTTTAATCAGATGAAAAAAAAAATGATTCAATGATGTGATGAAGAGAAAAGAGCGACAGGTATGCAATTACCACAAGCGATATGAAAACATAAAATACACATCACTAGTGCTGTTACCATGATAACCACATGAAGTTACCCCACTTTGTTTTTACAGGATTTTTTAGTAGGGAGACAGACAGGCAGAGGGAGAGTGAAGGTGTGGAGCAGAGACATGTAGAGGCACTATTACACATAATTACCCCGGCCAGCTAAGCCTCCACTCTTGGAGTAATTAATGCCATTTAGTTCGGTTAACTCTAAAAAAAATCTATTATATATTAAAGGAATGTCTCAGTGATTTCTTCACATTCAACAAGTCTATTTTTGCGAGTCCAAAGCAGAGACTTCTTAAACTGAGCGTTAATGAATAAAAAGATATAACAGATATTGGAAATAAAGAGTGAGGTCACCAACTAGTTTTATCATTTAATGTGAAAACTCTGCGATGTTTTGCTGCTATTGCGTAAAATTGGAACTACATTATGAAATTTAATCATTACTAGTATAGAATGTTGTATTTGATGTTGCTGTTGTTCCAGGCGGTGATTATTACACTAGCCGTAAAATGTTATTTATTTTTGGATTAACGTCTGAATTACTATTCAAGGTACGAAACTGAGTGTCTCCTGTTTTATAATTTCTTTCCTCCCACTGATGAGTTTTTTAGTAGTGACAGAGTAAAGCTTAAGAAAAATAAGCCACACTTTCTGGCACATATAAGTAATTGGATTTTATTTTTTCTTTTAAAGAGACTTGCGCTTTTAAATTAGTGGATTCTCTTACTAATATGTCCTAGAAATGTGTCAGAGTGAATGGTCAAATACAGCAGCAACACCTACAATGTTAAGGTAGACAGAAAACTTATATTAGTAACAAGGCTTAGATCTTCTTATAAAAACACCAAAGCAAGATTTTAGGAATTAATACTTTTACAGGCAAAGCAGACCGGAGCAGGATGACACATCATATCACCTGAGAGGTGCGGTGCTGTGTCTTAGCCTGACATTTTTGAAAGATGTTTATTGTTTGGGGCTGCCCATCAGGAGTTGCACAGCTTTTGCTCTCATGTTCCAACACCCCCACACTTCTGCTCCTTGGTTGGTTAATGAGGTCCGTTCATCCACTCTGAGCGGAGGAAGTGATTGGCTCTACCTCTGCGCCGCCATTAGGGCTCAGTGATGACCTCGTTGCAGGCATGTGTCAGCCCTCGTCATGCTAACTGACACATACATGATGTCGCCCACAGTGGTAACAAATGTTCCGGAGAATTGTGGAGCAGCCTACACCCAACGCCCTCATCTATGCACGTGATAAAGATCTCATCCTTATCACTTGATGAGAAGCGAACAGTCACTGGGATGGAATAGGAGTTGGCAAACTGGTTGCATTTCATATGCAAATATTTATCAAACAACAATTGACTACTGTTATGTAGATGAAACCATAGAGGCAATCAGTAGACTTTAGAGAACCACAAACATCACAGAGATTATATATAACTATATAGCTCAGTGAGCAGACTGTCCTGCAAACAAACAGCAGACGCCTTCCTCTCTGAAATGTCTTAACTCACTGAATTACCAGGATTTAACACAATGTGTTCTCCACAATACAAAAAAACATAACAATACGACCTTCACTCACATGTCAAAATGTTCAGCTAAGTTGGAACATTTCATTTTTTTAAAAAACTATTTCATATCTGCTGCAATATTTTATGGTATCTTTTTATCTAATAAAGATTGTTCAAATCCTTAAAAACATTCTTACTTCTTTGAAGTGTAACTTTCTATTACTCTCACTTTGGACAGGTTGCACAGTCGCTTTGGTGGGGGTGAAGTTTGGGTAGAGGGAGGGGACACGTATACGTGTTCGGAATCTCCTGAAGCTTATTATGAACACTTACATCAGTGATACGAAGTACAGCATTCGTGTTAAGGGGTCTTGATCAGAGAGTAGTGTTCTCACAGAACCATGTTACTGGTACATACAGGCAGGAGAGATATAGTAGAAGAGTTACAGTACAGGAGAGTTATAATAAACCTACAGGCAAACCTAGAAATGAACTAGGATAATGGCTAGATATTTATATAACATATATAGCTGATTTACATCTATATGATTCAAACAGTTATATACCAACTGCCACACACCAGACAACCTCAGATATGACAAATCAGATGCATCTTAGCCACGGTTTATAATCGGTCATCAAATAAACATAATGTCACCAGTGTTTTCACTCTGCTCTCTTTCATTCGCTCTGAGTAGTCACACTGTTTGCTCTATCTTTGCCAAAACTCTTAAGCAAAAAGCCAGACTGTGTAAAAGACCATCATCTCTCACATCACAACACTTCCACCCATACAACTGCAAATACTCCTGCATTTATTTTGTCCTCTACTCCAGTGTTCACCTTTGCCTTCCACTCATTTTCTTTCACCCTCCGTGCACCTATGCGCCTTCTTTCTCCACTTTTTCCTTTTCCTACTTCCAACTCCATCTCTCGCCTTTTTATTTCCTCCCTCCGGATGTTGCGCTCTCTTCCTAGCGACAGGTTCTCAACTCTCCAGATGACACAGTCATTTCCATAGACACTCAACTTCAAAGGCATGCAAAGAAGGGCAAGCAACAGGGCAAGCAGAGCATCCACCATGATGGTGAAGGATCCAGCACTTACAACACTCACTCACAGGACTGGTTTTACTGAAGGAAAAAAGATCAGGCAGCAGGCAACACTGGTTAACGCTATGGCAATGATAGTATTCCTGCAGAAATGAATAATTAATGAATCAAACCTGAATTTTTAATAGTTTTATATGATTCAACCATTGCTCATAAGTCATATTTTCCAAAACCAAAAAAAATGAGGTAACACTAAATGTACAATTTCATTCGGTTTGATGCAACATAACAAATACCTTAATATTTATTTCTGTTCATTTAATTTCAATGAATACACTAAAAATTATATCAAATTGATCACTCATAATCAGGTCCTCTTCCTAATTAGTTAATCATATAATTAATAAATACTTCTCATTTTTGCTGTCTGAGTAAACTGAACAATTAGGACTTCTATATTTAGCTAGGATAATAATCATATATTTTTTTATCTTAATCTTTTCAATTAATTCTGAGGCAAAGGTTGATTTCCATACATTTATGAGATGTTGTTTCTGATTGAGTCCATTCCAGAGCGGTGAGCGCTCCTGCTCCAAAAAGCAGAGAGAGCCTGTCTACCCATCTAGGAAGGCAAGGCGATTGATTACAAAAATAGCAAAATTTCCATCCAGGAGTCCAAGGTCACATCTAGAGTTGCCTTGTTGCCTGTTCAACAGTCTAAACCCCAGAGACATTTCATTTACAATAAGAGAAAACTGACAAAATAGCACTGACCAGCATGTTACACTGCATTTCTAACGTTCTTGCTCTTGTGTTATCCAATAGATAACCAATAATTATTTATTGTTTATTGTGAATCTTTAACCAAAATAATATAATCTCTTTCATTTTAGACCTTGGGGTTAATGGGGATTACATTTGATGTTTAATCTTATAATATTTAATATCATGTACGTATGTTAGGAATATATGAGTCATGAAAAACAAATCACCACGAGACTGAGTGGGAATAAAGACAATCCAAGATGCACAGCAAGAGAGAGAGAGGAGGAGGAGTGACGTCCAAGTCTAGTGTGTAATGGTAATGTGTTTATAGGATATAACTCAGCATGTCCATATGACAGGATGTGTCACTGTTGCAGACTCTGCAGCCACAGGACCACGTCACAGCCAACAAGACAGTCATGCAGTTCATACAAAACACTGTAGTGTACAATGAACTGTAATGTAAGAATAGTTACTAAAAAATTATAAGGTGAGTCACATCTTGTAGTGGTGTGATGATGAGAATAAGTAGGTCTAAGTGAATGAACAACAAAACTATTGTTTTTTTTACCTTTGCTCAACAAAAAGTAATACAAATGATCTTGCATATTAAGAGATTCATTCATTAGGAATTTGGTAAGATGCGTCCTACATGCCTAACCAGGCACACCCAGACATAATGCTTAACAATAAAAAAGTAAACCTATCCCCATCCTCAGAGCTGCAGTCCTCCACCCACGCAGAAGACACTCGAGTAATAAAGACATTTCCTCTGTCGTGGCACTACTATGAGCGGCAGTATACTGCTTGCTGTTTTGCAGTGAAGGTGGGTGATTGCATGAGAATTAAGAAAGACAAATAATGAAAAATAGCTATCTGGCTTTTCAATGCACAGCAGGAATCTCTAAGGCAGCCCTTAATCGGCCCACGCCTGAGAAATCATAACCCGATATCAAACATGCAGTGAAATGGATAAAGATGAGCGATCACAGGAGTCTCTCTTAGAAGCCAAATGCTTTTCCACTGTGCTGTACCTGACACATGCAACACTGTAACCTTTAGTGGCAGAGATACTAGCTCACACTGATAGTCGAATACCGCAAAGGTATGTATTTGATACAATATTCCTCAGAGTCACAGAGAAGCAGTTCTTAGCGGTTCAGTTCTTAAGGTTTACACATAAATGATTAATTTAAGTTTGCATTTACAAAAAGAAATATATGCCTCGATTTCTTGTCCAGTGGTAATAAATATTTGAGTGAAGCTCATGGTGTTATCAACAATTGCAAAAACCATTATGTGTCCATCCCGTGAAGAAAAGAGCAACCTGTACTTCATAGGCTCTGGGGATTGTGCCACTATAAGGCAGTCAAAAAAGCAATACATTTCTTATGTACAATCTACAAGCACAAGCACTGTCTAGAACATGAATTCAATCAGCCCACTTCCATTATGATTAAAAAACATTGTCACAAATAGACAGTTGCAGCCCCTGCACACATATACACACTAATCTGGAGATGCTGTTAAACTGTATAGTCATTTAGAAAACCAGTTCATTACATTTCATTTCCATGGAAAAAAACTCTCACTTTCTAAATGTGGTGTTAAATATTTGTTTAAAATGTATAAAAGGCAACCGTCCACGTGGATAGGACATAGGGTTAGCACCGTTCAGGGCAACAGTTAATTAAAGCCGCAGATCTTCTCACTGCAGTGTCACTCTGTAATGTGACCCTGCAGTAAGACACTCGTTGGCATGAGAGGACACAGATGTTAGTAACAGGTAAATGAGAAGTGGATGCAGGTAAAAAATAGATTCGTGAGGTCATTGTCCTTATTTTGTTTTCTTTTTTGACCTCTGTAGTTCCCATTATAACTTGTTCTATTGTTTTCAATTTTGTTTTCCTTCTTCCTCATTCTTTGCCTTGTAAGTTTAGCAACTTAAGCTGACATGGTATCAGGTGTCTAGAGAGTCACGTTAAAACGAGCAAAGATGGTGCCAACAAGGTGTTGATTTCAGGGCATGTAGTACATGGCACTTGTGAGGGAAAGTCTATTACAGCATTTGAGTTCACATAGTAAATATGGTTCTGATGTGATAAAGTGTGATAAACTAAATCAGAAAATGCTTAAGCATCAATACACTGAGCATGCTTACAAGAAGCTTTTCACATTGACACAACGGCTGGTTTTGTCCAACCTCCATACCTGAAAACCATTTGGCCACTAATTGCTCTGTGAGCAGCTGCTGCTGATGCTGTTCGTTAAGTAAGGCCTGGTGTGCTGATATGAGACGCACAGGGATGTATAAAAAGGGCAAGGGTCGGCCTCAAATTCAGTTAGTTCTTCTAATTTGTTTGTCTCACACCACAGCTTCTGAGGTGTAAAGGCACTGCTTCTCTGCTAATAGCCATGGCTCTTGGATGCTGTTTATGGTTTGTTTTATTGATGCTATCAAACTTGTATTCATGTGTTTAAATTGCCTTAAAACTTGAACATAAAAACAAGATTTGTTTTATTTATTTCTTTAACAGGGTTTTGTGGATTTGTTCCTTGCTGTTTGATGACAGTGCTGGGTTACCTACTGTAAGAGGTAATGGCTCTTTTTAATACCCATTTCAAAAAGTGGTCTCAAACATCTACTGTTGCTTTATCTTGGTGGTTCTCATTCAACAGACTATAGATATCTACACAAAACTGATGTCCATAACATTGGTGATGATGGAGAAGATGAAGCATTTGATGCCCTATCCTTTGATGACTGGCAGGCTTCAAGCAACCAACCGACTGACCATGTACATGCAAGCTACAGCAAGCCTTTAGTTGCAGATGGACCAGGTTCTGTCCCAACTGAGCAAAATCTGCCTAACAAACCTAGTCCTCCTGCAGAGAGGCTTGTTAACAGCGAGTCAAAAAACTGGGCCCTGGAAAACTCTGGCATACCACTAATTTTTCCTTTAAGGCCCAACATCCTGCCTGCTGCAGCAGCAAATCCTCAGAATGTTCCTCTAAAGACTGGTGCTGGTCTAGGTGCTGCCTCATCTCACACACCTCAGCATTTTAAAGCTTGGCAGCCTGAAACTGTTAGTGGTGGTTACAATCCTCCCCAGCTTGTCTTCGAGGAAGTTTTTGAATATCCTGAAAACGCAAACCCTTCAAGTTCTGGAGATGCATCAAGAACTGAGGATCCAGCATCTTCAACTGGATACGCCCCATACCCGAGTTACCCAGCTAATTCAGGAGCTTGGCCTGTCGATCCACCTAGGTATGGAAGTGCCTCCTCTGGAGGAGAGAACCTCAACCCTGGTCCAGCTGATTCAGGTTACCAGCCACCTAGTAAGCACACTTCCCTGCAGTCTCCTCAAAATGTGGTCTTGCAGAGAGTGAGCGACCCAATCAATCCACCGCCACCTCCTTCAAGCTACATTGTGCAGTACAGACATGGCTACCATAGAGCCAGGCAGTTCCTCACCAAATCTGCCTATGCACCAGAAATTCCTGTCCCAATGCCTCCACGCTTGCCAAGAGTCAAAAAGCCTGCAAAGAGTCCACCATCTTCCCCAAAGGGTGCGAAGAGCCCTCAAAGGTAAGTTCAACCTCAAACTTAAATCTCCACATGCTTATGAATTAACATCCTTCAATTTATTCCCCAATTGTCTTTCAGAAGCAGATAAACCACACATGGTAAACATGGATAGTGTCTAAGTAACAGGTAAATATATTAACTCCCTGTCTTTTTAAAAGCAACTGTTCAGTCACTAACCTGCTTCCTTTCTTGTCTCCAGATCAATGTGACTTCAGAAAATAAATCTTTTAAAAATTGAATTGTTTGTACTGTGCATTATTTGTAGTTGCATACACTACTTGTTCATAGTCACTTAAAACCTACTTACAAAAGTTTAATGCATCATTAAGCAAGATTATTTTAAGTAGATGCAATGTGGAAACACAGGGCTTTTGACATTTTGGGCTAGGTTTCTTTCCTCTGGGTCAATGTCTGGTTACTCTGATATCGTCATACATCTCAACAAGTACAACCCATACACATTCAAGTGTCTTACCTTGGCATTGAAATCCTTGCTTCCCAAATCCCCTGTAACAAAAAGGAAGTGTTAATGCTTTATACTCAGTTTTGCTAAACGATCACTATTTACTTTGTCTAAAATCTATGAAAGTCTGAGCTTGTTTGAGTCATGAAAATGGGTTAAATACACAATTTTGTAGGGGGCAACTACAATCGCACACCCGAAATAAACTTCCAAATGAACACATTACAAAAACAAATCATGAACTCATTCTGCCAGTCAAAACATTAGAAAGTGAGAGGATGTCCACACAGACAGGTGCATGAGCGTCTCTTACCATATGAAGTCCGTACAGTGGCTGCAGAACGTCGGCTGCTTGAAAAATCTCGCAGTAAATTTATGGTTTTTCACTTCATGTACATTTTTCTGCCGTAAAGCGCCTTTGCGGGCGAAACGGTTCCCAACCCCGGCGGAGTCATTGTAGTGTAAAAGATGATCAGCCATAATGGGAGGGGGGGAAGAGAGAAAAAATTAAAAACTACACAGCCACGACTTGGTGTTGTCCCGACCGCTTTCTACGGGGCTCTGCTCTCCTCACGGCTCTTATCAAGTGGAGCTGAAGCAGTGTGAACAGACCGCACGCCTCCCTCTGCCTGGACCACAGCTGAGCGCTTCTTTTTCATTCAAAGTGACGTCGGCGACGTGTGACTTCACGGACTGTGGGAATATTTCACTTCCAATTCAGCTCATAGTTGACTTCAGGATACCAATTACATGGAAAGAGCATCAGTTATATGACTTTTTTTTTTTTTTTTCCAACTGGTACGAATAAATAAATGATAAAACATAAAGAAAATAAATGTGCTTCCTCATGTTGGCCCCTTTATTATAGATTAGAATGTATATAATTAGAATAAGAATAGATATCATTTTTCTTTCTTTCTTTCTTTTTTTTTTTTGACTTTTTGACTTTTTTCTCTTTACATGTTTGATCATTGACCTACTTTTGTACCTGCAAGCTCCGGATTGATTAAAGACTTTAACTTGATAGGCCTTCCACTGTATTCATTATTTATGTGTTACACATAACCAATTAAACCAGAAACAGAAGAAGAAAAAACAGACCCAGGAGCACTTGAAGGAGACTCGCTCCTCTATGTTTCTGGTCATGTCATCGACAGCCTCTGGTGTTGTGTGTGCGCCATCGTGTGGACTTTAAACTAAAAGTGTATATTGTAATCAAGCTGGGAAACATGATCATATATTAGGGAGGCTAGTTTTTCCTCTCTTCAATCCTGATAAAATTTTCTCAAATATTTCAGTTTATTTACCTTTATATCATAATGCTCAAGCTGGGAGTTGAAGTCTAATTATATTGTAATTATTAAATCAAATAAAAACATCTTTAAGAATATAATAAAAGCAAAAGTATATATCCTATAGTGTATTAAAGTAGCTTGCCTTAAAAGGCAGCAAAGTGCTACCTTCACTTTTTCCTCACTTTATCATATGGTACCTTTTATTATAAATGTACCATTGTACCATTATTTGCACCAGTTTTCTGTCAGATTTGGATGAGAAGTGTCTTCATGTCTCTGCAAAGATGTTGTGTGGCATAAAAAAAAATGTGAGATCTGGCCGGGTCACAAGGTCACTCCAGCATTATCTTGGCTGTTTACTTCAGGTCATTGTTTTTGGTGAAAGGTGAATTTTCATACCGGTCTCAGGTTTCATTCGGTCTGGAGTATGTTTCCTTAAAGGACCTCTCTATGTTTGATGTTTGTGTTCATCCTCTGTGTCCCTGCTGCTGCGAATCACAACATAATGTGTTGAACCAGCATGTTTTACCATAGGGATTTAGATAATGAATTTTCCCTTAAAGAGTTTTCCGATCCAATCATAATCAAAGCAAAGAGATGATTCACCTGCCACAGCTAGTGGTCTGAATGCTTTTGTAAATAAGAGATTTTGAATTATGATTATTAATAAATTTTAGAAACTTGAAACTTTTAAAATTTTTCAATCTGTCTTTTTAATTATTATTTAGTTATAGATTGACTGTATCATTAAAGTTGTACACTTTATCAATAAAGTGTGAATTGTGTAAAAAGTGAAATGTTTGTTTTCGTGAGGAGAGGAATAAAGAGGAGTGCAGTTTCTATAGCAACGGGGAGACGCTACGTCGTCAGAGTAAACGGAAGTGACGCAGAGTGAGGAAGTTTTTGAACCGTTTTGAGCGGCGAAATCAGTGCCTAAAGTAAGAAGCTTTTTAGCCCATATATCACATTTTCATGAGTACTGTGCTTTCTTTTAACACGGTATTACTTGTTCATGAAAGTATGCAAGAAGCTTTAGTGGACCTGGAGCGTTAGACCGGTCTGCTTTAGCTTTAGCTTTAGCTTTAGCTAGCGTAGGCTGCAACCATGGCTGCAACACGTTCGCTAATGTTTTGCTAATGTCAGTCATTTAAATAGCAGCCCTATCTATATTTCAACACTGCTACTTTCAGGTGCATGTTAGGTGTCATGTCCTGTTACGTGAAAGTTATGTGACATGATGCTGCAATGGTTCATATAATAAGATCTTCATTATGTTTTGAAACTGAATAGGTTTAGTCCGCTAAAGTAATCATAGCTGGATGATGCTTTGTCAACACGGTATGTATTTTCTATTGTACACGTCGTGCTGACAGTTTATTTAAAACCTCCAGGACGCCATGAGCAAACGCGAGGACTCATGGGAGAGGCTGGACACTGAATTTGAGCATTTTCTACTGGACTTAAAGCCATATGTCCTGAAACATCCCAACAGGACAGGTGAGATTTCATTTTTAACCTTATTTCAGTTTTTTGTTGTGTTCTTTTTATGCTGTATCAGGAATGTGTATCATGCAAAACAAACTAATATAATTCGTTAGTATCATTCCTCCTGTTTCTGTTTTCTCTTTCGATGTTTTCAGAGCGCCAGAGATGTGCCGTATGGATAAAGAAGCTGTGTGACCCAGCTTCATGTGGTTCTGGCCTGACAGGTCGTAAGAACCGTAACATGTATTCCCGTTTGCTTCTTCACATGCTCAAAAGAGGAGTCCTGGAGTTGCCTTTTACCAGCAAGCCAGAACCTGGCAGCCTCAAGACACTACCTACCTACATGGTAAGAATGGATGCTTCTTCATATCATAAATACACTTGTGTAGCCATGTAGGAGTAGAAAAATATTGACTTCTAATGCAGTTACAACTCAATAACTAGCATTGTGTGCACTTAATTTCCTGTCTGAATTTAAATTTTTAGTCCATCTACTTTGATGAGCCCCTGAGTCGTCGATCTGTGGTGAACAGCAATGCAGGTCTACCTGACTGGGTGACTGGAGAGCTGGGTAGTTACACTGATGACTCTCTGACTGTCGGCCTCCTTAAGGACAGAATCAGTTCCACACCTATCACAACTCATCACAGGTATCCCCACTGTCTAATATCTTGTTCACATATATAAAGGTACGAGTTGGAAATCTACAAAAAAAATAAATATGGGACTGACAGTCAATAACCTGGCCTTATTGTGTTCAGAGATTTGTTTATTTTAAGAAGAAAAGAAATGGAGGTTTATAAAAACTTTTTCCAAAACCACAAACAACCACATGTTAATAGATCAGATAGATTTTTCTCAAGTTAATAAATAAGTCATGATTTGTACAAGAAAAATGCCAAGTTGGTGTCAGATTTGAATTTACCTGGATATGTGCATCTGTACTTTTAGGTGTCATAATGTGCCACAATGTCCAACATTATCATTCAGGGTATATGATATCCTATTTTTTCATACCTGTTAATCTTTCATCATGGTTAATGTTTGGAAATAACAACAAATTTCCCTCTTATGGTCAGATTTGCTTCAAATTGTTATTGTCACTGTCAGTCATTTGTTAAGACAGGTAATACCAGGTGAGCCAGTAATGTAGCCTCTGTTTAGGAGATACACACTGTGCATTTTGTTAAGAATACCACACTAATACTAAGAAGGATCTTCTTTTTGCTCCCAGTTCTTCATGACAAGGATTTTACATGATAGTGGAAACATTTGAGCCTAATGCCATTAATTACACAGATACATACCTTTCCACTTACAGTTACATCACACATCAACTGTGACTAACACAGGACGCACATGCTTTCAATCAAAATATTAAGATTACCTCGTCTAACTTGATAATGACTTTATCTTGGCTTGGCACTATTCCTCTTTTATCCTTCATACTTACAACATGTCAAACGTCCTCCTCAAACCCGAAGAGACACATTCTGTTCTTGTGTAGGAATGGACACACAAGAAGGTTTTAACTCCCACCAGGCTTATTAATAATGTATTTCTTACTTTTTATTTAATTTCAACAACAGTTTGTAATGACTGATTTATAAACTGGTTTATATTATTTACACACACACACACACACACACACACACACACACACACACACACACACACACACACATATATATATATATATATATATATATATATATATATATATATAGTGTCTAGTTTGGTGATTAATAGAACTCTAGCTGATGTCTGAAACTGCTGCCTCACTTGATCTACATTTTAAAATTTAAACACTAGTTTCTGAAATTGCAAATCAATATTGATTTCCTAAGTGGAAGCATAACACACATCGATTTATTCCTAAAGGTGTAAATGTGTTCTCAAAATAAGGCCTAGAAGTTCTGGTACTTCATCTCTTGAAAAGCAACACATTTCTAGGCACATGTCAAATATGGCCATCTAGCTTGTGACTCAAATTCTCTAAGGGGAAGACAGACAAATAAAACCTCTTTGTTCTGATGGAAAAGCTGCTGCATATAAGATATTTATCTAAGCATTGTGTTTAAAAGTTCTTTTTATCAGACCGAAAACATTGATCTTGGCTGTGAAGCTGGATACACTCAGCTTTCCAGACCGATTGCCCATAGTATTTGCACAGCTGCGCTATCTGAAAAGCTGAAGACATTGCCATGTACTTGCATCAGTCTGCTTGAGCTGTCCATTCTGAGTTTTCAAAGAGAAAAACTTCAAAACAGCATGAGAGTATGAGGAACCTCTTGCATTCTCTATCCATCTTTCTTTTCCTCTTCACTTTACTCTTTCCCAGTTGTTAAACCTGAGGTCCAACCCCCGCAGCGGAGAGAGGAAAGCAGAATAAAGTTTGGTAGCTCATTAGCTTGCTCTCCGTTTCTTAAAGTACTTAGTTTCTTTAAAAACTAAAACTTAAATATATGGTTTTTTTTTTATTTAGATTTGTCATGCTCGACTGAAATCTTACGTACTGCTCAGGTATTTGTGTATGTGCATACACAATAAACATACATGAGATCCTTCAACACGCCTCACTAAATCACCAGTCTGATGAATCCTAGTTTCCTGTCCTCTGACTGAAGGCAGTTTGCAGGATGGACAAAGGGATATAAGTAATTGCTTGGGGTTTTTCATTCCAGTTAACAAGGAAAGGCAAATCAGAACCCATTAGCTTGACATGTTCATTAGCATAGCTAGAAGAGAGCACTGTAAGAGAGCTTAATATCCACAGTGGCACTTTGTAAGAAACTGTACAAGCCCTTTGTGGCCATATTTAATTCAAACGTTTCTGTCAGGGTGTTGTATGATATTTGATTCTTAGCCAGTTATAATTAGGACTTGTCTTCAAATAGAACGTGTCTTGATTTTGCACATTGACAATGAAGAAATGGCAATTTAATGTTCATATGAGCTTGAATATTTAATCACTTATTCTGTAACAGTGGGGGCAATGGATAATATTATCTTAGAATGAACAGCAGTAACAGTAACAGTGACACACAGTATTAGGTCAAATTTAACAGACTGTCGTTGTCGTTTTTGATGTTTTGCCACAAATAATGTTATTTCTTTAGTTTATATTATTGATTCAACAAAAACACCTTATTTAAGATAACCTCATTGTCTGCCTTTGAGGGTGCAGATGCAGAGCTTCTGTGGGGAGCAGATTGCAGAGTACCATAGCGTCTGATTGGGAGAAGGCCATGAAATGCTCGGATCACAGGCAAGTGTCCTGATGGGGAAAATTATCCAGGCAAAGAGTCCTTTTATGTATCTCACTCATTTAGATAAGATTAAATGGAAGGAACTTGTCGGACCTCATCCCTATGATGTGGCAACGTTTGATCTCTGTCTCACTCACCATTAGTCAGGTGATGGGCTTTTAACTTGTTAAACTGTTAGATCCAATTTGAGTTGTAACATCTAAAAAACACCCTCTGTCTTTGGGTTATCCCTCTATTTTGTAAAGGAGTTACTTATATTTCACACAGAAGTGGGTTTGTTGTGATATGTTTGAAGTGTGTTAAGTGACGCTTCATCCAATCCCATTAGTCCAAAATGCCCCGGGTTAATTCCTACACGCATTGCACTAATGTGGAGTAGTTTGTAATTTAGCCACAAGATGGAGCCACTGCTTTGTCGATGGGGCTATCTGTGGTGAAGGAACGCTGTGGGAAAGTAAATGCAGTTAGTGAGGGTCAAAGGATCACGCATAACAGCTTTAGTGATTAGTCTACGTGTCCACTCCATCTTCTTGTGTCAACTTGAGTTCAAAGGAGAGAAGTACTGATAAAGACGTGAGGTGGAACATGGCATGTGTGGGTTGGTTTTGACATGTTTGCTTGGTAATAAGCTCAGCTGGGGTCAGGTTCACTGTTAAAGTTTAGTTGAAGAACATGTTGTTTTTTCTTTATCTCTTTGTATGTGGCTCTACTTTCTGTCTTCTATCTGCAGCCTCTTTTTTAGGCCTCTTTTCTGTTCTGGTTTTCTTCTTGCCTCTCACTTCTGCCTTCCATCTGTGTGCTTTTCACCCACATATGAAAACTTTTAACCCCCCTTTTCACTCTCCCTCGTCTTTTTTTTTTCTGAGGGTAAGTGTGACAATAACATTGTCCTTGCGGTTGCAGGAGTCAGCCGTTGGTGTTGGTGTAAACGACTCGTAGGGCTGCATGTTTCTATGGATCTTTCAGCTCCAGGTGCTGTTGGGTTATGTTGAAGGGTGTGCAAAGGCAGAGGGATGTTTGTGTCCCAAGGTCAGACTGCTTTCCTGAGAGTGCCCGAGGCTGAGACCTGGGCCCTGTGGCTATGCACCTGGAGGTCAGGCTTGGGTATGGATGTCAGGCTGCTTTAATCAGCCAGGCTACAGCTTCTGAGGCTCTACATGGTGTTCTCATTTTCTTCTATGTGTGCGTGCGCGTGTGTATATGTGTGTGTAGCTCTGGCCGGACTTGCCACTGCTTTGATCTCTGGGCCTCAGACTCCAGACACATCTGATTCAATTATCTTCATCCACCTGTTGACTTAGAGGCCCAAGATTGTGAAGCTTGGCCCCCCTATCCAAGTTTCACAGCTGCATGTGTTTGTGCATGTGCATGCAGGTGTGTGTCTGTGTGCTCATGCACAGCACAAACCAACTAGTATGTGAGGAAAGAGTAAGTGGGTACATATAAGCTGAAGTCTGCAGGATTTAATTAAAACCTTTTAATAGAATTAATAATACTTTAGAGAAACGCTGAATTCCTATCAGTTGCTATCAGTATTGTCTTTCCTTTGTTTACATACACACACACACACACACACACACACACATATATATATATATATATATATATATATATACACACACACACACACACAGGCTGTTGACTTAACTGCCCTCCCATGGTAATTAATGTGAAAGCATCAATATACAGTACTCGGGTCAATTCATGCATTTATTTCATTATTATCAGAGCAGAGTATGTAAATATGAGATGTCTACATCCACACATTTACAAAAGCGTAATGCAATGATCACATACACAGGTCCAGAGCTCTGTTCAGCTTTAAGAGTGGATATCAGAAATCTTCAGGCCACATCGCTCTCTTCAATGAATTAAACATGAACAATCCTGGCTCAGTAAGCACCTCGCCCACAGTGAGGTTCTCATTCTGAGTATCTAAAACTCTGGTGATCACGAAGGAATGGGGACACTGTCATTACATGTGTTTCATATGTCATGTATGACTGTCTAGTCTTGTCCCTAAAGTGTCTTAATTGTCCAAAAAATAGCCTGCATGGTAACAATCTCCTGTAGTAGTGTTATAATAACCTTAATTGGCCCAGAACCCTGGAGGGGACCATCACACCCCCCTGAGGGATTCGCATTTTTGTCACCTTTTCCACTTTTGAGTTTGTACCCCTGATATGTTGAGGGATTTGAGGTAAAAGAGATGCAAATTACAAAGGTGACTCATGCAGGTGTCTGCTTGTACAGATATCATCCTGTTTTGTATTCAGCAGTCTTTCCAGAAACCTTACAGCAGTAGTAGTTTCCTCCACAAGATAACACATTCTTAATTCCAAGAATGCTAAAATAAATTACATGGGAGGAAAAGAACATCTGCAAGCTTGAAGCTGAAAGTGGGAAACGGTACCCTCTAAAATGGAAAGTGATGTCTATATTAAATGACAGTGATTTTTTTTCCTCTTCATTGTTGTCCTACATCTTCCAGTCGTCTCCAACATATTCATTTAATTAGCTTTAGCATTAGTGGGCCATTAGTGCCTAGTGTGCCTGCTCTTAATGAGACTGTGAGCTCAGTTTTGTCTTTATATGCGAGTCTGAGTGTGTATTTGTGTGTGTATGTGAGTGCCAATGAATATAAGCAGTTTCCCTGTTAAGCTGCTTGTTTAAACCGTGATGGACATGATGAGGGACAATGATTGAGGTGTATGATTATAAAAAGATTGAACAAGCCATAGACTGGTGCCATGTGGGCTGTGCATGGAAACAGACTGATGTATAGCAGAGACGTTTATTGTTCAGATGGGATGAAATGCAGACCACAAACCATGCAACCAATGCCAGATGTTGATCTGTGTAAATAGCGAGGCGCTCTGCCTACGCAAGCACATTCATATGCAAACAGAGCAGACTCCAGAGACATGCACACACACATACTGTAGGTTAAACACTCACACTTTCCTTTCTGTTCCTCTCTCAATTTGTCTTCTAGGAGAAGGCTGGACGAGGAGAAGATCCCATCACAACCCATGTCCTCCAGTCCACTCAAACAGTCACCTAGACTTGACACCAGAAGGGTTAGTTCATCACTGTACCTCACGTTGTCAATCAGACCTCGGAATCACTTGCCTTTATTTATTTATTTATTTATTTTAGTTTCCTACATCACTATAAGCTTGTTGTGATGACATATTGAAATTTTAAGAGCAAACCTGCTGGTGTCAGTAAAAATAGTAGCCACAATGTTTTACTTTCTTTAATGCAGACCAATTTGGAAATTCCTGGTCTAACTTTCCCGTGAAGTCGGAGGAAATTCCCAGAACTCATAAGTTGGTGGTTCAAGGTTTTAAAATGTAGCTAATGGTGGAGATCACAATACATTCAACAGTAACATGCACTCAGCCACCAAATTATTTGATGCAGCTTTCTACTCATAAGGCAGTCAAAGACAACATCCCTGCAATATGTTTTTTATTTCTTTTTTATGAAAGTTGTTACATGGATTCAACTGTGGTCGAGAGACAAGGTCAAGAGACGTTGTTAGATCTGATAAAACTTCGTGATATAACTGTCTTATTAGAGCGATTTTTGAGGGTCCATAGGCTCATGGCTACACACTATAATTGTATTTTATATCATCCTCAATGCTTAACTGTACGTCCAGTAGGTCAGTGATTCCCAACCACTGTTGATATGTTTTCAAAGACTCAAATGTTATTCTCATCAAACCACCATGGATCTGCTTCAAGTGGCTACTCTATTGATCATTATGAAGCTCATAATGTTCATTCTGAAGGCAGAAATGTATTAAGTCAGTTGCATGTTGTAGCATTTGATATTGAGTGTAGCTTCTAATAATCTACCCCCAACACCACCTGTCATTCTGACAATAGTGTTGATAAACATATTGTTGAATTTAGTGTTTCTAACAATGTCACAGAAACCAGAACATTATATTACATGCTTTGATGTGTTGGATTACTTTAAACTAGAGAGGTTTATTTCTGTGGTTTACACACAAATTTACAGACCGAAAACATCCGAGGTCGTTCATACTTATCAGCGTTCTGCGCAATATGTCGAATTCTTGGTGCGATACGGAGACTGTGACATGCAGCTTTGAACAGCCAGTGACCTGCATACTTAGCATTCCTAGATATTGAAATGAAACATTTACTCTGTTTGTTCGAGTGTGAGGCTCTGGGACCTTAATGCCTTTTTAATCAGAAGGGGCATTTAATCCTGAGCTATTCCATTCAGCCATTTCCCTGTGTCAGTACAGTTCCACTGAGGTGCACTCAAGGTCCACACTCCATCAGATCCTAATCAAATTCAACAACATCTCTTCTTTCCCTATCACTCTCTCAACTTTATTAGATATTTCCCCTATTTCAACCTTGCTGCCCAACCTCAACGTGAGTAAGCTGATCTTGTATCAACAGAACCCCTGGAAGCATTCGAATTATACTGTATTAACAAATCCGGAGGCCCTTTGTAACAAAAGGCTGGGGAAAACAAGAATGACAGGCAGTGTAGCTGCATATGCCCCTCTTGTGGAATTTACTGCGTGACGGAAATGATGTGGAACTGCCAAACATCTGGAGTGCTGTAAGTAAGAGGGAGGAGAGTGATGGAGCAAAGGGTGGAGAGATGGAGATAACGAAGGAGAAGAATGCTGTTTGTATGGGAGGAGAACACATGTGGGTGTACTGTATATCTGTAAGCTTTAACAGAACCTTTTTGTTCTTGTCAAGAGATGAATTATATTGTGTCAAAAAATAACCTTCATCACTGTCTGTTGTTCTGTTCCTCGGGCCAAACTGCCAATCAGAGCATTGTCAGAAATCATTTAAAAAAATCCCTCCTCTAATGTATATCACCTCTGTCTTAACTTCCATTTTGTTTTCGTTTACTACATTATTTGCCTCTCTGTTTTCCTTTTCAGGTAGATGATGGGCTGAAGGCAGATATGTCTCCGGATGACAGTGACCTGGAGGCTCGTCTCAACAGCTGGAACCTGGGGGTGAGTCCAGGGGCATGCCGTGAGCTCCTCGGTTACATACAGCACTCAACATGTTGCAACTTATCCACAGTGACAGTGACTCTGAATGCTGGAGCTCGCAAGTAAATCTCAATCAATACTGCTGTGATGCTTACACACTGCTGAATAGAGGGTTAAAAAAATCCCGTTCACTTATGTCCTCTTAAAAGCACTTCTTTTAGGTACCTCAGTGCTATTGTAGGATGTGAGGGTAGGATGAGGAGTGGAAAAAAGGTTGTGTAAACTGAGCATTCGAAGATGTGTGTACCTCCCTTATCTGTTCTGTCTGGAGTGCATAAGGTCAGGGCTTGATAAGCACTCTGCCCTCATGTCTTTTATTCCCTTATTTATTCCCTATCTCCTCACCTGCATGACCTTGAGTCCTTATTTTTCTTTTTCGTTTGCTTGTCTCCTCTGTCATTTCTCCCATATTACATACATACTGATGTTTTTTTTTTTTTTTTTTTTTTTTTTTAAAACAGCCCCTCTCTTTTTCTGTTCTTTTCATCTATTTCTCTGCTGAAGCATTCTCTTTTTCACCCCCCTCCCCTCCCTCTCCATCCAGCTTTCTCTGACTCTCCTCGTCACTCCCCCTCTCCCTTTCAGTGCTCGGGTAATCTGAGGTCTCTATCAGCAGACGTGAAGCCGTGCACTGCTTCGCTCTGCACTCCTCTGTGGTGAGACGCTGATAAGATGCATTGCTTGGCAACGCTCCCCCAAGCCTGCATCTTTCAAATCAACAGATGCTCCTACACACAAAAAGACGCACACACACATACACACACACACACCCTCCAAGTTTACAAAAGTTTCATAGATGCACTGCTTCAAAGCGCCCAGCTCCTATGAAATTTCAGCACAACTGATCGTCACTCTATCTAGCACATCTTCAGTTTTGCTTTAGATGTTCTGAAGCAGTCTATATTGGTCTGTATCTATATTGGTGTGTTTCATTTCACTTCTAATGTAATGAAGCCTCTGTAGTCAGCATGGTTACCATATTGGACAGTGAACAGCAGATTGCTTTAGACTCAGATAGGAGTTCCTTTAAAATACACAAAGCCTGAGTCAGCTGGACTATCATTTGATTCATCTGTCACTTAGGCTGTGGCTTGTGGGTTTTTACAGTAGAGTTAGGTGCAGCACACACTAATCTGCCTCTAAAGGGGAAAAAAAATATGCAGACTAGAGAAAATTGCGTAAAAACGTGACCTATTTTTTTCAACACAACACAGAATTTAATGTTAGTCCCTGCCACTTGGCCATCCATTGTCTGTAGTTAGATGGGTGTGCTTACGGCTTGCTCAACACCAGTCTGAAACTAGGAAGCCATCAATCACAGTGTGTTTGTTTGGCTGGAGAGCCTGGCCTTGTGATGTGGAGTGTCGTTCCTCTTCTGCGTCCGTCCATCCATCCACATCAGGTTCCAATGACATGGGACGCTGTGCCAGCTGTGAGCCTGAACAAACATTCGCTCACAGGAGCGCGTGTGTGTGGGCACGCAGTAAATGAGCGCGCGCACACAGAAGGGCATGGGCATACACGTGTGCAGCAAGCCCAAGTTTAGTATTGCACTTTGCCAGCATTACACCACAGCATTTAGTCTACATGTCTTCCTTACCCTGTGGGCTGTGCTCAATCAAAGCTGATGACTGGCTGTCTGTGGGTATAAAAAGAAATCCCATTCTTGTTTGCAGCCTGGGCACTACTTTAGAGGGATATTGATTGATTCATCACTTGGTAAATATGGATTTTTTTTTAGCCAGTGCCAGATATAAGTAGCAATTCATCACACATCACATCATTCCACTCACTACTGATGCTGCTCTGAACTGAATATGTTCAGTGACTTTATATACATGCATGTTGACTAAACGAATACGTGCATAGACATGTTTCCTTTTATTGAGCTCTTATAGTACATCAGCTAATACAATGTTTCTACCTGTATTTACCTGTATAGCTGCTTTCATCCAATTCACCTGTCATAGGTTCACCCCGGAGCAACAGATCGTCACAGTAGCTATTCTCGTCTCAAGCTCTAAGGTTCTTTCAGGTTCTGTTCTCTCATTTTCTATTCACTCTGGATTAGCTTTGTATGGAATGTGCCACCTCACAACATTAAATTCATTTTTTTTTTAGCACTGAATGAGTGCCACACTACTCTCCTCTCCCTCCTCCTCATCTTTCCCCCTCCTCATCCTCTTTCTCTTTGTTCTTTTCCTTCATCCCCATGTTGAAGAGATTAGTAACAGAACTGTTTACTGGGCGTCATTGCTGTCATCTCCAGAGTCAGCTCTACTGCTTTGATAGGCCGTGATCTCGCTGCTAGTTGGCAGCCCCTACAGACAGCCCCAGTGCATAAGAGAGAAACACTGCATGATACTTAGTTCACAAGAAAGTAATGGGGTCATAAACAAATGTCAAATAGTGGAAGGGAAAATAGGACGCTGTCAACACACAAATTTCTTTGCAGTTTGGTCACAGTTAGTGAGCTGTATTGATGTAATGCTTTATCACTTGGACTGTGACCCTTTTACTTTCAGGTGGTTTAGCGGCTTGCTTCTTCCTGTCTTTTGTGTTTCATATTATAATCAAAGAACTTGCCATGTCAGTGTTTGGAAAGGATGTGTACACATTTGCCTCCATCTGACGATAAACGGACCGGCGATAGCTTACAGATTAGCGGTCCTGAATGTTGACAAAAGGACTGTGTCTGGACAGCAAAGAGTGGCTGAGAGCGGAAACAGAGTCGGCCACACACACAATGCCTTGAAGTAGCCTGACGCATTCCGTTTTTCTAAACAGACAAGAGTTGACGGAAGGGAATCAAGCCACAGCGCCAGGCTTTTGATGTGCTCGCCACATTGTTTATGACAACCTGAGGGTGGAGGTTAGATTTTGGTAGTAGCAAGGCTTTGTTAGGGGAGGAAGAAGAGAAAGAGATCTGAAGTCTTTCTGTTGACCCTTTCAGATTGAAAACCCCAGGTATTTGCGAGAGAGGCCCATTCCCTTGTCCCCGGTAAGTTGTCAGGGGGTCCCTTGTGGTTTATGTATTGTTATGTAGACAAAAGTGTTGTTCTTGAACTTTACAGTCACCCCGTCAACTAATCTCTTTCCTCTTCTCTGCAGATTTTCAAGTCAAGCTTTGCGAGGAACAGCACGTTGGTAGAAGATCAGGGCCCTCAGCTGATACAGAGCAAGGAGGTATGCACCAAAGAGGTCTTGGCAAACCCCATCTGCACCTGAAAGCCTCTTTGTGTGATACATATCAGAATTCTTTTATAATTCTGATGCCATCTCTCTGCGTGTCCAAAGGCAGTACATGATATTTAAGAGACTGTCCATGCATTCCAGAAAGTTGAAATCCCTGCTACACACCATTCAGTATTTCTATAAAAGCAAATGTTCAACACACACACTTCGAAAATCCCTTCACTGCTTCATGGCATTAAACACCAAGCATTTCCTGTACATGGCTCCATGGCCCACCCAGGAAGATTAAGATCTGCCCAAGTAGATAAAATCACTTGGTTTCAGCTCAGGTAAATCTTGTATTAAAACACTGTATTTCACTCTAACTGCATTTTAACCACACACCTGTCTGAGCTGCGTGCGCCACAATAACTAAGGGGAACTAGAGGATTCTGTGGGCAGCCAACTATCTGGTGTCTACTGATAGTCTTCATGCAAAGTATTTAGGTAACACCGGTAAATTGCAGCTGTAGAATATAACCTGGGTTACACTTTCTCATTTTTAAGCTACATGAGTCTCTGCATGCACATCAGTCACACACTGCACCACCCACCACCACATTTAAATCCTCCTGAACTTGGGGGAAACTCTGACAGCCCCACAGCCCATGTACATACATCCTCACACATAGTATGTATTGTTGAAATGACCAATGCTAGTGTTGCTCAGTCTAAGAGGACAAAAATAATGCCATCTCCCAGTGATGACACTTTCCTTATGTGGATTTAAGCTGAAAATCCTATTCTGAAAGCAAGCTTTGAAGTCCCCTCTGCAGCTCTCCGACTTTCCCGAACCACCACTCACACCCCCCACCATACGCCTTTACTTGCACTGTTAAATATAAAACTGAGCATGACTTGGCTGTAATAGCCATGGCTTTTCATGTCTGCTGAGGGAAGGCGCTCCAGTCAGTTAGATAGGCTTCACTGGCAGAGAGCAGAGAATAGAGGTAGAGAGGATGTAAAGAAAAGGAACGGACGCATACAGACACATCTGGACAAATGTCGTAACAAAGCTCGGTTTGTGACCACTGAATGAGGATTTGCATGCATGGACACACATGCAGCAACACCAATATGAAAACCTTAAACTAACATCCCATGCTGTTTGATCCAGCCTCAGACTGGATGATGAGCTCCATACAGCTGTGTGGTGGGAATATAAATGTATCACATCACAGAAGACCTTATTTAACCTTCTCACCAACTTTACTTTGATATGCAATGTCTAGTTTAGTATCTACACCTATACAATATACAATAATGCCATTCGGTTCAATAACTCTGCAACTAATTGTGTTGTGTTAAGCTCATAGTGTAGTTTATGTTAAAACTACTATATGGTTATTGTTGAGGCTGTAGTTGATATATTTTTATATTTGTCCGCATGATGTCATTAGGTATTTTGGATATTTTGTCCTTCTATTTTATGTAAATAGTATGTATGATGTTTAATATAACTTGAGTGTGTATGATTTGTTGGTACTGTAGGTGGCCTTGAACCAGGGCATAAATTTTTAGGAGTGAAACTATAGGAAACTGTACTGGCCTGTCATTTCCACAGAGGCCACAATGCTCTCAGTATGGGAACCAGTTCAGGAAAGTCACACAGAAACACTGGGAGGGACACACTGGGAAACAAGAGTAAATTGTGCAGAACTGGAGTTTTTTCCCGTGGTGCTTAAATTTGTGCTATTTGCTTACTGTAGCCAGTTTGTTAAGCTTCTGCAGTATTTTGCCTTACGGAGATGTTACATTTTAATAAAAACAAATAAATCTTTTGGGCTAAATGTGTGCAAAAAAAGAACATGTGAGCATGTATTAAAAGAGCATTAGAGGATATGGTGTGTTTATTGTGGCTTTATCTTTAACACCTCTGTGGCTTAGAGTGGTTGCCTTCATATTTTAACAATTCATGTTAACATTCAGTTCAAAGCTTCACTGTGCCTAAGTCCAGCCAAAACTGTGAGAATAACTGTGGACTCTTAGTCTTGTCTAATCGGTTAAGCAGGAGGCTTTTTGGCCTGAGTGTTTTTCTGCCTTGTTATGCAGAATCTTCTCTTGAACTCTGCTACATTGTCCCAGTGCATCTCTGATTCTCATTGTAAGACTCTGGGAATTCCCTTTTGACGATAACCCTCTGCTCTCAAGTTGAAATCATAACATGTCTGTTGTTTATGATAGGCTCTGACCCTCTCCCATTTGAGTCTTTATCACATAAAATGCCATTGCTTATCATATGTCTTGAGTCACTATTACCAATTAAAAGAGTGTTAGGTGGATTTTGGGAACTCTGAAACCCCACAGGATACAGCTGTGACCACACACACACCCACACATTATTTCCCTGTAGAAGTAACTCAAGTCACCGATCCCACCTTATCCGTATCATCCTCAATAGCCACATTAATCTTTCCTGTTGAGCCATGGAAGCTCTGTCCAACCCAGCTGCATGGTTGTCGAGGACCAGTCTAGGAAATCACAGTGACATCACTTCCTTTTAATCCCCGAAGCCTAGTTGAAAATTTACACAGGTTTAAAGTGTTATACGTGCCACATGTCATTAAGCTGGCGGCAGCTTAACGAACATCTCAGCTTTCACCCCAGGCTCATCCTCACACTAAGCTACCAGCTACATTTGATAAGAATGCTGACTTCTCTTTTCCCGTGGAACAATGGGTGGCAACTGTGAAACTGCGCCAAAGCTGCCATTTCATTGAGTCACTTAGTTTGTACTGTGTGCGTGTGTGAGCGCGCAATGTGGAAAATGTCTTGCAGGAGCACCAAAGTCTTGCTAATCTTGTAGCGCACTGAGTGGTGCACAACATTATGAGGGCTGGGTCTTTATTTAGAATTTCAATTTAACAGAGACTGATGAGTCAGGCTTAGCCATAGGCCCGAGTCATGTGATTACAGGAGATACAGACCAGTTAGAGCACTCTTTTTTTATTCCCTACCCCTCCTTTTTAGAGTTTGTTTGTGACTTCAGACTACTTGCTTGATATCTGACCTGAGGGATTCTTGGCAAACATGCTCAGCATGGTAGATGAATGTATCAGGGCAAACGGTCACACTCTAATGGTCACAAGTCCCTGACTAGGGATCAGACCCTTTGCTTTCTGATGCTGTAATGATGCAGTCCCTCTAATTTGAGAATCCTTAGGGATTGAGATTGAGCTCCCAGCCTGTGATTTAGAGGACCGTAGCCTGTCTTATCTGATCGCTTTTCAAAGCTAAAAAGAGCAAGCTAGCAACCCTTAGTTGTTTAAAGGAGAGCAGTTCTCTCGTTTGGCTTTCAAGATGGTGCTTCAGGCTGGAAGACACAAGGGACCAACAACGTTCCACAGTGATAAAGATACTATTTCAAGCATTTCTATTTTTTGCTCTTATGTACTTGATTCGTATTAACAATTTGGAGTAATAATCTGTTTATTCACTCCATTTTGAAGCACTTTTGTCTGAAACTGTGAGAATATTTTTCTCTTCAAATGTCAGATTAAATTTTAATCAAAGTTTTTATCCGGCCTTGCTATCTGGACAGACTACAGTAAATTAACTTCTTGTCAGAGTGTGGAAATGGCATCGAGCTGCTCTTCAGTAGATAGCACAGCGCTCCATACCAACTATCCTGGAGCATCTGTGTTTACTAAGGATGAAAGAAACACCAGGACATTGTGCATCTCTGGCAAGACAAAGAAGATGCATAAACACAACCTTGCTTTGTGAAGTCCAAACAGTTAGCAGACGATTTGTGAACATCCCCCCGAGGAAAAAGGCCTTGACCCTGCGACAGTTTTGAGAGCAGAAAAAGCAACTGTTTCCGTCTTCTCCTTGCATTCCCTCTCTCATGCCCCCCCGCCACCTCCTCCTCCATCTTCCCTCCCTCCCACCCTCTCATCCTTTCAAGAGCGAAGTGTCAAAAAACATGGCATCTTACAGCGCTCGCTACAACTCTGAAGAAGAGAAGAGGGAAAAAAGCTGTACCACCCAGTCGGTCTGATTGAAGACATCTCAGAAGCGTTAGGTGTATGACATTCCTCCACCTTCTTTTTTCACTGACGCCTTTATAAACAAGTTTCAAACGCCCCTGATCTAGTTTGACAAACTTTCTCCAAAGAGCATTTGAAGAGGAGATGAGAAAATGACACCCCCACATGTGTTTTTTTTTTTTTTTTTTTTTTGGGGTGCCAGCAGAATCAGGTTTCCACTTATTCTTCAGCTTTTCAGTCAATGTTATCTCTCTCTCTCTCACTCACTCTATCTTTCTCATGCTTTGCTTCGCTTAGCTTTTTCTTCTCTGCTCTGACAGGTCTCCTGTGGTCCCCTCAATTGCACAAGAAATGGCAGTAAATCAAGAAAAAAAGACAAACATTAAAGAGACAGAATACTTAACACAGCTTTGTCAAGGATGCAGTTCATAAGTGTAGCTCATGTGCGATAATGAGGAGGGGCATCTAAAAGGCAATTTATGTTTTATTTAAGAGACATATCAAGAGACTATGCTCGGGTATTCAGAGATTCTACCATCTCTGTCCATAAATATGGATACACATTTTTCTCTCTAGTATAGTATGTTGTTGGCTTTATTGTATAGAATCAATATTTTCACACTTACTGTTACAGCCATGTTGTAATTAAATCATGTTTTTATTTAGGCAATCATCAGTTGCCTTCCCTTTGATTTATTACTAAGAGAGGGTCTAATGTGGTTTGACTGTGCCGAGCAAAGTTGTGGGAATTTTCTACTTGTTTTGATGACTAGAACAAACAAGAGCTAGCCCTGGGACATTGTTAACCACTGGCATGTTCACACACACACAACCACACGTTCAAAGGAAGAACATTGTCACCGTGCTCCAGGGTTGATTAACACACCAGAACAGACAATGACTAAACATGAGTAGTGACATCAAAGCAAAGGACCAGTCGTCTTTCTGTCAAAGGTTCTCTTTGTATTTCCATATGTTGTGCATACATGACCAAAAACATCTTGTGTGTATTTTTTTTTTTTTTTTTTTTTTTTTTTTAGCAAATTCCGGGAATAAAAAAAAAACAGTGGCAAGAAAAAAGTATTTGAAGTGACAAATGTACTGTTTTGAATGGAAAAAAAGGGTAACGATTCCAAAATAAACAGAAACTGCAGTTCAAATTGTAGAAGCAAAATTGTGAAAGATACAAAATTAACCGAAGATTTCCACAACTAACAATTATACAGAAGTTGACAAATAGGTCATCAGGGATTTATTTGACTCGGACCGGAAAGTTCTCTTTCAAAAGGAGACCTGTTCCAACATGCACACGCCAACGCATGAACCTTTGATTTGAAATATTCTGTGTGGAAATAATAACAGCCACCGTCTCAATGTTGAGCTTCCATGTGTATGTACACGTACATGCACACAAACACAAACACACAGGTTTGTTGTTCTTACTATAGACTGACTGAAGATTTTATCACAAACACACACACACACACATCCAGAGAATGCGGTACATCTCAGCCTCACACGGCTTTTTGAAGCTCTGTACATGGATAAATGTTTTTAAATGTTAATGTGGTTTATTTCATCATCAGCTGCACTCATGTGCAAGACGGGACACAGTGTATCTCCTTTCATCTAGACTTCTGTTATCTCTGTTATCCTGTCACTCTATCCGATGATGGGTTTTTTTTTCCAAAGCGTGTCAGTAAAAAAAAAAAAAAAATGTTAACTTAACTTCCCTGAGCCAATTCTGTTGCTTGTTTTTACCATGTAAATAAATATTATTTCATCCCTTAAACAAATGTTTTTTTTTTTTGCTTAAGCAACTTCATTTCCCATATTTGGGAATGAAAACTCAAATACTAGTGTGTTAAAACTTGTTTCTTAATGTTACACATATATCATTTGTTTTTTCTGTGTGGTTTCCAGATTGAGATGAAGATCAAAGTAATGGAGTCCAAGCACCAGGAGGAGAAACTGAAGATGCAGCAGATACATGATGCAGATGTCGAGAAAGTAAGAATCCAAACTGAAAGGGGATGGATACTGTGCCAGCAACAGCTACAGATGTTGATGGATATTTCACTGTTATTGTGTGATTTCTGGCTACAGTTAGTAGAGGTTTTGAATAAGTATAGCATGTCTTGTTGTTGTTACTTGTTAGCACGTTTTGATACTCACTTTAAATACTCTTCATCATCAAGTCACACAAATGTTCACGTTACATTTATTCAGCTAACTTATCACAGTTACTGTTTGAAACACAACCAGTATCCTGTAGCTGTTTACTGAATAGTCTGTGGTGCACATCCAACACTGACTTGACCATATTTATCAATGACTTTGCTTATTGTTTGCTTCTGGAGACAGATGTCCAGTTAGAGACTAAAAGATAAAGACATAGTCTGATTCAATCTGGATTCAAGTGTTGTTTTTGAATTTTGGCCTGAAATGTTGCAGTCACTTTTAGTCACCTCATCTCATCTGGCAGCCATGATTAACCTAATGTGTATTGCACTTTTTTTTATGATGTCCATGACAATTAATATTTATTGTTACTGGTTTGTATTGAGAAATGATATATAAAAAGCAGTTTATGAAATGAATTGAGGATTTCTTGGCCACCTGGATAGCAGACAAGTTAAGTTTTCACGAAAACTAGTTAACCTGTGTTACAGTGCCATTTTGCGGCTAATAAAAAGGAAAAGGAACGAGTCTGTTCTCTTCTCATCGCCCTGTTCCGCATATAATCATCTCTTCAAAGCTCTTTGTCAGTTAGTGAAAATAGCAATAAAGCTGGTTTATTTTACACTAGGTGTCCATCAGTTAGGCTGCAGATCAAGCACCTGGGATCTGTCACGTCCCAGGTATGACTTTCCTTTGCCGCCACAGAAGCTTTTAATAAAACACTCCAATTTTCTTTTCACTTTAAGATGCCCATGGCTTCTTTGTGTTTGACAAGAGACAGGATGACAGCTAGCACCCCCACCCCCACCCCTTTTCGCTGTCTCTCTTTAATTACATACAGATTGCGAGTTATGTCTAATTTAATTTCCTCACAATTTTGCCCAGTATTCTCTCTGATGGCTTCAAAGGGGAGTGAATGGGGGTACACTCTAACGAGCCTGATGGAAGGTGGGCAAGCTAAGATTTTGTTTTAATTAGTTCTTATGAATAATGTATAGGCTGCTGAAAGGCTACTGGTCATTGTCCCCCTGCTTGAAATGGAGAGGGTAATGAGAGAACAGGACAGAGCGTTATATGCTAATGCTTAAGGAACAGAAGAATGTAGCTCTGAAACATTTAACAACCTCAGGCGAAGAGTTGCATCTCTGTGTTTCTTTTCTTAACTTGAAAATGATCTACGATTAACAGCAGACCACAGGGTGTAACAAGAAACACTGAAGAGTCACCTTTAGTTTTGTCTTGTTTGGGAAAAGATTTCATTTCAGGTGTGAAATCTCTTCCTCTACATGTAGAGAAACTATACTGAAATTGAAGTTAGAGATTTTGTAGGTGTGTTTTCTTCTCCAGTTCAGTTCTCTTTACTCTATTAACTGATGGTATTGGTTAAAGCTGTGGACAGCTTGGCTGGATTTATCCTACATTAGGATGGCTTGTAAAAGCCTAAAATGGGTACTCTGAAAGCTGTCATTTCCCACCGTGTAGTGCACTCTACTTGGATCTGACACTGTGTCTAGCGTCACTTGGTGGACCCCTAAAAAGAGTCTCTTTTGGCTGTTGAAATGGAAAAAATTGGGTTTTCCTAAATGTTCTGTGAACTTTGCTCCAGCAGCCCCATCCTCCTTTCATCTCCCCCGTCCCATTCACACAGAGGATGGCAGGCTCGGTGACTAAGTGCACTTGGGTAGAACAAAATGCTACAGAGATAAAGCCTTATGGACTTTGGGGCAGTTCTTGACAGAAAATAACCAGTATGTCTGCCTTTACAGACAGATAATTATATCTTCATCTGTTGTTAAATCAGTTTGTTTATTCTGCCTTCTTATTTGGATGGGCAATATCAACACAATTATTAGTTGTGCCTACCTATTGTTGTTGCATAGAATGAATGAAGCCTGAATTGTTGTGAAATTTATCATAAATTACGCAGGAAGAAAAACACTCTTGTGAATTTGACACCCTTACACACACACACACACACACACACACACACACACACATATATATATATATATATATATATATATATATATATATATATATATATATATATATATATATATATATTTATTATTTACATATATTCTATATGTGCATGTTCATAAGTAGACAGCTTCCTCTTTGACGTAGAGGGGTGTTGCTATCTGTCTTTTTAGACTGGAGCTTCAACTCTCCATGGTCTAATTTAACTAATTACACACAGATGGCAGCAACTAGCAGATGCAGTTGCCACATCACACCTCAGCACAGGTGGTTCATTCAGTCACCATTTTACTCATTTAGCCTGTAGTCTCTTTAGGATTAGATATGTAGGAAGAAGATGAAATCTTGTCAGGCCACACAGTGAATTATGCAAACAAACTGTTCCATGGCCTTATAAATAACCCAAATCTTTAATATGTTTGACTATATTTATTCAAGAAAATCTATCATTCAGTCTATTATTCAGCAGTTATTGTTAAAAGTTAAATAAGAATAAGTAGGGTTTTTTGGTAACATAGTTAGTGGAAACAAACATTTGATATTATCAGTAAACATTGATAAGCACATCAAGTATCCTTGGGTCCACACAAATATATTGAATGTATTTTCTTCCCTGTGAAAACTTGCAAATTTAATTTTCCTCAAATTTATAAACCCTCGTTTGATTACATTTATCTTATTCTCACAAACACTGAATATAAAACTTAACACGGTGTACGCAGGATGTCCAGTGTCTGAGTAGTAAAAACAAAAGTTGGATCTTCAATGCGTGTTTAAAAACAACCTCCCTCTCTCTCTCTTTAGATTCTGCACCGGAAGAATGGTGAGATTGAGGAGATGAAGAGCATGTACCGAGCTAAGCAGAAGGAATCGGAGGAGATGATCCGTAAGCTGGAGAAAAAAGGTGACGGGTCACAAGAATGCAGGGTTAACTGGGAGGATGTTTATTTTAGTGTCTCTGAACACTCAGAGTAAAAGCCCAAAAAGATGTGATTCCACAAGAGACTTCGCTGGTGTAGAGTGATGTTGCGCAGCTGTGTTGCTCAATCCGAAGTTTAATCACATAATATGTCCCTTTTTTCTTCATGCTAAATTTTCTCCCCCTTCGTCTCCTACTCGTCTCCTCTCTACTCCTTCATCCGTCTCAAAAAAGCATTTTGATGAGAAATGTATAAACTTGGCAAAGAGAAATGCTACCGGCCATTTGATAGAAGTAGTATCTTTATTGACATTGATTTACTGACAGCACAACAATGAGCATGAGTACATGTCTATCTGTGTATATGTGTGTGTCCATCTGTGAACATACCCCGAGGCAGGGCCTGACTGTTCTGTGTGTGTGTGTCTGTGTGTGTCTGTGTGTACGCGGGCTCCCACAGTTCAAAGTGTGCTGCGGGAATCCCAGGTCATATGCGAGAGCAAAGAGAAGCAGATTGCTGAGCTGAAGAAGATGTCGGATCAGAGCGCCGATTCCCTTAAAAACGAGTGGGAGAAGAAGGTATGAGGAAAAGTTGAAGGGCTTGGATATTCTGCAGCCCTGAGCTAGAGGAAAGACTGTTTGATAGCATGAGATCAGCAGACCTCGCTGCAAGCATCAAGGCTATAAAAAAAAAAAAACTATTTAAAAAAAATCCTTATCATTTCATGCTGTGCTCAAGTTAGTGTGGATTTTTTTTTTAGCACTAAAAAATTAATACTCTCTGTCCTGGGTAAATTGTAATTTTACTCCCGATAGCTCTAGCTTATCAAGCTTTGGGGGTTCAATAAGATCCCTAATGAAATTTCTACTCATCTTTTCAGGGGTCACTTCATGTGTGATGAGCAACCTTGTGGAATAAATGTTCTCAGATGTATTGAAAAAATAACTACGTCACCAAATAATGATCTTACTTCCCCTTGAATACACAATATATGATTGTACATACATAAAGAATTTGATTTAATAAAATAGACTAGAGATAACTAAAACATAAGAAGCAAAATAATTATGGAAATACTAATACTGGTGTGTATAATGCTAATTAAGATCTGTAACTGATATAGTTTTGCTCTGCCCATTCAGCTGCATGCTGTTGTGACAGAGTTGGAGCAGGAGAAGTTTGAATTGCAGAAGAAACACACCGAGAGCATTCAGGAGCTGCTGAACGACACCAACCTTAGACTGGCGAAGATGGAGGCTGAGTACAACGGCCGGTCACAGGCAACTGTAAGTACAGGAAGAAATGTGTTAACTTGGATGTTGATCTTAGTGAATTCAACTTATGTCACTGTCTGACATGTACACAGACAACCTTTCATGTGGTTCCTTACCCACTAATTTCACTTAGGAACTTACAGCACACTGTAGGGTGTTGTAATGGGGGCTTTATAATAAAAGCCTGGTAAATAACATGCAGCTGTGTGTCGGGTGCTTGTGCTGAGCCCCCAGATCTGTTTACACAGTTTATACAGAGAACAGATCATTGTCTTCAGATCTGGGAAATGAACTGGTTGTCAGTACAGGTGTCCCATGTGGAAATGTCATCACGCACCGGATGTAAAACTCTGGCTGTACTGCAAAATACCGTCCTTTAACTGGCACTCACTAGTTAGGCTTGTTTGGCAAGAGCTTGAATGTAACATGTACATTAATAAGCCCTGCGCTCCAGCTATAAGCATAACTTAACTCTGAATACATGTGAAATTATTTGACTTTGGTTTGTTGATTTAATCTGTTCGTGATCCTGATTTTATGCTGAATAAAGTGCAGCTCAACTGTGCAGACGCTTCATGTGGGCAGACACATTTCTACACCCAACAACAGACTTTCACTGGAACAAACGGGATGCTGGGTAACAGGAGGGTTGTATTTTTTGCATGAAACTCTTTCCTTGTTTATCTCCAAGTGTGTACATCTATCATATCTCTAATTAAAAAATAATGACCCACACCAGTTCATGGCTCAAATGAAAGGAGGCATCCTCTAACCTCTGTGGGAGGAAGATTTTCATGGCTTATATCTGTCAACTTTATAAAGGCCTTTGATCCAAGTTTGTATTAAATCTTATTCATGGCAGTGGTTGTACTCAAAGATGTCCTGTACATGCATTCATGCGCACTCACGCCTCCCAAAGCCACTTTTTTCTGCTTCTTTGATGTCATATGAAAGGATTCAGGTTTTAAGTGAGATCAGGCACATTTCATTTGTGAGGGAGCATCAACACCAGAGGCCAAGTTGAATGCACCGTTTCATTAACAGTATTGTTATCAGCATCAACATGCTGTCATACAAAATCACACACACACATATTGCTCCTGGCCTTAATCTGTCAGCAGACCCACATTTAAAAAGCATCAAACGCTGGACAGTGCAGGGCCAGTGGTAAGGCCCCTCTTTTAATAATTAAAGACAGACAAGGGCCCCGGAGAATGAAAAGAGCCCTCTGTCATTTTAAATTAGTTGCTGTCCTGCTGACCTACACACACACCTAGGATGGGACATTCAAAGTGGACTTAAAAGGATTCAACTCAAAGAAAGGAACTATGCATAAAAAGTGCTATAACTCATCTGCGATACAGTATGAACAATTTGAAGACTTGAGTGTATCCAATGTGCAGACATTTTGTGTTTGTAGAATATTCAATCCTATACAGTTTTGAGACAACACTTGTTTACAAAGTAAAGAAGATTTTAAACCCTACTATACTGTTTTAGACCACTAATAGTTCTCTACTCACTATGAGGGGGAAATATAGATGCCAATAAAAGTTCATACCCAGGACACAAAGTGAAAAGTTCGCTCAGTTCGCATGTAACACATGCAAGCCAAGACAAACCCAGATCGATGATTCATGCTCATTCAAATACAGCACACCCGATCTGGTTTAATAACAGTGAAATGAAGAATGTTCATCTTCCCATCGCTACCTGGTTGGATTTCTATCCAACGCAGATCAAATATCTCACAAGGGGCTTACAGATATGTCAGATGTTGTTATTTTTGGACGTTACCTATTCACAGGGCAGAACAGATAGAAGACTGAGTGGGTGTTTGAAAAGAAAGACAAGCCGGTATCTGCCTTGGTATTGCACCAGCCAAATGTCTTAAGTCCATGCATGTACATATCCAGATGAAAGATAATGGAAATGTAATGTTTTGTTGTGAGTAGAGATTCACTGGCTCTAATATTTATATTATACTGCTGATATTTGTCTGATTGTTTTGTTATCTTTTGTTCCAAGGAGTTTGGCACATAACTGATAATCACACAGGAAAACTTTAGCCTAAGCCTGCAGCGTCTTATCGTATAGTTCTGTATAGTGGTACCAGCATTAGAAAACAATATCTGAGTATCCCATGTAGTCAAGGAACGAGGCTAAACAAACCTGTTGTCTGGCCTCATTGGTCCATATGCATTGGTGAAACACAACCTGCATACAAACAGCCTGACAATCCTCATGATACATGCTGTCCTCCAGATTCTGGACTTGGTTCTAACAGTGTGTTCTGGGCATCATTCATCCGACTGCATGGCAGCTGATAGACCTAAGAGAGTTCATCCTCAGGTTTTGACCTGGTCTAGTTCCATCCTCAAAGACTTCTATCACTTCTAAATCTTTGAGAAGGAACAAAGCTCATAATGTGGTGTGTGCAGTCTGCAATTCACACCTAGTAATTCCAAAATATCCAATTAGCAGGCATAATTTGCTACCACCAAATGTGTGCAGGTGTACCCAGCACAGCTTCAGTGTATAGAGGTGCTTCTTCTCATCTCCTGCCAGGGAGCTAAGTGTCAGCACGCGTTGTAGCACAACACAGGCCCCTTGTTTCTTTTCTCAGCACCCTACACTACTAACACAAATACAAAAAAATCTCTCACCAGCCTTGCCGGCCATTGCTCTCATACTTTTTCAAACACGCCGCTCCCTCCTCTCCCATCATTCCAACCTCTGTCATCGGCAGAGTCTGTCATCATCAAGATCTACTAGCACGCTCCATCTTTAATCAGCCCCCCGTCATCGCCTTTATCAGCCGTCCCACACTACATTCCATGTTGTCATATGTACACACACACACACGCATTGACAAAGGCACACAAATGCAGGGAACAGTATGCAGAGAGGGGGCCATTTCATCAGCACAGTGCCGGAAGTAGCTGTCCACATCAGCTGGACTTTGATCATGCTCTTTAATGAAAATAAGAAACCTGACTGGGCTTTTGACATTTGTTATTCACTGTCAACACTGAAATAACTCTTGACTAAGCTTTGCAGTAATTACATTTAACAGTGTGTGGTGGAATAATTTGATTTCAGTTTTAACACATGTGATCAATTCATTCAGGTTTTTTGATCACAAATACGCAGTGGAGTTTTCTTTCCATACGATCATGTATACACTTTGATGTCACTGATTTGAGCCGAGCGAGGTCCATTTTCTCCCTATTGTCAAATATAAAGGTGCAAAATATCTACCTCAAAATTTCTACCTCAAAACATTTGCACGCTATTTTTTACTGAGCTGTTTTTGTCACATTGCTTCCTTTTATAGCACATCATTACCAACGACTCTCAATATTTGAAATTGTGAATCCAAAGTTAAACACCGTCTTTTATTTGAGGTTAGCAATGCTTTTTCAAACATAGTGGGCAGTTTTTAACACGCAGACTTGGTTAATTGATGAGATGTTTCCAAACTGACCATAAAACGGTTACGGTTGGAATAAGTCTGGAGAAAGACGAGACAAAATAAAAGAAGTTCTTCCCGTCCTTCACTGCACCTTCAGAGACTCCATGCGCCAAAACAAACCTCTTAATGTAATTCAAACAACATGTGCACAGTAAAAACCAGTGAGAGATTGTTTTTATAAAACTACACCAACAAATGAGAGAACTGTAGGTTTGTAACTAAGCTAATGTGAGAGATAATGTTACCAAGCACAATATTTAAAATTATGCATCAAACCAAACCAAGTTCTCTCTCTTAGCAAATTTGTGTTTTTAGGTCTTTGTGGTTACGAAAACCCCTCACACTTGTACAAATATACCACCATGATATATAGCAAACAGTGTGACAGCAAACCAAAGACAAGGCTGTTTCCCATAGCGACCACATCAGCTGCAGACTGAACTCCCAATTCTTCTGTTACTATAGCTAACATCACCCAAGCAATATATTGGGAAACAGGGAAGCTAGAAAGTGAGTCAAATGCTCCAGGGCAAATAATTTAACTGGACACACAAATGTGACACTGACTTACTAACTAACCCTGTGGGACTAGGGAGGGTTTCTGCTGGGTTTAGCTTTGTTTCGTTTTTTATAGTGAATATTTTTAGTTTGGGCATCTTACAGATGTTCTACAGAAAAATGTAATTCTATGTAAAATGTAACATTTTATAGAGGCAAGAATCAGGTCAGAGGGGCTGTTTGTTGTATTATTATCCATATTCTTCAACATTAGCAGCCAGAGTTCTGTGTCTGACTTCACTCTGGGAGCATGCACTCGTCTGGCCAGTGACATTTCCTCTGCCTTGTGCCCTTAGTGGTTCAAGCTGGATGATTCATTGGTTTTTGTGTATCCGTGTGATCCAGGAGCAAACAGTGCGCGAGCTGGAGCTGCGGGTGAAACAGCAGTCAGTGGAGGTGGAAAAGGGCAACACGCTCCGTCAGAAGGTGACACAGGAGAAGGCCCAGTTGGAGATCCACATTGCATCCATCAGCGCTGAACTTCAGGAGGCCAATAGACGGTCTGTAGCTGTTCAACGTGTGAAATGGAGACAGATGAAAGGGTGATGAAATGTAGAGCGACAAAGAGGACACAAATGCTCTTATATTGCTCTCATATTAAATGCTCTCATATTAAATCTATGGCTAATTTAATTATTTAACAATGAAGTCAGAGCAGGGACAGATCAGTGTGTGTGTGTCTGTTAAATGTCTCACCACATATTCTGATTTGAACTTTTAACTATCCACAGGACCATGAGCCTGCAGAAGGAGAAGGAGCAGCAGAGTGAGCAGTACGAGCAGACTGTGCAGAGGCTTCAAGCCAAGCACGAGACGGACATGAGCCACTTACATCAGGAACATGCTCTGTCTGCTGCTAAGGTCCACATTACCACAACACCTCCACATGGCTCTGCCTCTTGGACACAAAATAGAGAGTGTTTTAGCAAATGTTGCTGTTTTTTTATATCCATTTCCTCCCTGTTTCCCTCGTCCAGGCCTCTGAGGTAATAGAAGACTTGGAGAAAACTGTAGCTCACCTCAAACAGCAGCTGCAGGACAGTGAACATCGAAGACACCAACAAGTCAGGGTATGCTTTAAGTGGTGGAAGTGTTTGTGCAAGTTTTGGTGTTTGCATATATAAGAAATCGATACACAATCAGCATTTGTCTTCTGATGTCACTTTATAAATACTAGTTCTAAAACAATGAAAACATTAACATTAAAATAATTAATGTTATACTAGTTTATTAGCAAACATGTTACATGATAACTTGTTCTTTCTGTCAGGATCAAGAGATAAAGTTCCAGAAAGAAAAAGATGAACTTCAGATCAACTGCGAGAAAAAGGTAAAGTGTAACTGATCCGCTAAAGTAATTAAGTAATTAAGGTTGATTAGCGATCAAAGAATAAGAAAGAGACATATTTTCCTTTTGGTCCCGTCTACTTTTAGACTTTATGGCTAATGTTGTAAAATCAGAGCTGTGATTAACAGGTAGGTGTAAAAGTGGACAAAGAAAGGATGGGCAATGGAAATTTTGAAATTTAGACGTTTACATGTGAAGAGAAGTTTTAAGTTAATCCAAATAAACTTTTAGAGTCTCTCAGCAAAAGACGACTTTCTAAAAGGACATTTTTCTGTTTGAAGTATGCACTGTCAGTGTACCTGGGCCTACACTTAATTGCGCCCAGTTCTTTACTTTTGAAGGAGCCTCTTCAAAGCCACAGTGCACAGTCATAAACGATTGAGAACAGAGACCAGTGTTAATGATCTGAGTTGGACCAGACCAGGCCAGACTTCTTGGGTGAAGATCAGATTTAAAGACTGTACTGCACCTGGGTCATCTTCAAAGTGCCACAATTACAACGTGTGTTTCGGTGGCAGGCTGGCAGACCCAGAGACGGGCCCCTCCGACTGATACACCTGCAAGAACTTAAGAGGCCTCTGTGCACTCTATTTCCGGGTCAGGGAGAATTCAAATTAAACTTCACCAGAAGAAAGTTTGGTTTTGATGTCTTTATGTTTTCCTTCAAAACCTCGTCTGCTTTTTATTTTGTCCTTGTAATCAACTTGCATCTTTTTCCACCTTTCATTTTTTTTTTCCTTTCTACAAAGTCACATGAGATGAAAACAGCAGAAGAAAGAGCAGTCAGTTGCTCATTTTCCTTTTTGTTTCCTCTGCAAAGAATCCTCTTTCCATTCCTCAGGATGAGAGACACGTGAAGGAGGCCAGTGTATGGTATCTGGTCATAAGATGAGCCCATATGGGTGCGATAGATCCAGAGTGAGAGGCCCTCTGTGCAGGCAGATAGGCTCAGATGGTACTTTTGATGGGGTGATAGAGAGAAGAGACGTGACCAGATGCACAAAGTCACAGGCAGGAGAGTTTTGTTGAGTGATGTTTGATGGTGTCTGCTGTTGCACTCACTTACACCTCTATCTCTCTCTCTCTCTATCTTTCTCTCTCTCATCCTCTGTCTCTTCTTTTACTTTGTCATTCTCTCAGGTTTTAGCAATCCACAGCGAGGCAGAGAAAGAGAAAGCAGAGGCTAACAGGAAAATAGCCAAACTACAAGATGCACTCAGGTACAGTGATAAATGCCAATTCAAAAGTGCAACTGTGTTATATGTAGTAAGAAAGATTGAGTTTAATACTACTCCTCTGAATCAGTTTTATTTAATACCCAAGTTAATACCTAAAGACACTGTAAATTATAACGACTGATAAATTCTAAATAATATATCTGTAATAAATAATTAACAACTGTAAATTATTAATAACTGATTTAGACTTGATTTTGTGACATATACTACATATGCTACAGGCAAACAATTATTCACATCTCCTCCCTGATATTATCTTTGGTAGAAAGCATTTCAATCAGTCTGAGCACAAATATCTTTAACCATTTGTTCCATTATCCTGAGTTATCTCAGAATGTGCACACGAGTCAAATTAATGAGCTAAAAACAAAGTCTGTCTCTGTGAAATCTGAGGGTGTGTTCGTGTGTGTGTGGTCTCTCTCCTTCCCTCTTGGCCAAATGTTGAACAATGCTATAAGGTGACTTGAGTGTCTGAGCGTGTTGTGCAGATGTGTGCAGTTGACATAGATACTGGACCAATAAAACCTACATATAGACTAGACCAGAAGACAGACAGAGAGACTGTCAGACACAGTGTTTGTGTCTATGTGTGTGTGTGAGACTGTGAGTATGCAAACGCAATACTGCATGACCTCGATCATAATCTAATAATATCAAAACACAAACACAGTAACAGTGCCCAGGGTTGTTTGATGGGTCTGTGGACAAATTTTGTACTTTATTAGTGTTTGTACTGAAATTTACCCCCTTCGGTCATAAGATTTTAACATATAATGTTAGTGAAGCATGATATTTATTTTACAAATATTAGTTTCACACGTTTTAGCCTTGACTTGGCAGCTTCAAACTGTATTAGAGAGTTGTTTATGTCTACTGACTTAAGTCTTTGATCATGAGAGCTGTGTGTATGAATTCTGATTTAAGGTGGAGTTTGGCTTTAACAAGCCAACCCTTGCACTTGCTTTGATCTTTTTTATAACTTTGTAGCAACGTTAGAATTTAGAGGCTGGAAACTGTGATGAGAAGTCTCACAGATCAGAGCTTCACATGTAACTGGAATTTGTGTTGTCTTGAAGAAAACTACCAAACCAGATTCCACAATATAAATCAAACCGTCCTTAAAACAACAAAAAAAAATGTGTCATATAAGAAAAATACTACCGGCCTTCAAACAGATGTAAGTATGTTTTCTTTAATGTATGACATGAAGACATGACAGTAAGACATAATGATCAAATGACTGTGTAATGTGAACGGGATTTATTTCAGTGATCAACCCTCTGGTAGTTATCATCAAACTGTAGTTCTCCTCAGTACTACAGATTCTTTTAGAGGCTTTAAGAAGAACTTTGTTTCAGTTTTGCAGACAACTTTCCTGTTTTGGTTGAGACTCCAAATCAGAGATGTGAATATCATCATTGCTAATATTACTTTGTGTCAAATGGCAGTAATGTAAAAAAAAGGGAAGGCAGCCATCGTATTATTGAAAACACCTATAATTCCCCATCTTTAACATGTCAGATATGAAAATAGCAATTTTATGCCACCAAATACTTAGATACCTTTTAAGACCTTAATGGTTGTTACATAGATATGATTCATGGAGAATGAGTTATTAATAAGTATTAATCAAAGTAATAGTCCTGATAACAATAATTCTGCCATCTCTGCTCGTCAGACTTGTAGATCATTTCTTCGGCACTTTGGATAGTTAACAATTCTCTCACCCTTTAGTGTTAACACTCCCCTCCTGCCAGAATATGCAAACATATTTTGCTGACAGCAAAGACGTCTGCAGACTCCAGCCAATCAGACAACCAACCAGTCAACTACTCAGTACATTCCTATGGGTAATTAATCCCATACAGAACCACATTACTTGGTCACAAGTAGATTGCAGTTTCCCTGACGAAACTAGAGTGTGTTCTGTACAATCATACACAGTGAAGCTAGTCACAGCGCGGTCACCCCCTCTGAGACATTTTCAACCATTTGTCACAATACAATAGAAACCCAGAATTTGTGTGTGTGTGTGTGTGTGTGTGTGTCTGTCCTCATCAATTGCCCAAGGCTTTTTGCATCTGTAGTGGCATCTGCAAACAAAGATAAATCTTTGTTTTGTGAGGAGAAATTTGTATTAAGCTGTAGAACATTGTTAATATTACTGCACTTTTGTGTTTCTGTCAGTTTGATACAACATGAAAGCAAAGTTTGCAGGTTTGTGGTGTTTAGTATTCAGCATAAAGATCTCAAAGGGACATTGATGGTTGTGCCTACTTATTGTTTGCACTTGTCATTGTCAGCCCAGCAACAGAGGACAAGCTTAACACAGCAGACAGATCCATTTGTGCATAAATTATTCTTGTTGTTAGTATCAGTAACGAGCCAGTCGATTCTCTCGTTTAGTGTTAAACACTGAGAAATGGCAAGTGGCCCATTGGGCTCTTAGCTAATTAAGTACTCAGCCGTTATACACACACACACGTATGTATGTATATATATATATATATATATATATATACACACACACTAAGCAGTCTGATGTCTGCTACCTGCCTGCTGCTGTGGCAACACTGACGGCCTTTAAAGGCAATCCAGGAGAACTTCAAAGTCAAAGAAAAATCGCACACAGGGGTGTGTGGTGTGTTTGAGTGTGTGAAGATGGGAGGATGAATGATAAAATTAAACAAGTAGAACTGCTCAGTATGCCTTCCACGTGCCAGATGTGAGTGGGCTGTACAATGTTATGATATGCATTTTGTATGCACATGCCAATGCTATACAATTTACTGTTAGAAGTTCGTCACCAGAGATAATAATAGCGCTTTATATAGACAGTTTATTTTATTTCCTCGTGAGTCGGACAACAACGGATGATAAATGTGCTGGCACTTCTGATTATCGCTTTTCCAGTGTAGCATATATAGCTGTTACCCACACCCCTTTCTTTCCACGGTTTACACCCATTCTTTATTTCCAGTGTAAAAAGAAAATCACCCTGTCCTGACATGCAAATAAGCATTGCTGCGTCAATTTCAGTTCCAGGTCTGTGTTACTATAGCAACAACAACAGAAAGCACTATAAAGCTGAGCAGAGAACAAGTTTCTCTCCTCTTCTTTTATCCCATCGTGCCTCAGATCATTACAGGGCATTAGCATAGAGATAGAGAGATGCACTGCAGAGGGGGAGAAAGATAACGGGAGCTCATCTGGGAAGCAGCTTGTCTTGCCTTTGCAAAAGTGACCTCTAAATCACAATTTCAAAAAACATCAGAAAACCACCTGAATGGTTAAAGTAAAAGGAAATATAGAGGAAAAATAAATAGCTGGTCTATTTCTGGATTACGATATTTCTCTCGATGAAGAGGCTGTCATTTTTTTCCATGCTGTCCTCCATATCATTCCATTCTTCCTTCCTGCTGCTTGGCACCCAACTGGCTTTATCAAAACCATGTGCCTGCTGTGGCGTGGTGCAGGGTTGTAGAAACTCTGACTGTGTCTCAGCAGTAATTTCTCCTCAGTTTGATCGTTTACAGTCTGGAGTGGCAGAAGCAGCATCTACTGTAGGCAGCTGGAGGGAGAGTGCACTCTCGCCTTCATGAGTGGGTACACACTGTGTGAGCGCCTGTCCAAACCAGTGCACATACTCGCGCTGTCATGGATGGGATCTGTCATGTTGTGTAGACTTTACACTCTCTCTTGTGCTCTCTCGGTAATCCTGTTCATTCTTATTTCGAAAATTTCTTGCTTTAGTCCAAATTTTTTTTTGGTTTTTTTTTTGTGTACGCATGCTTTTCGCACATCAAACTATCAATCTAGGTCTTGTTCTTAAGACCTTGTATTAAAAACTGATTTTTTGGGGATAGAGTCTTAACTACATTTGTGTCTCTGTGTTATTATTTCTCTTGTTTAGTATTCTCATGCATGTATGAGATAGAACCCTGCTACCCGTAAAGGTGTAGGATGCATCCAGTATGTTCTTTCTTGTTATTTCATGCGTGCACATACTCTACATCTGTGTGCGTCTTTGAAGTGGTCTTATCTTTCTCAGCATTCCTCTCCTATGACAAGAGGAATGGAGGGAAGCAGGGGTGGTGGTGGTCCAGAGAGGGACCAGGGGGTAGCTGAGTAGAATCCACACAGAACATAACCCAGTTATAATGTTGAGGTGGAGGAGCAGGTGGAGGTATGGATCCTGAATATTGAAAAGCTTCACCAGGGCTCAATATTTACTCCCGTGGTAACTGCACTGAAAGGAGAGGATGGAGATGGGTTAAGCATCAGTTCAATACCACAGAACCACAAAAGAAAATTGTAAAGAGCTGTTTAACTGGGTTCTGTTGTCAGGGGTTGTTAAGTTAAAGGACAATTAAAGTCTCTGATTTTTTGCAATATATTTTATCATCATCAGTGTATTGAACATACATATGAAAAAATGGGGTTATGTTTTTGTTATTATTTGCTGTGAGGTTCAATATTAGTAGAGGTGTAGCACGAAGCTACTTTTCTTGTCTTGCCAGAGTTTCTGTTGTCTTTGTGAATAATACATCAAATTGATAGATAGTGAAGCAGATCACGTATTTCTGCTGTGAAAAGAAAATAAAGTAGCATTTAGTCATTCAGATACAATCTCAAATCACATGATATTCGTCCCTGATTTATCATTTTCAGATTTTCACATCATGATGTAATGAAGTCAAATGTTTTGACATTCCTGCTTTTTTTATTACATGTAACTAAATTAGATTTTTTTCTCTAACACAGTAGGATAGTTTACTTACAGGTATTCACAGAAACAATTGAATAAATTGTCTTTAGGGTTTTTACTTTTTCATTAAGAAGCTTCAGCTTCATTCTCTATTGTATAATATTCAGCATATGTAAATATGGTATGGTTACTTTAGGGACTCAAGCTTAGTTGATTTAGCATAGTACGCTGTAGTCTGCATTATTCATGAAATCAAATAGCATCTTAATTCTCAGCTTAGGCAAGAAAATCTCTGTTTCAAACACAGAATCAACCACATTGTTGGCTCAAGATTGTAGCGGTGGTATGAGTTGTAGTCAGACAAAGAATAGATAATATCTGTATTTCATCATGTCAGATCTTCACTACACTAAAACAACAAAGGGTTGTGTAGAAATCTTAATTAACTATTTAATTTTTCCAGTGTGAACCAATCTGAACTCCAGAGCCAGTTTGAAGACAGACGTGTGGTGTGTTTTTCTGTTGTATCTAGTCTACATAGTCTAACTATAAGAAGCACAAGTTCGGTTTTATCCCCAGTGATCAGTGACCGTGATCAGTGCACCTCCTAAGAATCCTGGGTAACATTTTTAAAAGATTAATTGAAATGTCGCCTGTCAAATCCAAAACATTTAGGCAAGGCCTTTAGAAAAAAAAAAACAGGAGGGAAATGATTGTAAAGTTAAAATTTAATTCATGAATCCACAATTGTGTAATGATAACTTATTAAAAGAGGCTGATCATAATACGGGAGTAGAAAATTGTTCCCTGCAAATACCCAGATGACGTCTGGATTCTGATTCTGCCGTCACTGAAAGATACTGATAATTAAGTTCCATTTTTCTGTCTGTGTGGTCATTTTGTTTCATATGTTGCTGTGAAATGCTTTTTAGGCTACATTTGTAGGCAGTTTTGAAGCCATCAAGCTCAATGATTCTGTTTTCTTCTTCTCTTTTCAACTCTTTCTCCCTCAGTCTTTAATATTTTCTTGCCCTTGTGCTGTCTCTCTTTTGTGTTCACTTATTTGTGGTCTGTCTCTTATTCTGTGTCTGCTTCTGTCTTCTTTTCTCTCCCTTTTCTCTTTCTCTGGGGATGCGGATGAAAACCAAGCCTGTTTTATTTTTTCTTCAGAGGGCGCTGAATATTTCAGTTTTGCATTTTCTCTCTTTTTATGTGCTCCCTCTTTTTTCTTTTTTTTTTTTTTCTTTTTCCAGGGCCCCCTTTGATGTGTCTGTGGATTCGTTATCATTCCGTTTGGATGAGCTCACAGACGCAGATGCGCGGGCACTCACATGCACTTGTGCACACACCACGTGTACACACACACAAACACACACATACACACACACTCTCTGTCTTTTTATACCAGAGACCAGAGGCATCCACATTCAGGCGTGCATTCTAGTCTGTTTGTCAGTCTTTTCCGTGCGCTGCTTCACCCACATCGCTGCCCATACAATTCTTAAATACTCTTACATGAAAAGAATATTTGCATAAGCAATTACAATTGCTCCTGTGTGCATTGACTTCAATGTATGCTCTTTTATTAACTCTATGCGAATGTTTATATACAGTATGTTTCTTGTGTGTGTGTGTGTGTGTGTGTGTGTGTGTGTGTGTGTGTGTGTGTGTGTGTGTGTGTGTGTGTGTGTGTGTGTGTGTGTGTGTGTGTGTGTGTGTGTGTGTGTGTGTGTGTGTGTGTGTGTACGTACCCGGCATGTGATGCGCACTCGCACACAAGCAGCACGTGGCATTGTGTGGTCAGGATAGTCCGGAAAACGCCGGCATCCCTGCGCCCCTCCTGTCTGCCAGGCGGCTGAATGGCGGAAGCTCTTTCACCGTCTCTTGCACAAACACTCCTCTCTCCTTGCCTCCCTCTCTTCCTCCCCTTTAAACAGCCGTTTAGGATTGAGGGATGAGAGGACTTCCTCTTTAGAGAAGGCACATCTTTAATTTGAGCCTCCTCTCCTTCCACTTTTCTGACCAAGAGATCCATTTAAAGCCAACCGGCCGCCGTGGCGCTGGCACCCCTCTCCTTCCTTTCCCTCTCTGTTTCTCCCTGCCAGGCCTCCCTGACTCTTTTTCTCTGTCCTCTCATCTCACCCTCATCGCTCTGTTATTGATGGTGACACAGTGTCTACCGCTCTACTGACCACACGCAGTCAGACACATACAGAACACACACACACACACCCTGAAGGTGCCATGTGTTTACCTGCTCTTCTCAGCTTCAGACCATAATTTGTTTTAATCTATTACATGATCGAAGTTACGAGCAGTGAATCTTTTGGTGTTTCCTCAAAAGTGCAGGCTCCAACTTCATTGCAGTCCTTCCTTGAGTAGAGTTGTCAGTCACACACAAGAGTTTTGAACTGTGGCTCTTGAACAAAGGCCCGTTGACTTGCACGTGCACACACCCATACACACACACTCGTGTTCCGTCATCTCTCAAGCGAGACACACACCCAATTCATTTCAGCTCTGTCTTGGAAGTTTCAAAAACTTGCTATTTCCATCATCCTCTTTCCTTTTTCTGTCTTTTTCCATCTTAGCCTCTCCACATATCCTTTGTGTCTGTCTGAGCCCGGAAGGCAGTCATGCAACCAGACTGATTAATAATTACAGAGTACACAAAATTGGGAGAGAAAAAAAAACAATTTCTTTGTCGTTTGATGTCCGACATGAGAGAGACCAAAATTACAAAGAGACAGAACACTATAAAGAGGAGAGAAAGCTTGCACATTCCTTTTTCAATCCTCAGCTTCTGTTTTTTGCCTTTTTACTGCCTCCTTTTGCTGTTTTTATCTCCACTGTCTTTCTCTGTTTCTGCTTTTTCATTCAGTCTTCTATCTTCAAAGCTGTCGACTATAGGAAATGATTAATCATTCAACAAAAATGTGAACTTTGCGAATGTTTGTGTGCAGACAGTGACTGCAGCTTGTTCTGTTTTCTTGAGACGTGTGTATTTGTGCAGGTGTATGTGCGCACACAGTGGCATGTTCACAGTGTTACCTGTGACATATACACACTCACACACACCTGACGGTCATCATGCTTTGTCAAATACAGATAAATGTGTGGAGAACAGTCATAACGCCCCCACCTCCACCCACCTGCTGTGTGCCTGCTGTAATTAAGTAGCAGTTGTATTTCTAATTGGTTTAAATTCTCCCCCACTGGCCAAAATAGATTCATCCTCCTGCTTGTCTGTCCATGGGGAAACACACTGTTAAAATATTATGTACACAGAAGCAGGAGAAAATTGAACTGACACAGTCAGGCAGTCATACAGAGCTGCACATAACACACACTGGTAAAGAAAAACAACATGCGCTGGCAGTCATATTCACTCTCCGGCATTGTCATCTTTGTTCATCGATCAGATGAAGGGTCTTGGAAGGTTTCGATAGCAGCTGTAGTGAACTCGAAGCAACACAGCAGTTGTGTCTTCAACGCTCAGAAAAAGCACTGCATGTTGTGCTGAAGTAGAGAGATGAACAGTTGCACATCCAGTGTGAACTCCTGTGAAGGTTTCATCAGAACATGCGCTCGTGTTTTCAGTTAAATGCACACTTTAACATTATCACAGATATATTAAACACAAAGGAAGTATAAATGGCAAAGTTCATCTTGATGATCCCGTTTAAGGGATTTTTGTGCAGCTGTGCAATTATGTCTGACATAAGACAAAACAAATGGTTTTTTAGTGAGAAAACGTGTTTTGTGTAGAGGAAAGGTTTATTGTATGTTTTAAGACTATAGTTGTTTTCTACGTGATAACATATGTTTTAAGTTTATATCATTTGGATTTTTTAAAGTAAGATATCACTGGATGATATGCAGCAAATATTATAACCGTAATATTATCCAGATCTGTTCCCATCTGTTTGGATTTGACACTGTTGTGGGGTTCGACTTCCAGTAACTTGTAACATTCCAAATACAATACGAACATGTGACACTTGTGAGCGCATGCTGACTTGATTTTTCATTGTCAAGTCTATTCAAGTCAAAAACCAACTGTGTGTATCATTAAGAGTGACTGCAGAGTGTCTCATCACCATTATGAGTTTAAAGGGGCTTAATAACAAGGTAACCTACCATTTGATCTCAACGTTTATTTGTATGTCAGAAAATGATCCAGTTTTTCTGTTTCTTTAATTGAGTTTTCCATATTTTGCATGTTTTGGGTCTTTTCTGGTCAGCTGTGAATTAAATCAAGTGTAGGACATTACAATATGATCATTGTCTGTCACTAAATTGATACATGTAAATTTTCAGGTGGTTTACAGAAATAACACCTCCGTGTTCTTTCTTCATTTCTAACTCTACCTCTCTTGCTAGCCGCTCTTTATCCACCCACCCACACACCTACCTACCACACACACACACACACACACACCAACACCACTCATTTCTGCCCCGCACATCATCCTCCATGGGTCGGGCTTGACAGCTGCTTGGTGATGCTGCTGTATATGATGTTGCGGCTGGGCCTCCTGGCTGGGCTCTGACAGCTCTCAGTATGAGCCTGTCCCCCTCAGTATGCCTGTCAATCCACTCTGCTTGCAGTTCTGTGACCTGACATTTGCCAGCAATAGCAGCAGCATGCCTGCATGGAAGACACACACACACAATCACAATCACCCTCACACACACAAAGTTGATGGTGTGTGCGGTGAGTTTATAGATACTGTGGAAGTGTGATTTTCCAACATTTTCTATTCTGTGTAATGAAACCAAAGAGATGAAATAAATGACATGTTGTGTGCAGCAGAGTTAACTCAGAGGTAGGACCAGGATTAATAACCATGCATCATATTGTGTGTCCAGAAAGAGCAGGCGGCTGCTTTTAGACGTACTTTCCCACATCCATTTTCTCCTTCCTTTCTTTCTTTCTACTTTTCTTTCTCCTTGAAATCACTTTGTAACTACTATTTTAAGTACTAAAAAAACTGACTTTCTTAACAAATTATTTCTGGATTCCTGGTCTGCAATTGTATTTGTATGGCGACATATATTCATGTCTGTGTGTTTGGTTTGAAGGGAGATGGAGAGCCAGTTGGACAGAGCCAGAGAGAACCAAAGGCAGCAGATCCAACAGGCAGATATGGCACTGGAGCAGTTCAAGAAACAGGTGGAGCTCAACTCTGAGAGGACCTACACTGAAATGAAACTCCAGGTTTGATATACACGTACAACAAATACACACACACCACACATTCAAACATCTTTCCTGTTACCTGTTAACATCCTGTAAATCCAGTTTGTATTTGATACTTACGCACATTATTCTGTTTTTCCTTTTTCTTTCTGGTATGTGCCCGACATAGGTGCATTTGCACAGACACACAGGCAGTAACCGAGACAATGCAGGCACACACACACACACACACACGTGCATATTTTGTAGCAGCAGAGACACAGCCTGACCACAGATGCAATATGGCGCCATGCTGGCTGTTCTTGAATTCCTCTGTATATCTTTCTGTCTCAGGCACGTTCCCTCTCCCTCCCTCCTGCTGCCTAATGATTTGCACCATTAGGTCGCCCTCCATCATGTCATAGGTTTTTTTTCAGTCACCTTCAAACTGCTTTTATACTAAAAAATCTATATGTAAGAGCCAAGAACATAATCCTCTCTAGGCTATTTTCACTCATTTAGTCATCCCAAATGAATAAAACGATTTATAATCCTGCTCATTAAGCAGGTGAATTCATTTTTCCACTACCACACATTGACCTCACTTTCTTTCAGCAAGCATGACGTGGGCTGGTGAGGTGTCGATGGAGAACAGGTCACGCACATTAAGCAGCCATACTAATTAGTATATCAGGCCAGACTCGTGATCATCCCTCTACACCGCGTGGGCTGCTGCTGCTTCTTTTTGGGAGAGTTGTCTGATCAATATGGACTCAGATGTGAACCTCTAATGCTTACAAGTCAGTTTGACTATAGGCGGCTCATTTTATGGCTATACTGTGTGTTCGGTGTATTGACAAGACAGCAGTGAGTGTGGTCCTAAAACTTTTACTAGTATGTATGTCTGGGTAATTAGCTAGTTTTAGCCACTGATTAGTTTTTCAGCTCATCAGTGCGTCGGGGGAATATGCGTTGTAAGAAAATGAGAGATTGCGTGGGAGTAAAGTTTATAGATCGATGTTCATGGGCACACAGGGCATCCTTTATTCCCCTGGAGTGAATTTAAAAATGTTAGTTGTATCAAGATGAATTGCACTGCTCACCACTGAACTCTATAAAAGGCACCCAAAAACCAGAGATGTCCTTTATTGTTCAAGTAAAAACACACAATGTTTCAAGGTTATAGAAGCTTGAATGCTCTTTAGCAGAAACAGCCAGTTCAAAGATAAATATTTTTTATAACCTCAGTATCTAAGTGGCCAGACATACTGTACTTTGTCAGCAGTCATATGTTGGTTTCTTTGGTTTGTAGCCACTACAATGAACATGTATTCATTTTTGAATTGGCAGTCAAACAACCTTGGTTAGTAGAGCTACTTTTTTTTAACCTGGGCTGCAAGTGATATCTTCTTTGTTCAAGTCCTGGAAAATGTCTTTATTGTAGTGTTTTTCTTCTTCCTCCCTCTGCGCCTTTTCATCTCTTCTCATCCTTCCATTCTCTTGCTCACAATTTCTTTTCCCATTGAATCCTTGGCATCCCAATCTCCGATTCAACTTTATCCTCAACCCACATCAAAGCTTCTGGAGAGGAGAGCATTCTCCTTTGCATCCCTGTCATCCTCTCTCCCCTATTTCCTTCTCCCTTACTTTCTCTGCCACACTTGTACGCCGCTCCATCACGTTTTCCCACTAAGGCTTTAATGTTAGAGAAAGTACTTCAAAAGAAGCTTTTACTCCTTTGTCATCCTCCCATCTTTCCTCTCATCATCTTCTCCTTCCCTCTGTCTGCAGATGTTGTTATATCTAAATGGATTATCTGTATCACTCTGTCTTTCTCACATTTTGAAACCAACATCCCACTTTTAAAGGAAAGAGTCTGCCTTATTTTGGTTTAGGAAAAGAATCTCTGTTGCATGCATAGTTCAAAGGAGACTTCAGCATTTTAAATGGATTAATCAAAACACATTTAGCATTTCTCAAGCGTTACACAAAGCCTAGCCCAAATACAGAGGAGTTTCAGTAAATTACATTTCCAATTGTTGTTGATTATCATCACCTGAACAGAAAATATGAAAGTGGTGGGCTGCAAGAAAGTTGAGTTAAGATAAATAGCGAAAATACTGTCAAATCCTTTTTGTACCCAGAAAAACAACAAGTCCACAAAGAGCCAGAAGCTTCAGACTTTCTTATTTCTAACAGTGCTTCTGTTACTCAAGTCTTTGAGTTGCAGTTATTTTCTTGCACATGTGAATCATTGTGAACTACCAGTGTTTGATATTTCATTTTACATTTGATATTAAACTTTGATTTATAAGTTAATATAATGATCTTTTGTCATTAAAGTAAGATCATACGTTATGTGTTGACTATGTTTCTCCCAGGGGCTGTTCATTCTTTTCAATTAAAAGAAAAATGTAACTGCAGCATCACGCTGCTGCAGACACACATGAATTAGATTTATTGTTCTTGTGCGCTGAATATGTATCCACCAACTAGAACTAATGTCGAAAATATTGAAAACAACATTGAACAGAAACGTATGTGTTGTTTTCTGAAATCTGAGATTTTGAGTAGACGTCTATTCCGACTTCGCAGCAACATAAATGTATTCCAGATTTATAACAAGCTCCATGTATTTGAATATTGACTATTTTTTTGGGTCAGTCAACATAATGGTGAACTTTTTTGTTTGTGTTTTTTCCTCTCACACATCCAGATGGAGAAGGTAGAGGAGGATCTCGTCCTCTCCAAGTCCCTCAGAGAGAATCAGGCCAAAGAGTTCTCCCAACAACTTGATGCACTCAGACTGAAATACGAGCAGCAGGTCTGTATGAGTCAATAACTTTCCGTCTGTATCAACACGCATGAATAGATATCTTGCTTATGTACTCCTGATGTGTCCAGCACCAAGAATTCTCGTCTTGTTTCCATCATCAGCATTACATCGCTATCGTTTCTTTTTTACCAGTGAACACTTGGCCTGTTGGAGCCAAGGGGACTGATATCCATTTGGAATAATCTTGTTATTCCTCCCCATCTGTTCTGCTTGATTAATTTCTCATGATAAGGGACACGCTTTAGATTAAGCTTAGATTGCGGCTCAATAAATATCTTAAACATTGCCAGTTGAAAATTAATGCAATCTGCATAGCAGATGCACCAGTGGCCTTATCATCCCATCTCTGTCACTCTTTTTCGATTAGGAATCTAGAAACCATTTTCATAACTCAACTGAAATACAGGCTGCTGATATGAAGGCATCTCTTATAGAGCATCAGATTCAATTAAACCACAGAAATGGATATTATCACAAGCAGCCAGTGTCAGGGAGGGATCATTTTCATATTTCACTTGACTTTCCAGTGTAGTTTTTATCTTTTACTGTTTACTTTAACCATAAAGGATAAGTAATTGAATTAAATCTAAATTAAATTAAATTAAATCTGTAGACAAGGACATTGTTTTCCCAGAGTGTGACTGTCGTGATCTTTTTGTGTTTGACTGTGCAACCATCACTGATCAACATCCAAACAAATAATGACCCTGAATCTCCAAAGTCATATTTTAGTCCTATACAAGGTGCAAAATAAAATGATTAACTATTGAAGGTTCAACAGCAAACAACAAATGGAACAGAAGAGGAATAATCTTGCAGCTCTGCAGATAAAATATTCATATATATGATAACAGATACAGAATATGGATTCATATATACCTAAAATTGCTATTATTTAATGAATCATTAATTTATTTATCATTAATTCTTTAAAAAACATGCAAAAAAGTTGCATCTTCCCATGTATATACAATCATTTACAATCAGTACAATCATGTGGCACCACATTAAACCTTTAGGGTTAACAGGACTAACTGGTTTATCATCTCTATTTCCCATCTGTATGCATGATTGATTTCCAAGCAACAAACTAGCACTCAGTCTGTCTGTTAATAAGCATGCTTACACTCATTTCAAGGCCAGATGGAGTTTACGCTGCGTGTAATTCGCTCTAGATTGTTGTAAGCACAGAGTAGTGTTATTTCCAAGAACTAAAGGAACATTTGCTCCACGGTTGAACAGCTGTGTTTATAAGTGTGACATTTATGGTGAAAAAACATTTTAAAATGATTTAAATGGGGTTTGTGCGGTATTTATTATATAACAAATATATAACAAATGTGAGTAAGGTGAAAAACACACTTTCACTTGCCTGGATGACACATTGTCATAAACAGACAGTGACAGTTAAACCATTACACAGAATGTATTTATATCCAATTTCCATGCCTATATAAAGACCCGGTAGTTGAGAATTAATCAGTGTTTTGAGCACTAACAACAGTATATTATTCTGAAGAATCAAAGTTAGCCGAAAATATTCCAGTAACGATCATCATCTGCTCCTACACGGAGCAGATGCGCTGAAGCGCTGAAGTTGACAGCTGAAGACAACTACACAGGGTTAGCAGCACATCGGGAAGCTTTTGTTTTAAAGATAAAAACGCATGAAGACAAAGAACCTGTCTCTCTGTTGATAATGACATGGTTGATGCTGGTGACATTAGCTGCACAGTCAGAGGGGCAGACAAAGAAAAGAATAAATGTGTCTCAGTATTCACGTGATGTGCGATTTTGCATAAGTGATACAGTTTTGCGGTGTTTTTCGCAGCACTTTGTGATTACAAGTGCGATTCCAAACACTTTGTGTGGACCAGTTTTTCCACACTGGCATGCATGTGTGCAATCTGCTTTCACTCCAAAGAGATTGGTGTCACAAGATTGCAAGGGTCAAGTTTGTTCATTCAAGTGTTCACAAAAGAACATTCCCTCAAGGGCAGCTTCAGTGAGACTTGAAACAGGGAACTATGTATGAAGCAGTTGTTTTCCAGCTGACCCATGTGGCAGATGGACGTCATAGCGACATGACACGGCTCATTTTCCTGACGCTGAAGTGACGCAGGGAGGTCAAATAACTGGTTTGGAGTCTTGACCTTGAGAGTTAAGGGAAATGCTCACTCTTCAGAAGTTAGACCAGGACAATGAATGAATAATAAAAAGGAGTTTAGAAAGTGTTTCGTGTTGTACACACAGACAAACACACAGTCTCAACGCCTCTCACTACAGTTCGAACTCTACAGGGAGGAATAAGAGATTTGTCTTTCTTCCATCTCTCCCTCCTCTGAAAACTCACCCAAGCCTCCCCTGCTGAGACCAGACAGGGCATCTGTTCTACTCTCATCCTCCCTCCTCCTTCTCAAACATTTCACATTTTCCCCCCCTGGTTTTGAAGCCCATTACCTCACTGTCCTGTATCAATGTGAGCAATACACACACACACACTCACACACACACACACACACACACTCTCACATGCGCAAAATCATGTCAACCCAGGCTGGAGTCATGCTGTGCAGTAACACCCGACCCACTCTGTATCTGTGGCACCAAGCTGTGCTCTAACCGACTCAGTCTTCCCCTCATAAGTACCACATCGGTCCCTTTAAGAACAGCAGCACCCAGCATCCTCCACTGCACGCTGGCGCTACATGATGTCACAACCAGGCTCCTTGCTGGGTCTGTTCTCTGTCATCTCTCCGTCTTTTTCTTATGCTGTTTTTCCTCACAATGGATCTATCTTGCCCATTTCTTCGTCCTCGTTTCACCCTTAGAGTCCCTCTTTCCCTCCACATTCCCAGTGGCTTGAGACTCTAAACAGGAGCGAACAGCCAGCCAGGATGTTCTTCCACAGTTTCTGTTACCGCATGTCACGCTGTCCTGCTGAGGAGTTCTCCAAGCAATTGCCTGCTTATCAATCTGTCTGCTGTAACTGAATGAGTGACTGAATGAATCTGACTACCCCTGTGGGACGTCGTATTCTAGCTGTGGATCTGATTTGTATTTATTGTGTCCCTGAATGGAAAATGAAGGTGGTGCAAATTTGTCTGTCTGTGGAATGTGCTGTAGACAACATCAGCATTGCTAATGGTGGCATGTGGAAGAACTTGCCCACATTCTGCATAGTATTTGTCTAATGGAGCTTTGTAGCGCTGTATTATGCACTGGAAAAATAGCATGAGTATGAGGTATCCTAAGGGGGTAACTGTATGTTTGTGTGTCAGCCATGCCACTAACTGAGCCATGGAGATAAAATACATTTTTATCCAGCTATAAATCCCCCAGTTGCCCTTTTTAGAGGGCATTTAGCAAAGCTCTCCCAAAAGCTGGAGGGTAAATTCTTGGCTGCCAAAATGAAGTGTCTATTGTGGCCTTCCTCTCAGTACTGGGGACGGAATCCGGCTTCCTGTAGATCGCCCCTCATTCATCACCTGCTCTGAATAGCACGCAACGTCTGAAGATAGGGCCATGGATAGAACAGGCACCGGGCATAGAAGAAGTTGATCTTCACTTCTCTGGCAGGCCAGGTAGGGTGCCATCAAGCACAATGTGCAGGGGATTAGCTTGAAAGCAGGGAGGCGAATGGGCCCCCGGCCCCTGCTGTCCTTTCAAGGCTGGGGGGCTGCACGGCGGGATGGTGTGGGGGTCACTGGTCTCGCCGCCATAGGGGAGTGGGAACGGAACAGAGCCAGGGAAAAGCTTGGGGGCTTGTGGCTGGGATCTCCGTCGGCAGGGCTCACCTCTCAGCAGGTGACTCCGCTCACAGCAATCCTGGGATACAGACTTGTTTCAGCTGACAGGATGATTAAGCCCTGAAAAATTGGGGCTTTCCAACCTTCTGAAAGTGTTTTATTTTCCCCCTACTGTATTGTATAGAGTTGGTTGTAACTCCAGTGAGGCTGCAGTCTACTGTATGTTTACACCATCACAAGCCTCCTTATTGATTAGTGTGCACCAGTCTTTGCTATGTTCTGATTTCAGATATCCTTCGTGAGCATGAGCCCCAATGATAGCAGTCTGCTAATTGCTGCTTGAGTGTAATCCAATGGAACAAATGGGTTTGGTAAATGCAGAATCGCAACTTCTTAGTTCTCATCGAAGTTTCTGCTGTTCTCATCTCCCTCCATTTTTTTTCTAATTTGGGTTTATAATGATTATCATAGTCATTGCCTAAGCCGATTTTCGCATGCTGTCAAGCGCATAGCATGGGGCATCGGGTAGTTACTACAGCCAGATGGCTAACCCCTGCCAGCTCGCATGCATAGCCCAAACTAGCTGCTCTTTTATATGCCGATGGTAGAATAGGGCGAGGGGGACAGATTTAAAGAGAGAAAGGAGTGGGACATTGAGGGCCAGTGTGTACAATTGGCAGGAGAGGTGGGAGGGCGGGGGAGCAACCCAGATGTAAACACATCACATCATGTTGTCCTCTGACAATGTGAAGAAGCGGCGAAACTTTTCTCACTTTTTTTTTGCCCGCCTTCCTACAAGTTTCACCCAACTGGTTGGGCACAAGGATGTTCTGGGTGGAATTAAGGTGTAGAGGGAATAGTATGAAGAAAGGATGGATGGATGGATGGATGGATGGATGGATGGATGGATGGATGGATGGATGGATGGATAGATGGACAAGTTGTCATGACGACAGGGTTGCTCCGAGTGTGTGTTGGCTGATGAAGTCTCTCTTTGCCTGCTTGTCCAATCAGATGGCTGAGCAGCGCATGCAGCATGAGCAGGAGAGGACGCGGCTACAGCAGCAGCATAGCTCGGAAAAGGACAGCCTGGTCCAGGAGCGCCAGCGGGAGGTGAGCAGCCTGGAGAGGCAGGCCAGAGCCGCCCTGCAACAGCACCAACAGCACACCCAGGAGTGGAGGAAGCGCGATGCCCAGGTAGGGGGTCTCCACTGATCCACGATCGTGCATGCACACATGCTGACCCGCCGCTCTCCCACGGACAACCATTTTGTATTTTGCCCATTGACGCTTTGCTGGGGTTTCAAAAGCACAGCGGGTTAATAAACTTTTTTTTTTTTTTTTTTTTTACAGGAAGCTAGACAGATATTGATAGCGGATGGTGATAATTTCATGGATTGCTCCATATTTGGCGCGAACGCTAGTAAGAAGACAGATTTTGCTATTCGGATAAAATCAATTTTGTGTTTGGTTAAAAACAACGGTGCACTTGAGAAAAAGTAAAAAAAAAAAAATGGAATACAATGAACAACTTTCAAGGTTTTTTTTTTTAATGTTTTGATGATTTTTTTTTTTGAACGTAGCTGAGTTTTGTGATAGCGTGGGTTTCACTGTAAAGACTTGAAACCAGAAACCACAGGTAGCCAGATGAAGAAGAAGAAATTTGTTCCGTCTAGTGCTAAGCTTTTATTCCAAAACCTTGGGTAGAATTTCTCTTTTATTTTCCGCTGTATGGTTGTGGACTAGCATCAAGCGCCTTGTACTCCCACCGAATTGTATCTCTGCATGGCATTCTCCTCTCACCGCAGGTATCCATCTCCCTCCGGAAAACAGTGGTTATTCCCTTATTACAGCATGGACGGCCACAATGAGCGCATGACATTTGGGTCTATATTAATGGACATCCCTGACACCGAGAAGCAATTCTGTTCCCATTTAACCAAACCGGCTGCAGGTCTTCATCTCGTACCCCTCGCTCTGTCTTCGCCTCTCTCCAGTCTGGGGTAGCTTGGTGCTCTGTGGGAAACCATTTGACAAACTGGCCCCCAACTAGGGATGTATTTGACTCTTCACACTTTGAGAATTAATAGACATTGTCAGCATGCAGAGAATTTTGTTTATTGTCCATTAGCTGGAGATAGGAATTCAGACACATTTAATATCTGGAACAAAATGTGCTCAGTCTAAATGTGGGCACAGATGGTGCCAGACACTAAATGAATGATGACGAAATCTAAATGAATCTAAACTACTTTATATTTTGTTTCATGTTTACTCAGTACAATCATTTTCTTGGAACGTTTAAGGGATAATTTACCACTTTTTTTTCAGATGTTCTGCTAAACTATATAAAAGTTGAACGTCTATTTTTCTTTAAAATACAATCATGGAGGACGTAAGAGACTCCCACTTGTTACATTTTTTTTTTTTTTTTTTTTACTCGTCGTTTATTTTTATTTATTATTATTTAGATGACCACATGTTGGGGAATAGTTTTGTAGATATTTCTATACCGCTGTAGCAGAATGCTGTGCTGCTGAGCTGGTTGGCTTGTATCGGTCTTAAATGTTTCTTAAAGAATTAGAAACAGTATAACATGAGGGCAAAGTTCTGTTTTTCTTTTTTTTTCATTCCCTCTCATTCCCTTTTCTAATACTTTTTTGGGTGAAATGTCTTTCACTGCACTGATGGCAGCAGCATGTGTGTTATTTGCTTTTCTGGAGATGCCGTCACATCGGGACATTTTGCTCATAACACGTTGTCCTAGTCTTGTCAAAATGATGAGTAGGTTGACAAATCTCAGCATCTCGGGAGGTGACAGAAAACAAACTTCCCTAGTACTCATCTTATATTCTCAATTCCTGTTTGCTTGTGCCGCATTTTGAGCAGCGATCAGACGCCTGCCTAATGTCAGATGTTAAAGCAACAAAAATCAAGATTTTAGCTCAGGCCTTGGAAAGATGGAGGACTTGGTGGTGAGGTTTCTGAAAATGTTGGAGATGTGACTTCCTCTGTGAGCACTGTTCAATGCATGTGCTGTTAAAATGACAAGAAGCTGACACTCCAGCAGCAGACATGTATTAAAGATGAACCTTTATACATTGAGCAAAGCCACTTATTATTAAACACTTTTACTTTACCAATGTTGTTTACCCCTTGAGAACTCTTTATCTGTCACACTAATACAAACTTACAGCTAATGTGGCTCTTCTCTGCTATCTTTTTAAACACATAAAGCGGTGCTGTGACTGATGCACAGAAAACAAATTTCGAAAAAGCAGATTTTTGATGATGCATACAGAAAATGCAGACCACTCCCTTTCCAGCGCAGGCTGCAGATTCTTTTCTTCATCACAAAGTCTCAGGACTTTTTCCGGCCCATCAAACAAAACTCCCACCACATGATTCAGATGGATGATGATATTATTATCAAGTGACATGTCAGTAACTGGCAACCCAAAAACCTGCTGTGGCTGTTGAACCCTGGCCCACATTATTTCTGCCTCACGCCTTCATAGTCTTTTTCTTAGTCCTTCCCGGAATCGGTGAACGGACAGTTGCTGTGAGGAAGTTGACTAAAAGTACAGCAAATGACAGTCACACACTCTCAGGGTGAGTAATACCCACGCATCCCCTTGATGTGGTGGGACAGTAATAAATGGCATTCCTCACTCTTGCCTTGTGTTTGAAAAGGAGAGCCAATGAGACGTAGCAGCAACTGGAAGGAAGAGCTGACAAACTTACACAGGGACACATTGTCCTGATCCCACTAAAATTGTTGTCCAAGAAACTCTGACTTCACCCTCTGTGTATCTGCTACACATCACGAAGCTGTGTCACCGCTTTGATCTAAATATGAGGCTTTTTTTGTTTTCAGGATGATTACGTACACACTTAAAGTTATCCCTTTATCTTGAGCCTTATATGTTACACGTTAAGAAATCTCTATTGAATTAAACTGAGCAGCTGTGTTAAGGGTCTGGTGTGTGGTTGGCTTCCCACTGACTGAGGGGATTAAGTCACAATTCCCAGTCTTGTTGACCTGAATCTGAAAAAAAGAATAAACTATTTATTAAACCATTTAAAAAAAAAAAAAACCAAAGCATGAAAGGAGGCTTTCAGTTGGCCGTCTGTCCGGGATGATGAAATGTCTTGCATGTGAAACATGTTTGCCCACAGCGGGTTGTGTGTTGTTCTGTTAGCTAATCAATGCCCCCCAGAGGACGAAGGCGTTTCATGGGCTGTTTTGGGGATCCTTCACCAGTTTACCTTCAAATGGGGCCCCAAATCCTGATATAGTGGCCTTTCCTTTTTATTTTTTGCCTCCGCTCTAGAAATAACACAAAGAAAAATGTAGTGTGTGTGTGCATCCACCCACTGCACTGCTCAAAATGTTTAACATAGTATAGGATAACTACATATACTCATACCGAAAGTTTATATTCTCTACAAAATGAATCTTCTTATCTTCTAGAAAACGTTTTTTGATATTAAAAAGACTCATTATATAATATTATAAAACAATTAGACTATTTTTCACTGTTGCCATTGTTCTTGTGAGGCTTTTCAATTGTTAAACACGAGTAAGAGTTTCACTTCAGCAACTGGGGCCAATATTATAAATTAATTTGAAGCCTTGTTTTGTTACAAACAACGGAATTTGTTTGTTCTGTCCAAAAGCCATCATTCATATTTTTTCTGCCAGCTCCTCCTCAAAACTCATTTTATGGGTGTTATTTTTTTTTCCAAAAATAATTACGTCTTTTTCTAAAGAAGGAGCATACACACCATCTGGACTTCAAACTGCATGAGTGAGAGCGAGAGTCTTGTGAGGTCTTTCTTCTAGGCCGTGACAGACTAAATAATGATGCTGTCAGTTTTTCAAAGCATTTCAATCCTGGTGTCGTGATGAAGTTGAGTCAAAAGAAGAGGGTGGTGATGGACTAAGTCAAAGCCAAAAATGATGTCTGATGAAGAGAACAAGGCAGACAGCTAGACCAGTGTGGACACTGATTGTCTCATCGCTGGTGTGTGTTGTCATTTACCAAACGACTGCTCCCTGAGATGTGGTATTGTCAAGTGAGACTTGTTTTGTTGCTGGCAGATGAGTTTCCCACTGAGCTGGTGTGTCACTGTGATTGTTTAAATTATTTCATCACATCTTTCCATAAACATCTGAGTATGTACGTTAGAACTCAGCTGATTTTTTTTTTCCCTTCAAAATGACTGATCACAGGCGAACTGATGCTCTGTGATGTGTTGAGTGTTTCAGCATGCTCTCTTTCAAACCATGAAGCAATTTAGTATGTGCATACATCACATTTCTGACTTTAGCCAGATGATTTTTTTTATCTCCCTGACAACAGTGAAACATTCAGAACATTACCTACACAGACTTACTTTATTTCAGTCAAATATCACACGGTAATGCATAAATATTAAAACTAATATGACTATTTTTCTTTTCAGGGAGAAACTGTCAGGTTGTATTAACAGTAATTATTTGCTGTAAAGATTCATATACATTCACCATGGATGTATATTTTACTTTCTTGACACACACACTCATTTACAGTATATTATAATATAGTATACTAGCAGTACTGGTTTAAACAGTACAGTATAAACAGTAAGTCTAATAATAATAATAATAATAAGTCTAGGCAAGTAAGAAAAGTATTTATATATATATATATATATATATATATATATATATATATATATATATATATATATATATATATATATATATATAAAGAAAGGTCTTTAAGAAGAATAGTCCATCTTGTCGACAGATACATGATTGATGTCTCTCTGTCTAGGCTAAAAGCAGGTGGAATCGTTAATCCTGGCTCTGCCTAGAGCTCCAACATATGCCTACCAGCACCTCTGGATGTCACCAACACATAGAATCTCATTTGATTTTATTTTATTTTAATCTGCAAAAACAGAGACATCAGAGGAGTATTGGTCTTTTCATCTCTGAGTAAAAAATAAATAAATAAATAAACATTTACATTTTAAAAATGAGCTCATTGCTCATGTACACCAGCTTAGTCTGTTTTATTCTTTTGTTAAATCAGATTAATTAAAGATAAAAAAAAAACCTCCTCTGTTATTAATTATGTGAATACTATTAAAAACACACCATAATTCTTTTTTTTTAATCCAAAGAAATGTTGCATATCAGAGACTCTGTACTGCATCACATTATCACTGTGCTGTCATTGTTGTCACACAAAGTTACAACACATTCACTTTTATTACCAGCACATCCTGGCTGTCTGATTACTTTGATAAAAAAAGGATTTATTGTTTTAACATCAGTGTAGTACTTTATATCTGCAATTCACTGTTTCATTTTCTCATAACTGAATGTACAGAGTCCACCAGCCAGTATCCCGTCTTTCTCCACTTCTGTTGCTCTGCTCTCTTTTGTCTTCTTTGCTGACACGGTATGACCCAATATATTTCATTTGACAGTCTCCTGTTGTCACCATGAGCTGCTTCTTCACAATGCTCCACTTCAACATGCTAACATGTGGCCTGTTGAAGAGTCTGTGCTCACTTACTTTCAAAGGAAACATGCTCTTTTGACTTCTTAAGGTTTCTGAAGTGTCATTTCCAATTTCTATGTTCTGGAAGATTATACTCCAACTTATTAAAAGATTTTTTGGAAGACAGATCATCCACAATTGTGAGAGAGAATTATACATTAAAGACTCTCGAGGGCTCACATCTAATAGCTGCTTGCCCTTGAAGGCACAAGTGGAGCGATGAGAATAGTAATATTGAGAGACAGGGGACTAAGACATGAAGGATTGCGTGTTTATTATTTTTTTTTACCTCACTCTCCGTGACTGTATTACATTCCATTGTATGTGTATGTGACAGCCAGACCATGTGTGGCTGTTTGTGTGTGTGTGAACGTGTGTGCACCAGTGGATCGACCCGCGTGTGCCCGTGTAGACAGGAGTATAACACAGAACCACATCGACTGCCTGTTTTTGTGACACTCCTTTGAAGTCTCTTTGATTCTCCCTTGCGCCTGCTAAAAAAGACTTTAGACACTGTCTGTCTGATTGCCTTGATTGTGTTGTCCTGGGATGCCCAGGCTTTTTAGGAGAGGAGAGGGGGGCAGGAGGCAGCGCACCCAGTGCAAAACCAAACTAAAGTAAAAAGTAAAGTAAAACAAGGACGGTAATGAGGATGTGCAATAGCAGGGGATTACGTGCAACATAGGTAGGGGAGTGTGAAACACCACAACTGCAATGCATCTTTGAATGCCAACTATTCTTTGCTATAGTATGCTTTACTCATTTTTAGTTGTAAACTACAGGGAGAAAACATATTGCACTGATAAATGTTGTAAATATTTTAGGTATTTAGGAATGGCAAGCTTGAATTGTCCCACTGTAACATATATGGCTCATTCCATATTAAAAATGCACACACAGTATCATCTCTTAGTGAATCTTTATTTCAGTCAAGATGCTTTGCATTTCCTCTGCAACAGTTGTCATTATACCAGTTAAGCTTTGACAGAACAGTGAGCAAATTGTTTCATTTTACATTTTGTAGCTTCATCCCATGTAAAGTTAATCTTACATGTGATCTATCTGTTGTCCATCTACAGTAATCTACTCTTTGAGACACCAGATAAACTCAAGGCTGAGCGTCCAAAACAACAGATCAACAGAGGGTCAGGCCTTCAAAGTCACCATCAAACATCCACACAAAGTAAAACAGAAACATTGAAGCTCATTTGTGAAATTTTCCAACACTTTGTTAAACTGTAGAGACTGTCCTTCAAACATCGATACTGTGTCTCAGTATCTGTAACGGTTTCTCAGTAATGGTTTGTCTCTTCACTCAAATCTTCATCCCTCATCAACATATAGTGGGGATGGTACATCCCTGAACATCTGTTTCTGTGGTACCACTATATATATGTTGATGCGGAGGAGTTGATTCCAAGTAAGGAATTTAATCTGGAGATAAGTGTTTCTATTTTTTAGCCCACCAGAACATAACCTTTTTTGTTTCCTGTACATATTGTCAGATAGCTTGTCTCTGCTTGTGAAACAGATCATTGACGTTGACAAGGCATTTGTCACTGCCAGAAATGTATGTATACAGATGAGAATATAGGTGGATTTTCTAAAAAGCTATTTTGAGTGACAACGTCATATGAAAACCCATTAGCACAGATACTTAATGAACAAAACGGGGCTTAAATACTGTTCACTTTATCTTCAATTATCACTTGTCAACTTTGACCAATTAGAAGATAGTTTACAAATTACAGGGAATTAGTTAATATCACTTACCTGAATCCAATATGCATTATTTGTATTTGTCTCTTTCCAGATTATTTCAGATTTGGAAGCCCAGTTGTCAAGTCTACGTGAAGACTTACATGCAGCCCACTCTCAGCACAAACAAAAGCTGGCAGAGCTGGCGTCACTCCGCGAAGAGGAAAAGCAAAAAGCGTTTCTGGACAAGGAAGCGTCGCTGGACCGGGTCCGTTCCGACATGGAACGTATCCGCAGCGACCTCGAGAGAAGCCACCAGCTGGAGAAAGATGCTGCTCTGGAGAAGGTGAGGGGGGCAAAGGGATACTGGGGAAGAGATAACACATTGTCAGTTTCCAATTGGATGCTGTCTGTATAAACTGCATTACATCACTCCCTATTGCCTGTCAGGTATATCTGTTTAAAAAAGGTAACATGAAAAGTGATTTCTTTGACTTACTAGCACACACTAAAATAACAGAACATTCATGTCTGAAATAGCCAGTAAAACCTTATACAAGAAAGAAAAAACAGGTCTAGATAATGAGATGTTTAGAGGTCTTAGTCAGGTTAGGTTTTCAGAAACAACAGTACATAAGGGCAGTGTTGAGACAGATTTCAGGTTGTTTGTGGCTGTTGGATCTACAAGTTGTTTACTTGCGTTCTTATAACAATATTTGTGTTTTCACAATCAAGTTAGTGTTGCTTACCTCCTCTGCCACTGTTTTTTCTGTCCTCACTTATTTATGTCTCCTTCTCACATAGACATTTGTTACAGAACTTGTGAAGTTCCTAGAATCAGATTACTGTTTTTTTTTCTCTTTTATTGATTTTGACGGCGAAAATAGATGGTGTGTGTACGTGTGTCTGTCTGCGTGGAAGAGGGACTAGTTATATAATACTTTATCCAAAGTGTTTAACATTTTTATTTCCTATTCACCAATTTCGCACTCCCACAGGATCAAACTGTCAACTGTGATTAGTAGACGATTCACTTTTTTTCCTGAACCACATCCACCTTCAGGGCAGGATGGCTCACTTGGCTTTGACACTGTAACACAGGTTCACTTGAGTGTCATACCAGTTCAGATCACTACAATTTAATGTTCTCAGATCCTTAGAAATTAAATCCTCTGGTTGACCCACTTACCATCATGGGATATATTGTTTTGAAATGTATTATATATGTACCACACTGGTTCCACTAGTTTTAGTAGAGCTGTGATCCACCTTTGCTTTTTGCTATCTTGGTGAACCAGGAAGTACTTCAATTAGAACTTCTGAAGTCCCGTCTTTCTTTCTTGTTCTCTGTCTGTGTTATATTTTCTCCCTCACCATTACGGAAACTGGACCCACAGCTGGGAAATCACCCATAATCTTGTGCTGGTCTAGCAGGAAGCTGACCTAAGGTGGTGTTGATCAGAACCTAATCCCTCTGCTGGGCCCATCAAAGAGAGCATTTTTCATTAGACACCATCCTGCACCAGCTGTGCAGCATTAGCCCTGGAATGCAGGGACCTCCAAAGCACCCAGTCGGCCATTTTGGCTCCATATGGCACACAGAACCAGGGGTTCTGAGAGGAGCGAGAGATCCAAAGAAAAGAGCGTGCTTATTACAGGGTAATCCTTAGTTGAAGAAATCACGCCATTTCCTATCTGTCCCTCTTTGGGTGTGAAGGTGGTTTTGCAGCTAAAAGTTAAAAGTTTTGGCGCCCTTTAGTCCCCCCTCTCTCTTTCCCTTCCTCTTTTTTGTACATAGTAAAAAATGACCCACAGTTGTTGGGGAATCTGGAGTGGATTCAAAGCAGTGAGGCTGAATGTTGAACTTGATGATAAGACTATCAGCAATGTGCTAGTTTCACTTTTTCATGAAAAAGATTAATGATTTCTCTGTTTTTCTTTTTTTTTTGTTTTTTTTTGTCAGCTGAAAGTGCATGCTTCTTAAAAGAAACACACCAAAGGTTGAATGTCTTTTTCCCTTTTTTCTACTTTAAAATCTGTTTCCAAGTTTGACTTCGCAACAGGCAGGGAAAAGTTTCACCAGTTTATTGCATTTAGATTTTTTTTTTAACCTGGAATTGAAGTCAGCCAGGCCTCATATCCATATTGACTTGTTCGCCCTGTTTTGTAAGCTGAAAATTTCTCATTCTTTTGATGCAGACAGAAATGCTGTCCTCTGCAGTCTACCATGCTCTTGGAAGCGGAGCTTGGGCAGACCAGCTTTTCCTTTTTCTTTTTTTGAACACATCTCCCAGATCCTGGAAAAAAGGCCAGAGAAATCCATTAAATCCATGAATGGATTCTCATCAAAGATGTTTGAATTTGAGGCAGAGAGGGGAGGGGTGGATACAGGGGGATGGGGAGATGTTTTGGGAGTGATAGTCAGAGCCGTTGGAATGAAATAATGAGAGAGAATATCAGAGGAGATAAGTTCAGACGTTCAGATAGTTACCTCCATTTGAGCTGATTAGTCTGGTTGTTGTTGAGGTTTATCTCTGTGTGTGTGTGTGTGTGTGTCTGTGTGTTTGTGTTTGTGTTTGTGTTCATGGGTGAGAATGAACCCCAGACCTCCCAATCTCTATGCTCCACTGAGGGACCTGTGAAGTTGTCTGTGTGCCTGATAAGGACGCCTCATCTCTGGGCTACAGTTTGCATGAATCCCACCTCCCAACTCTTATCTTCCTCCTCTACACACACATACACACACACACCCATCCATCCATCTGTCTTTCTCCACGTCCACCTCTTCTAGTTGTGGCAAAAGCTCCAGAACATTAAGACTTTCTAGAAAGAGCTGGCTCTACCAGAAATCAGGGCTGGGCTCAGCTTTGAGGAAGTGTGGGAGCACTGGTCCTTCGCACAGGTACATATGCACTCACACTTTTGTGTTGCTCACCAGCAAATTAAACACAAGTCACAAAAATTAGTTTGGTTAGTGAAGAAAAGATCTTTGTGTGGAGCCACTTCATGTTACAAAGCTGTATCTTACTCACTCCCTGCTTGTCAATACTAGAGATCTGAGCTCATGTGCGACAAAAGATCAAGAGGTCTGAATAACGTCTGGAACCTTGAATTAATATTTACTCTTAGTCTGGAGAGCTATACTGCTGGAGGAGATTAGTTGTGCAAATTTTTCTGATATGTTTGTGTGGAACTGGGTCTTTGAGTCTATGTCAGTATATGAGAAAAGCCATATACATATATAGTGTGTACTTGGTATGTTACATCTACTGTATCGTTTTAAATACCCTCGTAATTATCACTTCAGTTGGTAGTGTGTAAATATAACTATGCTTGTGCTGAAAAAGTGCATATTTACAAAAAAAAAAAACACACACACACACACACACTGCGACAGCGGACATTGGCCCACACTTTCTGATGATTCCTCAGGCAAGTAAAAGTGTGTGTGCATGCGTGTGCGTGTGCATGTGTGCCCACTTTCACCTCAGATCAAAGGGACCGGGCATTTCATCAAACACTAACCAAGTGTGACACAACCACCTGAGGCAAACGTCCTCCAATGAGAAATAAGATTTTGGGCATGCAGTAGCCAATCACGGCTCCCGTGTGTCACAGCAACCGGTGTCCCCCTAGCCATGCCCCATGTGACTCCCTAGACATGAAAGTCTCGACAGCGCTCACTCGTCCTCTGACACACACTGAGCATTAGAAGCTGAGGTTTGAAGGCCTCTGTCTCTACAGTTCGTCTCGTTTTTTTTTATTTTTCCACAGGTATTTCTTTTCGCTTGAAGGAAATAGTGTATGCACACACACATTCTAAAACTTGAGAGGTTTTTCTCTAAAAGTTGGGTTGGCTCAGACAGTGTGAGATTATGTCCTCTAGCAGGAGCCGGAGTTTTCTTATGTGTGCCTCTAGTACTTGTTATGACATGACACTAACTATAAAGGTTTTCAGCTGACAATGACCACCACAGACACACCACTGTGGTGTTGAACCTCTTGTGCATCTTTGGCTGGAAACAATTCTATTCTCGTCTATAAGAATAGAAAAATAAAAAAATCTAACAGACTTGGTTATTACTTTGTATTTTTAGGACTTTGGAATTGACTTGTTTATCACCAGTTCATCTAATCATCTCTCTTTGATTACGATCAATTCATGAGATTTTTTTTTTTCTGGGCATCATTGGCTTTTTATTGACCAAGGTCTAATCTTGTTTTCAGTCCAGACGGTTTCATGAGAACATTTATGTTAATTGTTGAACACATTTGGTCTCTAACCATACATTTTATTATATCTGTGAGATATAAGAAACTGTTTTTTTCTTTTCTTTTAAAGCGACCATCATGGGTGGTTTAGAATAAAAAACTTGTTTGTGCTCAGTAATGCAGCTGGAGAAGAAGATTGCAGCTGCAGCTTGGTACGTCAGCCTGGTTACAGACTTCAAAACCTTATTTAAGTTGTTTGGCACAAGGAAATCATCTGTATATAACTTTTGTTTGTTGTGCTTTGCACAGAGCTGACTAGGCAGTCTTTTTATGTGGCTGGGGATGCATCTCTTTTCACACTATTCTCCATGTGTGAACACATGTGTGTCTGACCATGACTAAATGTGGTTTGACTGATTGGATCTTTATGTCTGTTCAGTGTGTCCTTGTTGCGTTCGCTTCCATATTTAGGGCTACGCACTTGTGAACGGACCACCCAAAGTGTTTTTAGTGCAAAACATGCACAGCTGATCTTCTAAATTTTCACAGAGTTTAAAACTTGAGCACGGTACCAAGCTCAGTCACTTCTTGTCTCTGCCCTATTTAGGTGTTTACCTAAGTACAGTTGTTTATCAGTTCATTTAGACACGAAGAGAAGGTCAGGGGGACGTGCATTTTTGATTATGACTAGATTGAAAAAATGGTGAAAATTATGAAAAGAATAGGTTTTGTGACCCTAAAGCTGCAGAGAAATCTTTAGAATATACAAATGCATCAAGTTAAATCAATGAGATTTGCGTCCGTTCACACCAGCTTTGATCGTGACCCTCTGAGATTCTCCGAGCCTACTGTTCTCTCTCTCAACCAGAAGATGGTGGTACGAGGTTGTTGTCATTGTTGTTGTCATAGCCACGTTTTTGTTCATCTTCTTCGCCCCCCGTCACTGCTGACTTATTAGGTTGGTCCTCTGCATTTGGAGATACACAAAATCACATTATTCTGTCGGTCATGGATTAGACGAGGAGGAAAGAAACACAGGCTGAGGGATGATCAAAGAAAAGGCCCACATTCACCTCACACTGACACATTGACAGACTAACTGGGACACAAAGAACTGGCGGAGGCAGAGCGGAGAATCTGATTTAAGGAGAGAAGGAGGTAAAGTGCGGTCTACTTGGTGTAGGACATTCGGATCACCGGCTTCATGTGTCTGAATTTAGATTTGCTCGCTGTTAGTGGATGTTTACATCATCGTAGCTGCACAAACAGGCAGTAAAGTATGTTAATGCGCTAGAGATTGTGTTTGTATTTGTGTGTTTGGATGCGTGTACGCATGCTCAGACCCATGTGAGCTTCTCGTTTTCCTCAGCAAACCATTGGAGAGAGGAGAGAGAGAGAGCGAGAGTGGGTGACCGACCGACCGACCGACCGAACCAGCACATGAAATAGTCACAGTAAAGGATCTGCCGTCCCAAAAAAAAAAAAAAAAAAAAAACATCACACAGTTCCCTTGCTCACTTTTTGAAGTCATCCAAGAGGAGGGAGGGAAGCGACACACTTTCTCAATCGCATTAAAACATAGCGTTAGGCAGCTCCCATCTTGTTGCACGCTATAGATTAGACTTTGGTTTGAAGTAGAGTTTAAAGTGGGACACCGTGATACTAGGCTCTGTTTTAGCTTTTTCCCAGGTGGATGGGGGGGGGGTTGAGTTGCTTATTCGACCCGAAAACATCCTACAACTGAACATCAGACAGACCTATTGATCAAAAGAGGGACGGAGGCATAGACAGTAAGTCAAGTCAACATTGGCCAAAAAACTAGAGATTTTGTCACAGGTCAAAGTTCATTAACCAATTGAGAAACACTTCACATCTACTTTACTGTTACAGTTACTGTTACAGTCATCTCAAATGATTATGTTTGCCTATAAAATAGTTCACACTGAGCTCAGTTCACCTGCTTATGTGGAAGTAATCTCTGATTCTACAAACAGATTCATCCATTAAGCATTCAAAGCCTCAAACAAACTTTTTGTAGCACTTATAACGTGGGTAAAATGTTAATCCCACTCACACTGATGATAATGGATGTAATTGGTTTTCTGATACCAAAAACTGGCTGGTGGAGTATGTAATCAGTGAACATTTGGTTATGTTTTTTTGTTTTTTTGTTCGTGTCTGTGTGTTTGATGTATGTTTATCTGCGTACGCCTCCCCGCTTGTGTGTGCCCATGATGCATTATTTCTGTTTGTGTGTGTGTGTGTAATGCAGCACTGACAGTGAGCAGCAGGGATGAAGAGAATCACTACTGACAGGCAGTGATGGCAAACTGTGAAATGGAAATAAAGCCTCTTGTCATGACAGCACCGACTCTCTCTCCCTCGCACACACAGATACGCAGGCGAGCACAGTAAGACAGCAATGATTACAGACAAACTAGCAAATAACATCTCCCAGCTCCCCCTCGCTGGCAGATTGAACTCAAATTGTTATGAGAGACATGCGTGTTGAACAGAGAATCATTTTGAATGCTTACAAATACCGCTGCCACTTAAACTGATGGCTTTGGTGGAGCAATGGGGAAAAGCTTCTCTTTGAAATCATTTTTTCTTTTCTTTTTTTGTTTCGAAAAATGAGTCCCACAAATCAGCTCCCTAGAGTGTAATATACATCATGTTGTGTGCAGGGTGAAAATACCAAACATCATTACAAGAATATGCAGTGTGATTCATTGTTGCTATTTCAAAAAAAATAATAATAAAAGAAAAGAAATGTCCCTGCCCTTCACCTAATCACCTGTCAGCTGTAAGTCAGTGTCTTTTCTGTGTGTGTAGTGACATCAACCTTACACCAGCAGCTATCGAGTGAAGTTTTATGTCTTCTGTCAGAGTTCAGCTTTAGGACGACGCTGAAAACCATAATTGCTCTTTAGCAATGTGAGATGATTGGAAACATATTGGATAAAAATGCCATATGGAGTCAATATCCTGTCCAGAACTGTAGACTTCACTGAACAGATTCAGAAAATGTACAAAAAATAGACATTGTATACACGCACATACGCTTAGAAGTTATCATGTGAAGGCTGCAATACTCTGCCGAGAAATGATTGCTTGGTTTCTTCCTCCTTTAACAGCAACACAATGGTCCGTTCCAATCAATGGGACCGCACACCTAAGCAAAGTTCTCTTACAAATAAGTACATATCAAAATCTCTCTGTGCCTCGCCTTAATGTGTCCTGTTTGTCCATTATCTGAGTTTGAATAAGTGTGACCTGTACACATATCTTTAAGTGTGTGTGTGTGTGTGTGTGTGTGTGTGTGTGTGTGTGTGTGTGCGTGCGTGCGTGCGTGTGTGTGTGTGTGCGCCTAGCTCCCACTACAGATTATTAATTAAGTTCTGGTAAGCGGTGCATGCCTTGCCTTCAGATTCACTTCCACTCTCTTTAACACACACACACATCAGTACACACACATACACACACTTCAAAGCAGCCGCTCTCCACACCGTTAGGATTAAGAGGCGATTGAAGAGCCTGATACAGCCTCAAAGTGCCTTCAGCACGAAAATGCCTTTGGCAGGGCACAGGTAGTCTCTTTGAAAGTGCTTACACACACACTTGCAGACACACACATATGGCTGGATTTTTAATTTAGCTCTGATTTTCCCTTTGTATTTGTTACAGTCCTGTTGGGCTATTTTTCCTTGCATGTACTATCCATATCTTCATCTATTTCCAGCCATTTTTAATGTGCGTCTACATAGTTGAGCTGTATAATGTATGATGTTGTATAATACTTCCTGCTGAATTCCCCTGAGTGACTGTCAGTAAAAGGAATAGGCTAGTAGCAAGCTCTTTATGTTTTTATGAAACATCTGAGCATGTTTGCGTGTCAGTATGGCCATATGTTGCCATGAATACACTCATATGTGAGCTCTCTGTGATATGAAGCAGATAAAGCCAGGCATACCTCATTACCCGCAGTCAATTACAGAGATGATACTGATATTTCATCTTCATTTTCACTACAGAGCCACATTTTATTTTAAATTATGGATTACAGAGATATTAGGCCCGTTTCCACCGCAGGAACCTCCGGGTAATAATACGGGAACTCGGCCGTTGGCACGTGTCTCCACCAGAGGAACAGTTCCCGATAGACAAGACCGAGGAACCTTGTAGGGGCCGAAAAAAGTCCCTGTCCAGGGGTAGGTACTTTTTTCACCCCCACAAGGTCTTGGACAGGGTTTTAGGTTGACTAGGTGGTGATTGGTTGTATCTCAAGACGACACATGACACAATCAACAAAGAAGCGCCGTTTTTAAAACCCAGTGGCAGAGGCGTATCAAAAATAGTTTCTATAAATAAAATAGAAGAAGCGAACAAAGCAACACATTTGAAACCGTCACAAAATGATCACAGGGTTTCACATATAATGATCAATGTGTGGCGACCACCACAAAATCAACACTGGCTGCTACAAATTAATTTATTTATTTTTCCCAACATGAAACACAATGTTAAAAACAAACAAACAGTTCCCCTCCCTATAGTAATGCGATGAAGAAGACGATTGGCAAAGTCCATCCCGTCCCCTGTCACGTCACTGATCAGGGTCTTACCCTCAGTGGAGACACAACGCTGCAAAGGGCCGCGAGGGAGGAACTTCCTGAAAAGGTTCCTGTGCTGCTGTTGTTACATCGGAACTTCTTGGTGGAAACATGGCTAATGACATCAAATCAAAGAAGCATGGTTTGTTTGATAGCAACATGTTTTTCTTTGTTTTTTGTGTTTTGTTTTGGGTTTTTTTGGGTTTGTGGTGTTCAGATCATTAGCCTGCTAAGCTAAGCTGTGGCTAACACGAAGCAGTAAAAGGGAAACAACAAATGTGTCAGCTTTAAAGAAAAAAAAAAAAAAACACTGTGGAACTCCATTTGCGCTCGTCTCCCACACACACAGCCCTTTGCCTTCTTCTTTACACCCGTCTTTGTCTCGCCCTCTCCTCTCTCATCAGCTGCTATATAGGGCCCCTGGGGAGGAGCGGGCCGCCACTCAAAGAGAGTCCTGGCGCACGAAGACAGGCCGGTATCCTTGGTGATGGCTCTGTGTTTCCGTGGTGACAGGTGTGTCCGCTCAGAGCGGATGGTGTTGTTTGTCAGGAAGTGTTGGATGGGGCACGGAGTCCAAACGAAGCTCAGGTGTTGATGGCTGCGAGGGGTGCATTCAATGAAACGGTGTTTGTTAGTGAGTTGTCTGTCTGTCGATGGCTGATAGAACCACAGTTTAGTGTGTGTGTGTGTGTGTGTGTGTGTGTGTGTGTGTGTGTGTGTGTGTGTGTGTGAGACCCTCACAGATGTGAGTGTATGTGTGTTTTTCTGTGTGCTAGTCCTGCATGGTCTTTTTAAAAGTTATTTTTACTTTTCCTACATGAATGATAGGTTTTCAAAATTAAAAAGGTGTGTTATATTATTGCTTATCTCTTTAATCAAGCAAGTCTAAGTTTATTGTCATTCTGCTGTACAGTAGTAAAAAAATAAGGGTGTTTCTTCAAGAATCCAATGAATCCATTTGTAGTAGAGTACAGTTGTTTTTAAAGTGGATGAAAGGATGATGAATAAATAATTTAAAAAAAACAAACAGCTACATGTACTAAAATATCATGGTGTACATACTTCAGATCACACTAAAGCGATAAGGAGTTTCTTAAAAGGATAACGTGATCAAACTTCTGTAACACTTCAGAGAAATTGATTAGATTTTCAACAAAAGAGTAACTGGCATACAGTGATTCAAATAGATCTTAACAGTAAATACAAGCAACTAGTAGTTTGGTAACAGTAATATTAAACAGATTAGGTGTTTTCAGTAATTTCAGAATTGTATGAACATTCAAAATAATAGCAGAAGTGTCTGAACAATATGTAAATTGGTTTACGGATTAAGTAGAAAAGTTGATCCACTTCCCCTAAAGAGACTTGTGTGCCTTTCAAATCATGACCTCCTGTATATCCCTCATTAGTTTGAGTCTTAGTGTTTCTTCAGTGCGCATATAAACCTCGCCACTACGTATACAAGCAGCCATTGACATCCCCACGGAATTCCAGCACTTTACACCTAATTATCTCACTCCAATGTTCAGCCTCTCATTGAAACTCTGGCATCATCAACACAGCTAGCTGAAAGGAGACAGATCATGTATTAGACACTGGCAGTCTTTGCTTCCAGCTGGCTAGCTTCCCATAGAGAAACAACAGAAAACAAAGAGACGAGCGGCGCTCAATAAACTCCTAACAACAATCCCCATTCAGTCCTATTCTGTCTCCTCTGTGTTGTGTCTCCCAGCGTCTCCTGATCGCTTCTCTTTTTTTTTCTTTCCCTCCCTATAGCTAATTGGCAGCAAAGTTTTAATTCCACCCCGCCCCCCTTCTTGTTTAGTGATGAATTGTTGGCAGGGGATCAAAGAAGAGTGGTGCCCACTGTGCACCATGCCCGTCACTACCTGCTGGCACATGAGCAGTGGGACTGGCACAGTGCCAAAGGGGCCACAGGCTCGCGCCACAGGGAAACACTGCCAAGAGGCAGAGGTCAACATGAGTGTGTGTGTGAGAGTGCATCTGTGTCTGAGTCTCTGAGCATGTGTAGGTTGGGAGGGTGGTGTGTCACTGTGAGCTTCCCAACAGAAGATTCAATTTCACAACTCTCTCTCTCTCTTCCTGTCTTCATGTCTCTCTATCAGTCTCTCTGCGTATCTCTTTCTCACACCCTCTCTTCCCTTCTTGTTGCAGGCCAGCAGCAGGTTGAAGCAGATTGAGAAGGAGTACAGTCAGAAGCTTACCAAGTCTGCCCAGGTAATCAGTTTCTCTCTTCTACCTTTTTTTAACCTCTTTCATTTTACATTTCTCTTTTTCCACTGAGCAGTATGAAAATATGGACAAATGTACTGATGGAAGAAGTGAGAAAGAACACATGAAAACACACTTAGCAAACCACCCTGCCCTTTACCCCTGAAAAAGATATGCACAAACACACATACACTTCCCATATCTGGGATGAGGTTTGTGCAAAGTTCAGTTAAATAAGTCCACACATAAAACACAGAAGCTTGTACCACAGTTATACAGCATCTAAAGCTCTATTGTCTCGCTTTTCTTTTGATTTTTTTGTCATTCTTTCTGTCCATGAATTGCATGAAAAAAACATCCTGTTTTAGCTTCAAACTTAGAGCTTCACTAAATTATATTTTTATACTGACATTTATAAAAAAAATACATAAGTGTAATGGGAAAAATCTCATGTGTACTGAGCAAGGATGGTAGAAATACCGACTGGACAGGACTATAATATACTGTAAACTATAAGTTACATGTGATGCTTTCGGTTTTTTTGTTCTTTCATAGGATCTTGAAGCAGAAGTGTAAATCAATCTTTAAAGACACCTAATTAAATTTCTCACACTAGCTCCTAATACCTCATGCTGTCATAGCACTGCCTGGTCACACTGGAAATCTCTCTAATCGAGGCCCATATGTTTAACATTAACGCTTGTATCCTCAGACTGAGCCCATTTAAAACTGAGATAATTCGTCTCTCTAGCCAGGAGTATAACTTCCTAGGACACACTCTGTCATTCAGCTGAATGTCCCAGAAAGTTCAGACAGCTTTTACTTTGCCAGTTTAAAAGACTTAAAACACTAAAAGTGGTGTTTACATTATAAAAAATAATAAAAAAAAGAGTTGTCTTCTTGATTATGTAGCAGGCTAAAATATCACAATCATTTGGCCGTAATTGCACCTCATTACCCAGAGAGGAGATTCAAAGAGGGGGGTGTTGTTTTTCTTTCTTTCTTCTCCTCCTTTAAATCCCTGGGTTGGCTGGCAAAGGCACAGAGTTGAAAGCGGGGTTGACAAGCAGATGTTGTGAGAAAACGGTAGCTTATTAGGTTACACAATGCTCGACTTCAAAAGAAGTCGGATGCTGTGCGAAAGTTCAGCCATGTTTGCCCGCTTTGGCAACGCAGTGTGCCACCACAGACACAACAACAAGTGATTAATCCGCCTCATCCTGTTTTAGGGACACAAAGCTGGCACGGGTTCAACAAACAACGCTCTGTCTGACATTAAAGAAACGTCTGTGTACCCAGAATTCAGCACCTTTTGTTGAAGTGTATTGTTATACAGGGGGTTATGCTTAAGGTGTGTTTTTTTTTTTTTTTTTTGTGCAAACATATTAATATGCGTGATTAATGCAGGCTATTTGTCATGGGCTTGGCCGGCTTTGTTTTAAAAGGTAAAGGTGGAATGGAGGGATTTTTGTTGCCTACCCCTTGGGGCAACTCAGTCAAATGTAAACAAGAGGCCTTTGAACCTCAAAGGCTAACCCCAGTTGTTAACCCCTCAGTGTCTGACAGGGGGCATCGCTCTTGAGCTCAACTGCATGGCTAATAGCCCAATTAAAAACATACCACGGCATACATTATCCTGAGGGGAATGGAGACGCACCACGTAAGGGTATATGTTTACGTACATGCACGGACACATCCTTTTCTCTTCCACGTTACCTCTTTGCTTTTGTCTCTCTTTAGCTGCCTCATTGAATCTCTCTCGCTCACACACACACACACACACACACACACACACACACAGGCTTCCCTAATTAGTGTCTGTCCAATGCAATCCAGTGTGTTAAGCATCTAGCTGAGAGTGGTCCTCCTGGGTGACCTGTGAACTGAACAGGGCTGCTCTCTTCCCCCAGTTAATGATCAGGCTGCAGTGGGTGGTAGCAGTGGTACTGGTGGGAGATCATTACTTTATCCCTGACCGTCCACCGTGGGAGTTAGTAGGAGGTGGAGGGAATTTAGAATGGGAGGCACAGTGCATGGGAAGTACTATGTTCTGTAAAAAAAAAAAAAAGGTTGCATATCACTCTATATGCAAATATAGCTCATTTATTTTAGCATTTATATCAGCACTGGTCATTAAGTTCCACCAACAGTGTTCATATGTGACCTTGGACATGTACTCACCAAATTGGATGTGTTACAGTATTTATTTTCTTCTATGCATTCTCATTCCTATAACAATACAGCTATATATCTCCTTTATTGTTTACACAAGGGTATTGCCTGTATTGCTGAATTTTAAAGCTGCTATGATAAATACTCATAAAGTGCAAGCAGGTCAAACATAGTGATGAACCCACAGAGACCCAACTCCACAAACCTCCTCTGCTTTACAGGCTGTTTTACTGTGTATTAGCACTTTTTTCGTTTAGTTTTACAGCCCAAACTTTAACTTGTTTCAGTCCCACCGCTCTCATCAGTGTCAGTTCCAGACTTTTCAGACAATTTTTAGGAAAAGCTTATACACACTACCTTCATAACACCAAACAGCAGAGACAAAGTCTGAACATAAATTGCTATTTAGCTCCTAATGATGTGTAAATAGGCTACTGCTTGCTGACATGTTCACTTTACAAGGTGATGATATGTCCATATGTTTGCAGTTTTCTTTGTTGCCAAAATGTGTTAATCCAGTAAAAGTAAATGTTTATGTGTAGATGTACAGTTACTGCAATAAACTAAAAGCTGTTTTTTGTTTGTTTATTTTTGTTAGGGCCAGCGGATATTTAATGAATGAATATGCAGATTAGATTCTGAAATATATACATTTTCTTTCACTTTACATACTGATACTGATTTAGTGACAAAGCATTTCAGCTTCAGTGTTTGGTATATGTGCATGTAACATTGCAGAGCATCCCCTTCTGTTACTTTCAGTCCTTTTATAACCTCACTTATTCCACACTTTTCTGTCAACAAAGAAGTGAACAAACATCAAACCTGTTCATTTTTCCCCCTTTGTTTTTTTCAGGTTCATGGAACAGTAATCTTAGCTTTACCCCTAAACAGAGATGCTAGCAGTCTGGGAAAATAGACAAGTCTCACCAGACCAATTACAGACTTAAAAAGGCCTGGCCGGCTGTCAGGCACAGAGAAAGGTGTCATGGTGTGTGAGTGAGTGTGAGTGTGTGTGTGAGTGTGTGTACATACAGGCATAACAAGACTGACAGCTGAGTTGAGTAGTTTAGAGTGCCGCCTCCACCTGGCTGAGGACCAGCAGATACAGGGAATCCATATTGCAAAATAATTATTACACCCAGAAATGATGTTCCCATAATAATGTGCCATTTGTTGCTTTCATGTGGTTTTCCTACTGACAAAATAAGCCTAATCTCCCCTTCATCTCTCTCTCTCTCTCTATCTCTCTCTATGGTCGAACCGCATCGCTCTAACTCCCATACTCCCACACAGTGTGCAGATTCCAGCAGGGCTAGTCCTCCAGAGTTTGAACATGGTAAACAATTATCTGTGTAGCCCAAAGCCAGCAGCCCTCCACCCCCACCCAACCCTCCCCTACCTCATCTCTTTCTGTTTTCCCCCTCACTCCTTTCCTCTCCCTCTCTCTTACTGTCTCTCATCTTTCCTCTGCCTTTGCCTGACAGTGGCTTAAATAGAATGTTAATTTTGACTTGAGGATTTCAAAGCTGAGGCAGCTCCTTTTCATCTTGGTGTGCACCGCAAGTTCACCAGCACAAAGTCACTCTGCTCTTCAAAAAAGGAAGTTGTTTTTTCCTTCCTCTCTCTTTTTTTTGTACCTCCTCTTCTATTTCTCTCTCTCTCTCTCTGCGTTCTCCGTCCTCTGTCTCGTCTCAAAAAAGACACAAGACATGAGACTCTGGGAAAAGCAGCTTTTTAAGGAGGTTGTTACTGCCATCCAAATCTATGACAAATAGGAAATTGCCAACTGATACAAGTGAGACCAGTGAGCTGAAGCAAGTCAACATTGTTTAGTGAACTTGCCTTGCATTTTGCATCTGGCAGCAGGTTTTTCTTTCCACTTTTTCTCGTTTCATGTGTCACTTGGTTCATACAGAAGCATAAAAGAAGTATACACATTATATACATTATATATTATGCATAATATATAAGTTGTCGTGTGCTGGGTAAAAAAAAAAAGTTCCCATCAGCAGATAGTCCATTTTTCAGGTTACTAACTTCTCTTTATTTATTCAGTGACCAAATAATCTTCTTCTCACCCGTAGCTAATTGCTGAGCTACAAACGTCTGTATGTAGCTCAAAGGAAGAAGCTGTTCGTCTGCAGAAAGCAATGGAGAGGCAGCTGGAGGAGGCCAACGCTCGGTGGGATGAAGACAGGACGATGATAACTCACCACGCTGATCAGGCTAACAAGGTCAGTGTGGGACACTTTAGAGATGCGTCACTTAATCATACATAGCGATTGATAGCTTATCTTTAATGAGATGAGAGATGCTGCTCATCTACACATGTGGTGCGGTGTTGTTTTACTGAACTTATTAGATTTGTCTAATAAGAGCAATAATTCTGCATTAACAATGTTTGCAGGAGCATGTTAGTACAGAGTCGTCTTTGTTAGGATAAGCACAAAAGTAGAGAGAAATGGCTCCATCTGAGGAGATGTATGGATCAAAACGTTCTTTATTCATGGATAAAATGTGAATAGACCCATTTGTCTACGACCCAAGTGGAGGAGAAAACAGCACAGAGTCCATCATGTATCATTAAACAATTTTAAGGGTTGTTTGTGTAAATCTTAACACAGCAGCAAGAAAGACAAACTTTTTAACAAGATCCCATATTATTGTATAGAGTTTAAAGTTGTTTAAGTAAGGCATTGTTCCTAATCAACCACCTTCCCCCAAACCTGAGTTATTTGTTAGTTAGTCAGAGTATTACGCACTCATGCAAATATGCTAACTGACTGTAATGGAGGGGATTATAAACACTACTTAGAGAGCATCAGCGCTGCACTTTGGTCAGTCTTTAAGGTGGCAATGTTTTTTTCTTATCTTACTGTTTCCTTATCTCTTTGCAGTCTTACATACTTCCTGCCATTTATCACCGGTCTCTGTGGTGTTCATCCAAAACCTTTTGTGGGATGGGGGTTACATCCAAAAAAAAAAAAAAAAAAAAAAAAAAGTCTTGTCTGGCTTTGACTTTTATAGAGTAGACACGAGGTTGCTTTTCGTTTGTTAAAGCGTGGTCATGGTTTGAATGCATGTGCTCTGTCAGTTTTATGGCTAGTTGCAAACTCTCTGTGTTTAAGTGGCTTGTGTGCTCTGTGTCTAGCTGAACCTTATAAATCTGACGGCTGCATCCCGCTTCTTCAGTCAGAGCGTCTCTCTATCATTACTGTCATTCTGTTCTACAGATAAAATTTGCACCCAAGCGCATTTCTTAGCATGAACTTTATTTAAGTTTTTACTTTTAAGTCGTTCTAATTAAGCAATAGATTCATCTGTAGAACAATATTAGTGCGTACATTTTTAGAGATTAGACATGAAAAATGTCTTGTGGTGAAAAATGTCCATGTTTGGCTTATGCCACTGCCTAATCACTGAGACACTAGATAAGTAAAAGTGGTCAGTCAGTTAGTCATTTCCCTGATTTTCATCCACGGCCATTTAGATTTCTCTTTTGGATTCACATGATCTATAATCTGCCTTCTGCCCTAGCAACCAGACTGGGACGCAGTGGCAGTTGATTGGGTGTGGTTCACTAAATAAAGAGTTGTTGTGTCTGGGATCAGGACGTGTTTCCAAACTCAACCTTGTCAGTTTGTGGTTACAGCTGTCTCGTATAGTAAGGAGGCAGGTCTGTGAACCTAGATCTCCTCTCGCTCCGGGCCCTGGTACCCCCACCTCCTCCAACTCATTTCTCCTAAAGGGAGAAGTTTGCTCTGAAATAGTTATCCCGATTCCTGCCCCGCACCTAGTGTCTTAAATATCATGCCTTCTGTTGGTACCAATGTATAATGATTGGTACACGATTAACTGACACTGTCAAATAGTACATATCAACATGTCTGCTCATATTGTAGCTTTGTTACTTGAAATCAAACTTTACCATGTCACAACACATACACACACACACACACACTGTGTCTTCTGTCACAGGCTATGTTACAAGACCCAGACCTTGGCATATGTGTTGAGGGCAGACAAAAGCTTTCTGTTTCTATTATCTGTGTCCTCATTATGATCCCCACTATATTAACCACCCGCTAATGAGACTCCAATTAATGGTTGAATTGCTTATTAAAGGCCAGACATGAGGGAAAAGGAGAATCAGTAAGGGGAGAATAAGAAGGTAGAGTGGTCAAACAGAAAATGAAGAGACTGATGATAAAGGAAGAAAATGGAGTTAGTGTAAACTTGAAAGAAGAGAGGGATGATACGGTAAACAACGAACAAAGGGGAGGGAAAAAAAGGAGAGGCAAAGAAAGGATGGAGGAAGTGTGAGGATCGAGACAGTAAACAGAAGGATGAGGGAAGAAAGGGTGAGAGAGGGAAAAAAATAAAGAAATGGCAGAGAGCTGCCAGTGGGCCATCAGAGGGAGTGTGTCGCCTGCTGACATTGTTTCCATGCTGCTCACTTCAAAGGCCTCGGATTATGAAGAGAGCGAGGGGCTTCAGACAATGGGAGGGGAAGAAAATAACATCAAAGTTAGCCGCGCATTTGAATTGGGATAATCCCAAAACAGTTGTTCTGAATGCATGCTGCACCAGATCAGATGTCCCTTTTTTCCTTGCCAGCCCTGTTCTGCCTTTTCTAGCCTGAATTTAGCTCCCTCTGTGGCTCTACTGTACTTGTGACTTCTTAAATGTGGGTGTTAACTGCAGAGACCTTTGTATCTCGTAAACCCCTTTTTTAGAACAACGGTAGTACAGTTAAGTATGCTCATTATCTGGGTTTTTTGTATAAGTGATGTTTTGGTGGAGTATTTTTGTGCGGTTTGTGTGTGAGCGTATTATGAGAACATATAGACATGAGTGCTCATGTTTGTGCCTCCTTGGCCTGTGTTGTCACAGTCATGGACACTGGCTTTGATCTGACTCCGCTCTATTCAGTTTGAAAAGTAATATGACTAAATATCAAATAAGTGTGTGTTGTTAGGTGTTGTAAAGATTAAGTGCACAGTGCGCATCATAAAAACCTGGAATGGATTTATGAGCAGACAGACTAGAAAGGTTGTTGACCTTCTCACGTGAACTTATAGCTCCATTAAGGATTTTTTATATCAACATCCAAACAAATTCTATATGTAATATAAATGTTCTGCCGAACGCAGCTATGGGTACTTAGGATAATGAACAAAAAGGCCAAGGTTTTGTAAATTCCCCGTCGAGAGTTCCACAAGTTTTTTTGCTGCCATTGTTTCCTATAAATGATTCCTAATATGGTGTTGTGGTCAGAGTAGTTAGCGGAGCACTATTTCTGTTCTGGTTATATTTGGGTTACCAATTATCTCATAACATTAGGCAAGGCCTGAGTGGGCAGTTTTAATGCACTGGAACTGGGCCGGTGTCAAAGGACTGTGGAAGGTGAAAGCGAGATGAAAGTGTCATATTTGCTTTCATCTGTCTGGTCTATTCATATCAGGTAATGGGAATGGGAACCAATATAGATGAAGCCCAGTATGGTACGTTGGGACATAGCCAGGCATTTGGTGAGAGGAGTATTCACTTCCTGATGTCATCTGTTTCCTTACATGTGGTATCTTGGGGAAGTGTCTCCACTTGTGGATTTTTTTTTTTCTGTGAGACCCAGGGGTTTGATTTGAACGTGAAGCTTATCCGTTAGGTTATTGGGATTACTTGAGTACATGGTGTGTTTATATGGCCAAGTGAGTGTGCAGGGCTGCACGAATGGGTGTGAGTATGCACTTGCTTGAAATGTGCAGCTGCCAAATTTGACAGACCTCAAACCCACATTAGCCTGCCAAGAGAAAGGTACAAAGACACACACGTGCACGCGCACTGCACATACAGACACACTCACTCTTTCTCCAACTCCGTATCTTCGAACTCTTTCTGTCTCAAACTCTGTCTGTCTCCACACATACATGCACAAGCACACATGCTCACGTCGCCCTGCCAAAAGGGAGAGGTGGCTGGTGAATAAACAATGGCACTCCGCCCATAGTGTCACCCGCTTGGGCTTTGATCAGCACCGCTGTTCCTGCTCCCCACAGCAGTGCTTCCTGTCTTTCTGCCTGCCGAGCGTTGCCACTCACGCACATTTGTGTGCACGCACACAAAAACACACACACTCACCAACACACACCTTTAACATGTTGTTCGTGTCTCTTTTTTTTTTTTTTACACGGGCCTACATACTCTATCTCTCTCCTATTTTCTCCTCACTAAGTATTTATCTGTACCTTTCTGTCCCTCAAACTCACACACAAACATAGCTTTGAGTTAGTGCCCTTCTCTACATCTTTCAGTAGAGTTGCTTTCTCTGACATACACCCACATATACCCTGTATTTTCACACACACACACACACACATGCACTCCGTCACAGACAGAGGTACACACCTTTCATCCAGACCCATCTTAGAGTAACTTCTAGTGCTAGTCAAAGAGAAGGTCCTGTTGTAATGTCCTCTGGGTGAACTGACAGCAGACACATTACATAATGCAACAGTGACCATTGTCTCACTCTGTTTGAGGATGAGACTGAATATGTGAGATGTACTGTGCTTTGCACACCACACAATCTGGAGTGTATATTTCTTTTGTCAAATTTAGATGGAGTCCGTGTTATCCTGGCGCTTCACTGTTATGCATGCAATCCAGTAACAAGGGACAAGTTTTCCTGCGGACACACACACACATGCACACATTCAACAGGGCTAGCTGTAGCAGCTGCATTTTGTCTGTTCTTCTGTACTTATATATGCATTAGTTTCTGAGGGGGTTGAAAGGATGACTTTGCCTGTGGGAAGGAATGGCAGCAGTGGATCAAGAACAGGTGTGCTGGATACCCTCTGCAAAGAACTGCTTCAATCGTTTTGTGTGTGTGTGTGTGTGTGTGTGTGTGTGTGTGTGTGTGTGTGTGTGTGTGTGTGTGTGTGTGTGTGTGTGTGTGTGTGTGTGTGTGTGTGTGTGTGTGTGTGTGTGTGTGTGTGTGTGTGTGTGTGTGTGTGTGTGTGTGTGTGTGTGTGTGTACAAGTGTGCGCGCGTGTGCGCCAAGCACTTGTATTTGTCTTCTGCATTTCTCTGTGTCCACATCCTTCAACACATGTCCATGTTCTTCACGTCAACCTTGAACTAAGCATCACTTTTTGAAGTATGTTGAACCATCTGTGTTTCTGTCACTTTCTTCTTATTTTCTTAATGGCTCCTTTGAATATAGAGAGGTATTACTTCAGTCTGTAGCTCTTTGGAGAGAGTTTTCATGACTTGAGACAAATCTTTGGTTTGCTTGTCCAGTAAACCAAAACAACATTTTTGCATATAAAGTTATATATGGGCTTACACGAGTTGATGTTAATGCATGTTATCTTGTGTGAAATAAATTTAAAACTAAGCAAAAATACAAACATTAGCAAGATTTTTACTCACAGAATTTGCCTCAGACGTTTGCTAACGGATTCCAGTGGCATGCTCATTGCTTATTCTTATGTCCCTCTATCAACAGCCATATGCCTTTATATCCATGTAAATGGTTGTGTGTGCGTGTGTGTGTGTGTGTGTGTGTGTGTACATCTCTACACGGTTACATCGTGTTGGCTGATTGATGACTTTTCCGGCTGTGGGCAAATTCCCGACAGTGTTTGATCCACATATCAGAGGAGGTGGAAGTAGAAGAGAGATAACATTCCAGGATTCTACAAGGGAACGTGGGAAGTGGAACAGCTCATAGAGGACATAATCCATTCAAGGGCAACAAACGGAAATTACTCATTAAAGCACAGGCCTAATACTAAGTACAAAGAAACCATAATGGCCTAAAGTGTTGTGCTTCCCTGTCAGTAGAATCCCATGTGTAGTTTAAGCTGTGTGATCACTAGGGGTGATAACTTAACAAGACTGAAGATTGACTTCATTTAATTTGATAAAATAATCTCAGTTAAATTTGAATAGACACACAAACAAAAATTTGTTTGGATGTTTTTCTCAATATTCAATCCTCACAACTCGTCAAGAGTTTTTAGGCTGCGATTGTATTTGCAACTTTTCCTAAACTTATCATCAATTAAATGATATACTATTTGATAAACAGAATATATGTATGTAGGCTCACACACAAACACACGCACTAGGCATATGGTGCCTATTACAGAGTTGTTTCCTATTCTCTTTCTACTGTAGCTCACAGCAGCTGAAAGAGACAAGGACGGAAAGATAGAGAACAGTGTGTTCCCCCTGTGGGCATAGCTCGGTTGCAACCTGTCTTCATTACCGCAGCAATTGTCTTACTATTTTCATCAGTACTAGGAAAAGGCGCCTCCATAACTGTGCCGTCATGTGTGCACATTGCAATAGACAAGATAACTGTTCTATTTGCCATTCAGGAGAGTTGCGCTACCACTGCCGTTGCACTTATCTTTCCTACATTTCAGTTCGGAATCAACTCAAGGAAAAGTGATGAAAAGCATCAAAGTACCTAAAGCAAGTCAGTTCATACCAATATCAGTAAAATCTTTCATTGGGGCTGTCCTGGTCGACTTGCTAAAGCACGTCTTTTTATACCTACACACAGACAGACAGACAGACAGCAAAGCAAAAAGCAAAAGTTTCTCTTCTCTTAACACCTCAGGAGGGAGACCTCTCTCCTCCTCCTACAGCTTCTCTCTTACACTCTCTTCTTTACCTTTCCCACAATCCTTTGATAAAAGTGCAGATAAAAGAGAGTCTGTGCTCATCTCTCTGACCATCCATCTCTCCTTGAGGTTAGCACCTCCTTTATTATTTACTATTACATCAGTAGATGTAGATACACACAACGCCTTGTTCTACTAAAGTTGATGTGTGTGTGGGCGAAGTCCTCATACTGTGTGTTTGCCTACGTATGTGTGCGTGCTTCATGCCTCTTGTGCATGTATCTCTTCTTACCCTTTTGCTTGTGTGTGTGTGTGTGTGTGTGTGTGTGTGTGTGTGTGTGTCCTTGGCTGGAGGCGGTGCAGTGTGAGGTTTTTGCTGCTGTCTGAAGTCGTCCAGCCTCAGTGTCATTAGAGGATCTCTTTAATCCAGACTTTGGGAGAAACTTCTGACAGCACGCTGCAAATAGAAGGCCCCGCCGCACATGAAGAGCAGTTCGGCTCCTAACAAAACACCAAGTTTAAAGAGGCCCCTGGTCTTTTTTTCCTCCTCCCACTATTCCATCCCTTCTTTCTTCTTTGCTTTTTTTCCCTGCCCTCTGTTGCTTTTACTTCACCCCAGGGAAACATGCTTGCCTTATCTGAGCAGGAGGACCACCCAGGAAAGATGACTCAGACGTTGGTGTGTCTGTGCGCTTGTGTGTAAATGTTTGTGTGCACACACTGGTATTGCACACTCATTTGACTGTGGCACTCGCATTTTTAGAACTTTTGCTGTTAATATTAATGCATGCCTATACCTGTATGGATCGCTCTGAGCGCTGTGTTTGTTGGTGCTTGCGTGCGTGTGTGCCTTTCTAATCCTTTGAGCCAAACATTGGAATGAAAGCAGAGGCACGTTGCTGATGGAGAGGTGAGAGAGGCCTTGAAGCTCCCGCCTGTGCAGCGCAGGTACACCGCTGCCCCTATCTCTTCACTCTGGCCACGTGTTTTTCTCCTTCATGTCCTCCTCCTCCCCACCCCTCCTCCTCCTCCTCCTCCTCCTCCTCCTCGGTATCGTGCTGTTGCTCATTCTCTTCTTTATTTCTCTTTCCTGATTGTCACATTTCTGTCTTATCTTCTCAGTCGTTTGGCTTTGCATTTTGTTTTCTTCTCATTTATGCACCTTTCTCTTTTATTTGCAATCCCCCCCCCCTGCTCCCTCCCTGCTGTGTCCCTAAGGAAATCTGATTTCCCCCCCTCTTCCTGGCCCGTACACAATGATTCCAGTCTGCGTGGCTGATAAAGACCATATCGCCCTGAGCATCTGGAGACACTTTAGCTGGATCGTCTATACACAGTCATTCATGCACCTTCACACTCCTGATACTATAGAAACAACTAACATTTCTTGTGCTCTTGAGTGTTTGTATGTGACAGACAGGAAGTGAGACCTCAGTGCTGTGAAATTGTTATCTACAACTGTTCTCACTTACATTTACCTAAAAATCATTTGTGAAATGGCTGTTGTTATAATTAGTCATATAAACATGTAAATGCATTATTGTTTGACGAGTTTGCCTCAAGGCTAGCACTTGATTAAAGCCAGTCCGTTACTGGTTACCAGCTGCAGTAGCGGGCTGGTATTGTTTTCACCTTTTGAGTCTGTGTGTGTGTTATCATTGTTATCATTGCACAATGTGGTGTGTAAGAAAGCAGCTGCAGGGGAAGCTACCAAAGAGCCAAGTTTTGAGTCTGTCTGTTTGTCTGTGGACATATTTTGTCATTGCAGTAGCATCACAACCATGAAAGATGTTGTTATGAAACTTTACAGGTGTGTTGATATCAAAATGAAGACGGGTGTGGTCTGAACCATGAGTAACTATTACATCACATTCTGCTAATGGTCTATTTTGTGAATTCATATCTGTGTTTATCAGCATTGCTGCAATATCTTCCTTGTTGCCTTAGCCGAGCGCTAAAGACCGTGTAATATGATCACCATGTCAGACAGCGATAATGACTAAATATTTCCATGGTCCTTTCTGACTCACAAGGAGCTTTTTATTCATCAGCAAAATCATCCCATATATTTCTATTAATGACATGACGAGAGCTGAACTTCTACCCTCTGAGTTGTTTTGGAGCACATCAGATACAGAACCCACATGAAAGAGAAGAACACGTCACCAATGAGGCCCACTAGTCAGCCTTACTTCCCAGAAGACCTGGTCCAGAAATGCTGTGTCACAGCAGTCGCTTTAAAAAGTCTGGTGGGAGTGGGAGGGTGGGGTGTGTGTGTGTGTGTGTGTGTATGTGTGTGTGTGTGTGTGGGGAGGGTATTGTCAGGGTCTCTCATCTTCTTCATCAGCTCTGCTGCCAAAAAAAAAAATAGATGTAGGCGAGACAAGAATAAAAGTGAGTCTTAACCAGTGAAAATACCTGCTAGATTCAACACTGATAAACAACAGGATGTATATGTTTTCTTTCACAAGTATAATGTTTGTATCTGCTAAAATCAGCTAATTAATTATTGTGAACATGTTTGTGCAAAATGTGGTCACATTTGTCTGTCTGGTTTTTGCTACTGTGATGGCGTCCAACCAGAAGACAAATCAGAAGACAATCATGAAACTTTGCAGATGTGTAGTAGAGATCAAACTGAAAGCTGAGTTCAAAGAAGTCTGTGGTCAGACCAAGAGTACTGAGAACTCATTTAATAATGTAGTAATGACTACTGAGTACTCCTGGATGAGAATGTGAGTGTGTTGGCAGGTGTCACAGCTGTGTGATTCCATAGCAAGATAGTCTTGTAGTTTATATTTCCCCAACATCAAAAAGTAGTAGCCTCAGTAGACTTAACAGTCTGCTCAGTTTATTCAGTGACGCTGTCTATTGTTAGGCCTTTGATTGAGACAAAGAAAAACCCCACACTCGCTTGTCTTGACCACTACAATGGGAAAACTTATGTAAATGGTTTAAGCTCCAGTAAAAAAAACTGCTTTTCCAATGTTGTTGAGCCTTTGATTCACCAATAAACAAAATTAAATGATGAAATCGAAGGCAAGAGGTTGCACTGGACCGAGATGTGGGCTTGTAATGGGATCGTGACTGCCTAAGAAATAGCCTGATTAATAGGATCAGCACGCTGGAGACAAGCTACCTTTCATATGCTGCAGAGCTGAAACTGACCTCACCATCCTCCAAAATCCTTGACAGCCTAGTGATGTGTGTTGATGGAGAAATACATCAGTCAGAAGCCCTAATGAGCTTCTGCAAAGGAAAAGTGAATTTACCTGCATCGGTGCAGTTCATGCGGGGTTTCAATCTAAGTGTTTGAAATTATTAAAAGAAAATGATTACTTGTCAAAAAACAGGAGAAAAAGTGTAAGGAGAATTTTTAGCTCCTCTATATCCAGGTTCAATCACAACAAAGGTTTCAAATGGTTTTTTTTTCTTTCTGTTGCTTCTTCTCTCCTTTTTAGTCAGAAGGTCTCTGAGTTGCTATCCTGGAGTTCATTCTGGCCCTAAAGCCTAACGCTGTGTGTGATTTATGTCAGTGGAGTGGGCTGTAGATCAGGCGGTCATGGCTATCACCTGGACCTGGTTTCCTTCAGCTCTGAGAATCGACAAGGCAACACCTGGCCTGCTCAATCAACTTGACTGAGGAGAGACACTGACTGTATTGATGCTACATTCACTTGTTGGTGGTTGCGTGTGTGTGTGTGTGCATAAGAGTGTAAACGTATGTCTGTTCTTTCATGATAAGGTGTGTGTGCCTGTGTGTGTGTGTGTGTGTGTTTGTGTCTGTTTCTGCGAGCCTTATCAAAAAATTACACTCTCTCTTCATGCAGAGTAATCACAGACGAAGTGTCCACATGTGCACTTAAAACATCTGGCTCTGTGTCACATGCAGGAACTGTGCCTTTCTTTCCACTACTATCACTTTTGGGCAGAAAGGGGAAAACTAGCCTACACACACATATATATACACACACATATACACACACACACACACACACTCAATGATTTCTTACTTTTTTTCCTTTTTCTTTCATTTCTTCTTCATTCTGGATATTAGAAATCAAAACTGATAAAAAATTAGAACCCCGGGGTAAAATTTGATCAACTTAGGTAGCGAACCACATATAAGACAAGTAAAATGATAAAGTATATCTCTCTTACTGCCTTCAAATAATGATCCTTCAAAAAATACAGCTTTACAAAAGCCTTGAAAGTCTTCTAATCCCTCAAATCAGAAAGTCACTCTTTTTCTGTGTCCTTGTCTGAAAATGAGTTTGGGCTTAATGAGGGAAGCTTCTCTGTAATTACTGTCATGACTTTATTATTAGCCTTTTAACACTTGAGAACTAATCACAGGCAGCATCTCTTCTCGCTGTCTGTCTGTGTGTGTCTTACCTCTCTTCTGTCTGCCTCTCTGTGTCTGTGAATATTGTCTCACCTCTGTTGTTATCTCACTTTCATTCTTTGTATCAGTCAGAATGTGTCTGTGTTCTTGCACAAATGAAACTGTGGATTAGTGTGTAACACTTTGCGTCGGTTACACACAACGCCATGCAGATCTCGAGGTTGATTTTCTTTTTTTTTCTTCTTTTTTTTTTTTCTTCTTTTTTTCGTCAGTCAGCCAACAACACTGAGTGTCTCTCCCTTCCCCCAGGCTCTGCAGGAAAAGGTGGAAAGTCTACAGAGGCAGCTGCACAGCTCAGAGAAGAAACTGCTCAGCAAAGAGCTCGAGACTGAAGAGAAGGTATAGTCACTGTTTCTTTTCTCCATCTCTTTCTGTCTCTCTTTCATGGAGAGACAAACCATCTCTCATTCAAATGCATTTGCTTCTCACTTAATTGTGTAAAGACTTATTCTTAGTAATTACACAATCCTTTTCTTAGTTCAGGAATCCCTTAATTGACCCTTTCAACACCCATCCCTGCTCCTCATCACCTGATGTCCCTAAACACCTCACCCCTCAGTTGCCATACTGAACAAAATGAAATTGGTTCTTCCTCTCCCTTCCTGCCCTCCCCTCATCACTCCTCCATCTCTCATTCTCCTGTTCAGAGACAGAGATATGCCCCCTCGCACATTTCCCAAATTCCTTGAGATTTGGCTTCAAGAGCCAGCGCCTAGGGCCAGGAATGCCACCACCGCCTGTGTTCAGAGGGAAGCCTCTGTATGTGCGCACACACATACACACTCCCCGTGGCTCTCCCGAACGCCCTGTAATCAGGCTCTGTTTTGACCTTGACACACACAGAGAAAAAAGCACTAATGACTACACTCACACAGGAGGCTCTTCTTTGTAGCCTGGTATGTACAACCAAGGCATTCATTCTCTTGTGTCCCATCTGATCCGCCTACTGACCCTTGTACACACTTCACACACTCGTCACACACCTCGGTATCTGGCTGTCATAAATCTGTAAGAAGGGGTCAGTGGTTTTTAGGAGCTGTTTGTTGCTGAACCAGTCTCAGAGGCGCTGAACACTGTTTCCTATAACTTAAGAAGAGCTGACCCTTAAACCTGACCACTGTAACATCACTTTGTCTGGACTTTGATTTCTGTCTTTTTTGCCCTTGTAGTGATGTGTTATTCACTACGTTGAAGGTGTAATGAATTGATTTATCGTCGTAATGGTTTTTCCAAAGATTGACCGAATCTCTTGATTTAATGTGCAGCAAATGGACCGTTCAAAGAAATATGTTTGCTCTCTAGTATTTCTCTCTCAAGGTGAAGATTAAATCTTTTTATGTCTCCACTTGTCTCAAAAAAACTTGAAAAGAACCACAACGCAGATTGTCTTCATATGTCTTAACCTCCTCCAGTGTTTTGCCAAAAGTCCGTATTTTTCAAGATCATTTACAGCATCTTGCGCAGTACTTCAGAAACTCTGCCTGCTATTACTGCACGGTGTTTTAATACCCCAGAGTGTGAGGCCATAAATGTATGTACCAGTGGGTGATGTTGGTGAATGTTGGCTCTCTTTAACACATATTGTCTTTTTTAAACAGACTTTCTATTATTGGTTTTTCCTATTCTTATTTATGTTTTTAAGAAGCACATTACAACACCCTAAACCCACCAGTATTTGTGTTGGGGAGAGCTTAGTCAGTAAGAAACAATATCGTACAGATGCCAAAAACGCTGCTTCTTAGACCAAAATCTGCAACATTATGATTCAAACCAGGCGATATGTTGGAGCAGGCGATGAATAAATATGACTAAGAATCTGAAGCATTTGGTACCAATTTTAGGTATTTGACAGATCTTGATTCTCTGCTGTGAAGACTTTTCACTAATTCATCGCAGATTGTTTCGCCGTAACAAAGTTTGCAGTGAAGACGCAAACAGGAAGTGAGCCACGGTTAAAAATAAGGGTGAAGGAATCTCAGCATCAAAGCTAAAATCTGAGGCTGAAGAGGACAGTGGAGCAGGATCTGGACTGATGAGATGTGAAGTAAGCGTTTAAAGTATAAGCTTTTTAATTAGGAGCAGTAACTAATGTTTGGACATGGATCATGAATTCATCCAGCTAATGGCTGAGTGCCGCTCTCATATTATTATACATGAATATACTGTACATCAAGGAAATCAAACATCAGAAAACAAATGGGGCGCCTGGATAACCAGATGGCCATGACGCACCACGTGTGGTTCGAATCCCGAACCCCATTTCCCCATTTCCAGTTTCTCTACACTGTCTGTCATTAAAAGCAAAAATGCCCAAAAAGGAAACAACAAATATCTGTTCTATACTTTTTCAGTAATATAAACATGTTTAACATTTAATGTGGGAAACTAGTGAGTAGTCCGCTAGCTTGATGCTAACACATAATGGGAAACTCCATATGGAGTTCCACTTTTTTAGCAATAGTTTTCTGTGACTTTTCAACGACTTCTCCATAACCTTTCATTGAATTCCCTTAAAAAAAATTAACACATTTCAGTTGGACACTGAAAAAAACTAGGTCGTGGTCAAATAACACAACATATATGGTTTGTTGCTACACCAATCAAAGCTGAAATCCCAATTTTGTGGACACAGTCATCATTAAGCATCGTTCACTACATTGATCATTGTTTTCAGACAAGCTACATTAGGCGTTAAATAAAATGTTTGTTTAGTGTTAACGTAAACTGAGCGTGACGTTGCACTTAGTTTAAATTTTAATCGCACGTTGCAGCATTTTATTTATGTTTTATGCATCCTAAATATTATCCACTTAATATTTCCATGACTTTTCCAAAACTTTACAGAAAATGCTGTTTTTCATTAACTTTTCAAGGACCTAGAAAATGCATTTTCAATTTCCAAAACTTTTCCAGGTTTTTCATGACCTTACGAACCCTTTCTTATTCACACAGCATGTCATTTCTGTCTCTACATGGTTGCGTTTTTACATTTCTCCTCCAGTCTCTGCGTCTCTGTCAGTCTCTGAGACTGCACACACATGAACACGCTCCCACCGGCGGACAGGGAGCTGAAAAATATGTTGCGAAAATATATCTGAAGCTTAGAAAGATTCACTGCAGTTACAAAACCTGCAATGACAAAAGTTTCTTTTTTTTTCTATACTGTGAAGTCCGGCGGCAGCCTGCTGTTGTCCGAGCAGAGTCAGCCCCATGAGTGTGTGTGAGATATTCAGCTTTCCAGACTTTTTTTTTAATTTAACATATGAAATATATGTAGATTTAGAAATATCTAGTTATATAGATAGATTCTCACAGAGCTCTATAGGGAGACTGAGTCACACCCATCTACTTTTGGTCCATGGGTCCTATGCTTGTAAAAAGACGAGTCTATGAAAAGATAAAAAATATTTTCTGGTCCCTTTTGACATGTGCCATGGTTTTCACATATGATGTTTGTGAATTTTTAAGATAATTTTTGACATCTAGAGAGCACTGTTTTATGACAGGCAGCAAACGTGACTTTAGGTTTTGTGTGAGACCACGAGGCGGACTACAACGCTCGCCTCACAAAATTTACTCACCATAGCTATGCAACCTTGGAAAATATCTCCCCTAGTAAGTTTTATTCACCTGCTCTTCATTCTCTCTTCAGCCAGGAAGAGAGGGGGAAAGAAATTCAGTAAAAAGTTTGCGAAGCGAAATTCTGACGTGATGTCGCCTACGCGACTATTTGGTTTGTAGTCTAACCAGTTACGTATTTTCAGAAGCATATAAATCAACATTTACACAACAAACATAGCCTTAACTCACACTACTAGTTGTCATTTAAATCAAGATACAACATATGTGCGATTCAGGGTAGAAGTCAAAGTGGATCAGAAAATAATTTTCATTCACTGTAATGTAATTTTTTTTCTATTTTTTGACCAAGGACCAAGTGGGTCCACCAGAAGGGGTCTGACTTAGGCTCCTTGTGGTTTATCTCTGGTGAGTGTCTCTGACAGTTGGACGTGTTGCCACTGAACATAAAAACGCATTAAAAACACATTTACCTAGTGTTGTCCCCTGTCAGCACCTGTAGTCTCAATATGGCGACACAACATGGCGAACTGTGTCGCTCTTAAAATATATAAATGGACAATTCAAAGCCTATCAGAACATTTTGACTTGTCGATGTAGGTAATTACTAATTAATAAGATCATAGTTGCGAATGGAAAAAAAAAATTGTTAATAAACAAACTTGCATTTAAAGCTGAACTATAGACTAGACTATTTCAGTTATGAAAATTAGTATTCAGTTCTATGGATTGAAAGGTGAGAGGATTTTATTCATATGATTATTAATCTGCTCATTTGATTATTTATCCCTAAAATATTCCTGACAGATACTCAGTGTATCATACGCAGGATTTAGCCACACAAAGAAAACCTAATACTGAAGTGCTCTAACTAGTCAGCCTAAAGATAAGTAGACCTAGACAGTAAATGTCAGTTTTCTTAGTCCAGTTCCCTGTTTGGAAATATAATTAGTAGCTGCGTTTCACTCTCACTTTTGTCACGTTCAAGTCACATAACTGGCAAACAAAACATGGACAAACCCACAGATACTGAAAACTGCACAGATCTGTCAGTGAGAGACAACTACTGAACATTACTGATTGTTGATGACGTCAAACTTGACAAGAGAACACAAGTTTACCCTATTGCTGTTCCCACAATTCATCCTCATGGTATTTCTTTATAGATCCACTACCTCCATTCATCAAAGTTGTCAACACTGACACTTGCTTTGATGTGAGAGGGAGGAAGAGGTCTTGTGTAATTTTCAGAGCTCTGTGCGACTGAAGCTACCACTCCTTTCTGCGTCATTTTCATTTTTGTGGACGTGGGATGCTGCACTTGAGCGCACTGCATGATGAATAGTGACAAGTTGAAAAAAACGACATTTTGGTCAAATACGTAAACTAGCGAATAATTCAGTTAATTGTAAAATTTCTCTTTAGAAAACAGCAAAATTGTGGAACCTTCAAGACTGAGTTGTTTGTAAATTATGTCGACCACAGTTAGTCGACCATTCGGGCGTCAGAAGCCTAAGGGGAAACTTCCAAAATATGCACCCAAACAGGCACGGCCTCATGTCCAGATCTCCGCCCGAACTGATATTTTACATGATAATATGTAGGTATGTAGATCTTTCTTTTTAAGCGTTGAAATAAATAAATACACCTGTTCAAGTGGTTATATTTTGTGTTGTATTGGTGTGGACTATTTTAGACATAATATGCAAAAATAGATGTTTGAAAAGTATGAACCAGTGGTTTTTTTTTTTTTTTTTTTTTTTATTAACAAGGAATAACTGAATGTCATTTTTGGCCTGTGTTAAAAGCAGTACTGTGAGAACTTCTTTCATCTGGCAACAAGTTAGTTTCTGTGTGGAGAGAGACTGTCTGAATCATGTGTTTACTCCTGTCTCACTGCCTGTTCTCACCTTAAGTCAGGTGTGTGCGTATGTGTGTTTGAGTTTGCATGGTATCAATAGCAAAATAAGCCCCTGTGTTGAATGTTTTGACTGCTTTCTATGTGACTGTTTGCATTAGTGTTCATCATATTTGCTTGTGCATGGCTGTGAGCACAGCGGTTCATGTGTGGATTCAGTTTTTTGTTTATGATAATGAACCTAAGGGCCTCCTCTCCCAGTCTCTACACACTGATACTGCCTGAGTTTATCTGCCAAAACGTGTCTTTGTAATCCAATCCCTCACATGCTAAAGCAGCCTTTCTGCCCAGACTTCGTGCACATGTTGCGTGCCTTACACTAGCAGGGTCCTCGCAGTTTCCCCCCACTCTAAAATGGCGGATCAGCAGCTGCCTGTGCGGTTCAGTTCTCCTTGAAGAGAGTAGCAGAATATTGAAGAGAACAGCTCTTTGTATAAATACATAATGATACAGTGGGCACGGTGAACTGTACTCGTTTCAGATGTGCATCCTCCTGTAACGTTGCAGCTTGGTAAAATAAAAAATAAATAATATTATGTTGCTGCTTGTTTTCAGTATTGATGCAGACATAAAAATGCAGAGGAGTTGAACTTAAGTTCTGTGGGCTCAGCCATTTTCTTTCACGCTGTTTTTGTTGAAGCACATTACATCAGCAGCTACCAATCCATCCCATACTTCTAAAAACTCCACTAAGATCTGTAGCCACTTTTAATCTCCTCCTGCCTTTTCCCTTTACTTTTTTAAAAAGCGGTTTCTTTTTACCCTCTCTCAGTAAAAGCGTTTTTGAATTCAAATCGCTCCTTGGTGAACTCTCCGAATGCCAACTCAGTGGATGTGGAGGTGCAAACTTTATATGAGTGGCGTCATTTTTGATGTATCCCCTTGTTCCTGACGAGGTTTTTGTCACTTTGGAACAATGGAGTATATCAAAAAATGCCTCTCCAGCATCTACTCATCCCCCAACCCCACAACCCGTCCCACACAAGCCTGTACACAGACACCCCAACTTCATTAGCATGCATCAGGCTTCCCAACGATGTGACAAACTTCATTTGAACGTTGAAAGTGTTGAGGGCTTGTTCCTTTCTGCTGGCAGCTGTCAAAAACCACGCCATGTGACGGTACCAAACGCAAGGGGAAAGTCAAAACCACAATCTGAAGACTATATATAGATGAAATGTTGTCATTTTAAGATGACTGGAAGGGGAGAACGACTGCCGCTCCTCTCAGTCTTCAAAACGAGAGGATCACGCTTCATCAGGAACAAACAAAATCTCATTTTAAAAAGAACTGTGGAGATGAAACCTGATTTTTCTCCAGAAAGTCAAAGTCCTTTTTCAATGCTTTAGGAAATAGCGGAACACTTTTTCTTCCCTGTGTTTCCCTTCGCTCTCTTTTCTTTCCCGCTCACTCTCATCTAGAGTCCGTCAGTGACCAAATCCTCACAGAACGTTTGATCAACGGTGTTGTTCAAAGGGACCAACATCTGTCCTAATAGCGTGGAGGCTTTTTTTTTTCAGACGCCATCATACGTCTACTGCCACCTGTCAGAAAAACAAACATGCCTTTGCTGTAAATAGTTGTTGAAAGAAAAGAAAAATGTGTATTTGTGTGAAGAAAAAACAGAGATGTGAGAAGAGGGACCTCAGAAGAGGGGAGAGGATGCAAAGCTGAAGGAAGAGTGTCTCTCAGGGAACAAGTCAGACATGGTTTGGGGAGTTTGAGAGATGCTCCTGTTTTGAATTTTAACATCACTGACAGAAGTCAGAAATTTGAATTGGTACTTTACCTGTCCATGTCTGCTTCGTCTGTGTCTGTTGTTTCCTGCTGTTTCCACCCACACACGTTGCATAGTAAACTATCTCTCAGCTTGCTTTAGTTAAGACATGTTGTGGAAAGATGTGATTGCATGTGAATGCAAACGCTTCAGATGACTACAAATCAGTATCATATGTCCTCTGGTTAATGCAGATGTATAATACATATTCATACATATGTACATGTAGTAGATATATCATTAAGCAATACAAAGGCGAAGCTAATTCAAGTGAAAACTATATTTTACTGCAGTTACATTTATTGCAGCTGTTGATGAAGTCATTGGGACAGACGCCAGATGCACGACTTAATTGTATCACATTATATAATCGCTCTAGTTTGTGCTTCCCTCTGTCATTTTTATTAAAACAAACATTCCTCATTGGCTCATGCAGTCTCATCAGTGTCACTAATGAATGTACAATGTTCAGTCATCCCCATTGCGCTCTGTGAGTCCCGGTTAATACGCCGTTGTAGCCTTGCCCATTCTAATGTATGGGAAGGAAAATGGAGACAGCATTGCCACAAAGGAGCTTGTAATTTAGGCAGAGCGGATCTCTCATTGCTGCGGTGACTGCACCATACATGAACCAAGAATGCAAAACTAAGGAGCTTGGCTTTTGAAGAATCTAAGACTTATATTCAGAGTGGTTGGTAAGGGATGTGTTTATTCAACCATTGTTTATTGCTTTGGTCTGAGGTAGTAGAGTGTGTTTTGTCTTGGCTAGCCATTTTGTTATGACTACAGAAGCTTCTATAGATAGAGATAGACATTTCGAAAATCTGCAGTCCCGTAGCTTCAGCTCATTTTTTAACTCCTGGACATTCAAATTAAAGCTTCTGAAAACCTTTTTTGCCACTTGTTTGAAAAAGTTTCTCTCAAATTATCCTCGACTTGATTCTCACACAGCAAGAAAAAGACATATTTCTGTAAAACCGATGGACTCGGCACAAAGTTGTCAGCCTGACACTTAAAAAATGAATGGGGCAGAAGGAGCCTGAAAAATTGGCAAAGTTGTGGCAGACTAATCTACTCCACACTGTGCCGAGACAAAGTGAGCTGCTTCATGTTGGGATCATTTATACTGGGGGTTGCTTTGAAGTGCTTCCCAATCCCTTTCATTGTGCCCGGGAAGATTAATTAGCCAAAGCCAGAACAATCAGTTAAATCCACAACAGGAAAATTATTTTAGGAAAACCTATCTTTTTTCCCTCCCCCTCACCTCATTCACGGTCCCTTCACTTGAAAGACCAGACTGATGAGAGGTGGGGAGCGTGGGGATATTCTTAATGTTTGCAGGACTCTGGCTCTGTCAAAGACATTATGGTCGGTTAAAATGCTCAGACTCTCCCCTGGTTACACCTTGAAATATGTGGGTGAAAACTGTTGATGTTCACAGCCCCCGTTGTTTCCTCAACGTCTGTTAAACTATTCATCAAGCTCCGAATTAATTGATTCAGCAACTCTTTTCAAAATGCTGTAAATGTTTTTACAATACTGTAAAAACTCTGTGTTTGTCCGTGTGTGTGTGTGCCCGTCTATATATATGTGTGTGTGCATCCATTCATGTGTGTTTGCGGGTGAAAGGAGGGGGGGCTGCGCTAACCAAACCCTTTTCAACTTCTATAATCAGACTCTGGTTTAGTGGAGTGTAATTTAGCCCCAGACAGACTTCCTCCAGTCCTCCCCAGTGGAGCTAGCAAGTTAGCTCACTATTGAGCTGCTGCTGCGTTTGATGTGTTCTGCCCTCCACCATGGCCCTGTCCTCTTCTAAACCCAGCTGTGTCGAGCACCGTAAATGCTTTGTGTCAGATCTGGCTGTAGTCGTTAGCAGCCAGTAGGGGGTGTTGTGCGGAGCGAGTCGTGCCGGTCTGCGGACCCCCTGTGGTGATGTGAAGGAGCTGTGAAGAGCGAGGGAATACTCTGCCATGAATAAAGAGGGGGATACCCACTGTCTGTGTGGGAGAGTGTGTATTTTTGTGTGCCTATGTGTGTTTGTGTATGTGTTACTGTCCTTTAACGGAACTGTTCATTTAGTAGCCGTGAGAGGAAATGTATCCATTATGTGTCTGTAAACAAGCAGAAACCGTTATTCAGCAGTGATATCAACAGATCAGTGATATGTTGAAGCAACCAGTTCCTCATTTGTTGAGCACTTAAACTGAGTCAGCAGTGACTGAAATCCAAACAGCTCAGCAAATGTTGTTAATGTAGAAAACTTATGTGTAATCTGGATCTTCAAATGTTATTTGGTTGTTTGTTCTACTGAGTCACTTCACCTCCCTGTGTCCTGTCAGGTGACTGTGGCGCGTCAGGAGTATGAGGAGAGGATCAAAGGTTTGATGCCGGCTGAGCTCCAACAGGAACTGGAAGACACCATCACTTCTCTGAAAGCTCAGGTGAGATCTGACTCTTCGCCAGATACAGACGAGATGCAGGCGGGACCATGACAAACATGCAAAACATATTCCCAAAAAAAAATATTAAAGTAAGAAATGTTCTTCCTCACCTGTTCTTCAGATAAGACGGGTGCGTTGTAACGAATCCTGGATACTGACATTTTGAATATTATCACCTAGTTCCTGTAATGTTAGATGATGTAGATCAGGCAGATTGTCAGAATAAGAGTTTATGGTCATGTAAGGAACAGAGATTAGATCACGCTGTGTCTTTTTGTCTGTATGTTCATGAGCACAAAATGAGCTCAAAGGGTTTTTTTCATATTGCCATAAATGAAATAAATTTGAGGATAGACTGATTAGATTTTGTAAGTCGGCTGTCAAATGACAAAGTCCTTTGACCTCACAGAAGAATTAATATGAATATCTGCAGGGAAATGTCTAATAAGATATAATAATGAGGTGATGACACTTTATATCCAAAAGGTCAAAGGCCTAACCTCATTGTGACATCATTCTGTTCTGCAAAAATACTTTTCTGAACATTATTCAGAACGCTAACTTGGGAACAGAAAGGGAGATTGTGACTATGTTTCCTGCAACTTGACTGGTTGGCGGAGGAATAAAACCACGGGCTGGTAATTCTAGTTTAAAATTGTCTTTCACTTTCTTCCACTATGAATCAACCAAACTGGCAGACACAGAAACCGAACGTTCAGAATGAATATCCATGTCAGAGTTATTTGTTTGGATGAGACTACAGACATCTTTGGTTTTGGTGGAGCACTCCATCACAGACTTTGCCTTCACTTCCCTGCCAACCCTCTTTATAAACCTCAATCTCTCCTTGTGTCTCCATCAGATCACACAATCATCCCTTGCAATACCACACTCATACATCCATGTTGTTTCTCTGCACTGCGTCTCTCATTGGTTCCATTTTAACTCTGAATCACAATAAAGGGCTTTCATTTGTCCCACGTTTATATTGTAAACAAAAGAGGATTTTCTGTAATGATGATAAGATGTAGCACTACAAGATTTTGTAAAATGGGCTCATCATAAATGTTCAAATAAGTCTACCAAGATCCTGTTTCAGAGCACAGACCACAGCTCTGTGATGGGATATGTTTATAAGATGTAATTCGTGACCAGAGCGGTCTCCCCTCTCATTGACGATGTCTTGGGTTTTGCACATTAAAGTGCATTATTTTTTTACAGAGGAGGAAAAAGGTGGGAGAGTTTTTGTGTCTCTGGAGGCATTTGACCACATTTCAGTTGGGTTTTGCATATACTTCACCACTGTGAATGTGCCAAATGAAATGCTAGAACTTTCCTGAGGTCTCCCCCACAGAAAGGAATGTACCCTCGGCTCCAGTACGGTAGTCCCAGAACAATACAGATTCTTTTGGAGCCGTGATAATTCTGCCAGGGTCTAGATGCCGTGTAAATGTAGATGGGGTTTATTTTCACTTCAGCCAAAGACACTTCATAAATAAACTTGTGCTTTGTAGCCAAACAAAAGAATGGTGTGCTCCTCTCGCAGCATCCTAACCTCAACTAACCTGGTTCATAATCTTCCCTCGATCCGTATGTGCTTTAACCCCTCTGCCCTAATCTCATGACCCCCAACCCCTGTTGTCCTGAGCCCCGGACTCAACAACCAAGTCTTTCTTCCACCTCCTTCTACTTAGCCAACCCCCCTCCACCCAAAAGCACAAAGCCACCATTCCTTCTCAACTTCCCACTTCTATATTCTGATCTACTGGTTTCCTACTTCCTTCATCTTGATTAAACAAGTAATCAGAGTCTCTGTTTCTGCGTTGCAGGTTAATTTCCTTCAGAAGAGAGCATCTTTGCTACAGGAAGACCTGGATGCCTGTCGCAACAGGAGGTCAGCATGATTGTTTAGATTGTATTGAAATGTGTGTGCATTTTTGCCTGTACAGAGTTCACATGGAAGTCTGTAGTTTGTGCTTCTGCACAGTACGTATATGTGAAAATCTTGTTGCTTTGTTGCTTCTGTGCCTCTGACAGAGGGAATAAATGAGTATGAACAACCAGAATTAGTAATAGGCTTACGTTACTCTCTGCACTTTTTATGATGCAAATACATTGAGGAAGTCTCGTCTTTGACTGCGACAGCTTCCACTACTGACGGCTTTGATTTGCCTCCCATCCATCACACTGTAAGAGCCATTTATGTCTTTATGAAAAGCATCTATACGTACGCAGTGATAAGAAGCTTAGTCAAACGACGACGCAGCTCACATCTCTGCAAGCATCTCTCAGGACTGTCAGTCACACAAATCTCAGTAAATAACCGGTTATTTCACTCTGCTCTGCTCTACCTTACAACTTCAAGTGACTCAGATGCTGAGTCTTAGAGAGTTGGTCTTAATTTTGTATTTTCATGACACAAGACAACATTATTAGGTCGAGTTCATGTTTCAACACTGGAATAACCCAACTTGTTTCTATCCAGGTAACAATGTGACAGCTGCAGCTGCAAGGACATGAAGGATACGACGTCCAACCAGATGTGAGCATGTTTGACTGTTGCACATATTTTACATCATGTGCTATTTATTCATTTTCATATTTTAGTTTTGGATTGTCATGTTGAAAAATGAATGTTTTTATGTTTCATCTGGTTAGTTTTATATATTTTTTACATCATTAACTTGTAATAGATATTTAACATCAATATCATATCCATGCAAAAATGCATTATTTTAATAAAAGACTTTGCATCATTTTCTGTTTTTCTGTTTTTTAATTTTGAACATGTTTTCATCCTCATAAAATACTTCACAATTAATCCCCTAATTAGGCAAAGTCCTGCCGTTGCCCTTGTTTTTATAGGACCGCAACATGCATGTTAACCAAGATTAGCTGTGTAACCTAACACTAAAGTCAAAGACCTTGAATTCCCATCTCCCCCATCACTATTTAGCATCGCCTTTCTGCTCAAGCTCCCATTTGAACTGTAAATAGTAGTTGGGGGTTTGTGGTTGGTTCAGATAAAGAGCACTGTGAGTAGATTGTTTGAACCTCCGGCCAAACGCTACAGTCCTTGGGCCTGCTGTTTCAGCCTCTGCCATCACTTTGTGTTTTACCAACGGCTCCACTCAAACCCAAGCTGAATCAATCAGACGCTGGAGGTCACGAAATGGACTCTTTACACTCAAGTTGGAAGTTTATTAGGAACACCAGAGTTAAAACTAATCCAGTCTAATGCAAATCTTCATTAATGAAAGTTTCAAAGCTCCGTTGTTATTGAAGCTATGTTTTAGAGTTGTTGTTTCAGAAGGATGTAACCCATAGTGTTGCCAGGGGTTCTTATTATTTTGTCCACCTTATTCAAATCAATTAGAAGTTGGTTTAACAACAGATGCCCCTCTAATAGTACTGCAAACTGCTCCAGAATTATACAGACAAATCTTGACCACTTGATCTTGAAACTGAAAAGTGAGTGTATCTCTACACTTATAATATAATGTTTTCACAGTGGGGAGGTTTTTATGATGATAATAGTATTTGGTGGACCAAGAGTGGGCTTCATAATCAGCCCCCATCCTCTGGTATTTGTGTCTCTGGTAGGTGGAGGAATGCATGGGCTTGAATACTGATCATTTCAAAAAAACTCCATTTTTTTCCTGGAAAACAGTTTGGAGCTGTTATTAAATTCCAAAAATCAGATTTGATTTCAAAGAGGTCCCTACACTACACTGGAATTGCTTTCTTTTTGCACCCACAGTTCACGCACTTCCATGTGTTCCCATTGTCCGTGACCTGTTTTGCTGTCTCCAAACGAAACACTATAGCCCTCTCTGTATTTATTTGATGTGCTGATTCTGCTGCCCAGGCAGAGAGAGAGAGAGAGAGAAGAAACAAAAAAAAAGAAAAGAACGGGAGACGAAAGGAGAGAGGACTGTCAGGCCGACATCTGAGGAACAGGAATTTAGTCTTTCAGCACAAAGCCTTTGTAAAGTCTGTTGTTTCTGGCAGAAGCTTGCAGAGATTCATGACTATTGCAACATAGCATCATATGTGCATTTTTTTTGCATGTTCTATACATGTGATCACATTCCTGTGTCAGCGAGAACATTTCATCCATCTGAACGGCCACAAACCCAGGTAGACTGAACAGTCTGCTCTAATACCCACCTCTGAACTGCCTCACTGGTCGGTCTCCAATAGGTCTGTGTCTTTTGTATGTCTTAGTCTTGACCCAGTGAATTATACAAATGTGAATAAGGGTTGAGTTACTCCAAAAAAGTACAGGAATTTCTGCTGTTTGAAGCATTCATTTATACCAGGGGCGTGCTGACTGATTTCTTCATTGCTTCTATATTCAGCAGAACTCATGTTTGGAATGAAACTGCCTGTGAAAAAGACAATCACATTATACTCAATTTATAAAATCACAGAGATATAAACATGGGTTTTGGTGTTAAAGTTCAAAACCATAGGCTTTTGGTGTCAACATGTGAGGATGATCTGTGTAACACAGCTGCCACATCTGGAATTTATCAGCTGTGTTGTCTCCTGACACCTTTACCTGCTCTTGATATTGAGAATAAAGTAAAACAGAAATATTGAAGCAACAGATTTGCTTCTGTCCTTTTCTGGAGTAAAGATTTTCATTGTTTAACAGTCGCATGTAGACACACAAAGTTACAGTAACAAAGTAGGAATACTTCAGTGCTGTACTTAAGTATGTTTTGGCAGTATCTTTACTATACTTGAGGTTTTTTTTTTTTCTATTCTCTTTCACTTTTACTTTTTCTCACTATATTTCCTAACTGAACTACATACTTTTACACGCTTTTCTCTACCAATCTGGTTCACTCTAAGTCTACCTGTGAGTGTTTATGGGATTAATGGAGGGTGAATGAATGAAAAAATAATCAATATCAGGCATAAATTTGAGGGAAAAGAACAGCTTTTGTACTTATGTTCAGGCTCAAGACATTTTCTATGAAGATTGTTGTAGGCTCCATGTTTTAAAGTGGATAAACTTAACATAATACTTAATACAACATAATTTTCTTCTGTACTTGTACTTTAATACATTTAATTACAGTACATTTAATTACAGATTACTTATACTGTCATACTAATGTACAGTAAATACTAGAGACATTTACTACTGTAACATTCTAGTTGGTGACTTGAACTTCTACTAAAGTCATTTTTTGTACTTCTACTCTAGTGTGACTTCCAGGTTCTTACTATACAGCACTGTGATTTACACGGTTATCAGATTTTTGGAAATTGGGCAATTGGGAAATGTTTTCAGTAAATGACCTGGTGTGTGTGAGTGAGAAGGTTGCTGTGACCTGAATTTCTTTCTCTCTCGTCTTTTTTATTCCTCTCACAACTACTGCTGTCAAATGTCATGTGTACAAATCAGTGCAACATCATGAACGCCTTTGAGGCTTGAGATGTACACTGTTATTCCCATTTGTACGATTCATCACATCTCACCCTCTCTCTATGACAGCAGGCTTTTTGCTTTACCTTCAAGCGCGGCCGTTTAAAACAGCCCCAGCCCTCAGACAAGGTCAGACCACACGTCGGTATGAAGTAGTTTGTTTCACGTACACCCCAGGCAGAAACTGTTGGATGCTGCTCCACCCCATTCCCCTGATGGGAAAGAGGTTTCAGATACTGTTAGATGATCCAACAAGCATTTTGTTTAAAGCACCCCATTCCTTCAGACTAGCTTTACATGGAGCTGCTGATACTGTAGAACTAAAGGTCAACGAGCGCTCACGACTGCTGCTCGTTTACACCCGAGCAGGCTCCAGCCATAACTGTTCCTTTAATCTGTTATTACGCTGACATAGTTTCACTCTAATTGATTGTCTACCACCAAAATAACCCCCCATAATTGTGCTTGTGTAAATAAAAGCCATGAATGTCATTTCCACACGGCCGACATGGCCCCATTAAGGATCAAAGGCCTCACTTCCTCTCAGTTATCTCCTCATGAGACACTGGACTGTTGTGTGACAACAGTAAAGGGCAGTGAGGGAGCTCCAAAGGTTTCCACTCACTCACTTTCTGTTGACTTTTGACTTTTGATTTTACTATTTTATCCATGACAAGTCCAGGGGTAATTTGTAGTGACCTGTACGTGAGGGTGATTTGAGGTCATTGACTGCTTCTTTTGCCTCTTACAAGATTTTCATGTAACATGGTGTGTGTGTGTGTGTGTGTGTGTGCGCCAGTGCCACTCTACACACCGTTGTGACAGCAACCTCTGGGACTGACTGTACATCAGCGCGTGATTGACAAAGTTATTGTGCATGTGTGTTTGTGTGTGTGTGAGCCGTGTGTCACTGGATCTTTTTATAGAGCTGTATTCTGAGTCAGACCCTTGGAGGTGTGTGTGTGTGTGTGTGTGTGGTTGCTGTATGCTGCTTGCATAAATAAACCTGTTTATCGCCAACACTTCTCTCTCTCACACACACACACACACACACACTCAACACACTTCACGTGGGCTATTTATTCTGTCTTCCATCGTGTTTTCTGCCTCCTCTGTCTTTGTCTCTCTCCTAGCTTATATCATTCTCTCTTTGTTCATATGGTATTTATGGCGATGATTTTTCTTTTTTCCCCAGCCCTGTCACTCAAACGCAACAAGAGCTATGAAAAGGATATGCAGCTGTGTGATTTGAGAACAAGTAGGTTAGAGGCTGTACAGCCTCGGTGAAAAAAAAAAAGGCACAGCAGGTTGTGTTTGCGTGACTGTGGCATGAATCTGCCGTCGCGGCTGATAGTGTGGGTTGAACAGAAGGACAGAAGATTCCGCGGCCAAGACGGCGTGGGAGGTTTGTCTGTGTTGAATGCCCCACGTCTCTGCCTTATTTTATACAAACTCTTGCATCTTAAGTGATAATGGATGAATAGGAGAAGAAAAAAAGAGAAGGGCCACATCTGCACTAATGAGGATGAAGCTGAAAATGCATCTTCTTCTCTCCCTGTTGTCATCTTCCATCTGCGTTGCTGTTTTCAGTCAGACAAAGCAAAACTTTTCCAAAAAACAGTCCCAGAAGAACATTTAAAAATGATGTATTACTTTTGGAGTTATATTATGGTAAGCACATATTCGCCTTCATCTTTCACCCCACACACACACACAAATGTTAAGTGTTTTCTCAGCCTGTCTCGTTTTTCTTTTTTGTCTTTGTACACTCATGAAACTGAGTCATCTGGAATACGCACAAATGGTTTTGGTCAAGTATTCGACTCTGATGAGTTGGTCTCTTTGCTCCACAAAGAACACATTTGCATCTTTGGATTGATCTAAAAATTCACTATGAAACTGCACCCAAAAAAAAAAAAAAAAACGCTCACAACAAAACTTCTTAACTCGACATTTGGCTTCTCAGTTTCAATTTTTTCTACATTTTAACACCATGCTGTTTTAAAAACAGTGTACGATTCTTCAAAATGTCTGACTGTAACATAATTTCAAGGATTTAATGCAATACCCAACATGTGTAAACATCATTTTCAGCCTGTGCGTTCTTGTGGACATGGTGCTTATCAGAATGTGATAAACATTATTGAAAATCTTCTTGTCTAGCGAGACAGTGTTTGAGATGTCTGCCCCCCCCATCAGAGCGTGTGTCTGTTGCCATGGTGCTCACCCTGTTGATATGTCACACCCGTCTAATGGAGAAACAGGAAACGGGGGGGAAGAGATAAAAATCTGGCATCTGTTGAACGGATGAGCAAAGTTAATCACCTTACCAGTCTGGGAACCCCTGCATGCTCCTAAATCAGGAAAGAGGAAGATGTGGGGTTAAAGTGATGGATTAAGGATGAGTGAGGGAGTCCAGGGTTCAGGATAAGACTTGACTCAGAGACGGATAGCTGTCCTGTCAAGCATGGAAAAGTGGCGTCCAGCCTGTGAAGTGTCTGCATGGTGCTTCGATGTGAGAGGCAGAGGAAATGAAAGTCATTACTGTCAGTGTGGAGTGAGCTTCATGGCCCAAACGGGATTAGACAGTGCATCCGACATTGTTTCTATACATTGGTAGACTTAAAAGTCAAGCGCAAAATGGGATTAAAACGAGGGAAAAAACCAATAAATAACCTTCAACAACCCCCTCTCTCTCTTTTTTGGTCTTCTTTTATTTCTTCTCTTCCTATTTCATGTCTCATTCTTCCTCTCTCTTCTACCTGTCTCGCTCCGTCTCTGACGTGTTCCTCCATCGTTCACACACTCATCCACCCCGTCATCAAAATGCACAGGTTGGTGAGCACCGACTCCCATTCGCCTTTTACATTCTCTGTTTTTGCAAAAGACCCATCCTTCTGGGGCCAATTGGTGCTTGAAATCCAACATCATTCCCCTTAAACTGAACCCTTTCTAAACATGCACCCCCTCACACACACACACAATTTTTCCCTCCCCCTCCTCCTGCTCTTCCTCCTCTTTCAAAACAGCCCCATAACAAACTGGCAAATTGTTGCCCTTCCTTAACTTTTAAGACTATTATGCACCATGTCCAACTTCAAAGCCTGTCTTAACTCCACACTTTAATTGTATCTTCGCCAGCTCTCTCTGTGTGCTATTTGATTCTGCTGACAACAGCACTTCTCCCTCTCTTCCTCTTCTTCCTCCATCCTCTTCTTCCACACTTTGGTCCTTTGCTTATGTTGTGTTTTGACCCCCCCCCACCCTCCCCTCCCTGTGACTCATCTACACCCCCACCTCCTTACATACACACAGCTCCTCTCATCAGCTCCTTGCTCCCCTTCAGAGGCCATTGTCCCCCCTGTTGTCACCTGATTTGAAGAGGTAGCCTCCATTTCCTCTCTTGGCAGTCAGTAGTTGCCCGGGGTGTGTACACAGCAAACAAACTTGAAACACTAACCCCCTGTCCTACATTGGCTGACTCCTGCTCTCTTTATCTGCATTCTCTCTCTCTCTCTCTCTCTCTCTCTCTCTCTCTCTCTCTCTCTGTCTGTGTGAGCTGACTTCCTCCTCATGGCCCTGGTTGATAATTGCCACAAGCTTCCCTCTTGGTTTCATTTTCCATTGTCCTCCCCCAAATTCTTGGCTCTGGCTTGAGATAAAGGGATGAGTACTTCAAAGGGGTCTGCAAAGAGTTTAACCCCAAGCCGAAAGGAACAGCACACAATACTGTAATTGAGAGCAGTTACTGATCACAGAGCTGCAGCGCAGAGAGGACAGCACCAGTTGACACACACGCACACACACACACACTGAGTGTTTATGACTGCAACTGAGGTGGCCAGTTGCAGCAAGACAGGCCAAGGTTGCTCAGGAGGCCATATAACTGACTTGTAAAAACCGCTCTAGTCCTCTTTGTTTTTTAAAAACTTCTTTCTTCATCAAATACTATTACAAAAACAAGTTGCTCCTGTCCCTAAAAAAGAAACGGTGACCAGTTAAGAATTGATTGGCCCCACAGGTGATTTATGTGCACCCTTCCTTTTCTATTTATAGTGGTCTTTGTAGTCGGGCCAACTTTGACCTGTCCCCGTAATAATATCTTCTCAAACAGAGAGACGTCTACATCCCATAACCTCTTCCCCCTCCTGCATCCCTCTTTCAAGGGTCTTTTTATAGGGCCAGGAGCCAAGGACACCCCCTGATCTCAGGCCAGTCCGAGACCTGGGGTCAGCTCCTGAGGAGCAGCAGGGAAGACCCAACTTATGGGGACCTCCCATGAAAACATAGAGGGGGTTGACAAGGCAGGACACAACGGCCCCAACTGGTCTCTGGTACTGGCGGGGGTCCACACCATCGCCATGGTGATGCTTTCCACCCTGGTGTGTTTACTGTTAAGAGTTGAGCCTCGGCCCTTCCAGGGTTAACAAAGACTGACATTGTCTGTGCGGTGTTCACTATATTATCCAGATGACCTGTATGCCCACAGAAAGACCCAGACTGTGTAGATGAGCTTTTATGAGATAAGACATTGGGTTTGTGCAGACTTGTTTTAACTCCTGAGTCATTAAGTGTCTCACATCTGGCATGGTTCCAGATGTTGCATATAATGTACATCAATGGTTCCCAGCCTTTTTAGTCAGACATGCCCACACAGAAATGTGTTTGTTTCAACTACTACTGAAAACTATGTCAAGTTATCTGACCGTGACCATTCAGGTGTCACACTTAACTCACTGCATGGAAATTTATTTTTTGATTTGAATGATTATTTCTTTGTTTCAAATACTAATACAACTATTTGAGCAACAGGGGCATCAAAACATAAAGGTGATAAAAGTGGCCTTTGTATGATGAGTAATGTATGATGAGTTATCATGGCCTCTTCAAGACCAATTTCCTCTTTTATTAACCTAGATGGGAAGCGAGGCATTAAGGGAGAAAGTTCCACGTCACCTTTAGCAAACAGGCCGTTCAAAGTGTTTCCAGTCTTTGTGCTGCACTTTTTGAATTCATGTCCACAGAGACAACAACAGGAGACACACAGACACCTACTGTCTCTCTTTCAGTAATATAGACAGTCATCTTGTACAAAGACTCTCCTGTGGTGGCTCATTAGAACACTAAAGATCTATCCAAAACACTATTGACTCTGTTCTATAAACACTATTAGCATCACTTACAGTAACTTCAGTTCAGTACCAAATGAAGGAAATGCAGTATCCAACATGTCCAGCTCCTCTCAGTCAGACTAGTTGAATGGATGTATATTGAGTGTCTGAGCTCTCTGTGGGGCTTTTCACTCCTTTTCAAGACTACCGCTAATCTAATGCTGCAGTTAAGGAGTATTCATGAAGGAGCAGAGCTGCTGAGCAGTGAATTCCTGTCACTTAAATGATATGATCCGTCACTGAGCTCATCCTCTGTGAACAGATGTTTTAATCTGGTGTGAATGCATGTACCTTCACTGCCACTGGTAGGAGCTGTGGAGTGATAACACCACTCGTGATTTAATTTCCTATTGCAACAAGCTGCATCTAAAATGAGAGGTGGAGATAGATGAAGTGAAAATCCACCAAGTAAAAGACCTGTTTTCAAACCCGGTTTTTGAAGCTTTTGTCTTTCTTTTTTTTCTTACTTTTAAACTGCAGCAGTTTCATTCAGCAAATCTTGGGGGTGTGAGGGGTGGGGGGTCCTGCGGCAAGGATTTCTGATCTGTGTCTGAAATCACAGTTTTTTTTTTATTTATTTTTGCTGCTGTTGATGTTGATGTGTCCAAAAACACCATACGTGAATATAAACATGCCATATGAAACACGCCGGTACATGCATTGTGCATCCCCGGGGACTCCAGTGGGTTAATCTCGAGAACTATGCGGGTCTTGAAAAGAAAAGATCCCTGCGTCTTTAAAGTTTATGTAGCAACAGAGGGATTGTAGCGATAATGCTATTAGGGCGGCAGATCAGTTACTTCTGACGCTCCAAAGCCTCGGGGAGTTGGCTCAAGATTGCTTGTCTTTGATAAGGTCCTCACAATGTAGCTGCAACTTCGTGAGCTGTGGGGGATTTTTTTTTTTTTAATTTTTTATTTATTTTTCGGTACTACGTGACTTTTAAAAAGATTGATTGCTCAGTAAATACATCCATCATTTGAAATAAGTTTAAACTACAATAATTTTAACGTATCTGTGAATCTGTGCCACTTTATTTCCCTTTTTTCCTCCCTCCGCTGGCGACACGCTGCAATTGTTTTTTATGCAGCTGTCGGGACCCGGCAGTCGGCTCCTCACTTTGAAGTGCGCTGCTCCAGCCTCTCGGTTCAGTTGGTGTTGGAGTCGCCTACAGGAGAGACCTACCGTGCGGCATGGCAGCCTGAAACCATAGGGAGGAGAAAGGGAGGAGGGAGAAAAGCGGTATTTTTTCTTCTTCTCGAGTGCATTTTTCTCTCCGTAAACCGACTCAAACCTGAACGGACTGTATGTGGACGCGTTTTGGAGACGAGGACTGTGGATTATACGGGCTTTTTTCTTGTCTATATACATATAGGCTATATATATCTACATCTGTATCTATATATGAGTATGTGTGGATAAACGAAAAGACAACAGGAGTTTTAATTTGAGCAGAGAACTCGTGGATCGATGGTAAGTTACAAGTGTGTGATTGTGTGTGTGTGTGTGTGTGTGTGTGTGTGTGTGCGCGCGCGCGCCGCCTCCTCCTCAAACTGGCCCCCATTGGAGCTCCCTTTGATGTGCTGTTGACTCGCCTTTGAAGTAATGTTCTGGGGGAAAATTAGCCACTTTTTGAACGTTTTTTTGATCAAAAAACCGCGTCGAAACGTTTCTGTATCCTACGCTTTATCTTCTGTATCTCATTGTTTGATTTCATACTTTAAGTAGAAGTTTTTTTTTTGTAAAGAAGTGTTGGTTTCTCTTTTTTGTTGAATTCCTTCCCCCCTACAAGATCTGAGACTTTGGCGTACACGGGACTGGACGTTAGAGGGGCTGTTTTTTCGCTTTGAATGTAACATTAAAGAAACTTTAGGGCTCTACAGTACGTGAGTTTATTAACTTAGCGGCGTTACTTTTAAATATTTGCTTTATTTGTATTTTGTTTTTTCAGGCGTAGCTTATATGAAGATTTAGAGTCAGAGCTGTGTCTGAAGCTATGTGTTTTTTTCCTACTATCGCTGACAAGTTTAACACTGGAGCAGTGTAACCGAGTGTTATAGATACGAAGTGACATCTGCAATGTTGCCGCTGATACGTTGTTAACGTTGATGCTTTGCGGTGTAGCAGCGGCCATCTGTAACAAACTGTTCATGATTTGTGCGTTAATGGAACAACAAATAGCTGGACGAACATGATAAAGCTCCTTAAGAGTAATACTAGTGCAGCAGCAGCAGTAGGCAGTTAACTCCATTAACTATTTTGGTCACGTTTTTCGATCTCCTCGAGTTTGTCCCACATCAGTGTCATGCAGGTACTCAAGGGCAGGCTTAGTTTGATGTGATTTTTGTCGCTTGTGATGAGATGTTAGAGACCTAGAGAGAAGTGTCTTCTCGGACATGAGGGGAGGAGGAGGGAGAGAGAAAAAAGTGACAAGGATGAAGGAGAAGGAAAACCATGTGTTTGCATTCTGCAGCAGGCAGAAGAGCCAGGCTCTAACCCTGACATCAGCCGTGATGGATCCGGAAGCCGTGCGCCATGCGTAATGCGCTGGCATTCTGAAGGATAAATGACTTATTAATGGGGTTCAGTTCACAACCCCGCTTAACATACGTGTAATTACCACTAGCCTGCTCGTGTTGGTGAAAAAGCAAGACAGTTGAAATTCAGGTGGTTTTCTGTTCTGCTCGGCGATGCATGTTCGAAATCACTGTTAAATGGTTGTTAATTTGTGCCCAAGCCAATAGCGCCATGGTAGAAATCATATTCAAGGTTTTTGATATGAAGAATCGCAGTTTATGTAATGCTGCTGCAGCGTTTTTCTCAGAATTTTTCTCTCTCTCTCTGAACTCGCCTTTCTTTTACTGTAAAAGTCAGTGAGGGACTGTAAAGACTTACTGCGTATCTGCACCTTTGAAGTTGAGGCGGATCTGGTTTTGATTAGATCAATACTTTGTGTTTCAGAGAGAAGACGGGCAGTCAGAGAGAAGCTCCCCCGCTGACATAAGAGAGTGAGGAGATTACAGTAGAAGCTCAGAGGAGGCGAACAACACACAGGCTCTCTCCTGCTGCCTTCAGAGCCATGAGCCGGGCGCTTATGGACCATATCGCCAGTAGTTTCCGTGAAGATGCTCCTCGACCCCCGGTGCCTGGGGAGGAGGGCGAGGCGCCCTGCTACCCCGGCAAACTCGCAATGATGAAAACCTCGGAACCCCCCAAATCGGTTCTGCTCGGCTCTCCGGGCTCCTCGGCAAGGAGGAACGAGGATGGTCTTGGGGAGCCAGAGGGGAGTGCCTCCCCGGATTCACCGCTTTCCCGGTGGACAAAGTCTTTGCACTCTCTCCTCGGGGACCAGGACGGTGCTCTTCTTTTTAGGACATTCCTGGAGCGAGAGAAATGTGTCGATACTTTAGACTTTTGGTTCGCCTGCAATGGCTTCAGGCAAATGGACCTCAAGGATACCAAAACGCAGAGAGTAGCCAAAGCAATTTATAAGCGCTACATTGAAAACAACAGCATTGTCGCCAAACAGCTCAAACCCGCGACTAAAACCTTCATACGGGATAATATCAAGAAGCAACACATAGACTCTGCGATGTTTGACCAGGCGCAAACCGAGATCCAAACCAACATGGAGGAGAACGCGTACCAGATGTTTCTGACCTCTGACATTTACCTGGAGTACGTGAGGACTGGGGGTGAAAACCCCAACCACGTCAACGCGAACGGGTTGGGCGACCTGAAAGTTGTATGTGGATACCTGCCCACTCTCAATGAAGAGGAAGAGTGGAGCTGTGATTTCAGAGCCAAAGCCCTGGTTGGACTGTCAGCGAAAACGCATAGAGTCCCTGTGTCCATGAGGGCGGTGGAGGTGATGGAGAGGGGATACAGGTATGGTTGCAACATTTTAACACTGCATTCAGCTGTTCATAGAATACATGCTATGGATATGGCTTACATATAATACATATGCATTTGTATTTTACATGTGAAAAAGTAGAAAATGCACATTCCCACTTCACACTGGTTCTAAGTTTGTAGAAAAGTCCTCGTATGTGTTTCACTTCATGGCTCTCTACGGCCCCTCTCACCATCTCCAGCCTCAGCCCTCTGCTGGCGCTGGCCTGGATTTCCGGGGCTTTGAAATAGTTGTGCAGAATGAGGGATCGTCTTCCACGGGAAAAGTTCACAGAGCACGGCTGGCTCCGGCCCCAGCCAGCAAATAATAGATGATGACATTGCTATGCTATGACTCCTCCTGTACTACAACACTGTCCTCAAGCATTTTTAAAACTACAGATCTGGTGCACATATAAATCTATAACATATCTATAGGTCCCGCTTTGGAATATATGTTTTTTTACCTTCTCATGTAATGCATCAAGTTGTCTTGCAGGGTTTTATAAGCCTATAAAAAATAAGTAATTATAAGTGGATTATATCATGATACAGGCAGTATTTCAGAGATTATGCCAATATCATCTGGCATTACTGTTGCTATATGCAGCAACAAACAATGCACCACTAAATCACAAATTAAGATCTTAACTTTTGCAATGACAGTGACAAAAATTTACAGCTATCTTCTATAGATAACATGGATTTACAGTTTGTATATGTATGTGGTGGGTTGTTCGCATACCAGTGTGATGCATTTTAGCCAAACTGGTAGATTATCATGAATTTGACACAGAGCCTTGGTGCCTTTTCTCTCCTCTCCTATTGTCACCCTACAGATTCAAAACATATGGAACTAATTTCTCCCTTTTCCGCTTCCCTCTCCTCACTTCTTCTCATCTCAGGTTCTTAAAAAAAAGAAAACAAACCCTGAATGGCAGCAGCAACAGTACAAAATCACCCCCTCTCTCCCTCCCAACCCTCTAACTTTCTTCTTCCCTCTTTTCTTGTTTGCGTCAATTCTCCTCTGATTCCCTCCTTTGCTGCTTTCCCCCGCCTTCTCCACTTTTATCTTTTTTTCCTTTTGAAAACTCAGGGATGGGGACTACGAGGCATGCTTTTGGAGCGAAAGTGAGGGGAAAGAGAGCGGAAAGGAAGGACAGAGAGGGGGGGGGTGCACCTCATGAAAGAAATGGGGGGAGACGAAAGTATAAATGAGGGGGTGAGAGAGAGGCAGGGAGGGAAGAATGCAAGGCCAGCTGTGTTAAATACCTGACTCTTTGCAAGCCCCTCTGAAGGTCAGCCTGGAGCTGGGGGCCTACAGCTTTAGTCATGCTGGGTCTCTCCCTCCTCATGAAGACCCCCCTCCTTTTTTTTCCTCTCCCCTTTCTTTCCTTCTCTGACACACTCTCAAACTTCCGCTCTATACTTTTTTTGGTCACTCCCCCTTTTCTCCTCCTCCTGTACCATGGCAAGAATGCATACACAGCGGGAGATGTATACTGAGGAAAGAGTGAGTGTGAATGAGGGAAATGGAAAGAGAAAAATTGTGGGCTATTTAAGAAGGCATAAATAGGGCATAAGTAGAAAACTAAAGTTTTCCCTGTGCACATGAACTTGTATTTAAGAGGGTAGATTGTCTGGCTCCAGACTAGCCATATTCATTCATTGCAGGGTGTATTTGTTATTGTTAGCAGCCAAGGTCACACACATACACACTCCCTCATTCAATCACTTCTCCTAGTCATCATTATGCAATCTGTCTTAGTTTCAGGTCCGCAATGTAAATGAAATGCACACAACCCGCTTTTTGAGAAGTAAGAAAAGTAGAAACTAAATGTCACCCACCTGTTGGATGCTGTTTCATAGAGCTGCATTAGTATTAATCTGATCTCTGCTTTTGTAACCTCCCCAGATCATACAAGAGAGGAGACTCACTCAACCCCTGCCACGGGGGCTCTTTTGCCCCTGTCAGCAGCACCAATGACAGCGAGGTGTCCAGTGACGCTTTGACCGACGATGCCATGTCCGTGACTGACAGCAGTGTGTAAGTGGATATTATCCAAACATACCCGTGTGTGTGTGCAAGTTGTTTTGTCTGAGTACTTATAGTGTCTCACTTATAGCGAAGTGACAGTTGGTAAGTTGTGAAACTTGTTGCATATGTGTTGACACATTTTTTCAGTGGAAAAATAACGCTTAAATGCCTCCTTCCTGATGTGGTTTTAGCTTACCTGCATGTACGTGCCTAGGGCTTTGTTCCCCTAAAGGATTACTTGGCATAAATCACATGTCTCTCAAGTGACAACGTACTATGAGGTCATTGCACGGTTCACAGCTCAAGGCCAGGAGCATTCTGGTCAGCTGGTTTTGGACAGAAAGCAGAAAAATCTTGGTACAAGTTCTTCTTTACCTCATCTCACATGGGAGATGTCAAGGCCTAGATGGATGATGTCAGTGAAACTGCAAGTTAAAGATGACCAAGTTAAAGATACTTTAAGACTGAGACACTGATGTTTAGTTCAACCAGTGAGTTGGGTTGGACACAAATATGGCAGCTATTAAGAGGTTTTTTTTTTTTTATAACTGGGAGCCCTCTGCTCTGGCATATCTCTAGTCAACCCAGCTTCAAAGGGGCCGAGGCCAATATAGTCCTATTCTGCTGTACTTTGACCCAGTGCAATGACAAAGCTCTGGCCACAGCGGCACTACCCCCCACCCCCACCCACCTCATTTCCTGCCTTCTCTGGCCTTGATCAGAATATCTGCCTCTCTTTAGGTCAGTTTGAAGATCCCATAAACATCTGAATCTCATTTACAGATAAAGAAAAGAATAGAAAAGGGAAAAAGGAAAGGGGGAGGAGGTGGTTGGGTGGGAAGAGAAAGAGAGTGTGGGGTGGGGGGGGATTTTTTGCTTATATCTTATTTATGGATTTGCTTGGACGCTGGGGAATGCAGCTGCGCAGACTTCAAACATTACCTTATCTTACAAACCAGCCTTTTGATGTGTGGAGATCAGAGGCTGGCTGCGGCAGCGCTTGCCAAATGAAGATTGGGAGGGTGTGTGTTGCTTATGCGCATGACTGTGGCATTTCAAAGCAAAAGTGGAAAAGTGCTCCTCAGTTAGGCTAGGTCACCAGGAAATGGCTGTTTAGCATGGGAGAAAAGACACTGTTTTACACTGTCAAGTGCTTCAGTTTGAAGCTTGAGCTTTGCTTTTTTTTGTTGTTTGATTTCATTTTTTAGCCAGTCAGCCGTTCAGTCACTCAGATAGATTTAACCAGGTTAGCTGCACCCTCGGGTCCTTGTCCTGCAGCAACTCTTTGAATACATATAAAGAGTAGCTAATGCTAACAGTGTCCTCAGCTCAACATAAAAGTCAGTAGGGGAATGCTAATGCAGACTCTACTTCTGGCCAGTTGAGCAGAGCGCACGGTGATTGCATTTTGTGTGTGTGTGTGTGTGTGTGTGTGTGTGTTTTTTGAAAGGATTTGGCCAGCATGATGCCCAGTGCTGTGCTGAAGCCAGAGCTGAAAATGAGTGTCATTTCTAGGGCAAAGAAAAACCTCCTACCACCTCACTCAGACCCATGTAACCTGATCTGCTCCGACACACATGCAGGGCAGCAAACGCTGGCATGATTTACCTCCGAGTATCATCTTTGTTCCTCGATTAGACTTAAAGATGAAAAAAAAAACAGGAGAATTAATAAATAAGTTTTCTTCCTGCTCAGGCTGCGTTTGATCCACCCAGTTGGCCAACAAGCTTTATCCTTAATGGCTGTTTGGTCTTTAATGATGTATCTGATTGGGTAATTGACCTTTGTGATCTCTCTGTACACCCCCAGAGATGGCATCCCTCCGTATAAACTCGGCTCCAAGAAACAGCTACACAGAGAGATGCAACGCAACATGAGGATGAATAGCCAAGCTTCTCTGCCTGCTTTCCCTGTAAGTAACAAACATACACACACATGCAGACATAGCTACACATGCTCAGAGGTCTTTTTGAACCTGAGTCCCACAGTCTAATTTCCATACCACCCTCTGTTCCGGGTTTCTCTTGGTTCTATGAATAGTACTGCGCAAACTGTATTTGGCATTCTCAATTCAACAACACCAGCAAAGATCTGAAGAGTAACGTCAAAGACCGAGCCTCCCACTCATACATACGCACACACAAGTAAAGCACACATACAAACACAAGCCCCCTCACTACCTTTGGTGTCACCTACACCCCCATTAGGGTTCCTTGAAGTCTGCGGGAAACGGGAAGGTCTCTAAGCTGTTTATCGCCGCAGTACTCGGAACACACCAGGGTTTTTCTTCCCTACTGATGCTGTAAATATGGAGAATAGGGAGAGATGAGGAAGATCTCTGCCGCTTTATCCCGAGGGCCTTGAAATCAGCCAAGTTCCCCAACAAAAACACAAAGATACTCAGACACATTCACGCGCACATACACGCACACGCAGTGCTTTGATCCAAGGATGAATGGAGCAAACGCACAGGGAAGTGACAACTTCCAACAGAGCTGGCCCCCTTTTTTTCCTACTGAACCCCCCCTCCATATACACTCAGATGCACGCTCAGCCAGCTCCCCTCCCCTAAAAATGAGGGATCTAAGGGAAGAGTTTGAGCGTGTCATGTGGGGTCTCAGTGGGTCAGAGTGGAGTTGGAAGCTTAAGGCTTAATAGACACTAACTTCAGGTTGAGAGAAGGTTAGGAAACTGAGGCAAGGGGGACATCTTGCAGGAGCTTGTTAAAATAAACTTGACGTAACCCCTTTATGAGCCATGGAGCAAGTGTTACTTGTTATTAGTAAGAGATTCACAGATTGGTTTTCACCACTCTTTTCCCCTTTGTCCCCTTTTTGCTTTATTTTCGCTTTTATTCTTGTTTTTGTTTCCAGTCTGATTTTTGGCGATGGCTGCCATTCCCATGGTGCACCAGCCCCAGGCTCCATCAGACGGCTCCTCTTTTTCTCAGTCTTTTCTCCCCTTCATCCTTACTACAAAGGGATGTAAGAAACAAAACAGAGGAAGAAAAATCAAGAAAGCCCCAGTGCAAAAATGCTAATAATTTAAGATGTGTGTCTCACACACTCACACATTCTCGTACTGTCACTATACTGTACCTCAAAGGTGCCCAGTGTGTGACAAGGGGAGGCGAATAAATTACCTCAACCTTTCTGATCTACCGTCCTTTTTGGCACCTTTATCTCTTTCCTCCAATCCTTCCCCCTCTTCATTTTTTTCTTTCTCTCCCCTCCTGCGAGCACACATCTCTGCATCTCAACTCCCATTTTTTTAATCCCTCACCCTTTCCTCCCTGTAGTTCTCTTCCACCCCCTGTCGATATGTGGCTTTTATTCCTAGATGTAAAGCCACTGCTTCCCATCTATGTATCCCTTCTCCCCTCCCTCCTCCACCCTATTCTCCCCCCACTGAGTGTTTGATATTTGACGAGGAAGTCTTTGAAGTGAGCTGACTTTAAAGAGGCCTACTGATGATGACAGAGGGAACCAGCCGAGGCCTAGCCCAGCATGACCATATACCAGACCTGCCACCCCTTTAAACATCCCCGTAGCCCTGGGTGCCTATGATAGTGCCCCGATCAGTTGTTGCTGGTAGAGAACAATGCATAAATATAGACAGATGAGAAAAGAGGAGTATTGACGACCGGGATGATGCAACGACTAACGTATGTCTTTCTCCCCAAAGCGTACTCGTCATCCTCCCAAAGAGATGGTCCCAATGGAGCCAGCAGCTTTCGCAGCCCAGCTCATCTCCCGCCTGGAGAGCCTGAAGAGAGAGCAGGACACCATCAACTCTCTGGAAGAGAGGCTGCAGCAGATTCAGGAGGTGTGTGTGACAGACTGGTTTTTACTGGAAAAAGTGAATTGTTAAATGTTAATACTTTTTGTCAGTTGATAACTTTGTCTTGTTTTCACCAGGAGGAGGAAAGAGAAGATGCAGATATTATGGGAAGTGCCCCTCAGCTCTCCCCACACCCCCTCACACTCCTGTCTGGCTCCTCTGAGGAGGATCCCCAGGCCATCCTGGATGAACACCTCTCTCGTGTCCTGAAGACTCCTGGCTGTCAGTCCCCCACTGTCATCTGGCATTCACCTCGCTCCAGCTCCCCGGAGCACAGACCCGTCGCCTCTCGCGCAAGCTTTGGAATCAAGGCCCTGGTGAGGGCGGGGCCCTCCACTTCCTCCATCTCTACTTCCGAGCAAGGGGCCTTCACTTTGGCCTTGGGTCCCAACAGGACTCTCGTAAGCAGGCAGAGCACAAAACACATCCACCATCACTACATCCACCATCACGCCAGTCCCAAGACTAAAGAGCAGATTGAAAGGGAGGCAGCCCTGAGGGTCCACAGCCTGCGCTCCAGCAGTGGCGATTGCCAGCCGTGCCAGCCCTGTCAGCCTTACCAGCGCAGCCGCAGCCTGGGCCGTGAGACATGTGGTACTATTTCAACAGACAACAGCATGGGGTAAGTTCCAAGCACTTTGGGTCTCTTTTATCCCTGTTCTTATGTTGATTGCATGAAAATAAACGGCTAATTCTGCTAATCAATGCTAATCCTTGTCATCTCTTCCTCCCCAGGCGTTCAAGCTCTCTGTCCCGGCGCGTGTGTCGCTCAGGGGCTGAGGACGGAGTTGCAGAGAGGTGTGTGGAAGACTGTGGGCCACTGCAGCTGCCCAGCGACACAACAGACCCCACCCAAAGTGTGTTGCAGTGGATCCTGGAAAGTAAACAACGGGGCAGGCACAAGTCTCACAGGTGAGCAGCAATCAGTGCCTGGACTTCTTAGTTATTTACATGAGTATAATTTTAGGCTAAATTATTCTTGTATGTCTTTTTTGCACACACAGTACCCAGAGCACCAAGAAATCTTTTGGAGGCACCTCCACCCAGACGCACACATGGGGTGGTGGAGGAAGCTGTGGCCACCTACGTAGCCACCAGCCAGCCCAACCATTCATCCAAGATCCAGCCATGCCTCCCCTGACACCTCCCAACACTTTGGCCCAGCTTGAGGAGGCCTGCCGCAGACTGGAGGAGGTCTCCACCAAGCCCACCAAGCAAAGGTACATACAGAGTACTTGTTGAATATTGCTCAGTAGTGTTTCTGTTTGCTTACAATATCGAGCAATCCCAGATTTCATTACTTTATGACATCAATCTTAAGTAAGTATTTATTATAACATTAAAGTTTCTGTTATATCTCCCAGGCATGTAATGTCCAGCCTCCAGCGAGAGAAGAGCCACCTAGTGCCTGTCCAGGGTGGGGGGTCCATCCCTCTGACGCTAACCAACCCCAACCCATCTAACCTCCTCACGACCTGTCCCAGTCTCCAATCAGAAGAGTACGATGCCTCTCGCGTCCCGCCCTCCCTCTCCTCTCCTCCTCTCTGCTCCTCTTCCTCCTCCTCTCAGCCATAGCCTCCACCTTGCAGTGTACTTCTACCCTTTTAACTCTTCCTTCTTGTAATCTCAGCTTCTCATTGCACATGTAGGGAGACAGATGAGTAGTCACATGTAAATGCACATATAAACATGTAGACACCCACATACAGCCATTACAGAAAAAGATGAACCCTTTGTAAAGATTATTTTAAGCTTTATACATATAGTCCCAGCTCTCTTGTGTTTGCATGAATCTTGTGTTGTGTGTGTGTGTGTGTGTGTGTGTGGCGAGTGTATGTAGTCCCTGAACCACCTGACTGAGACATCCCTTTCATATATATGTATCATTTTTATTGGCTGTCCTTCAGTGAGCTGGCAGTTGGCTGGGGTGAGCAGAGCCTAGCAAAAAGGGAGAGCTCCTCTGAAGTGGGCCTACAAAGCCTTGGACATAGCTGAAGGGGAATTGTTAATACTGCCCCTTCTCCATGCACACACAACGCACAAGCACACACTTACTGATGGCACTGGGTTGCTCACTCACTAGTGTTATTCTTCAGTTAAGCTGCTTTTACTGTGTTTTCAGTCTAGTGGTGTCTTCTGTACTGCAGCTGCAAGTTGTAAATTGTTGGTCAGAGTCCCGTAGAAGCTTTGCTCTGTTTCTGATTTCTCTTTTGATCATTCATTATTCTGTTAAGCATAATGAGGTCATCTGCTTTTTCTCAAACACAGTTCCTGTCCCTGTCTGTCTACTTTCAGGATGAAGGAGTCTAAGAAGGGTTTAGGAAGCCACGGGGTGTGCAATGGAGAGACGGTGGTGACATATTTCTTCTGTGGTGAGGAGATCCCCTACCGGAGGACCATGAAGAGCCACAGTCTCACCTTGGGCCACTTCAAGGAGCAGCTCCGCAAGAAGGGCAATTACAGGTGTGTAGAGGGAAATTTTAAAAATTTTTTAAATTTTAATGCTAGCTCATATTGATTAAAGTTTTACAGAGTGACTTCAATGAGGTCATTTGATTTTTTTTTTTTTTGGCAGCGTTTCTGTGATATTGTGATTGCCAGCAGTAAAATGATAACAGCCCACTGGTTGACTGTTGTCCTTTGGTATATTGACACAAAAAGACTTGTAGACAGGGTACAAAGGAATTGGTTAGTGTTCGTAGGCTGAACTGTCAACTGTCACATTCATATCTTTGCATTTAGTCACTGCCTGTGACCTTTGAATTATATAAATATTATAATTTCTGTTCACATTGATGGTGCTTAGTTCTTATATGTGTGTTCAGGGCTGTTATCGCTGTTTGTTTCACTGTGTGTGTGTCAGTGTGTGTGTGTGTGTGTGTGTGTGTGTGTGTGTGTGTGTGTGTGTGTGTGCCGCTTCAGGCCTCTGTGGTTTGAGTGTTTGTGTGTATGTGTGTGTTGAAGGGGGTAAAATGAAAAGGAAAGGACAAGAGGGAGGGTGGGTGGGTGGGTGGTGCGGGGGTTAGTGGGAGAGTTTGAACTGCAGTGATTTGGGTCCCATCTGGTATTGATTTCCATGCTAAGGCACACTTAATACACATGGCTTTGAAGCCCCGGCCCCTTTCATTTCAACCAACAAAGACTCACACAAATGGCCAGCGTGCAAATTCTTCACTGATGCTATCAGGGGCTCTTTTTTCTGCTCTGGTGTGTGTGTAAATACATGTGTGCACTCATGAATGTGCTTGCGTTGAACACGCACAGTGTTTACACATGTTGTAATCATTTTATGGATATTTTTGAAAGGCAGATTGTTAAATGCCAGATCCGCTTGTTTGCTGTACTACAGGGCCCTGACTGAGGCTGCACTCTTTCAGTGTGTGTTTGCAGAAAGAGATTTTACTTTGATTGCTTCTTTCCAGTGGGCATTAATGGGGAAAAGATCAAACGCTCATTGTTTATTCTGCCATGTTCTCTAGGATAAGCATGACTTGAGTATTGTGTTAATAATTACAGGTATCAAACTATGATTCCTGGGTAAATAAAAGAAAAAAAAGAAAAGGAACCCCCTGGACACCTCTTCCTGTCCAGATGTGTTCAGCATTTTGTGATCAACAAATGTGACAAGCACTTAGCTCAAAGTTCCTCACATCTGTCCCTTTGCGCCCCCCTCCGCTTATTTTCTCTTTGGCTCACTGTCTCAGTTCCTGTGTCATACCATCCACATTTTTTGGAAAGAGAGCTGCACGGCACTTTAATAGCAGCCAGAGAATGTGTGGAGTTGGGTCATTTCAACATGGCAGCGGTTCAACAAAGAACAGTACTGCTGGGCCCTGCCAGACGATATTGGTGCCAGATGTCAGTGCAAACGAAGAGAGAAGGGGAGAAGGGGGGAAAAACAGATCTAGCCACATAAAACATGTTCCAGTGGAAATTCAGGCTCTCTCTGTCTCTGTCTGTCTCTCTCAGCAAAAAAGATCATGACTCTTTGAAGATTTTTTTTTAAAGAGTAGGACGGCTTAGCTTTTTCTTTTTTCTTTTTTATTCCACCTCCAGATAGGAAAGGATACAGTTATTAGACATGTCTTGTGCTCTTTCATGTCAACTTATTTATCTACTCAGTCTAGTTTACTCTCTTTATTTCCCTCAGAGAGACATCTTATATTCACTTTAGTTGAAGCCTTCCTGTATTTAAAATGTAGCTGTTTTTTATTAGTGACCACCCTCGTGTTGACTGGAGCACGTGCACTCACAGGCACCTTTTGCGAGGATGTTTTTTTTTTTTTTTTTTTAAGACTGCAGCTCTCTCTTTTTTTTATAAGTATTGCATGTTCGGCTTTGTCAGCCTTCCGTCTCGTTAAAAACAAAATGCTCACAAACACAAACACACACAAACACACACAAACATTCCAGTCACCCCACACATGGAGCAAATCGAGGCATTTTTCCATTACATAGTTAATGAGTGAATTCTGAGACCCCCCTAACAAACCCACCCCTGCTGGTTTCTCTTCCTCTAAAAAGAGGATTGGAGGGTGTGAGGGGTGTGGGGGGTTGCATCATTAATGGCCCAGTGAAGTCATGGCTGACAAGAAGCCCCTCCTTAGATTTTTTTTGTTTCTTCTTCAACACACACTCATAGAGAAAGTTGTCAGTCGACCGCCCTTCCTATAGCTCTCAGTGAGACCTCATGCTATGAACAGGGCCAGTGAAGGACACAGTGTACTTTTCTTTGTCCCTGTAATAATGAAATCAGAATGAGGAGCGAATGAAAGTGTCTTCTAACGTGTGTGCTGAGCGGGTGTGTAGGAGTCAGGGGGGGGGGGTAATGACAGGCAGACTTGCAGGCACCCAAAATTTCTGCCTTTGTCAAAGGACCCCTTCATTTGTACTCAGGCCTAATTGGCCCCTGTTAACCAGGGCAAAACTCACAACAACATGATGGAGAAAAAGGAAAGGGAGACGCTAAAGGAGGAGGAGGAGAAGAGGAGGGAGGGATGAAAAGAGCGAGCCTCTTATTTTAGACCAAGACTGTTTAGCAGCAGGTTCCACCCCACCCTGAGAAGTTGGTCTATAGGCCCCGGCAGGCCTGCTTGATTGTATACTGAGTGGCTTTTTTTGTAGGTGGTGGAAGTGGAAGTGAAGCTTGATGTTAAAAAGGTTGCCTTAATATAGATTTAATTATGCTTGTGTGTGTGTGTATATGAGAGAAAATGGCATGCTTCTGGTATTAACTCACTTGTGTCTTCCTGTTGCAGGTACTACTTCAAGAAAGCCAGCGATGAGTTTGAGTGCGGTGCGGTGTTCGAGGAAGTGTCAGACGACTGCTCCCTGCTTCCCACCTACGAGGGCAAGATCCTGGGCAAGGTGGAGCGGATGGAGTGAGACCACGCTGCCCGTGTTGTGGAATAAACTCCCACGAACATTTCACACCTCTATGGATGTACTCCTTCATATGCTCACACACACACAAAGCATGTGTCTTTTTAAGCTAAGACTATAGGACTGGAGATGTCATCGAATGTTGGAATGTTGCTGAGGCTCGGGTAAAAGGACTGAATGGAAATATGGAGAAGGAAAAAAAGGAAGAAGGACAAGTTAGTGCCATTGCAGGACTATCATGTGAACAGCCCGACTTGAAGTGAAGAAAATAATGGACTGTGTTGCTGGACTGATACATCTCCATGTTTCAAGAAGAGAAAACTCTAGAGACTCTAGGTGAATGACCACTCGTCAAAGAAATGGGGCAGTGGGTTAAAATCTGAGACTGACCCTGCCTGTGCTAGCATTAGCCCATGGGCAATCACTAGCACATTGCTAATATGTATATGCAGATATACATGTACTTTGCATTGTATTGTGATACTCGTATTGCTCTGTAAAGATTTCTATTGCTATTTATTGGAGATATCCCTGCCCCAACCCTATTATTCTTCCATGGACAAGCTGCTTGATGTTGGAGAGTCTTCTCCAATTTCCACATCCGTGATTCTACCCCCCCCTCCCTTCTGAGCATCTGTTCTCAAGCAAAGGAAATGGTTTTATTCATTTTCAGCCCCTCATATTGAACTGTAAACTTCAAAAATACCTCTTCATAAACTCCGCTCCTGTTCCTGGAGATTTAACGGGACATCTCTGATCTCTTGGCTGGAGAGCTTACTGCTGAAGCTTTGAGAATGGCTGTCTGTCACTTAAAGTTTGATAATATATTTACTACTACAGTGCTATTTGTGGCTGTGTTCCCCCATCCGTTCTGAAGGGCCCTGAGTGTACAATGAAAAATGCTATTAATGTTTAATTCCCAACTCTGGGTGTGAGCCCAGCTAGCCTTGATCTGTCGCGTCTTAGTGCCTTTGTTTCAGTGGCGCAGGCATCGCACAAATAGCCTACGTATTTACTAAGAGGAAACCGCCCAAAACGGCCCCTCAAGTCCCCAAAATGTGTTTACACCAGTAGTAATATTTACCAACGAAAAGCTCTATGATGTGCGCCCCAACGTGCTTACTTATGTGTATGTGTGACTGAGATGCTTTTGGCTTGGATTCCTCTGTGTATTTGAAGCCCGCACTATGAGCTGCAGATGATAACGATGGTGGTGATATACACTGTTCGTAGTGTTTTAATTGAGTACAGAAGCTGTGCCTACATGGATTCTTGCCGTGTTTTACCCAGTTTTCAGGGTCCTGTTACTCCCTTGGTTTTTCAAGGGGCCTTATGTTGAAAAGATATTTTTATGCCTTTTAGTATCCGTTTCATCATGTTTATGTTTTATAATATTTTTCATGGCTTCCTTGGCTCCACTTGTAAACTGTAAATTATGCGTTCTATAGAGCTCAGTTGAAAAGATGCCTCGGTACTTTAATTATTGTAATTATGAAGAGATGTAGCCTTTATTAAAATGTTCTATTTTTCAAATTAACAAACGCCTCCTTTATGTTTTTCTACGTGTCTGTTGTGATTTGTTGTTTGATGGGTTTTGCTAACTCTTAATTACAAGAGCAAGTATGTAAGTAACAGATTTCACGCTGAGAAGAGTACGACTCAACGGATCCGGTGAGAAAATCTCTGCCAGATTTGCATCCATTATCAGCTCTTAATTTCCAACAGGGATTAAATTAAAACACGCAGCATTAATTTGGAGCCTCTGTGTGTTTTAATGTACGTAAGAGTTTGAGACCGATCTGAACATATTTTAATTAGATATTTTCGCAAATACATGTCATAAGTACTTTACATGCAGCTGTTTACATGGTAAACCATTTGGCCTCTTGTGGCACTTAATCATCTGTGTGTGTGTGCGTGTGTGTGTGTATGGTCTTTCATTCAGACCCAATTAGAGTTATAGTTATAGTGAACAGATAATAACTGTGCTGCACAAATGAGTTACAGGTATAAAACATCAGGGAGTGTGAGTTTGAGATTGAAGGTCAAATTCTAGTTCACAATTTTTTAAAGTCTGTCTAGAAACATTCATCAGGAGTCCATATAAAACATGTTTAATCTTTCCTCCTTTGTAGAGGACGCTCAACGTCTAATACGTTTTCAGTGAAAGCAATGAGAGACAAAGTACATTTTACAGATTTTACGTTAAGGTGTCTAATCAAGTTGGCATTTTCCATAGTTACAAACCAGATTTAGCAAAGATGGGAATTTTTGGGGGGTTTCATATCTTTATATATTGATCAAAAACCTATTTTAAAAGAATAACATCTCATTTGTGTTCCCGTTTTTAGCAAATGTTACACAACTAGAAGAAAAAGTGCATTTGTTTAAAACCATCTTCAGCTGTGGATCAAAAAACATTTAGTACCGTGGTGAGTAACTATGCTGTGGCTCACTGATGTGTTTTTAATAGTTAGAATAGAACAACAGCGGTCTATAACACAGAAGAATAATCTTTATCAGGCTCCAGCCTTTTTAAGTCTTGGTCTTTTCGTTGGTTTTGTTGACAGAAGAAAATATCACCAGCTCATGAAATTAATTCTGTCCAGCTTTTGTCAAGCTTTAGTTCAGCACATGCAGTTGAGACCCGTAGTTGTGTAAGTTGTAGAAAAAGCTATCGTGGATCATGATGTTGCAAGGAGGCGACCTTTCATAATTTAATTTTAATATGTAATAGCTGACAGCTTCATACGTATGCACGCTGATATCTTCACACACATTTTGCACACCACGCTCCTCTGCCACCCGCTCTGCTTTTAAGTTTCACTGGCTAAGTGTGTTTCATACGCTGCCTTTCATATGGAAAGGCCATCATGATATTGTTAAAATACCATTTTCGGTTCTTTCATCAGCAAAGGTCAGTGCATACACTTGAAGGCCATCCTTTGGACTCTTTAGAACTAAGAGGCTCTCACTCAGCTGCACTCCACTGTCAGAAAGCCTTGTGAACTGATCTTTGTATAGAGGGCTATTTTAGATGGGGTCATCTTTTTGAAGAGTGCACCGGGTTTCAGTCGACTGGTCTGCTATTGAAACATGTAGGTGCTTTTTAAAAGCAGCAGGTTATGGACATTTTGGAGCATTTGATGGTTTACTTGTTTATATTTGTTCTAAATTCATCTTTGGACAAAATTAAAGAACATGGGTGATTCTGTATTTACATTTTTTGAACTGTTGGAGATCGTCACTGACTCTGCTAACATTAAGCAGAAGCAGTTTATGTTGAGAAAAACATCCTCCCAAGTCAGACCTGGCTTGAGTTCAGACCTCTGAATCACATCTTTGCTTTTTTTCAATGAAAAAGATAAAATAACTCACAATCAACTCACCAACAGTTTCCAGAGATTGTAAACTGCATTTTTCAGTCTTTATCAGCATATTGACTTTGCTCAGGTTTCTTGCTGTCATATGGATGAAGTTAAATAGTTATTATGTCATGCATTCATTGTTGCATTAAGCAGTTTTGGAGGCCATGGATTAAAAAAACAACTTTCCATCAAGTATTGTGCAGTATGTGCTCATATCAACCAGTGATCCCATACTGGAATAATGTTACATGTTAGTTTAAAGCAAACCAAACTTTTGCTACAAGATAGTTCCACAAGATTTCGTAATTATGTCGGCCACAGCTACAGTTCTTAAGTGATGCAAATTTTCAAACAAATTTACAAGTAATCCAATTACAGATTGATGCACAGTGAATTCAGGCTCCTGTAGATGGCTGTTGTTCACATGTTGGTTGATAGTTGAACCTTGATGTTTTCAGAAGTGACTCAACTACATGAAAAGTCCAGCTACTGATGAAAAATACAGATGTGTGCAAGGTACAATTGAAAAGGAAATAATTTGACCTTAAAATGAGATTATTATCAAGACTTCACGTTCATTACTCAGTAATGAAAACTGAGTAATGAGTAATGAGATCTTCAATTTCCCTGAGGGAACCTCATAAAGGGATTAATAAAGTTGTCTATCTATCTATCTATCTATCTATCTATCTATCTATCTATCTATCTATCTATCTATCTATCTATCTATCTATCTATCTATCTATCTATCTATCTATCTATCTATCTATCTATCTATCTATCTATCTATCTATCTATCTATCTATCTATCTATCTATCTATCTATCTATCTATCTATCTATCTATCTATCTATCTATCTATCTATCTATCTATCTATCTATCTATCTATCTATCTGTCTATCTGTCTGTCTCTGTCTGTCTGTCTGTCTGTCTGTCTGTCTGTCTGTCTGTCTGTCTGTCTGTCTATCTGTCTGCTCCGTGATCAGCTTCAGACTGCAGCAAATGGACACAACTTTGTGCCAGTGTGCCACCTCATCCCCTTCGTGTTCACATTTATTTTGCTTGCTTTTGTTTCCCGCGGTGATATCCAAAGTCTGCTACCTGTCCCGCCCACATGAAGCGAGATCAAAGGCTCTGGCTGAGCACAACGGCACACAGGAACCTAAACAGGAAGTGAAACCAGGATCACACAGATGTGCTTTGATTGGTGGAGGCGAGCCTTTGACGTCCATGTGTGGTAACTTTCCAGAATGGACTGTTATGGTACAAACGATGTAGCCTTGACCCCCTCCCCTTCAAAGAAAAATCCATCGCAAAGCAACAGTGATGGGGTGTTTTTCAGTTGCTATAAACAGTCTGAAGTATAGATGAGGATTTATCAGACACGCAAAAAGACATGGATGAAATGTAGGTGAATGTAGAATCTAAAACATCGCATTAGATCACAGCTGAACATGGAGGCTCTGGAAAAAAAAAAAACTCTGCTTACTGTCTGTCACCGCGAACCTCAACCTCATTTAAATACACTCAAATCATTCCACCATAGACGGATATGAGAGAGTGAGACCCCCCAATTTTGGGTCCTGAACCCCTTCATTTGGAACCTGGATCAGCCATGCAAGTTGTTCCACACAGGCACCGACCCAGACAGCCATGGGACTGTGGTCAACCAGGGGGCCTCGTCTGGATCCTGGCCAGGCGCCACTGCGGTAGCTGATCCCTCGCATCATGTGACCAGTCACGTGACTTTACTCCACTCTCACCAATGATGAGCTCCTATACCATTGGCCTCTACCAATGTCAAATTTGCTGACATGTTTAGATGACAGCTGTTTGGCCGAGCAGAACCAGAACCTATCCATCAAAAAGAAATTAACAGGCCTATTATTCCAATTTATAGACTGTTCAGTTTCACTCAAAGAGTAGAATATAGGCACCCCAGATTTACATTGTAGCTGAGTGAAATAATACAAAGTACCATTAGAGATATCTCATGTCTATGGGCCTGGAACAATACTTTGGATCGCTCCTGTTTTGAGGAGACAAGCGCTTGGTAACTTAATGACCAACATATGTAACCAAAACATTTGAAAGCTGAAACAAATCCTCCAAAGTAGGCTTTTTTCCAACGGTACTGACAGAAAAAAAAGGCATTATATTTCTCTCCCTAATCACATGGCAAGAATCTGAAGAGATTATATATCTCATAAATGCTTTGGGAAATGAAGAAGACAGGGGTTTTGACGTTGAGGGCCAGAAATCCAATCTACCACCAGTGTAGCGCGGCGGTGTCGGATGCTGTGCCGCTAAAAGGGCACTGAGGACATGAGGTATGATAGCTGGCCGGGCCGTGCTGGGGGATTCTGTGTGCATCCTCCCTGCAGCTGAAGGAAAAGCATCTTTTGTAAAGAGAGTAAGCGCCATTGTCCTCCTTTGGTGTTTATGTTTGTCTTAAATTTCACCTAGTGCACGGCACAGCCCCACCGAGCCACAGGATAGGCATTGTTCTGGGCCCGTGCAGGAATGGTAGCCTGCAGTCACCTTCTCTCTGACTGTCGCCGTTGTCCCTCCACCAACACCCCCATCCCCCCCAGAAAACTTCTTTGTTTTTTTTCTCCCCGCCACAGACAGCTCAGATTGTTGCCTGATGTTGCTTCCTCTCGTCCCATTGTTTCCACGTCTCCTCTTGTGTGTGACTCCTCTCCTTGTAGTTCGATGTGTGTGTCGGTTGGCTGAGCGGTTGGAGGGGATGGGAGCGTGGGGTTCTGGGGTTGGAGGGGGGGGGGTTAGGGTACACAGAGTGCATGTGAAGTTTTATGGCTAACCACATGTGTTTTTGAATCTTTGAGCTTCCACGTTTTTCCCAGGGTGAGGGGTTGGGGAGAGTCTTTAGCATGAGGACGGGGCGGAGAGAAGGGGAAGTCGAAAGAGAATTAAAGAACCAGGACTTGGACATGTGGTTCTTGTTTGGGGCGCATGCAGAGATGGTGGGGTCTGGATTCTTTTTCCTCCAACCTGCATCTACAATCTAAACATCCCACTGATTATTAAACAATATGGATGCTCTCATGGCCCTTCAATGTGAACCAGAAACAGATAAACACAGCAGGATCACAACAAGTCAGCTACGCATTCCTTTTTATTGTCAAATCTCACTCAAAACGCTAGGTTTTCTTTACACTGAAGTAGAGATGGAATTCAAACACATCAGTCAAATCTGTCAAATCATTTCTCTTTTATAATATTTTATAACTCAGATGTCCTACATCTATGAGTTTCTTGTTGGCTCTAACTATGTGGGAGCATATTAACGTGATGCCTCTGGGCTCCATGAATTCACGACAGTATGTAGTAAAGTTAAGACTGTGAACCACGTGAGCACCAAACCGCAGCCCGCCTTCAGTCTGTTAGATACAAGCAACACCCACATAACTCCAAAGCCCTCTGGGTAATGAGCTGTTTTACATGTGCACACACCCCCAAAACTCTTAAGAGGCCACAATACAAGGGCAATGATTTTAATGTAATCGAATTATTCCCAACTAAAACGCACTTTCATGTACAGTTTGTTATGATTAATTTCATTATGAGATTTCCTCAGTAACATTTTATTATTTCATTATGTAGGTTCATGATTTCTTGATTATTTCATAAGAAGTTCGCTGGTATGAACTGCACGATGTGATCCTGATTGTACTGTTCCAATTTATTTACTCTTACTTTCCAGTAATCAGTAACTAAAGTAGTTTAATGTGAGTGTTTTTGCACTCACATTAGACTAATTAAAAATGGATGAATATTTCTTACAGTTTAGATAGAGCAGTCTTTAAAAAACAAAAAATTTCATTATAATTACAATAACAGGTCAAAAAAAAAGCATCACTAATTTTTGCTGCAACATACCGTGATATCCATAGTGACAGTTGGGAAATTATGGTATAAGAATAAGTCGATGGTGATAAGGTAGAGGAGACTGAACCACTTATTTATTTACAAAAACCGTGCATTGAGGTCTACTCACTAGCTTTTTCCACAGATTTCAACCACATCTCATGGTCTGGTTCTGCAATCTTGATCTGGAAGTCCAGTTGTGCCAAATTTCCTGATGATCGAGCTGTAGAAACCATATGAACAAGCTTGTCTCTATCCTCCAACACGAGGATTAGATTACAGCTGCAAAAAGATTCCTGATGGTGAGTTTTAAATTTGGAGGACCGTGAAGACTATGGTCAAAATCGTTACATAATTACCACATGGCCTTACACAATCACCACTGCCGGTTATGTGGCTTTCATCATGTCACTGTGTCCAGTGTCCTCCCGGACTCCCGTCAATGACGTCTGATGACATGTTCTCTGTTACCTGGTTTGAAAGAGAAGGAGCAGAAGGAGAGAGAGAAAAAAAAGGCAATGGAGTGAGGTTAACTGTGAGCTGGGGGTCCTCACTCCGGCTGGTCTGCCTGGGAAAAGAATGGACCTGGCTTCACATCACACACAGCCTGCATCAGCATACGTGTGAGCACGCATGTGAGCGCATTTACTTGCAAGGGGAGACGGTATTCTTGTGTGTGCCTGGGAGAGTAGCACAAAGAGAGGAGAATTGTTTCAAAGCAGAGAATTAGAGAGGATAACGTCAAACGTGTGAGAAGGCAGGGGGTAAAAAAATGAATAAAGGAGAGGGTGTGAGTCAGAAAAGAAGAAGGAGGACGAAGTATCCACAGGTGCAGAAAGGGAAGAAGCGAAACAGGCTAATCGATTGAAATTTGGATGTGTACGGAAAACTGGCGTCTGGTGGATGAAACTTTTCAGGGGCAAAGAGGGCAGGGGGGTTGTGGTGGTGGTGGTGGGGGAGTCATCAGATGTAGGAATGAAGCAGGGGAGGGGGAGAGGAGGAGAAGGCTGTGATCCAGATGAAAAGCAAAAAAATGCCAAATGTGGAAAAATAGCTGCAGTGCTTGCTCGTCCCTGGCTGGGCGTGGGTCAGAGCCGGAGTAAACAAACCCACAGCTTAGCAGTGCGTTTGATCTGTTCAACTGCGAAACACTGAGTGGAGTAAACAGAAAAATTAGCCAGGGTCAGCTACAGAGGAGGGCTGTGGACGGGTGTGTGTGTACATGTGTGTGTGCTGAGCAGGGGGGGGGTTAGATTCACAACAAAACAAGTTAGCTATTCCAACCTAAAAGCAAACAGAAAAGGGGGTTCTCACCATCGTCTGTAATGACCACTTTTCAGCGCCTCAAACTCACTCTGTCATCACTTAAGTTTAAGTTTCGATGACACACGGCGCCTTCTAACAAAGTGGGCATCTGAATTAGAGAAGGATGTTATTCTGCCAGGAGGAATGAGTCAAAAAGTGACTCCTGTAAATAAATCATAAATGTTTCTTCTACCCCCGTGTTTATGGCGACTGTCCTCGCCAGTGAAGCAACAACATTAGTCATTTGTTCAAACAGCTTAACATTACCTTCATGTCAAAGCAGCACTGTGGGAGGGAGTCAGACCCGTCGGGGACCTTCACTTAGATCCTCATCGTGTTTGCTGCTAGTCTGTGAGTCAGCCACGGCGACGACTTCCAGCAGCTAATACTAACTCGGTTCGAAAAGAGCAGTAGATCAGATATGTATTCATGTATTGATTGACAACCATGAGCTCTCACCTCTGATTCTGACCTTCTGTGATTGGTTAGAGGGGAAAAAAACAACATTAGTGATGCTGTCAGACTATTCAAAGATTCAAGGTCACAGAAACTTTTGATGTCACCTCTCCAGATAAAGCATATTTATACCAAGAAAAAGTAGAAAAAGTTATGTACTGGAGCTGTAAGGCATCGTTATGCTTCCAGTTAAATGTGTGTGTCACTTCCACGCTATTATTTTTTTTTTTATAGATATGCTTTCCTGCCAAAACTCCATTTTAGTCTTTTAAAAAGTGATATAATGATGATAATCAGTCCATGTGCTGTAGGTGGCGCTGAAACTTAGTGACATCACAGACTAGTTGAGGAGCTAGCTAGACCAGCCACTAACCAGACAATAATACAGTTCATTTAGATCCATGGCAGAGCAGAAGAGTTATATGTAATGTTTTTGGACTCGCTATCTATAACTCACTGAATTGGATTTTGGTCCTTAAGTTGGAAATAAATCACCCCCTGTGTTTCTTATGTTTTTCTTTTGTCCATCTACCTGTCTGTTTCTCAGTGCAGGTCATTAGTTAGTTGGCTGCATCCAGAGGAGGCGTGGCTTAAGAGTATAAAATGGCTGCTGTCCTGGCCAGTCTTCCTGTTGATGAACCCTCCACATGGTCTTCATGTTTGTTTGTTTGACTGACTGTTGCGTAAGTTTGCTCGTTTAACAAACACCAGTTTTTGTTTTGATGTTTATTAGAATAATTTCCTATCGTGCTCAGCTGTGTCAAGCCACATTATAATCACTTAAACGATAATTAAAAACATGTGATACCCACCAGATGAAAGTTGATGGGTAAAATCTGTCACGTGCGCGACGCTTCCAATCAGCTTGCCAACCTAGAACATCAGAGACACTGTGTTACTGTGGTGGACCCTGCGCTACCTTTGAACGCTTGGCTGAAAAAGAAGCACGTCAAACGGAAGAATCTTAACGACACGCCTTTGCCTGTTTTTCCAGCCTTGAAGAAGTTAAAATTAGTCTTTTTAAAAGGCAGAATTCAAAGCTGGGAGCATGAAAAGGGGGGCAGAATGAAATGTCGGCACTGCAGTGTTAAAAGGGAGATGGGAGATGAGAGATCCGAGTATCTGACTTTGGTGTGACTTCAAAAGGCTGTGTTTAAAGCGGCAGGCCTTAATGCTGGCCTGATAGCACAACTGTCATGTCTGTGTGACCTCCCACAGCTGGCCAGCCAGGGACACAGGACTCATGCCGTGCATGCGCGTGTGTGTGTGTGATGTCTTGATGTGTGTGCATGAGCTTGTTTTCTTTTTGTATGTTTGTGTCAGCACTCTTGTGGCTCTTGCTGTGTGTCTTGATGCGATTGTCTGCGTGCCCTTTAATGTTTGTGTTTTGATGTCAGTGTATGTGTTTGCCTGAGTCGTGACTTTGCGTGTGTGTGTGTGTGTGTGTGTGTGTGTGTGTGTGTGTGAGCGCAGAGGTTGAAGATCTAAGCCAGGCTCTGCCCTCTCTCTCTCCCTATGCGCAGAGGCCTTTTTTTTTTCTTTTCTTCTTGTTAAGATTCAAACGCCGATAGGCTTTGTACTGCAGCTGTAGACTCTGCAGTCATTTCACCACTTTAGCTCAACTAGCGAAAATTGCCATTGCGCTGTCTGCCGCACTATCGCTGCTGCCATTACAAACCATCACAACAGCCACATTAACTGCATAGCAGCGGGTGAAGGCATGCGGCACCGTTTATAAAAGCAGGGATTTGCCTTTGATGTAGCAAAATAGACAACTGGTCTGAACATGATGTCACTCGGCTCAACTTTTTCCCTTCAGAGAGAGAGAGTGACAGTTGATCTAATGTTTGGCATGCAGTAAACAACTTCCAAAATGGATTACAGACAAGTATATTCATTGAACCCAGTGGCCTTTTTTTCTACCACGCAATGTCGATCTGTCAGTTTTTCCTTTGGTCCACACTGAAATATGTCAACAACAATTGCATGGATTACCAGTAAATTGTGTATGGACATTTGAAGATGAAGTCAAACAAATTTGGTTTAAACTTCTCAGCTGATGTCATCAGCATTTTTGGTTTTTTACTGAAATGTTCTAATCCCTTTGGTCACTCCCTGACTCCTCCAGAGTCACATTGTGAGTTTGATATTTGTTGTTTTTGGCAAAGTATTACAACTGTTTGAAGGATTGGCGTGCAGCTTAGCACATAAGCAGATCAAAATCTTTATGTGTATCTCATTGATTGATGATTGAATATCCGTAATGCTCAATCGTACTTCATGTTTAACACTAATTAGCAAAATCTAGTTTTAAAACGTCTAAACTAAGATGGTGAAGATCTTAAACACTATGTTCGTCTTTAAACATCTGAATGTTGATGGTGCTGATGTCAGCATTTAGCTTTAAGTTCCACTCTGTCACAGGCCTGCTAGCATCCGTGGCTAATTTGTAAATTTCCAGTTTTCACACCCACAATTTTAGCATCGTGTACCCAGGTGGTGCACTCAAAACATCCGAGACGATGAGTAAAATGCTGGATACTTGTTTCAGACACTTAAGAAAATGGTGTAGATGGAAAAAGGACACGTTGACAACACAGAGGTGAAATTTACACGTCACGCAAAACAGCAGCCAGTAGATGTTTTGGTTTACTGAGCACTACAACGGTGAGGATACTGTGTAGAGAATGGATTAGTAATCAGTGTACTAACTGAAGTATCTTTGATTTGTGACACAGTTCTGGTTCATGAAAATCTCTAAGCAGCATCTTTGATGTGTCACGCTGATTGAACAGAAACATTGGTTGTAATTACCATCATGGATTCTTGACAGATTAATCGGAGTTCTTTATATCCGTTATCGTCTTTCACAGGCTTGTTAGTTTATATTTTCTCTCTTTCGTTTCTTCATGTTCTTTTTGGTACGTCTCTTCTTATCTTTCGGAGCTCAGAGGCGAGAAAGGCCAACCAGTCTCTTTTCCTGCTCTTTAAAGTCCAGCAGGCAGGATACTGCTGAGAGCTGCCTCTCTTCTTCTGCACTTGTTTGTTCTCATTTCATCTCTCTCCACCTTCTCTCGGGAGAGAGCTCAGACCAGTGCAGATGTTATGAAAAGACCACTACATACACACACGCACACAGCTTTGACACATCTTCATGTCTTTGCACCTTTATGTTCCACTTTCATAGCGGAGCCCATCGGGGAACCTTTCTCTGCATATGCATCCTTCCATGTCCGCATCCTTGATTCCTGTTTTTTAAATAAGCTGCTGAAGGGACCTGTGTGTGCTTATCACTTGATCAAATAAAAAGTTTCCAGTGGTCTCCTCCTGGCTCCTGACTGTGTGTCCGCTCAGCTGACAGCGGGAGAGCGAGGGAAACATCAGGAGACGTTCCTGTCACACCCCGATCCCTGCTTTGATGAGTCACATCAAACGATGTCCATATCTAAACGTCATCCTCAAAGGAGAAACTGGGGGAGGTGTGTGTGTGTGGAAAATACACCAAAAAAAAGCTCATAAAGCCTTTTTTTTTGTTTTGTTTTGTTTTACTGGGCTGAGTTGTAGATAAGGTTTACTTTATTTAAAAGTGCCGGATGCAGTTTACTTTAAAGCTCTGTGTGCAAGGATTTGTGTGTTTTGTTGAGATGCAAGTTGCCAGTGAGAGATAATAGACTTCTAAAGGGATATTAAGTCTTAGAAGTCTCTTGCCGGGCTATTCACGGGCAGAGATTTAGCCACTATCCTCTCTATTGTGATGAATTTGCATCTCAGACACTGGAGCAACTGTTGTGCAGTTTAGAGTTTATTTCCAAACCGTCACGCTCGCGAGGAGTCTGTGATGATAGCGCACAGAGAGCAAAAGGGAAAACATTAAAGGCTGATAGACTGATGGTGTTACCTGACTGGATTTGAATTTGACCCACTCTTCCTCTCATTCATATTCTACTTCCTCTTTCCTTGTTGCCACTGCTGTCGTTATCGGCATCATTTCGTTTGTTGATGATGTTTTATTTCTCTCTTCTCATTTCCTCCATTGTTTTGTCCTCTGGGTCCAATTGGCAAGGTGTTAAAAACTACAGCTGCCAATAAAGAGGTTTTTTTTTTTTTTTTTTTGATGAAGATTTAATGTGCTTGTCACATGGCACAAATGGCATATGTTTGCCCCCACCAATGCTTTCCTCAATATTCAGCTAGAGAGAAGGCAGGAGGCATGAATTTATTCATCGTTTCCTAGAGGTTTTAGTGCCGCTGTCATGAACAAATCAACAAATATAGTTGGGCAACAAGCTGGAAATGTTTCAGGGTTGTTTTTGTGTTTTCTTTGTGGTATTTTTCTTCTCTCTGCTGAAGTTGTCTCACTTTTTTTTTCTGCTGAGCTTTTTCTTAAAATCCAGCCTGTTTAATGCTCATTGTGCTCAAAGAATGGAGAGGCACGTATTTGTTTTTGATGGCTCCACCACTTCAAGAAAGTGGGTAAAACTATTTAGTCTACGCAGATCAGGCCATCTCAACCAAGTCTTTTTATCAGAACTTTTTGAAGGCCACTCAGAGGTCTCAGTTTAATTGGAACATGGAGCACTTTCTTAAACAAAACGGGCCTCATCCTGTCTTTACGTCTGCTAGAAGAAAATTTAATAGCATGGTTCCGAGAAATAAAGGAGGGGGAGAGGAGGATGTGGAGCATTATGTCTTTACTCATCTTTCTCACAAAGGAAGAGAAAGATGTGTGTGTAGTAACATGCAGTTCAAGTATATATTAATGTGTCTGTGTGTCTCATCGCCTGCATGTATGTACTTTCTTTCGCTTGCTGCTGCTGTTTTTCCAGCCTCCACATCTTCGCTCTCTGTGTCATTCTGATGAAAGTGATCAGGCATCCTGTGCCAGCACGGGGCCCGGCCCGCTGATTAAAAATGCTAATGCCTCCCGCCAGGTCTTTGATGCGAGACCCAGGCACACAAAGCCATCCAAGGTTACCAAGGGTCTGTGTAATCCTTTATTCGGGGCCCTGCGCAGAGAGACACCCAGCTGAGAGCCCTGACATTCACCATCAATCATGTCAGCGACGCATCACACAGGCCTGCTGACCCCTCTGCTTTAATTAGCTAATTCAGGGGATGTATATATCTCTCACACACACTTATACACACACACACACATAAAAGTATCCAAATATCATATCCTCCCACTTGTTGAGTGGCTTCAGATATTCATCAAGCTGGGATCTCTCATGATCTCTGGTGTGTGTGACTTAATTACCTTGATCTAAATGTTAAGTGTGTGCTGAGATTCACATAGTGTGCGTGTGTATGTGTGAGTGTGTGAGAGAGAGAGAGAGAGAGAGGAGTCAAAGTCTGCGCTTATGATCACTTTTTTCTCTTGACAGCAAACGCAAGGGTGCTTAAAAGAGAAAGATAAAGCAAGAAGGACAAAAAGAGAGATGAAGAGCGTGTGTGTGTGTGTGTGGGGGTGGATGAGCACGGCGGATTGAGATGGGGGTTGTTTTGAAGTTTGCTTGACATCATGTTAACAAAGCTTGGCTAATCCCTAGATGGAAGGCTGTGCAAGAACCACAGTGTGTGTGTGTGTTTGTGTGTGTGTGGGACACATGCGAAGGTCTCATCTAACTTTTGAGAAAAGCTGCACACAAAGCTATGACATCAACGCTTGCATCCATGAACATGGAGCATTCAGAGCAGCGTCAGGCTTTAGATCTTTAGTTCCTGTTGCAGTTGCAAACAAACATGGTTTTTTCATTTAAATACAAATATGTTTACCGCCATGTAGAACACTGGGCGTTGTGTCCTTGTTTTTGGTTTTGCTCTGGGTTTTGCATTTACATTCAGCAATGAACAAATTCGAGTTTTAAGATTTTTTTTTTAGCTCCATCTGATTGCAACAGGCAGGAACAATGTTAGATTAAAAAGGAATTAGAGGAAAAAAGGAATCCATCTAACCATAACCATCAGGTGTCATGCGATCAGTAAAAATATAGGAAAGCTGGAAAAACTTATGATCTGCCATTTGGAACACAGTTACTTCTTTTATATTTTAATTAATTTAATAATTGGTTCTCACTGATATAGATTCAGAAAAATATAGTATTGACAAAAAAACATGTAATCACCTTGAGGCAAACATATAATATAACGTGTGTGTGTGTGTATATATATATATATATATATATATATATATATATATATATATATGTATATTAAGATTAAGGTTGTAAAAACAAAACACAAAACAGGCTGCACTTCCTCTGGATACTGGAATGAAATGTATTGAACATGTACCTGTGACAGGAGCATAAATGTATAAAGGTGTAAAAAAAAAATACTAACGTGTTAATGTCTAGTCATCAACATCACATCAGTTACATCGCACACATTGTGGATTTTATTTCCACAGTTTTATGTTGTGTATTTACATACTTTAAGTGGATGATATTAGAATTCAGTGCAGGCAGGCTGATGTAGAACTTCCCTCAGGAGCTGAGTTATTTTGCTCTTTGTAACAAACTTCTGAATCTGTTGCTCACACACACACAGGCTCGACTCCAAACAATACCTGAGCATAGCTTCTTTTCCTGCTGTCACGCTCTGCTCTTATTTTGTATATTCTTGGCTTCCCCAGCCCTGAGCGCTTGGCATAAAGCTTCTGTGTGGCCTCATCATCATCCACTGTACTCAAAAATAGAGTGTTGCTCTCACTTCAGAGCAGGCCAGACTCTTGTTTGCTCTGAGTCCTGACAGCGGAGCAGTGTGGTTGGAAGGTGGCTCAAAGGAGACATTGCAGACCAAGTGTGTGTGTGTTTACTCCTGCCCTGATGAGAGCAGGTGCAATGCAGGAATGAATGTGATTAGTTTCTGGTGGGGAAGCACGGAGACGAGTGGTTTGGCATGAAACGACCTGTTACATCCCCTTCGTCCCTCCTCCTCCTCCTTCACCTTTTTTTGGTGCCACACGTCAAGGGGAGGCAGGAATGCAGGGAAGGGGAAACAACAACAGAGAATGTCCTTCTCCCTCAAGCTATCTGGCAGGGTTGGATTACAAACTGAACACACACTAATACGTGTGTGACCACACATACACACAACTCTTTGTAATGAATCTACCTCTTGTCTCACCTTTGCCATTCCTGGTGGCTGAAATGTGAGAATACCTTGGCTTGAGGGCTTGGCTTAGGTTGGAGCTTGGCGCAACCCCCACCTTTAAAAAGAAAAAAAAAAAATCTGCAAATTCCTAAACCTTTAAGGAAGTACACGTTCTGCTCTTGGCTTTCTAAATTGTTGATAGAGGCGAAATGGATGTAATCAGCCAGACAGATGATCAGCCAAGCAAACAGAAGTGACAGAGCGGCGGATGCAGAAAAGCAGCCAGATAGATAGACAGAGAGAAAAAGCTGGGCAACTTTGTCAGCGAGTCGGCTGATCAGTCAGGCAGCCAGACAAACATTTATTCAGGCTGTCAGTCAACCAGTAACGCAGCTAAGCCAGCAACAAACCAGACACTGCAACTGGAAAACACAGAATTGAAAAGAGACGGGCAAAACCAGAGAGAGTGTCCGATGGCGGCTCCAACTTTCAGATGCCAAAGGAAGCGACTTTCTGTCACCCAACACTTTAATTACTCGTGTTTGTGTGTGTGTGTGTGTGTGTGTGTGCGCATGTGTGTGAGAGTGTGTTAGTGTGTCTGCAGCAGTGCCAGGACCTGTTTGGCCAGATAGGATGACTCTCACCTCTCATCTTTGAGAAGATGAGAGGTGACACCACCTCCTCCTTTGGGACAATCCATACCAGGTTTCAGCAGCACACTTTTCAGCATGTTTCAGTGTAACTTACATAGAGATATTTGCTTCTTATTTTTCTCTGCAGGATTGTAAACATATCCTCTTTATCTTTTGTCAAAGTCTTTTCTTTTCCTGCAACTTGTTTTTGGGTTTTGTGTTTCTCACAGTCCACAAACTCGTACATGTAGAGTTATCCACTTTTGCTGTTTGTCTTCTTTGTATTTTTTACATAATGTTTCATCAGACAAAGAGACATGAGGAACACAATGTGTCAGTGTCAGTGGGAGGTTTTTGTTAATGAGGACAAGTGAGGACAAGCCCCTCCTGCCAGAGAGGAGGGGCTCATAGAGTTTGTGTCCAGGGTGGATAAGGTCGGCGACGACCTCATCTCAACACATTGAATGATGCGCTGCAGTCTGCACTTGGCTTGTCCTTGGCTGTGGCAGTAAACCATCAGGTAGTGATGGAGGAGGTGATAATGGTGGTGTAGAAGTGCACCATCATTGTCACTCGGAGGTTGCTGCAGGAAGTACATCCTGTGCTGAGCTTTTTTGATGAGGGTGTTGATGTACAGCTCCCCAAATTGTTCTGTCGGCACCAAGAAACAACCCTCCACTAAGGGTGGTGTCATCCCTCTGGAGTTTGAAAGACTAATAGTTGGAGGCACTGCAGGTGGTGTGCAGAGAGGAAGCAGAGGAGATAATATGCAGCCCTGGTTGGATCCAGTGCTGATAGTCCAAGAGTCAAAGACATGTCTCAAAGTCATTTACCTGCAGGTGGAGTCAGAACTTAGAGCTGGGATGATGGTGATAAAGGCAGAGATGAAGTCATCAAATAGCATATGACCCTGAGTCCAAGAGACGGAGGATAAAGTGAAGCACCATGTTTACAGGAGTGAGTTGCTGATGGGTATGAATGATGAATGGAATGAATGAAAGGAATGATGATTGAGGATTTGAAGCAGGCTGGCATGTGGATAGTCATCATTGCATTAGTGGGGGAGAGGACCTTTCAGGTTGGAAAAGGTGAAGCTAGTGGTCTGGAGATGTTTGTTAGACTGATGGTGGATGATTTCAGGACTATCTCATTGTCTTTCTAAGCAACTGTCTTAAGATTGTGATCTGTCTGAGGCCCATCCCAACATATGTAGCGTTGTCAAGTCATGTAAATGGTCAAGTTTGCTTCATTTTATCTTCATAAATGCCATCATGTTGCCAGATCTCACAGGCAGCTACTTTAATCCACTTTTACACGTTGGTTTGTAACTGTCTGTTCTCCCCGTCTCCAGTTGTTCTCCGAGGATATTGTCCAATCAACCATCACTGCCCTCTCGACCCCTCACCTGCACATGCTGACTCAAGGTGTTCTCTTACCCTCCTCACTTTGCTGCCCTCCCCCTCTGCCAAGTACCACTGATGCGCACAAACACACACCTGCGGTCGACAATAGAGGCCTTATTCAGGGTGGGCACGCCGCTGATCCAGCCGGCCCTCTATCGCAGACTGGGATCTGTACCACTGTGTTTCTGAGAGTTACTTAAAAGCACGGCAGTCGGAGCAGCCCGTGATGTCTCGCTTTTATCTGCGGTTTTTAAGAATGACTTCATCAGCCAGAACAAGGACATTATCTGGAGAGTGTCATAGCTTTGTACAAACGATTTGTTCCAACACACTCCCTCTGAAGCGAAGAAAAAGGCTGAACCAAGCAGTCTATGATATAACTTTGTGCAGTCATTATATTTTGGATACGAAGGCTAGATTTAACCATGTCTAAATCCTGTGTTTTCTCCCTTCCGGTGGCGCTCAGCCTCAGACATAACACAACGTCCCCACGGCCATGACATCACTGTCTAAATAACATGCTTGTTAGGAATCTCCCTTGATGTCTGTTGCTGTACAGAGGGATGAAAGTGAGTGAATGAAAGAGAGGGCAAAAGCCATCAGGCGCTTCTTCAAGAGAAGCCTTTGGCTTCAAAGAGAAACCTCAGGCGCTATGACAGAGAACAACAGCCGGTGACGTCACAGAGAGCACAGGACATTTAACCAAACCTTCTTACTGCCCTGAAGCATTTCTCAGAGCACAAAAGCCAAAGGAAAACAAAGATGGAAGAGGAGGGTTGAGGTTTAATGAGGAAGACGGAGAGAGAAAAAACAGAGAGATCTAGAGTGCACTTGGGTTCATGGGGGTCGACGTGTGTGCACACATCAGGGCAGGAGGCGAGATCAGAGCAACAGGGAGCGTTCCCGTGTTTGGGATAGGAGGGAAAGATAAATAAGCCAGGAGGGCTGCACAAAGAGACGCAAGGAGGAAACAGGAATGTTAAGATTCCAAAAGGAAAATCTCTCTCTCTCTCTCTCTCTCTCACACACACACACACACACACACACGTGGGTTCAGATGGAACTAAATGGTAAACAGACTTGCGTGAGAGTGTGTGTGTATGTGCGCGTGCACGTTTTGTAACCATGGAACATGAGTTTTAGAAGTTTGTTATGGATTTGTTTTCAAAATGACAGGCTTTCACAACAACTCCCTTCCACTGCTGCGTGCCAGTAGAAAGCGTATGTTTTACATCATGACTCTCAGTCTGCTGCCTCGGAGTAAAAAAAAAAAAAAAAAATGCAAACAGAAAAAGATCTGTCCATATTGTATATCTCCTCTTTCACTGGAATGCGCAGTTGATGATTTTATCTTTCAGTAAATTAAACTGCTTTTACTACTTCACAGATTTCAGTGTCATCCTGAGGCTCATGGTATTGAACTGTTCACTGACTTAATAGCTTGTCACGAGCTCTAATTTACCTCTGTTTTTGTTTTTTTTTCCTCCAAAGTATCATGGGATGTGCACTGAGATTTCGATATTGTGGCACAACAGTGGTGATAATGTTATCACAGAAAAAAATCTGTGGAGATTTTTTGTTTTCCTTATAATCACTGAATGCAAAGCTACAAAGTTTTCCTTTGGCTTCAAATCTGAATAACTGATACCAAACCACATTTTTATAATGACTTTCAGATAACTGCATTTTCCCCATTTTCTCCATTGTGGTGCTGATAGATGTATCTTAACATGAAGTTACTAAACAAATGAACCCAAGGATGTGAAGCAATATTCTAAAACCAAGATTTATTCATGATATTTTCACAGTTCTTTTTTAGTTACCTGGATTACTCAGATACTCTAATACAGACCTTAACATTTGGGTTGAACTGAACTAAGCTCAGGATTATGGAATAATACAGATCAAACCCAGCTTCCTGTCTCACCTCTATGCAGCTGATCAATCACAGCATGACCAGCGATGTCTGATATTGACTTTTTGTCATATGCCGATGTTGTCCAAACACCTAATTTCCAATTCCAATATCAACTGATACCGATACATGCAGGCATTTTTCCCCAAAACAACTTTTAGGTCACATCACATATCGCCTGTTGTGGAATTAACACATTAAACATCTTATTATCCGTGTTTCCACCAAGTAAGTTCTGGGTTACGTATAGGGGCCAGGAATGTCACTCGGCCCTTGTAGCATCTGTCTCCACCAAGGGTGAGACCCCCATCAGTGATGCGACGGGATGGGATGGGTGGGATCTCCTCTGTGATCGCTTCATTGTGTTACTATAAACAAACTATGAGCTGCAGACCTGTGTGTGTGTGTGTGTGTGTGCAATAGAGGAGGAGAGAGCGAGAGAACAGAGCCGTCCAATTGTTTTTAACGTTGTGTTTAGTGTTGGAAAAAATAAATCAATTAATCTGTAGCGGCCAGTGTTGATTCTGTGGCAGCCGCCACACATTGATCATTGTATGTGAAACCCTGCAACCATTTTCCGACTGTTTCAAGTTACAACCAGTCAACCTAAAGCCCCAGCCGAGAACTTTCCACGGCCGAACAGAGTACCTACCCCGAGGCAGGGAATTTTTTCAGCCCCAAAAAGGTTCCTGAGTTTTGCCACTCGGGAACTGTTCCAATGGTGGAGACACGCGCCAACAGCTGAGTTCCTGTATTATTACCCGGAGGTTCCTGCAGTGGAAACGCCCCTATTGTGGTCATTTTGTGTAGCAAAAGGGGAGGAAAAACGATAACGATCCTTAACAGATAATACATAATTATGCTAATATCAGGTCGATAATATCAGTCGGCCGATATCATCAGACATCCCTAAGCATGACCTTTGGAAAGGTGTGACAGAAGCAGGTCTTTGAGGTTATTAGATCATCTGACAATCTGATATGTAGTCAGCTAGTGTCTTCATTCTAACAACTAGTAGTTGTTATCATGAGACCAAAGTTTAAAAGAACAAGTGGTCTGTGTTTATTGGTGTGGTTGTGGTGTTCAGCACTGAAACATACTGCAGCTCTCCACTTTCTCCTCCCGCTCAACGATTTTCTCACCTTCTGTGCTTGATGTTTTGTTTGGCAAACAGGATGAAGATCCAATTTTTCCTTGACATTTCATTTTCCACGGAACTGAGTCAAAAATAAAAAATATGTGAGTTTACAGTTCCATAGAACATTTTGTTTTTTTCATTTATTATCTCGCAAAAAAAAAAAAAAAAAAAAAAAAAAGCACCAGAAATGGTAGATTTTACCTCCTCATTGTTCCAACAGTATGAAAACAGGTGAAAAAAGATAAATGCAAATCTACAGTGTTGCACAGAACAAAGAAGTTAGGTTCCATACCCAGTGTTCCAGTTCTTAAATGATTGTTTAAAAGTTCCCAAATATTTAGAAAGGTAAATATGTTATTGGATAGAAAATAACTTACTAAAAATATATATACCACATGCGATGCAATATACCACATGTGATGCATCTGGTATATTGGTTGGTTTTTGTCAGCTAGCTACTCTGACGAGAATGCTAACAGTGATCTGGGTGAGAATGGAGCTCAAAGTTTTACCAGAAAATACTGAATTTAAGACTAAAAAATTACTGGTATCTAATCTATTTGTTTTAAGAATGTATTGTGTTAGTCATGTTGTGTTCTGACTAAATTAAATGAACATTTGGCTACTGGATTTCACAACATGCATACTTCAGCCTTCCCAGCCAATCAAAGTGCACCTTCAGCAAAGAAGGGCTATGCTAGCTCGTCCTTAAATTCTTGATTCTGTGTGATGTCAGCAGAAGCTAAATGCTAATAGGCTTATGTGATACAGCATCTGCATCTGTCCCCATTATATTTGACCACACAAATATTGCAAGTGTTGATTTTGGATATATGAGTCAATTGCTTTTGAATTTGGTCTGAAAGCGTTGTAACGCTGTTCACAACAAGTATGTTCCCAATATCAAGAATGAACCTCAAGTTTGCCACCATACATAATATCAATTTTCCTTCTCATGTAAAATATCAGCTTCATACACCAATGTACAACATCTTTAGCATCAACATTGCTACAACAAGTGAACATTATCAGGCAACAAAACACATATTTCTTTTTTTCTTTGGAAAACCATAAACTAGCATCTGCAGAAACCTTCAGCTGGGAACCAGGGAGTAAAGAGAGGATGTTGACACCACACATTGGCCATAAAAATCCAAAGTATCTCAAACCAACTTCATCACTCTCCTGCCTGGCCTATCCTTCCCTCTGATTTCTCTTCTTTTTCATCCCCCTCTGGTAAGGCCCCCTCTTCCTCTCTCTCTCCGTTGTCCCCATTCTCGCTCCTTTTTGTCTCCAGGCAACAAGGCAACGGAGGTCTGAGCTGAAAGAGAGAGGAGAGAAAGAGAGAGAGTGAAACCGGTAGACAGAGAGATAGTAGCTGCTCTTGAAACTCTGGAGACAGCTATGCCAGGAATGCAGGTGCCTGCTGTGAGGACAACAAAGTGAGGGGGACCTCCGCAGGAGCGCAGCGTGGGCAAGCAGCACGTCGGTGTGAGGGAGCCCAGCCCACATTTCAACTCGACTCGCCTGCTTCTCATGCAAATCAGCTTGTTCAAAGTTGAGTGTCAAAGGTGAGCTTGTCAAGATATGACGTTACAACATGCCTGAAAACAAAACTAACAAACAAACAATAAAACAACTGAAATTTGTACTGATTATCCACCTGAAGTGTGTGTTTACCATACAATATGATAAGATGATTTAGTGCAGAAAACAGACTTAAACATACTGTAAATGACATAACCTGATCAGATGGTTGAAAACAGCAGGTTGGTTCTGTGTTGTCCAGGGTGGAAAAGAAAATGGGGAAAAAAGGCTTGTTCTTTCTATTCCTCTCACTCTCTCTCTCTCTGTTTCTTTCTGAGTCTTGGTTTGTTGCTTTGCTGTCTCTCCTCGTCTGTGTTTTATTCCCCACGAACAGAGAAAACCACATGACAGGGAGACGAGAAGAAGGAGAAGAGAAGAGTTAAAAACAGAGTGTAGGAGAGAGCAGGAGAGTGAGTGTGTGATGTGGCTGAGTAAAAGGACACAGATCACAGAGAATACTTTAAACACAGATATAAAAGACCATTATTTAGTGGTGTTGTGTGTGTGGACGTGTGTGTTCACATCGATCTGTATGTCTGTGCGAGTCCACAAGGTGCCGGTGCAAAGGTGTACTGACCCTGTGTGTCACACGTGACCGGCTGTGTATAAATACATGCATCTGTGTTTCTGCACTTCTCTTATTGTGTGAATGTGTGTGTCAGTGTTATTCACAAAGGTGTGAAATTGTGTGTATGTGTGTGTGTGTGTGTGTGTGTGTGTGTGTGTGTGTGTGTGTTGTCCATCTGCCTGGTGAAGTCCTGGGGCCCTGTGGCCCTCACAACCAATGACTGATGTGATTTAGTGGTGCAGGTCAAAGGTCAAGAGCCCCTAGTCTCCATCTGCGTCTGAAGAAAAGGCCATCAGGAAGGGATTAGGCTGGAGTCAATGGTCCTTGTGACACGTCTGCCACCAGTTCACTTCAAACACACACACAAATAAATACACCCTCTTACAGCTGCTGCAAGCATCAATGTTTAAGCTGTTTATTAGTTCAAGTACTGTGTTTTGGTATTGAAATTAAATTTGAGGCCATATTCCTGTATGTTAATGATCATCATGTAATAGAGCAACATTGTAGCTTTGTGTTAGAATTACTATATCAAACTTAATGGAAACAAAATTTTCACCATCTACTGAAATATATTCTCTTTAACTAGGTACAATGTTACCAATAGTAACAACAGTTGGAGCTACAAGAAGAAAACACATGTTATGATAAACCAACCTTTCTATTTAATATGAGTTTTGTACAAACATTTTACGACTTTTATCAGCAGCAGTGGTTCTGTATTAGCGTTAGCCAGGTGTAAGCCACATTTCCCAGATGTCTTTAACTCTGACTCCTGAGAATTCAACATAAATTCTTCGAATGTGTACTGAGCTCATTTAATATCCACATTTCAGCAGACAGCAGTGGAAACCTGAGGAAAGTGTTATTTATGAGGAGCTGTTAGACAGACAGACAGGCCTGCGATGGCTGAAGACAAGCATGTTGGATGAAACATGGCAGGAGCCAAATTCCAGTCAGCCCTCTTCGTGAACCTACTGAAGGAAGACTGTGATGTGGAAAAGTTCTCCAAAGTGGCTCAGAAGAAGAGCCTGCTTTTCTGCAGGTGAAGGGAAAACTGGGCGAGCTGGGGGAATAATGTTTATGTATTAGATTTCAAACACTTCCGTCCTGTGAGGAAATCCAGATGTAAAGGCATGTTCTTCTGCCTTCACGATCTGACGGATTTCTTCTTCTTTTCTCTGCCTTTTTTCCTCCCCTGTATTTTCTTCTTCTTCTTCTTCTTCTTCTTAGTGTGATGATGGAGTGGCAGAGTCTGGCTCTCCATCATCTCAACACACAGAGGACGTTAGAGGTAAATAAGCGCCTGGGTTTCTACTGAATGTGTTGTGCTTGGCACTCTTTAAAGTTTATCATGCGAATGAAGTGTGTTTTCTCACCACCTGAGTTTGTGTGGTTTAATGTTTAAAGTATAAATATATGTATTTAAAACATATGAAATGTAGAGATTCCTACCACTGGGGCGATATCAGTTAAAGGCGCTCCCTATAGACAAACCAATTTCTGGCCTATTTAAGTGCCTTTCAAGAAAATAGCCTGTTCTATGATTTCGGCAGAACTTTAATCTTCAAACAAACCTTATCCAGTTCTAGTGGGTTTTTCTCACAGCTCTTATCATCTTATGAACCTCGCTGGCAGAGCGAATTTCTATATATTCTTACTTTGTCAGCATATATAAACAAACCCAAGGCCTTCACAAATACACACCTCCCTGCTTCCAAAAGTTTGATAAAGACCTTTTCTTTCGTTCTTTCTTTCTTTCTCTCTCTCTTCCGCTACTCAGAGAGTAGAGAACAGGCCGTTAGCTCTTTGAGTCGGCTATCAGAAAATCCGGAGGAAATTACGCTGAGCGCAGCAGCCGTACAGCAAAGGGTGATTACAAATTCAAATGGATGCTTTTACATCAATGGAAAGCTTTGAAGACCTCTTAATGAGCAGATAGCTGGAGTTAAACATTTGTGGAAGTGCCATCTTCGAAAGAGTAAAGGGTGCAGAGGGAGAGAGAAGGGAGAAGAGGCGAGAGGAGAGAAAGAAGGGGGGTTGGGATGGGTTTTTGATCCTGGCAGATATCTGCAGGGCAGTGCTGAGCAACTGTCTATCTCGGACCAGTGCGGTTGTCTTTTGAGAGCTGGCTGTTCAAGGCTCTGTTTGGATCCGGGGTTAGATGGAGCTCTCTGAACAAACTTGCACCAGGATAACATCCCTGCTGCTGCGTCCTGATCAATGTCTGTCAGATTTGAAAGAATGGCATATATGATGAAAGTTGAATTGAGATACAAAGGGGGAGAACGCAAGAACAAGCAGAACTGCAGAGTACCAAATATACCGTAGAATCAAATATTGAAAAACGAAACAAGAGAAGGACACAGGACAAGAGCAGGCGAAAGAAGAGAGAGAAAAAACAAAAGGCAAAGAAAAAGAAGTTGAAGAGAATAGGTTGACGCTTAAAGAAAAGGGGGGATGAAATATAAAGGAGGAAAATATTTGAAAGAGAGCAAAGCAATAGATAAACAAACAGAGGGAGGGAGAGGGAGACGAAAGTGTTGTTCTTCCATGTCAGCAAAGCAACGGGAGTCTAGTGGAGCTTTGAACTTGGCCCCCATTAGAGGCCTGATGATGGTTTGAAGTGAACAGTTGAAACGAGCCGGAGCATTTTAGATGTTAATTTGTTTTTGTTGTGTGCATATGTGTGTATGTGTGTGTGTGTGTCTGTGCGTGTGGGTGTATTTTTTTTCTCATCCTTTTCAAGGCCTCACAATCGTTCATAGTCACACCCAATTTAACACAGCGGGATAAAATGCTTCCTTTGGCTTTGTTGTTTTGTGTCTACCTTCTCTTTTGTTTCAGTAAAGAAGAAAAGGATTCATGGTCGTTACCGAATAGAACTTTAAGTTGAAATCTGCAACAGTGAATCTGTGCAGATGTTATCTTTACACAGCTCTGATTTGCTGAGTTTTTTTCTATTCATCACTTGGACGTGTGAGATAAAAGTCAAAGTTGACTGCAATCTAAAACCATAACTTATTGAGCGAATTATCATTGTGCTCACATTTTCCCGTCAACCATCCATTATACAGATACAGATCTGACAACTTTGTAAATTTGAAGATGATCATGACATCACACGCTGGCTCAGGGATAACGATGCTTTTCAGTGCCGTGATTCATAGTAACCATACAAACACGACTTCAGTGACTTGCCATTCGTATCGCTGTAATCACATGGCATTAAATCAAGTGTGTGTCGAGGGGGAAGGCGACTGACATGGAGCCACAACTAAAAGAGGTCAGCTGACTTCTTTTATAGCCTCTTTGACCTCTGACCTTTGGCCATATCTCCCATCAGGTCTATGGCGGTCGGTCAGATCAGAGAGTCAGTCTGGCACCACCACCTCCAGGTTGACTCCAAGCCTTTGTCCTTGAGCTTTCCTTGCAGGGGTGACAGGTTTTTGAGGGACATGACTGGGGCTGAGTGGGAGAGAGGAGGGGAGGGGCTGGTTGTGTGTCTGGATGGGTCTAGTGTGTAAACACTGAGCGTCTGTGATCTGGTGACACATGAAAGGGGTCTGCCTGTGGGGTTGTCGGCCCATCGTCTATATGTCGACATCCCCCACCCACACACAAACACACATACACACATACACTGACACTAGATTTATGTATTTATGCATTACGACGGCACAGCTCAAAGGACTGTGGCTGGAGGGGGGTTGGGGTAGAGTGGAAGGGGAGTGAGGCTGTTTGCTGTGCATAGACATAGACTGATGGAGTAGGGTGGGGGGTGGAGGTGAGGGGGTTGAAGGCTGGCCTGTAGGTGACAGAAGAGATTGAAGGGCTGGAGGGGAGGGGAGGGTGGATGACATCTGGAGAGCGATGATGCTGATTAAGAAATTACTGCTTTAATCTGGACACAAGTTCATGTTGTGAAAGGCTACTTAGTGAGTTGTGTGTGTGTTCAGGTAGCCACATATACATCTACACACACACACACATGAAACTCAACTTGTTCTGTAGTTCCACTGAAGTAGCAACTTGCAGTTATAATATTCCAGCACTAGAGGGCAGACAACAGAAGTACAGTACACTTCTTTTTTTTCCTTTTAGTCTCTTTTCCAAAGGAGCAAATAAATAAATACATTTGATTTATGTGTAAGGTTCAACATAAATAAACTTTGATTGATTAGCTATGTCAGGAGCAAAGTCTGCATCCAAGTGAGTTCACGTAAATAGTTTTTTTTTCTGGAGGAGCTTGATGTGTCGGCCATGACGCCATTCATTTTTACATGTGTTTTTCTTTATTTTTCTTTCTGTGGCGAAACAGTGAGACATTTCCACACTGAAAACACATCCTCTGACTGTATTGCGTATTGGTTAATTACAGAAAAGTTTTACAGTATTTCACTTTGTCATATCTTGAAATGAAATTTAAAAAAAAAAAAAACCTATAAATCACAAAATCAGAGAAATGGGCCAATACATGCTCATATTTATTCAGTTAAATGTGTCTTTTACCGCTGAAATAAATAAAAGCTTGAGAGCATGTCAGTCCAGATGTTGTTACAGGGGTTCATACCACTATATCTGTCCTCCATCTTATTAATTTTAGATACAGAGCTTTTACACTCAAGTTGAGTCATGTTTTTTTTTAACAGAAAAAAAGAACAACCATATTAAGGCTCGCTGTGGGGGTTCTGCCATTTCCTTGACAAATTTAAGTGATCTTTTCCAGTGATCTATCACACGTTAGAAAAAATAACATCATGATACTTCTTAAAAGGCTTCATGTTGGTCCCTCGGGTCCCTCTCATCATCTTGCACTCTTCATATGCTTATCTATCATTCGTATTTATCCTTTTTTTCAGTATTCTTTCACAAGACTCTTGTTGCTATAAGTTTGTGGTCCAAAGTTTTTACAAACACATTTTTTTCCTTCAATTAATCAAGTAGCATTAATCAACAGCAGTAGAAAGAATTTGTTACATTTCACCATTCAGTGGAAAAATTGCTGAGGAGTAAATACTATTGTTTTTTTCAACTTTTGGCATAAACGCTCCTCGCATGACGTCTTCCCTCAAATACCTTATACTCTGATACAAGAACTGACCTCTGTTTCTTCATTTTAAAAATGCACTACCAAGAGTTTCTGTAGCAGTATCTTAAAATGATTTCAGGCTATAAATCCAAATTATTCAAGGTTATCCCTTCATGGCGATGTGGTTAAAACCTAACAGAACCTTCTGAAACTCGTATCATATTATGTTTGGTCAAAATCACAGATGGTATTTTCATCATAAAAATGAACACAAGAATCATTTGAGCTCTGAGAACAGTCTTTTACTCTTTTCTTGACTGGCAAACAGCTAAGCCTGCAAGAGTAGAGAGAGAGAGAGAGAAAAGGAAAGAAATAAAGGAGGGATGTCTGGGTAACTTCAATAGCCTCTCTGTGTCCATCTAATATGGAGGGCTAGCATGCTGGGAGTTGGCCCTTTCCATTCAGACAGACCCCAAACTCATAAAGACCTCTTCTATGGCCCCCAACCTGAAACCCACCCACCAAAGCCCTCGCTGGTATAGGCCCCTTCCATGGGAACTTGCAATCTGCAACGTAATCCCACTTTGGCCCCTGGAGAAGCCTTTCCAAACAAACCATGTGAGTCCTAATACCCAGGGCTTCACAAGTGGCTTCTGGCTAGGCCTGAGCTCCACCACCACCAACAACTTGGCCCTCCTTCTTTTTTCTCATTCTCTCTCTTTTCTTCTTTCCACGGATAGACGACAAAAGAAAGGGATCTCCTTCTAATTGCTTCGAAGATTGAAAAGCCGAGAGGGGTTGTGGGCGGCAACAGGGGGAAATGAGACGGAGGCTCTGGAGGCAGCGGGGGACTGTCAGTCTGGCTTTGCCCGCCCTGGGTGTGCAGTAGCTGGGATAAAGGAGCTGGCAGGACAGCCTCTGCTGCAGAGCTGGGCTGAGTGGATCAGAGTGGAGGCGGGCGACTCCCAGGGCCCAGCTTTACAACTCTGTCCAAACGGAGCACTATGAGAATGTGGAGGAGCTGAAGCAACTCTGCTGGAGGCCCTCTTCACACATGGGAAAGGACGTCTGGTCTTCGCAACTGGGATTCAGAAACCATAGGCCACTGAGAACAGTGTGTCCAAGCCAAGAAGGAGTATCTGACAGAGAGAGGGAGGAAACATAGAGCATTGGTCGTCTTCCAAACCTTCTGCCCTGTATGAACAGCCCAGCCACTGTTGATCAGTATGGTTGTTGATGATGAAGTGTGTGAACACACAGTTGGGGTGGTCCATGACCTTTGGATCTGTTGCTATGACACGCAGAGCTGCTAATAACACTCTCTCACACAGGCAGACACACCTTGACCTCTGCAGAAAGCACGCCTCTCTCTCATTTTGCCATCAACCAGCAGCAGTTCCTTTGAAGCTTGGCAGAGCAGTGTTGCTCAGCTGTCTGTTAATGTGAAGCATCAATGAGCCAAAGCAGGAAAAAAAAGTTGTTTTTTTCATAATGAAAATCTGGGTAACATTAGATAGAAATGCTCTGCTTCAGTATTAGCCAAAAACTAGATCATGAAGACATCAGTCCACAAATCATACTCATCAAAAACAAAAACAAAATTTGAGAGAAAAATAACATAATTTTGTTGAGGTCAAAGTATGTAACTCATCATGTTTAAGTTCAAAGAGTGAATAGGAGAGGGCCTGGTTCTCTGTATGTGTAAAGACATAAGATCCAAAGGATTTTGGCCTTCTAGCTCCAGAAAGTTCCCTCAGTCTCCCCTCCATGACCTCCTTTCATCCCTCCATCCCTCCGCCTTTCTTCTTTTTAATACAAATCAGCCACTCAATGCCATGCACATGTTTTAGTGTTATTTGAACTCTGGCAGAGAACTTCAAACAGCTTTCAAAGTGAACAGAGTTTCTCCTCTCTCGCTCTGTATCTCTTTCTCTTTTTGAAAGACCACAGCCGTGCTTCCAAGTACACCTGATCAGAAGGTCGAGAGATGGGGATTATGATATGCAAATGAAGCTTTGTTATCAGCGTTGACATTCGTTATAAAGCTGAGCAGAAGAGAGGTAACATGAAAAGGTGGCGACTCACCCCCCCACCCTTTTTAGCATAACCTCCCTGCTCAAACACGTTGGCCTACCTAAGCCCTATTTTTTTTCATTTAGATCAAAAGGTTACACACAACAAAGAAAAGCCTGTGCAGAAAAGAGAAAGTGCCATGTGCACACTTTTGTGTACTTTTACACAGGCAGGATTATTGACCGGTCAACTGCCCCAAAGGTGTGTGTGCACATTTGTATGTGTGTGACCAGCAGATTATTGATACACATAAAAGATGACGCCTGGATTCGACCGTATCCTGATGAGGTTGTCGTCTCTTATGTTGTTTAGGCAGAGTGGAAGACTCTACAGATACCAAACACACTGCAGAAAGACTTTGATGTTTCTCCCCTGCTGTGACAGGATGAAGATAAGGACACACACACACACACACACACATATACATCAAGAGATTGAGTCTTCCTCTCAAATACACGCAGAAACATGCATATGGTTGCCCCCCTGTTCAATCTGCATACGACTCAGTTCAAAGGAGTCCAAATGAGGTGGGGGTCTGTGCTACTTTTCTAGCTATTAGCCTCGCCCACCATCTGCAATGATGTACTGAGGAGTGGGTTTTATGAACTTTATAAAGGGATGGTTATTAGAGCATCAGAGTGGAGATGGGCTGTCTGGCCTTTGAGTTTAGCAGCAGGAGTCCTGAGCGCTTTGATGTGAATCATACTGTTAAATAACTTTTGAGAGGTAGCAGGCGCTTCTGACATCTTACAAAAGCTGAAGGCCCTGTTATATACCTGATGATTGAACCAGTTTTTCGCTTTTTCCTTCCTTTTTGCACCTCAGATTACGTGATTACACAACAACACAGAGACAGCAGTGATGAACAAAACAACGTATGGTACGTTGCATATCCTTTATCTCGTTAACATCAGAAACACTAAACAGCATGATACCAGCTGTCTTATCTTCTTCTCAGCATTACTATAAAACACATAATATGTCAGTGGTAAGCAGCAGTAATTTTTTTTCAACACTGTAAGGATTTAAAAGCTGAGGTTCAAAGTTCACTCTTAATCTTGGAGACAGCTGTTGCAAATACAGTTTCACCACAATGTCCGTTTGGTATCGGCTTCAACAGATGGGGTTTTTCTAGTTAACAGTGACCTTTCTTTAATCTAATATGATGTATAAATAATTCATGGTTCAGCTTAATCTGATATTTGGTTATTCATTTTCTTCATCCACGGTGGAGGCAGCGACTCCAGCTCAAAGGCACAAGCTGTTTTGGGTAATAACATCCTCCTGGTGGGGAGTAAAAGAAGAAGTTGTGCAGGTTTTGATTTTTTTTTTTTAATTTTGAGATCATGCAGGACGCTCTCCAAGCTTCTGAGGTCAAGATACACATCACTGGTTCAGGCCTGAATGTAAATCTATCTCCCTAATTTACTGATATCTCTCTTCCTGTAATAAACATCAGTGCAACGAAACAGAAACACAATATCTTATCTTGATTTATAAAATAAAATTTAAGACACAAACAGGTAGTCTCAGTTTTCCATTAATCTACCATCTATCTGTATGTGCTTACTGTGCCCAGAAGGTGGTGCTGCTCACTCATGTACCACGTCCTCTCCAGTGTGACCAGGAAGGTGGATCAGGAAGTGGATCATGTGTGTTTTCTTTACAAAACTGACCGCGGGAAACTTAATTCATCAGTCAAATGTCAGGGGAGAAAGTATCCAGCTGTTTTGAGATGAGTCGTGTTGACGACTTGAACGTGGCTCACAGACTTTTTAAATCAGGTAACATCTTTTATCCAGCTCATTAACAAACATCAGGATCCTACAGAACTTTTTATTTCTGAAGTGATCAAAGGAGCATTAACCTAAGGAACTGGTCCCTCCCAAAAGTCCTGAGATAAATTCACTGTCATCAGATGTTTAATGTGAATAATGGAAGGAAAACTTCACACACATCATTTGATTTAAATTTGTTTTTGTAAATTTTTGGACTTTAGATTTTTTTTTTTTTTCTGTTAAATCCCCAGCATGATAAGACAAAATACTGAACTAAATGTTCTAAGTCCATGTGCTATGATATAAAATCAGAATAATTATTACAATAAAAATATTACTTTGGATTTCAAATGTAAAACATAAACTAAACTCCAGTAAGCTGCCAAAAACAAATGATCAGTTAAAAGTATATAATTTTGATCATCACTGACTGGATACAGCATAGATAGTTTAAAAATTAGACAAATTGAGTTTTATTTACTCCACTTTTTATACCCAAGGTGAAAACTCAATGTGTTTTTAATGTTAAGAAAGAATGGGGGAGAACAGGAAGGAAAAGGTGAGTTCCTGTTTGAAAAAAGCATTTCAATGGATTTTGGGTCAGTCAGATTTCCTCTGACGCACTCACCTCAGACCAGTAGGTGTCGTCCTGTACAAGTAAATTCAGTTATATTAAACCAGCCGGAATTTGGAAGATGCACTGGCTGCTGGAAACACTGAGCACCAGGTGGATCTGATCCAGGGGGTAGGTTGTGTCTGCAGTTTATAGTTAAATTGAGAGAAAAAAGCGTGGCTTTATGTAGAAAACTGTGAATATTCATTTTATTTCATGTTTGAGCTGCTGTATTTTTCGCCTGTTGGATATTATTGTAGCAGCTCAGCTGTTGTCTGGTTCTAGTTAAAGGGAGTCAGGCTTGTTAATGCTGTTTGTGGAGGGGAATCCGCGTCTTATAGGCTGCTGCAATGCCATGACGCATTTCACACTCTCCTGCTGCAACACAATAAAATATGAATCACCAGATTGCCGACGATGGGATGCTATTCTGGGCGCAAAAATACCGTTTAAACGGTGAGGAAGGGGGTGTGGCGCTAACCATCACCCATTCACCAAAACAATACACGCCCAGATCTCGTGCATTTGAGGCGTAAAGATCAGAGGAGGAAAGGAGAGGAGAGGAGGGGGTCAGGTTTGATCACTGCTCGGACTCTCGCTGGGGGTGCACAGGCCAGCCAAGACAGCCAGACCGCGGCTGCCCGCCGTGCTCCGTCCCTCCGCAGGCTCCGGGCTGCGGATAAAAAAACGCTCCAACGTACGGATCCTCTTCGCATTACGCAGATCGAAAGCCTGGGTGTAGAGAGAGAGAGAGAGAGAGAGAGAGAGAGAGAGAGAGACCCGTGGCCTGCGGATGAAGATGCGATAACAACGGTAAGATTAAAGGTGCGATCATTTCTGTGTGTGTGTGTGTGGGTTAGTTTTCAGTATCAGCTGGTTGCTTCATGGATGTATGTTTGTAGAAATATACATCAACCTGTGCAGGGCTAAAACCAGGATGTGCGGAGGACAAAGGGGCGGATGGAGGTATGAAAACAGCAGCTTTAAATATTTTTTGGATGTGGTTATTATCAGTCATATAAGGAGAAAATAAAAGCATCAGCATAAACACCCCTGCTTCCTGTGACAGCACTCACATTAAACAACGCTGTCAGTGTAGCCCAGTGTACTGTTATAATGTTTCCTTATTTATTTACAGGAATATATTTCTGTGGCTGCTTCAGATTAACAACAAGCCTCACTGTGTCTATTACATCTGAGAGGACTGATGTTATAGTTATTTCACAGCTGCCATGTGAAATGGGTTTATTTTAGGAAAAGTGGCAGCGTCTGGGTGGGCGGCTGATGCGTCTGTGGAGCAACTGTGGTTCATTATCCCACAGCCTGCTGTGAACTGTACAGGTCTACATGGTCCCCACATCCCCTCCTCTCCTCTCTTGGTTAGACTTTGAGCCGCAGGCCACAGCATCACTCAAGTCATACAAGACATCGGTCACTTATACTTTCATTTGTGTCACTTAATTACAGAAAAAAACCTGTCTTTATTCCAAGGAAAGGCCTGTATTTCTGCCCAGCGTCCTCAAGTGAACTGTTTCATTGGGAGTCCAATCATGAATTTCTATGAGCAGTAAATTTGGATTCACAAACCGATTAGATGCACATTCGCTAGAACTTTGGCGATAGTGAGAGGTAATGTTTCACACTCAGGGATCAGTAAGATCTGCATTTCCTTTTCACTACTCAACACTGACTTTGTTTCACTGGAAGCCGAAGAACATCGAACTTTAGGACACAACACACAATTATACAACATTTTTAGTGTGGAAATTACAAACTATATTTGTCGTTTATTAATATGCTGATAATCTTCACTGCTATATATCAGGAAACTGTAATAACTCTGAATTTCCCACATCTACTGGCCAAGATAGATATATCAGTTCACTAATATGGATGAAGAGAAAAGGGATGTTCTTATTTAAAGGAGAGAAAATTAGGTTTTAAAATAGATGACACTTGTCACTGATGGATAACAGACATTTTCATTCTGTGACTTTTCGTTTTCCTGTTAAACAAATTTATGTCCGCCTGTGTTTTCCCAGGGATGTTAGGACCATGATCCATGGCTGTGCTGTGCGTGTCAGTGCAGGCTGTGTTGCAGGAGGAGATTGAATGCCTCTAAAATCTCAAGGTAAGACTTCTCTCTTCCTCCTTTGACCTTGTATATATGTGTGTGTGTGTGTGTGTGTGTGTGTGTGTGTGTGTGTGTGTGTATGTATGGGAGGGGTTAGTATTGGAATTGATCCATGGCCTTGAACAACTGCTCTCTTTAATTGTGTTTCCTTCATCTTGACATCTCCTACTTACTCATTGCCAGACTTGGTCACATCGTTAACATCATGGACACATGGCCCCGTCTCATTATCAAGGTGTGTGTTTGTACACACTGTCACGTACACTTGCCGTATGATTGATTGATTTTTTTTTTTTTTGTTATTATTTTTTTATTTTTTTATACCAACGTCTGGATCCCACTGTTGGGTGTGTTTGTAGAAGGGGGGTGGGCGTGGGGGGGGTTGTCAGCATGTCAGACTCTCAGTCACAAGGCAAATTCTGTGATTCTGTAACAGTGCAGATCCACCGCTTGAAAACGCCAAAGAATGGCAGACTACATTCATTCTGTAACAGTGCAGATCCAAAAAAGCCAAACAGTGGTGCAAAAGCAAACAGTGTGTGTGTGTGTGTGTGTGTGTGAGTGCGCGCGTGTGTGAGGCTGAAGGAGTGAATATGATTGGATGTGTCTATGTTTATACCATGCGTCTATGTTTGCATGTGTGTGCTGCAGGCTGTGAACATTCACATTGAGCTGCAGCGCACATTTTGTTCAAAGTTAAAATGAATTCAGCTTAAGGGTGCCTGGCGGGGCCGTGTGTGAGTCAGCAGCCGACCCTAATATTCCCTCTTTATGGTTTGGGTCAGTTTATGTGATGTGTTAACCCTTGTAGGTCCATGTTGAGTGATCTGTGTGTACGTTCACAGAACCAGTCTGGATTAAACAGCTGTGAATTGCCCAGTAGTGTCTCTGGGCACTTTGGTGTCTCTGCAGTAAAAACCAACCAAAAAAAAAAGTTAGTAGTATATTCATAGGTTTATGTATTTGGACCAGACAAGAAGCCAGGAGGTTTAAAAGGCTCCAACAATTGGAGATAAGTTATGTAAACTTGTGTATTTTCGGTGAAAATACAATCTTGTGCATGAGAAAGTCCTAAAAAAAAAACGAACCCCCGCAGCTTAATGTGCATTACATTCTTTTAATAGTCGTTATCAGGATATTCTTCATAGTCAAGGAGGGCGTAAGCCAGTACAAAACTGTGCCAGATGAATCAATTTAATTTTTTCTGAATTGAAAGAATAATTCTGCAGAAATAGCTGACTGTGAATAAGAAAGACAGGATATACAGCGTTTTGTTCCTGTTTGTCTCAAACAGGAACAATACAACTGAAAAGTAAAGTTTTGCCGTCATGTTTCAGCAAATTGTTGTTAAACCTCAACTTCTCCTTCATCTGTGAGTACTGCCATACCATGTAGTATTGCATTGTAACTTTCAGCTCTTCCACTTTCATTTTCAAAATTTTCTTTATCTTTCTGGAGGTGAATGTGCAAATGAGAGTAATATCTTCCCTCGTTTGAATGTTGAAACCAAATCATTACGTGATAAGACAATGGGAAGCACCACTGCAGCAAAGCACCAACCGTCTCACAGGTACTGGTCTGTGCTCTGACTGGACTGGAGGTGCAGATGTTGCTAAAAGGTTGTACTTTTGATGTACCTTTTGGCTTGGCTTTTCATTTTCACAGTTTGGGTTTCATGATTTTCATGGTTTGGTTTTAAATAGAAATAGCAGTTTGGTGTGGGTGAACTTGACTGACATGCGTGTGTAGATGTGACCTGACCTGAATTTGTACACAACATCAAAGTAGGACATCATTGATCTCTGTAGCTGTGAGATGAGAGGCTGAATGAGAGCAACCTCATACAATCAAGTTCCAACATTTCAAAGAAAGACTTATTAAGGTGTCCAATTACTTCTGGCCTTACGACTGTAGGCCTAGTGAAGAAAATGTAAAAAGGCACAGTGGTGATGGCTACAGGAAGTGCAAGAAAATTGATATGCAATACTTTTTGATGCGGAACGATACACATGAATGAATGCGTTCACACATATATTGTGCACATGCTCTTTATCCCACACAGTGCTCACTGTTTAAATGAAAAGGCCAGAGGAGCAGCCATCAGCAACATTGTGTTTCGTGTTGGGAAAAAGTAAATTAATTAATTTGTAGCAGCCAGTGTTGATTCTGTGGTGATTGATCATCATTGATCATTATATGTGAAACCCTGCGATCATTTTGTGACGGTTTCAACTGTGTGGATTCTTTCACTTCTTCTATTATATTTATAGAAACTATTTACTGATATGTTTCTGCCACTGGGTTTTAAAAACAGCGCTTTTTTGTTGACTGCGTCATGGGCCGTCTCGAGTTACAACCAATCACAACCGAGTCCAACTAAAACCCTGTCCAAGACCTTTTTGGGGCCGAAAAAAGTACCTACCCCCGGACAGGGACTCTTTTCAGCCCCTAAAAGGTTCCTCAGTCTTGCCTTTCAGGAACTGTTCCTCTGGTGGAGACACGCGCCAACGGCAGAGTCTCCGTGTTATTACCTGAAGGTTCCTGTGGTGGAAACGGGCCTAATGGCTTTTGACACTGTGACACAGTGTGTGTGTGTGTGTGTGTGTGTGTGTGTGTGTGTGTGTGTGTGTGTGTGTGTGTGTGTGTGTGTGTGTGTGTGTGTGTGTGTGTGTGTGTGTGTGTGTGTGTGTGTGTGTGTGTGTGTGTGTGTGTGTGTGTGTGTGTGTGTGTGTGTGTGTGTGCGTGAATGAATGAATTTAGTGAAAGCATACTGGCAAAACGAGAACTCCACAGCTGAGGTGACCTATAAGCTGTGATTCACTGCAGCTGGAAACACAAGTGATCCTGCTGAAGATTCACCTGCATCAGAAACAGAGGCTAACGGGGCGGCGCTTTCCTCTTACTGCAGTTATGTCGCCAAACAGGAAGTAAACGTTACAGAGAAAGGAGGAAGTCATTGTTGGCTAGATTACATGTAGAGATTTGACCAAAACAAGTTGTGCACACATTGCACTCATAATACAAGCCTGTCGTGTGTGTGTATGTGGTCAATGCAGATCAAATTAAACATAAACATTAAACACTTCTACCTCGCTCTTACCGACTAGGATAAGTCTCGTTGTCTATATTAACTTTTTGGATTTACTGACAAAACAGTGACTTAACCCAGCAAACAAGCATTGTCTGCATATCCCATTCTGCTGCTGTAGATACTCCCCAGAGAATAAAAGTTGTATCATGCCATTGTTTAAAACAGTATCCAACTAATGCAGCATTCATTTCTGTTTGAACGACATTTTCTCAAAAACTACAATACCCTGCTGGTTCAGGACTCTGTGCAGCCTTAGATCTATGTGGCCCCTGACTTACATCTTCAGTAGGAATAAATGGGCTACTGGTCTGAGTGGGAAGCAGAGGAAGTGAGAAAGCATTTGGAGACAGACCAAGTGACTACATCCACCTATTATAAGTTATATACAAAGTAAATAAGATTTTTTTCCGTACGATGGGGATCTTTTGCAATATACTTCATATACAATCCTATCTCAAACCACCTCAGATGCTACTATCTGATAATGGATTCATGTGTACCCTATTTAAGATGAAGAAAATAAGTTCTGTACTCTGTGCTTTCAGAAACAGAATGATAATTCCACATGCAAAACCCCTGGTAGAAATCCACCCTTTGTCATTTCATGTAACTAATATGGTAATTCTTTTCAGACTCTGTGCCGATGCCTCTATTGTGTGGCATATCACTGTCAAAAACGGGGAGAAGGAAAAAAAAATAAAAGAATCCGATATTTTGAGCTGCTTCCAGTGTCCTAGAATCTTCTAATGATGTCGGTCTTGCAGAGCTGATGCTGAGAGCTGAGCAGAAAATACTGACATGTACAAACAAAAATGCAAATAGAATTTAAGGAGTTTGCCCTGAAGGTTTGCAGCAGTTTTTTACAGCAATCCATGAATACTAATTTCAGATATTATATTTAAGATTATTTTATTTTTCTTATTCACTTATTAGCCACAGGTTATAATTTAGCTGTCTCCTTTGTCTTTTTTTTTAATATTTCTGCAAAACAACACTTCATAAGGTATATAGGCCACTTATTCGAGACAACATTTCTCATATTTGTCTTTGTAGAAACAAACACCCACAGTGGATGTTGTTCTGTCATTTTCTCTCTACCCCCCATGTCTCCCTCCCTCCATCACTCCATTCATCATGTAATTGGGTGGATTATGACTAATACCAAACTCTTGGGTTGCTTACATGCTGTCAAGCAGCTTTCGCACAGATTATAAATTGAATCCAAATATCTTTGGATGCCTGTGTGTACGTGTGTGCGTGCACGCTCGTGTGTTTAGGCATTGATCAACCTTTTGATCTCTAAACTGTCAAATGAGGTTAGGCGGCACCAGACATTGATATCCAATGCAAATCCTTTGAAGTATTAAACTCCTACTTGAGCAAATCATCAGCTTGTAATGATGAAATGAAACATCTTTTTATCTCGGTGCTTCGAGAGCTAAAGTTGACTGGAGTGAATGTATTGATATTGACGATCGTCGTTAAAGGCAATTAATTGATTGCTGCTCCATCTTTAAGAAAGTATTCCCCAGTTCAACTAAATAATATGTAGCTACGTTCTCTCTTTCTCTCTATATTTTTTTCACACAAACACTGAAAACCCTTCACTGAAGATGCTGTGTTAACAAACACTTCACACACTCCTAGGAGACGAAGGTTTTATGGTGAAGAGGTGTTGCCCCGTCAAACAAAAGGATGCAGAGATAAGTACGGAACAAGATGAAAGCTTCACTGTTGGCATGGCAACCACCTGATCATCTGCATGGTGAGGTTTGATGTTTGACGTGTTGATGTTGGATTGTGGGTTCGACACAACGAGAGAGAGAGAGAGAGAGAGGTGAAGAAAACCGGTTTGATCCAGCGCAGCTGTGCTCTTCATCTCGTCGGTTCTTGTTTTATTGTTGTTTCATTCTCTCTCCTCGTTTTCTTGAAGAGAGGGCTGCACTTATTCAAACCGCCCCTCTGTGTTTTCCGCTGATGCTGCTGGAGCTCATCACACCAGCCTCAAGCAGTAGATTGCGTTGAGCTCTGTGTGCATTTGCTGCCTTCTTTTGTGCATCCAAGAAGGCTTTGGTGCTGTTACACAAATATATTGGACTGAAAGGCATATTGACACGTAACATATTAACACTGAGTGTCAGGCTGTCTCTGTTGTTCACAGTCAATATGAAGTAGTTTCAGTGGGTAAAATTCAGTTTTATGTGAACCTGGATGAAGAATAATATGAACTAGAGCTGAAACTTGATTGGCAACAGGTGAAATAATCAGTTAATCTAAAATTAAAGTCCTTCAGGTGTAGATATTTTCTGATTTACTTCATCATCCGTGTTTTTCCGTGAAATTGGGTTTTTGGGGGCTGTTTTGTCAAACAAAACAAGCTATCAAAAGCCATTTTATGCTCTCGCTTTCACAATTTCCTGACATTTTATAGACTTAATAATTAATTAGGAAAATAAGTGTCAGATTAAGTAATGATGAAGTGAGTTGTCTGTGCTGTCTTTGATGGGGTTGTGGAAAGAGCAGCCACACTCACACCTTTGTGATCATGTCACTTTTTTTTGTCTTTTCCAGAAAAAGTCTGTAATCTCCTTTGAGGCTTTGTCCTTACCTTTCCCTTTATTTTTCTGCCCTCACATCCCTAAATTCCTTCATCTCTCTGTCTTCCAGCTTGTGATTTAAGTGACTGGCCCGGTGTTTGGGGATTAACAACTCTACGGCCCCTCCCTATACTCACCCCCTCCATCCAAGAGCTATTTTAAGAATTGTTGCTTATGTTGCTTCTTCGCTGTCACAGTCAGGTTAGAGTTTTCTTGCCCGCTGTGTGAACGGAAAAAAAGTGTATTTCGGTTACTGTGACGCTTTGTAGTGATGACGAAGGATCTACTATGTCATCATAAGTCAAGCTCTTGTTTCACTAATGTCTCCCTTACCCTCCTTAACAGCATAAACAGGATTTTGTTGACATTTCTACCCTTTATTTCCACGCAGTGTCTCTCTATCACTTTCTATCAGTTCCTTCATACAAGTGTGTAGGGTACAAACAGTATGTCTTGTATGTGGTGTAACCAGGGTGCTGATGGTGACTGGGACCTGTGTTCCCTGGAGAGAATGGTGGAGCTTGAGAAAAGGCTTGTGGTGTGTGTTTACCACCTGTTCGCTGCTGTTTTGTTACCTGTAGTTTGCTGGAGGACCAATCCTCCTACATCTTTGTTTTTTTCTCTCTCTCTCTGTGCTTTAGGTACTCTCTGCTCATTACTCATCTCCGTCAGTCTCCCTCACTGTGTCTCAGCTTGTATTTACATTTAACACATGCAGGCAACTGCATGTGTCATGTGACCACAGAACTCATTTCTTGTGTATGCACATGTGGAAGTGTGTGCACACTTGACACAACTAAATACACGTGACAAAACTAAAGATACTATGTGTGTGTTTGACTTAGGGCTGTTAGTGACAATCGACTGCTCCATCAACATCTCTCTCTCTCTCTCTGCATCCTGTGTTCATCTCCGATCTCCCTGTCTCACCCGATCTATCTTCCTGCTGTCACCCTCCCCTTTTAATGCCTTGCCGACTTGCTTCTTACTTGACTTGCTCTCCATTTTTCTCCTGCCCCATTATTCACAATGTCATCCGCTCTCCGTGCTCCTGACACCGCAGCCTTCATTTCTTTTCTGCATTAAAAAAAATTTTGATCTTTCTGCTGCAAAAATTTGGCATGTTAACTTACATCCTGCAGCAGAGGGCATGTCAAGGCTGTCCTTGACACCTGCTGACGCATCCAATCACATCAGGATACTTTTATATAAAGACAAGTATTACGTGGGATTTGCAACATAGGGACTGTAGCAACACTGTCACAGTTCTGTCACCGATTAAGCTGGCCACAAGCAAGAAAGAAAATAAACCAAAAATAACCACAAAAGTATATCATCAGGTGTGAGTTTTATAAAGCAAAAAGGGTCCCTGAAATTAAAAGATTATATTGTTGGTTTTAGAAGCACAATAAAACTTGATGTTATATCCTTTTTTGATATATATTTTTAATGTTTCCTTTCTATCTAATCCTAATGCTCCTAATGCACACAGCAGGATTTACTGTTCTCATGGAACAAAATGCACGCAGCAGCTTTCTCATTATATTCTCACTGTGCACTTGACCAGACACATTACACAGGTACAGCTGTCACACAGGTGTAATAAACGGTGTCTACCTTACACTGCTGCATCGCCATCTTTGTTATGAATAGTAACATCTGCGCTTCTCCTGCTATGACAATGTCTGCTGTGATGTTTGACGCTCATTCTTTTGGAAAGAAAAAAAAAATAACAATCAGTAGTGATCTGATGCTGCAGTACACAGATGGGGCTACACACATTTAGGTGAAAGAGATTTTTTCACTTGTAAAATACACGACTGAGCATATCCTAGCAAGACAGAGAGAAAGACGGAGGATAATAAATGGTGTCAGTCAATTACGAAGCGTATTTTCCTCCCCAGTTTTACTAACAATAAACACGAACCCTATTGGATTAGGTTATGAAAAAAAAAACTAAAACATTTTGGACATACACTTTCTGTCAATTAAGTATAAAGCTACAGCAAGTCAGACTGCCTCTACTGAAATGAAAAATGTCAGTTCATGTCCCTAAATTTTCTTGGCTGGGACCAGAAATGTCGTGGAGTTTGTTCCGGCTCCTGGTGATTCGTCTCGGCTAAGAAAAGAAATTTAATTGAAGGATTTAGGCAGAATTTGTTAGCATTGGACAGAACCAGCCAAAGATACAGTTTGCTTCTGTTTCCTATCATTTTGCTAAGATAAGCTAACAGGGTCCTAGCTGTAGCCTCTTTCCCATACATTATTTTCCATAGGAAAATGGTATCAAGCTTCCCCTCCAACACTTCACCACAAAAGTGAATCAACATTTTCCTCAAATGTCAAACTTTTCCTTTAAGTCTACAAAACCTGTGTAAACCTACGTGACTCCCTGTCATTCCTACAATAATCACTCAGCAAAAAAAATGTGGCTGCTCTCAGCTGTTGTGTGACTCGTATAAGGACAGTGGGTCGACGCAGGGCACACGCTTACCCCTCCCACTCCACATGCCTCCTCGGGGCCAGATATTTGTCAGGGTGTGTGACAGTCCAAAAGTATCTATCCATCCATCAAATCCACAGAGCACAGAGAGAGACCAGATGAGTCTCTGTCACAAAAAAAAAAGAAAGAAAGAATGAGAGACTGAAAAGTAACCACATATGGAGTCTGCTGTGGCATCTGCCAGGCCTTGGATGTCAGATGGGGTTTTAGCAAGAATGAAACGAGCTGAAATTTAGCTGGAAAAAAACTATGTGAATGCTATTTTTTTTTTTACATGCAGCTGCTGTTCTTAAATCAATTAAAAGTACTTCTTGGCTCTAACAAGTCTGATGAAATTGGTGGTTTTCATTGCTTTTCAGCTGGGAGAGAAGACACAGTATGCTTGAAGGTAGCACAAACTCTTAACCATAAATAACGTCTCCCTCTCTGTACCTCGTTCTCTCCACCACAAGACAAGTGCATTCTTAGAGTGTATTTTGAGCTGAAGCTGGATTTTGGGAATGGAATGTGGGGTGGCGTGTGAGATTGTGGATGAGTTCAGTTATTTAGTTTTAGATAACTTTCACTGGCAAAACATTTCTTTTGTGTAGAAGTAGCTCAACACACAGCTGTACTGAGCTATTTTTCTTTCCAGTTCTGGCTTCAGTTTTACCTGTTTATATTATTATCTCCTGTTCTCCTTCTCTTCTGTTTGTTCACCCTGTTATATCATTCTTTTACTGGGCTGCTTTTAACCTCCCTCTCCTCCTCTATCCTCTCACATAGTCCTGGATTTAGCTGATTAGAGTAGCCCTGCTTTTTTTTGATTAATTGGATGAGTCTTGTCTCAGTGCCAGACTCCTCTCCTCTCCTCCCCACATCCCTCTCCTCATCTAGAAGTAGCTATAACAAACACGGGGCTTTTAATGGCAATGATGCATCGATGAGAAGAAATAACTAAATCTATGGGTGCGGCAGCAAACACTGTGCAGGTTGCACTTTAGTCAACAAGAAGAAGACTAGACATTTTTCTATTGTGGTGTCTATGCTCATATAGCCAATGACTTTTTAATCTGTGTCTAACTCAAAGTCACGTGTACATCATAATATATATATTTAATCACTGCACACACTGCTGGAAATATCAAAAAAATATGCATCAAAAGTAAATGCAATGTACAAAACCCCCACAAAAGATGTAGGTACTGTGTCTACAAAATGTATTCAAGCCCAGAGTCAAAAAATAGTTTGAATCGCTTGTTTTGTTTGACAAACTTTCCAGCATCCATGTACATTTTATTTCCTTCATAGCAAAGTCTTCATATTTGAGAATATTACTTTCAGTCGACAAACTAATTGGATGAGGAATCATTGCGGCTCTGATGCAGCTCCGTCCTAAAACCTGACCTCAGTAAGACTTCCAGAACCGTCTCTCTCCCTCTCTCTTTCTGTGTTCACCTTGTCGACCTCCACAAAGTCTTAATACGTCCTTCGGGCTTTGATGACAACAGCAACAATCACTTTCATCTCCATGGCTCTGTCTCCACACTCACTTGTCTCCTCCCTTCTCTTTCCTCTTCAACATTTTTTTTTTTTTTACCCGTGTCATCCTCTTCGTTTTCTCTCCTCATCTTTGCTGATCTGCTGTCTTTAAGTGAATTCCACTTCAAAAGCTCAGGTCTGAAAGGTCGTCACAGCCTCTGCAGACCCCCCTGTGGCTCCTCATCTTTCTTCTTTTTGTTGCTCTTTTCCCTGTCCTTCTCATTTCTTGTTTTTTTTTTTTTCTTCTTCAAAATCTGCTGTGCCCCTAGCACAGCCATGGCAGAAGCAACACACACTTTCATACAAAACCCACTGTAGTGCAGCCAAGTGTATGGTTGCTTGGGAAAGTCAAATGCTCTATTATTTCATCCCAGCAAATACAAGCTCTGGCGATGCAGTGCCAACCGGAGAGCCCCGAGGGGGGCCGGGCCTTTCTCAGAAATGCAGACAATCACACAGGCTAACTGCTTTTGTTGTTTCCCACTGTCCCTTCCTCTTCCATTACAGGCCACTGTTATCAACCAACTGAAAGCCAGAGGAAGCCAAGGAAACTTTGTGTACAAACAGTAATAGTGTGTGTGTCTGTTTGATGACGCTAACCAGAGATGATGAACTCTGTGCGGTGTGGCAGAATAAACGGGCACAATAACTCAATAATGACATGAGGCCTCATTCAGTGAAATTACTGCATGATGAATGACATCAGCTTGACTGTTTGGAGGCTATATAATAGACGTCTTGTTCCTGTGATCACTGGAGCTGAACAGCTACTGTATTGTGTGATTATCTCCTGCATATTGTTATGCATGTGTGGAGGAGGGATGGTTTGTTATATTTATGTATATGTTTTTCAGATTTCCACATAGTACAGAAACAACACCCAGTCAAAGACAAAAATAAATGAAACGACAAATAAAATTAATACCATCTGGACAAATTTTGGCTATAAATATAAATACAATCATTTGTGTTTTTTGTTAATTGATAGCTGTGTATATTGAGGTAAAGCTGCAAATATGTTGCTGTTAGTGATGAACCCCAGGCGCCATAATATTGTAGAGTATTGTAGCATCTTTAAGCTTGTGGTTTCACTTTAACTGCCTACAACTTTATTGAGTCACAGTAGCTGCTCTCATTGTTGCGATTCCTACCAGCAGCACTCAGCAAAACATCATCTCCATTTAAACCAACAGTAACCACCCACCCTTCTCCAAATGACCATTTTTTTTTAATTCACTACTGCACAGCATTTAGCCATCAGCTGCTGTCGAGGATGGAATTTAGTACAGCTGAAATGTAGATAGCTCTTCTCATCAAGCCTTGTATGTCCTGAAGTAACCCATTAATCATATTGCCAGAGTGGGGGTGAGTGAGTGAGTGAGCAGGGTGCGGGTAAGACAGAGAGGGGCCAGGCCTGAGAGTGACTCAGTCTGTCAGCTACAGCCTTGCATAATGAGGGCAAATGGATCAAGGAGACGTACCTGTCTAGTCCACTCACATTAGGTTTAATTGTGTGTATAAGTGTGTGTGTGGAGTGACATTGCTGATTTGCACTGTATCGTCCTCCTTTTGCACTGACATCATGAACAGATGTTTTGTTGTGTCTGTTGTTATTAACAGTGTCTTTCTGTGTGTGTCTCCCAGGCTGTGAGCCCTGTGCAGGGTGGTGATGAGCAGTCAGGGCAGCGGCAGCAGGGGAAGTGGCCAGCATGCTGACACTCCTCCCCCTCGTCAGACCCCTGGACCCAAGCTGCAGGTGCAGCGCTCCCTCTCTCGTGACACCATCACCATCCACTTTTCTGCTCTGGGGAAGGAGGAAGATGACGAGGAAGAGGAGCTTTACGGGGTACCTGTGGGAGATAAATCTGGACTGGATGGTGCAGGTGGACTTCAAAGTCTAGAAGCTTCAGGGCCTGATGAGCAGTCTGTCACCACAGGCCTGGAGGCAAAAGAGGAGTTATTGTTTGAATCCACAGCAGTGGAGGCTGCTTCTGGAGCTGCTGTGCTTCCCGTTTCATCTACCACCCTGTCTGTGCAACCCCCAAAACCTGATCCACACACACCCTCTGCAGCCATGACTATTATCCCCACCTCCACTCACTCCCACCTGAGCTCCAGCCCACCCGCCAGCTCCTCCTGGCCCTCTGACCGACCCACACCAAATCCTCCACCCACAAGCTCCAGCTCCTCCTCGCCTTGTAAGTCTGCAGGGCTGTCATCCTCCAAGCCTTTTCTCAGCCTGGTGAGGTCTTTGTCCAACGATGTTGAATCTCGAGAATCCACATCTGCACCCACCACCGTTGCACCATCCCATGCGCGCCACCGACATTTAATGAAATCTTTTGTTAAGTCTCTGTCTACGGACACTTCAAAGGCTGATCATCAGGAAGGACCACTTTATCATTATCTTCATCAGCAGCAGCCGCAGCAGCAGCAAGTGCAGCCATCCCATCGACCTCCACCTCGCAACATGCAGCTCTTCAAGCAGTTTTCCCAGCCGCGGTTATCCTCCAGCCCCATCATTGTCACTCAAGCAGGTGGAGACTCCAAAACAGCACCTTCCTCCCCCATCATGTCCCCAGATGGCAGGTCTTTCTTCAAGGTCCAAGAGGTGGAGGCCAAGATCGAGGACACCAGGCGGCGGCTGTCAGAGGTCATGTCAGACCCACTGCAGCTTTTTAGTAAGATCATGGGGGATGAGTCTGGTGCAGGAGGTGGAAGTGCTGCTCATCGCGCCAAGTCACTGTCCTCCAGTGCATCAGAACTCAGTGGTGTCACAGCAGTAAATGGACATGTAGAAGGTAACAACAACTACAGCATCAAGGAGGAGGAAGGGGCAGAAGGAGAAGACGAGGAAGAAACTCCCACGGGAAAAGGACCAGACTCTTCTCTGTTCTCCTTCCCGTCACCAGCTCCAAGCCTCACCCAGGCCTCCTCATCCACCTTCCACAAGTCTCCCTCTCTTACTCTGGGCCGCTGCTCTATGTCAGCCCTGGTAGCTCGACAGGAAGATGAGGACTTTTGTGAACTGTACAGTGAAGACTTTGAGTTATGTACTGACACAGAGACACCAGATGGGGATCGTCTGGGGTCCCTGCGGCCCCATACTGGTAGCACTGGTTTGTGTAGTGAACTGGATACAGAGGAAGAAGAGAAAGTAGAAGAGGAGGTGGAGACTGTACCTGTGACTGGACTCATCTTCTTAACACAGTTAATGTACTGGTACTTGGTTCTTCCAGTGCCACCATGCGTATGCGCAGTGGTGCATGGGATAGCAGCTGGGTTCATGTTGGCCTTGCTGGTCCTTTGGCTGTCCTCTCCTCGACGCTCCTCATCAGGCATGAGAAGGGACAGAGGAAGGATAGGACACTGGAATGTTGCCCAGCTGGATATAAAAGAACCAGGAATTTTCAAGGTGAGACAGAGAATAGCACAGACAGCCAAGAGTGACACTGTTTAAAATTTAAAGTCATTTTTTTTTCAATTTTCTGTAGAGATTTTTCTCAAAAACCTTGAGGTTTGTAGCAGTTGTTTTTGCTTCACCTATTCTAACACTATCATCAAAGTTTTACTCAGCTGCAGCATTATCATTTGCACATTTATGCTTCATGCTTTGCAAAGATTTATTTATTTTTTTGTGGTGCCTACAAGACAGTTCTAGATTTTAATGCACTTTTACACATCCAGAACTCAAAATAACCTATATACAGTTTAGCTTAGCAGGTTTTACAGTTGTAATTATTAGTATAGCACTGAGCATGGTATATGGTTATTGCACTACATTTATCTTATGCCTTGGATAAACTGATGAGGAATTCATGTAATGTGTTTTTTTTAATCTTCTTTATATGTTATTTACTTTATCATTTAAACATGCTTTAATACTATGCTGGTGCTGAAACTTCCCCTGTTGTTTCAGTTGAATTGGCTCTGCTCTCACAGCATCCTTTGGGACTGATAAGCACGAGGAGTTTGGATGAGAATTATATTCTGTAAAGCCTCACGGGAACCAGCAGCAACATATTACACCATTTCTCTTGTGGTTGCAACAGTTCTGTTTTGAATCAAACTATCAGATAAGATCACCACCACATTTGCCCCCTGTTCTCAGTCAACCATACTCGTTTTGCTGTAGAAAATCTTCCAGAAGAGCAATCTTTATCAGTTTGGGGAAGTTACGTAAGTTTGTGTATTTGTGTATGTGTATGTGTGTCTTTGTGGGTACCGATCTGTTGCATAGGAGAGCCTTATGTCTAGAGGGCACATCTGTTCCAAAGGAAAAGCTGTGCTATTGTGCAGAACATGATATACACGTATGAACAACACCCCCGGGAGCACACACAGGACAACAGCAGTAACAGCAATGGGGACAAACTTTACTCCTTACCTTCAGGCTCTTCCTCCTTTGAGGATCAACGTAGAGTGAGGGTATCTGATGCCCCAATTTAGCTGTAGCTGTGTTGTATGAGTGAACTTTGTGACACTGCAGCTCTGAGAAAACTGCTTTTAACAGCTTAATTGCAGCAGTGCACAAACTTGCTGTATTCCTATAGTTTTTTTTTTTTTCTATTTTAAGAATAGTAAGTTAAAATCCATGGACATGATTTTAGTCTTAGGTGTTTCACCACTCTCCAGGCTTTAGCAGTTCGATTTACCAACTGTCTTAAAATTGGACGTCACCATGCACTACATATAGTATGTTAAAGGGGGAACCTTTTTTGTATTTATGCTAACGAATTAATCAACATGGTGTAAAAGCAACAAAATTGCTTCATAAATCAACTACCTTGCTTTAGTTGAGTAACCTCATAACACCACATCCTTTGTGTTTGACAGGAAGTCTGATGCATGTATGTGTTTTGAAAGCAAATTTTAATTCAGTCTCGGTGAAAACTTTTTTCCTCTACTACCCCGTGCACTTATAGGGCTGGATGAATGAGATCCACAGCTACGACCCAGAGATGTACCACGCCACCCTGACCCACTCCGTTTACGTGCGTCTGGAGGGCTCCGTGTTACGCTTGTCCAAACCGAATCGCAACATCTCCCGGCGCGCCACGCACAACGAGCCTAAACCTGACGTCACTTACATCAGCCAGAAGATCTACGATCTAACCGACAGCAAGGTGTGTTGGTTTTTGGGCGTATGGTATAATACTCATTTTGCTTGTGAAGACCAAGTGTGAGAGTAAACAGAGGAAATAAGGAGCGTATTAATGTGTTAAACATGAGGGTGTGTGTTGGCTCCCCAGTGTATTTGTGTGCTTGATTGTAAACTTAAATGATAGTGACATTAAGCACACGTCCCCTCATATCTGCTTATGCCTGAGTGCATGCTGGCTAATAAGTCATGTTCAGTGACAAAGCTGCTTATTCTCACAGTCACATACTGTGTTTAACAATGAAATGAATATCACAGGTCACTGATCCTCTCTGTGTGTCATGTATACTGGTGTGCTGACTAGATGCTTTTTTTTTTTTTTTTTTGCATATCTGAGAGCAGGACAGTAAGAAGACATTTCTCATGTGTATCATTGAAGTAACAGGGTCATTATGGCTGTCCTCAGCGTGAAACTACCCCACTGTCCTTCCAGTGGAGCGGAGTGACTCCCTGAAGTGTCACTTTACCATTATTATGTTGGATGTTTAACCGTCTTGAAAGTAGCCTCACGGAAGCAAGATTTTTTTGTCTCTCAGCAGCATATGTCTCTTTCATTATGAATAAACCAAAGGACATATTCTTACAGTTGTGGGTCTAAGACAAATGGAGATCTGGGTTAAATGAATATAAATACATAACAGATGACTTGCAGTGTGTTATATTTTAATGTTTTGTGCAACAAAGTTTGAGACTTAAATTTAAACCTTTAAGTAGATGAACTTGTTTTATATGTCTCCTTTAGATCTATCTGATGCCCCAGAGCTTGGCAAGGAAGAGAGTTTGGAATAAAAAGTACCCTATTTGCATTGAGTTGGCCAAGCAGGACGACTTCATGTCCAAAGTCCAAGGAGAAAAGCCCGAATTTGGGGAGGACAAGTTAACAGGGCTGAGTGAGAAGCTAGAGCGAACGGAGAAAGTCGAGAAGGTTGAAGTGTCAGCAGCAGCAGCAGAGGAACCCAAAAGACCAGTTTCAGGAGGAGGGGATCTGACAATCTACCTGTTTGGGAGGACGGGTCGGGAAAAGGAAGAGTGGTTCCGCAGATTTCTTCTAGCTTCCCGAATGAAGTCGGAAGGAAGAAGTGGCAGTCTGCCCAGCATCTGCAAGATTGGTGAGTTTCTCACCAAACAGAATGGTGTTAAAACAGATAAGGTGTTAAAACGTATGAGTGTATCTCAATCGTCCTTTCCACACACATGTATTTCAACAGAATCACATTGCTCTCCAGTCAGAAAACCCATTCTCTTGAGTGTGTAACTGCACAGACATCAGATCTGTGCCTAAGCCCTAGCTTAGGGACTGCCAATCCCCTCAACTGAGCAAACAGATGAGTATGAATGGGTCAGCAGGATTACATGCACAGAGAAGCAGCATATTATAGCACTGGTCTCCACAGTGGGATGTAAGCCTGCAAGGATGAGACTCAAATCAAAAAGAAACATGAGCACTGTGTGGGTCCAGTGATGAAGGCCACGCAGGGTGAACAGGATTACCAGAAAGTTGTTTTGTGGATATACACAGCAATTATATTGAAAATTAATATTCCAGTGCTAATGGAATGGAATGGAGAGGATGTACTTGTGTTTTACGGTGTACAGCATACTGATTCAAAGTATTGTAGGATGTTGTGAGAAATGAGCTCCCCCTCTCTTTCCACTTTTAGCCTTCCTGCCTTCCCACAGCCGCAGTAGCAGCACTCAATCTGGTGGAGGCCTGGAGGCTGACAGCAGGAGCAGCAGCCGAGGAAGCCTGGAGGAGCTCCCACAGTCTCGTCACAGAGATACCGCCTCTGCTCCTTCCTGTGCCTCCACTGGAGGGATGAAGCAGAAGATGTTGTTGGACTATAATGTCTACATGGCTAAATACGTCAACCCTCAGGCACCTCCAAGAAGCCCAACTGCCACTGACAGCCCTGGGCACAGTCCTGAGAGCAGCCCCCAAACTACCAAAAAGGTATGAAACAATAGCCTCGGTGGTTATAACTTATGGCCTTGTGTAAAAATCAAGGTTTTCAGTTCAACAAATTTATCAGGAAGAAAATCAAAAGGCCAGATCAAACCCAAACCTAGCCAGAGCCCAGATTAAACCCAGACTTGATCGTTGTAAACATTGTATCTAAAGCTCCATGTGTATTTATGTGTTGCCTCCAGTTCCACGGGAGTTCAGAGGAGACTGAGGAACCTGAGGCCTGGGTCAACGCCTTTCTGGGAAGAATATTCTGGGACTTCCTGGGAGAGAAATATTGGGCCAATGTAGTCTCCAAAAAGATCCAAATGAAGCTCAGTAAAATAAGGGTGGGTACTGCTGCCAGAAAAATGCCAAATAAATATCAATATATATCCTTGTGTGATCAGTTCAAGTTGTGTTTTTTTAATTGTTTTTCTCTGTTTCAGCTGCCATATGTTATGAATGAGCTGACTTTAACAGAGTTAGACATGGGCTTTTCCATCCCTAAGATCCTTCATGCCTCCAAGCCCTCTGTGGATCACCAAGGTAGGAGGCGAATTCACATAGCACTACTTTTTCACTATGTTCATGGTGGTGTACTTTAATATAAATCCATTCATTTTCCATTCTTTTTTTTTTCCTCCACTGTCCTCCACCCATCATTATAACTAAGTCTGTTCCTCAGTTCTCACTCTTGCCTTTCACACAATAGAACAACATGCTCTCACTTTTCTTTGCCTCACTATCTAGCCATGTCCTTTTCCTACCTCATCTCCACCTTCCTCCTGCTTTTTTCTCCTTCTCTCTGAATTTATATGTTTACCCTCCTTCCAACCCTGTCCCCCTCTCTCCTCTGGAGTCTAGCCCCTCTGTGCGCCTCGCTCTATTAAGTCACAGTAATTAAACTTCACGTCTCGGGTCTCCCTCATCCATTACTGAGACACCGACTCGCCCTGCCTGCCGCCTGCCTTGAGCCCCAGCAGAGGGATTGGTTCGACACACAGAGACAATACAGAGACGTGGAGCATGTTAATTCCTATCGAGGTGGTCGGGTCGGGGAGATAATGAGTGAAGAAAAGCTTAGGAAGAGGAATAGATGGGAGCCCTATTGTGGGAAGTGTGTGTGTATGTTGCCATATTTACACTGTTCTGTCCAAATTATGTAAATACCCATAATTTAATCAGAAATGGTTCATTCTACTTTGATTGTGTTCAAGGATGAAGGCGGGTTGAGAAGGTTTTACCTGTTGCTATTCAGTTGTTGGAGCCAGTAATGAGTCACTCTTCTGTCAGCCGCGTTTCATGGATGAGGCTACAATGCTCATTAATGTGTTCTGTTTGAACCTATACACCCACAGATATGTACTCACAATGCATCAGCAGTTGATCCCAGCATGTAATTAGTCCTGAGGGAGTGGCATCTCTGCAAATGCTGCACTGTAAACCTAAAAGAACATAACAGGATGCATGTGCTTCAATGCTTTGTTTTATCTTTATGAAATCTTTATGATGATAATACAGAAATGAGAGTGCTTCCTCACTTGTTCATACTGGGAAGGCATTATTTGATTTACAGTGTTTTTACTGAGTTCCGTGAACTAATAAAGCAACTAGATTTCAATCAGTCGCTAGATATTGATAATGTTAATGGGTTTTAGTATCAGTTCTCTTAGACAAGCAATAAATCTGGATATGAAATAGGGTTGGATGATGTTAGTATTGTATTGTTGTTCCAGCACATTCACATTATCAACAGTTGTATTGAACTAAATCTAATTCACACCAATCAGACATAATACTCTGACTACATGCCTAATCGCCATCAAAATTTTCGTCTTTGTTGACTATTATCACTATTGTTATTTTAGTTTAGCCTATTAGCATGATGGCATTTAGTGCATTAACAAAACACAGCTGAGGCTGATGGGAATGTGATTAGTTTCACAGATGTTAGTTCAGAAACACTGACTCGATTATGCTGTTCACAGCTCACAAAGACACAAATGAATGCCTGCACTAACTGCATTGTTGAGGTGTTTCACTCATTAGTGAAAACGTTAGGCATCTCAAAGGTGATTCATTCTTCAGGCAACATAAATACCTGTACTAGATTTCATGGTGATGCAACAAGGACCAAACATACAAAAAAGCACACACGTTATTGCATCAACGCTGCAGATATGCTGACAATGAAACAGACTGTCCCACCTGTGTGTCTTGTTGGAGACGGAGACAATGACACATTAATGCGCTCTGACTTAATGTTGTCATCTAGCTTCTCTTTGACATTGCTGCCACACACATACTAATCAATGAGCTTTTTATAGAGAGCGGAAAATGTAGAAGAGGCGGCAGCGAGGCAGAGGAAGAATAATCAACACTTATCAGTTGCAGAGGTCAGGATTGACTGAGCAAACAGCAGGAGGATTGAAATCCGAATAATTTTCCGATCGCACCCCTGTGAAGCTTGATGTGTAAACAGGAAGTAGCGTGATGAAGTCAGGCAATAAGGAAGCATTGATACTCTAAAGTTGACCTTTTCAATGTTTGCACGTGGATGGATCCTCTTCCTGGCAGCTCTGCAGGAGACTTCACACTAGTTTCGAAAACAGGCAGGAAATCCATGTTAATTTGAAGAAATATCATTCAGGGTTTGTCGTTCTTGGTGCAGCTGTGGTCAGCCTGCTGTCGTGGGTGCAAGACAACTATGATTTTGGTAAGTAACACGATAAGTATGCGTCACCTCTCTTATTTCTTGCCCAGGTCTGTGGTTTGATCTTGAGGTTTCCTACGCGGGCTCATTTCTCATGACACTAGAGACCAAGATGAACCTGGCCCGACTGGGGAAGGAGGGCGAGGGGCTCGGAGAGCACGGTAAAGAATGGTGAGGATTACATATTACATTCAGTAATTTATGAAACTTGACACGATTTTTAAGTTTTTTGTTCCATACTCTGACACTGACATAATACTGTGGCTAAAATAAAATGTCTTAAGGGATTAGTATTTTTTTTGTTAATCAAAACAGGTTGAAGATAGGTAGATTTGTATTTGAAGCCACAGAAGTTGTCAGATCTGTTTTTTTCACAATTCCTACCGTTTTTTCTCCCTCTCTTACCGCTTTTTTTCTTGGGTCTTCCTCCCTTCTCTTTATATACTAATCCCCTCTCTGGACGCTTACCTCTGTGGATTTGTCCAATGACTGGTGAGTTTGGGAATAGAAGCCCACTGAAACATTACATTTTGTTCTGGATTAGAGTTTCTTTTCTTTTGTCAGCTAGTGGAAATTAAGTTTCTGAGATTTATATCAGTAGGGATACGTTTAATATGAATTAGTTTTAACTGTTAATGGTTCTGGGCAAAGCCATTAGTGCCTTACTTTGCAAATGTGTTTGTGTGTGTGTGTGTGTGTGTGTGTGTGTGTGTGTGTGCGTGTGCACGTGCGTATGCGTGTGTGCCAGGCCCAGGCCACGGACGTACTGTTTGGCAGACAGCGACGAGGAGTCGTCTAGTGCTGGCTCATCAGATGAGGAAGATCCCCCAGAACTCCTTAGTGACAAACCTATCCTGCCTGGAGGAGAGGGGTGAGTGAAGAACGATATCAGCTCACATCCGATTTGAAAAGAGGCAGAAACAAATACACACTGATATTTTTAAGCAGCATCTGCCCTTTCAGTCCCACCCCACCCACTCAGTCCCACGTGTTCGAAGGCTTGCTGCTGATTTAATGTAACACCAGTCTCTCCATCGTGGGTGCTGAGTAGCATGAGATGCTGCTATGAATAAATTATGAACCTGACTCACTGCTTGCCTCCTCTCCTCCTCCTCTTCCTCCTCCTCCATGTCCATCCTCTGCTCACGTAGGTATGTGGGAGGCCACAGGCCCAGTAAGATCATGCGCTTTGTGGACAAGATAGCCAAGTCAAAGTACTTCCAGAAAGCCACAGAGACAGAATTTATCAAGAAGAAGATGGAAGAGGTGTCCAACACACCCCTGCTGCTCACCGTGGAGGTTCAAGAGTGTCGTGGGACGCTAGCTGTCAACATCCCACCTCCCCCCACAGACAGGATATGGTACGTCCAGTGCCAGGAAGAAGTACACTAAAGACTGGAGGATGTAGCTGATGTTTGTATGCATTGGAATCCTTAATTGAAAATGGAACGTTGCACCCCCTGCTGGATAAATTCAGACATGCTAGATAGATAGATAGATACACGGATAGACAGACAGGCAGATAGATAGATAGATAGATAGATAGATAGATACATGGATAGACAGATAGATAGATAGATAGACAGATAGACAGACAGACAGACAGACAGACAGATAGATAGATAGTAACTTACACAAAATACAACATATTATTATTATTATTATTATAAAAAATTAAATCTCCAAAAGAAGAAGACAGTGACTTAAGAAACATGAAGATAAAAATGTAAAATATAAAACAGGGCAAAAATTACAAGTAGCACAAAAGAAAGTACCAACTACAACAGTGCAAAAGTACAAAATGCAAAAATTGATTTAAAATTTCGATCACCACTAAAGTAAATATGTATAATAGTAATATATTTAGTCACAAAGTATTGTGTTTTCTTTAAAGATACACACAATGTACAACTGTGGTTCTGAACCTAAAAGACAATATTTAAAGGGGTAGCAAGATTTTTTCTTGTGAATATCAAATACCTTAGTTTCTTTATCATATAAATGAAAACATCAGTGAAAGAAAGTCACTCTTCAGCTGAACTCACAATTCACGTACACACTGAAGCCACATCCTGTGATGAAGGTTTAGACTCTTCTAGTTCACAGGCAAAAACGGGTTGGAAACACTGACTTACTGAATCATCAGATCATTATCTTTCATGATGTAATTTCCTTCAACACAGAGCCTTGTGTTAGTTAACGTTAATAGTTAAATAAAATTTGGTGAAAAACAACATAACATCATGCTTGTTTGAGCTGCTCAAATGAGATTGATTAACTTTTATGATAAATGTTTTGTCTCTGCTCTCAGGTACGGTTTCCGGAGTCCACCTCACCTGGAGCTGAAGGCTCGGCCCAAACTGGGAGAAAGGGAGGTCACACTAGTTCATGTGACTGACTGGATAGAGAAGAAACTGGACCAGGAGTTCCAGGTACACAGTTAGGAAAAATAGAAAACTGCATGCTAATGTTTAGTAATACATATAATTTATTTACATCAATAGTCTGTAGTACACTTGAGAGAGCTTGAACTGTCCTGAGAAAAAGATTGAAAGTTCACTTGAGGCCAAAGACAATCTCCTCCCATATACTTTAGGGTCAGAGTTTAGGTTATAACAGAGGATTCTGGGATACATTTATGGCTGCCCACCCCCATGCACTTCAAAGCAGTATGCCTGTGGCCTTCCCACCCCTCATATGTAGCCAAAGTAATGATATGCCTACTGCTAGATAACTACCCTGAGGCACACCTGAAAATAGTGTCCTTGTCAGATCTATCACACATCTACATTTATCCCTACCCGACTCCTCTGGGGGTTATTATTATGTACCACCCCCCCTCAACTATGCCTCCAGTAAAACATAGTGCTGTGGTAGACACTGATGTCAGTTGTGTATACATCTGGCTTTCAACATAAGCCACTCAAGTATCCAGACATAACAGTGTGGGGTTGATTCACAGGGGATGAGGTATTTCATGTCTATATTCTCCAGTTCTTGTTAACATAAATAATATCCCGCCATTGTCTTATATGTGCATATCATTTTTATCTACAAAATTTTTTCTTTTTGCTCCACTGTAGACAATATTTCACTGTCCTGATTTTGCTACTACTCTGCTACTCTGCTCCTCCACAGAAAATATTTGTGATGCCAAACATGGATGACGTATGGCTACCCATAATGCACTCTGCTATGGACACGCGTTCAAATGCTAACTTGGTTACTGTGACAAATGATGCCTTGAGGGCCCCGGAAGCCGAGGAGTCTGAGTTCTCTGACATATGATGGCTGCTGTGTAAAAGTATAAAGCGTACACTGATGGACATTTTATCACCGTGGCAATATGACATGTTCCCCACTCCACTCAGAAATCACGGGTGCAGGAATGGGCCGGGACAACTCTCCAATGTTTTTACCCATATCCTAGTCCGATTGTCCAACCCGTATGTTGCCATTCATGACGTGGGCCACCAAAACTCTAAGCGATGGTGTGCTTGTAATCATTCGTGGCCACTAAAAAAGTAGAACAACAGAATTGTAACTCATAGATTGTCAGTCACTCAGTTTTACTCGTGTGACATCAAATATTATGATTCATTCTCCGATGAAATACAACACATGGGGCATGTTCAGACTGTAACAGATGTGTGTGGTGGTGGATCGACAAATAGCCATCTGATTCAACCCGAAGAACCATAATACCTGTGATGTACAGCTGCACCAAACATGATAGTTGTACAGTGTAAACTTTTGTGCAACCTTTCTAATCAAGTTGTTTGTTGTTGCTCTAACTCCATAAGAATTTTGAGGCCACTGACGAAGAGTGTGTAAGTAAGAGTGAGGGGACTGATCCTCTGACTTCGCTGAAAGCCCCCGCAGGTCTTCTTAATACACATCTCACAGGGATATCAACTCATTTATCACTCATCCACACTGTTGCCTGTGTCAGCTGCCTGGCACTGATATGCAAACTGATTAATGGCGCTGTGTCCATCAAGGATACTAAGTCAGTGAAAATCCACTATGGACATGTGTCATAACATACAGCCTGTGAGCTTTTTACTGTGTGGTAGGGATTAGAGCTCAAACTGACTTTAGTAGGACGAATTCTAACATTTCACTAAACACAGCTGCTAAACATTGCCTAGGTCTGATCAATATGAATGTATAAATAGGAATGCAGCTCCCTAGTTCATTCGAGGAATAGCTCATTCACTGACAATGTGCTTCAACACTTGTTTTCATGTTACATTCAGAGTTGAGCAAAAGTAATAACTTTCTGTTTTTCTTGCCAAAGCAACCTTTCAGTCCTGTTTGAAGGCGGCTGTGTGAGCTGAACAGCGACAAATAAGCAATCGGATAATAAACTTGTGTTTCCACTGAGGCCACTACCGTGATGTACAGATAATTGTGATGATAATTGTAGCTGGAAATCTGAAGGGAATGATTTATTTTTTTCATGGATACGGAAACATTTTTCTTTTTTAAGTGAAAAGAGCTAGAAACATGTCCACGCTTCCTTTTATTTGTTTATTAAACAATATACTGGATATTAGCCATATTATTTAATGTTGTCGGCAGACATCTTGCTAACGAATGCTCATTTTTGTTTTGTTGAATTTGTTGTTCTTTCTGTGTTGTATTCATTAAAGAGGAAATAACACCAATAAACTAGAAGAGCTATGTTAAAATTTGTAATCTGCTAAGACCCCTGGCTGCTTTACAGGCGACTTTTACTTTTACGTTAAAATATGTGTGTCAGCAAAGTGTACGAGGCAGAAAGTGCCTTTAAAGTAAACATTCCTCCATGGTGAGCCATCACATTCGTCGCATTGAGTCAAGGATAGAGAGAAAGTCTTTGTGCCATTACTCGTGTCTCAGAAGACATGAACTTTCCTTTCACAAAGTTTCGGTGTTGTTCATTTTCACGGTGATTAAAATATCAAACATTGCTGTTGTGTTCAGTGATGTCACAGAATGTTATGGTTCTGATCGTTGTGGATCAATAAAAAAAAACCTTTTGCTTGGACATAATCACTGTGTCTGTGTTGTAGATTCATGTTAACCAATATGATTGTTACCTTTCTATTTTGTGTTTGTGTTGAACTAGGACAAGTATTTTTTATTTTCAATTTTTCTATTAAGACAATATGAGCAATCATTAGTTACTTGATGCAACATTCCAAAACTGTTAAATATATATATATATATATATATATATATATATATATATATATATATTTTTTTCACAATGATGTAAAACAAAAGATCAAGTCTAGAATCCTGAACTTTTTGTTTAAGTTTTGCTAAAAAGTTACAAAGTCAGATCGGTATATTCACGTTGTCATATTTGAATAATGTGCCTTGCTTTAAAAGAGAGACTTGGTAAAGTTGCCAAGAAACCCCAGTTATGACAAGACATGATCTTGCACTGCTCTTGACCTTTGTGAATGGCCAATGAAAAGGCCATTCAGGCTCAAAGAAGTGCCTCAAAAAAAAAAAAAAAAAAAAAAAACGATGTGGAAATAAACACAACAGACAAATGCTTCATTCAGAGACGTGTTTATTTGACAGTTCACATAGTAAACATGTTCAAAGTTTAATTATTTAAAAGCCATCACATCACCTTATGATTTACAGACACCGCGTCCACTTCTTGGATATCTCGGTCCGTCCCCTGCAAAAGTAGGAGACAGTTAATGAAATTTGCTTTTGAAAACAACAGTCACGTAACAAACTGCTGCATGTGGTTCATGTCAGATGTAAATTCATCTTCAGATTTTAAAATCAGAAGTCTAACGCATCGTGATCATCACTCAGAACAGTTAAGAATTGGTGCCAGACACTTAAAAACACTTACTGTGCTGTTATTGCAGAAATTCAATGCACATTCAAGACCAGCTCCTGTGTGAAAAAAAGATAAAATGAATGAGTGAGATTGATTTTTTTTTTTTTTTTTTTGAAAAAAAAAATTACATCAGCCAGTTTTTATTTTAGGTTTTGAAGTTCAAGTCAGACTGAATGTTGACTTCATTTATTTATCAGAAGTCTAACGCAACAAAATCATCACTCATGAACCAAAAAAAAAAAAAAAACACACATTAATAATAAATACTCACTGTGATTAAGCGTCATGGGATCTTAGCTTGGCCTTCATCTGCAGGTCCACCACCCTGCTGTCCACGTGTGGACGATCAATCACATCAAAAAAAACACCCCATCAATCCCAATTTATCACCAGTCCTGTGGAAATAACAATATATAATGTATAAGACGAAAAAACACTGTATTTAAGTTTATTGTTATATATATATATATAATGCAATCTTACCTTCACATGTTCCTTGTCGGTGCGGCCTAGTCAAGCCGCACAATATATATAAAAAAAATGTACATGCTTTATGATTTTTTTTCCTGGAACCTCCCATGATCATGTCTCATAATAATAATAATTATTATGCCATAATTTGCATAGAAATGAATGCCCGGTTATTACAAACATTAGTATTTAAAATCTAACCAGCTCAACAAGAGGAAGCATGCTTTCACGGGGTGGACACTAACCGCAAGAGAAAAACCCGTTCCCCGGATGTAATTTATACCACATCCGTTTGTGAAGTTTTTCTCTGATTGGTTAACACAGACTCTACTCTTCCCCTCCTCCACTCGTTTGGATATCTATCCCAAAGTCCAACCCCCACGGTTTTCATTTCAGGAAGAAGCAGATCTGAACCAAACGTTGTGTCCATATAGCCGCTGGATCAATGCCTTCAACGTTACAGCGTCGATAGAAAAAAAAACATTTCCTTACGTCCGCCTGTGAGAAACATCACGTTTTCTATGTAGTCGACGGTCGTACGGGACTAACCGACTGTCTATCCCGGTTTGAGACAACGAAATATGGACTGGACAGTGAGCAGTCGGGCCCTAGTGTGGTGCATTTTGGCGTTGCTTTGCTGCGCTGGTCTCCCACAAAAGGTAAGAGAGCTAACTGAATGAGCTAGCTTAACTATTAGCTTGGAGCTAACCGATAAATCACATTTTCTTTTTTTTTTTTTTTTTTAAAGTAAACACAACAGTTTAACGCATTTACACGTGACTTCGGTATTATTAGTCTCTAAATATTAATCCTGTTGAGTAGACATTCAGTTCCGTCTGTGATGCGTGTTGTCTTGACTTGACAGAGATGAGCTAACATTAAGGTTAGCTTTCTGGCTAAAAGCTCCAGTATTTAGATAAAATCAGAGTTGGCAATCATGTGTTTATCTTTATCAATGTTGTGTTGACAATATAGATCGTTTACAACTCAACAACTCAGTGTCACCAATCAAGGGAAGTTTCCAAACCTTTAGAGTCTGAAAATATAAGATGTCATCTTCTTTCTGAGCAAAATTTAACAGCTGGATATTTATAAAATCACACTGTTGGAATATTTAGGATATTTTGCTGTTTGTGAATGTGTTTTAATTATATGTGTTTTGTTTAGTTTTAATTAAATTGATATTTTCATATCATCAACACATCCCCGAGTGTTTTAGAAAATCATATTACCAAACTGATAAATTTAAAGATCAATTTTATTATTGTTATTATTATTATTATTATTATTATTGTTGTTGTTGTTGTCATCAGTGACATTGATTAATATCAGTCCTGTAATGTTGTGAGACTTGGTGTCATGCCAGTGTTTCTACTCCTCAACATCTTTGAACACATGTCCTGTGCTTGACCACCAACGGCGGTAGTTAGTTTATTTCTTAGAAGATGACTTTGAGTTCCCGTTATTGTGCTTACTCAGACAGCTTAATGGGAGTAATACTAACAGATGAAACTTGATGCGAGAATGTAGCTATCATGTCTTTGTTCAGAGGTAAAGATTTAGGGATTATCCTTGTAACTACTTTTTGAAAGATTTTTCAGGTGATTATATCTCAACAACCATCTGAATTCAGTGAGATACGTCCAGTATGTGTTCGTGCACCGTCTGTAGTCTCTAATTTTTAAATCTCTGTGCAACAACACAGCATTGTTACCCATGGTGATTCTTGGTGGTTCGGTTGATTAAATCACACACAAACTGCACTAGACTAGTTCAGAATAACCACAAAATATCTCTCTTTTCGTGCAAAATGCACAAAAGCATTCTGATTGCAAGGTACCGTAAACACAGCAAAGGAAAGTTGTAATTAAATCTGAAAATGATGTAATGTAGCATAGTGTATTTCTTTGAGAAACAGAGCAAACAAATAACAGAATTCAGAGTGTTACCGTCTGGCACAAAATGGAGCCATCTAAGTAGCTGAAACTGAACCAGATCCCTTGACAGGTTTGAGGCAGAGACCCTTAGCCACCAAGCTAGTAAAGCACTTCAGATAAGCAGCAGATTAAAGTAGCCTTATAATCCCCTATCATGTCTCAAGTTCTTCTCTTAGCCTGTTAGATAGTCTGATGTAGTAAATTGGCTGTCTATAGATAGTAACATAAGTGTGTGCCTTTTGAATGCAAGAGCGAGATAGAAATACAGCAGAAGAGCTACAGAGAAAGGCCTCATTATGTCTCTTTTCACTCTATTCTTCACAGTTGAACTACTTCTAAAGTCAGCTGGTTTTGTATGTTAAATGTACCAGTGAGTAAAATCCAGCAAGAAGTTTCAGCAGCCATTGGTGCTTGTTTTTCCAATGCTTCTTTGCACATTATGCTCATGCCTCACTTCACACATCTGTGAGCCTTTCATAACAACACTAATATTCCTGATAACACCTTAAACCAACTTTAGATTACAATGTGTACAACGTGTCCCTCAGCTCTAGTTAGTTCCATTACGGTTATCATAGTTATATTTTATTTCTTTAATTTGTAGGTTCCGATTGTATTGAACACATGTTTATTTGGTTTTGAATAAATGTTGTGATCTTAGGTTATCTTATCACAACAGTAGATTGACTGTTCTGTGACTGAGTGTGTCTGTACGAGAGCCGACACGTGACATCCTCTCTGTTGAAGTAACACCACGCAAAGAGCAACTGATAGTGACTGTGTTGACAAGGGAGGTTGCTAAATGTCTCTCCGGTAAGCTCCACTACATTTAAACACGTGAAACACGCTACATCCCCATGCTACTATTTTATACACAGGCCTGAATGGAAACCTTAAATTACCATTTTCATGTCAGAGTGATGGATCAAGTTGTTTCTAATTTTGCGTTGCTTATTTTTTCATGTACATATTTTTTCATGTACATAAGGGGAAGGGATCTTTTAGCAAATCACATTTTGAAAATGTTTCTGCACTACATCCACCCTGTCAAGATAACAGAGGTGAGATTTCTTGGTTCCTGTGTTTGTTTTTTCCTGCACCCAAGCAGACTGCAAACAGACTGCTTATTGCTGCAGTCAAGCCAGTGGTAGGAAGGCAGGTAGCTCAGGGCCACTTTGGAGTTTGGAGACTGGTGATTAGAGAGTGTCTTGCATTAATTATCTCACCTAGAAACATGAGATTTTGTCTATTAAAAACACTGTTGTCATGACTCCTGGGGCTCTCATGATGACTTATTTTCTATTCTTTGAATATCCGACATTAATCACCAGCCGATTAGTTTCCTGTTTTTGAGCAGAAGCTGCACAAGCCACTGTGTCACAGCATGTCTCGTTATTTTTCACTCAGACTCGTCTACTACATTTTTTTCCCCGTAATACTAATTTTAGAAGTGATCCACTATAACCTCTCGTGTCATTTCATTTCATCTGGCAACTCTGTCCTTGTCTAGGGCTTTATTCGCCTTCATCCTCTGCATGTATTAGTAACTGACACAGAAAGGTGAAAGCGATGAATAATTTTTAGTGCAAAGTAAGAGAATGCCACTCAGCGTCCGGCTTGATGTTTAAATTGAAGCTTTTCTTTCAGGATGCTGGACATTTATGACGTTGAAATTAGTAAATCATCTGTGATGAATATCAGCCAGAATCATTACTTTGTCTGCTCCTCCAGTGACCCCGTCTGCTTGTGTTGCCATCTTGCATCCAGTGTTTGTCCTTCCAGGTTGTCCATGTGTCTGTCTGACATCTGTACCTTAACAGTTCTTTCCACTAACACAATTGCATTCTTGCCTACACCCTCACACACCCAGGAGTGCTACTAAAATGACTGTGTATACTCAGTAGGAAAGCTGCCAGTTACAACCAGTGTTCAGCTTGGTCTGCCATGCAGGAGGTTGTGAAGCACTGTGACACCACAACCTGCTGCCAGTGATATTGTGAGCATTGTAGTCTGTGTCCCTTTAAGCCATGCCTGGCCTCATTGCAGAAGGGAAAGCAAAGACCTCAGAACTTGCCAAGACTCTGGTTTCGCCCAGTTCTCTTATTATTATGTAATCTGCTTACACAACACCTAAACATTTGTGTTACAGAATGAGGAAATGAGAGTGGATACCTCGATATGTTCTATTAAGCTTTATATCTCCTCCTCTCCTCAGTCATTCTGACACTGTAAACCCGATGTTCCTGAAGCCAAACATTGTAGAATATCACCAGTTGTTCAACATCAGTTTCTGTCCAAAACCTAAGAGACTAACAGATGTTCAGAAAGTTATTTGCTTGCGAAACCAAGAGCTCTGACAGAAGTTATGGGGGGGCCCAAAAACAGATAAGTTATGATTCTCCCAGTGCAGTTCAAGTGCCCTAGTAGCTCAGTGGGAACAGTCACAGGTGCACAATATTGACTCAAATGCTTGTATAGGATGTGAGACAACAGTATCTGTAGTCAAATGTGGAGGACTCGGTTTCTTTTTCTATAGTGTGAAACTCTTAGTTTAGGGGGTCAGCCCAGGTTTCTGTTTGGCCTGTTATGATGATGTTGTGTTTTCCAAAATGTAAGCTGAAAAACACCGGGGGAGAAAGAAGTGTGCGTTGTGAAATACCCACCCCCGGATAAAGTGACACTGGTCACTTTTAGGTTTTATAGGGAAATGCTGTATAACCAAGAAGAAACGCCCTGAGAGTGATGGTGGTTACATTTGCTCTCTCTGCCACATGCTGAGGCCTGACTTAATAGCTCTGGTGGTTTTGTTTGTGTCTGGCTTAAGAGCACTCCATCCTTCCTACCTTATCTCCTCAAAAGTGGGTATATGCTTAAAGGATTGTGTTAGTAATCATTAAGTGGTAATCTCCTTTATATGTAGGGGCTATTTGCACTGCGGTCCCAGGGACCCATTCAGGGGGGTTAGTCAGGGATGTTGATCAATATAGTTATGGATCAGTGGGAGAACGAGACCTGTCTTTAAGGACTTCAGTGGTAGACCCTGACCCTGAGAGTGGGCCACCAAAAACTCACTGTATAACAGAATTCAAAAAAGCATATATAGGACAACATGGTTTGTCAGTTACATATAATTTTGGAGAATAGCAACAAGTATCAAAGGACACAAACTGGTCAGACTGAGTTCATTCTGTGGTTTGGTGCAGCTCTCCAACTCCTCCGCTGCACGTCTTCTCACAAACTGGGGCCAAAAACCATAAGAAACCCACAGCTCGGTTATCAGGAACAGCATTTTTAGAATTCCATAGTGGGTGAGTGCAGCACACGTCACCCACGGCGTTAAATTCTGGCATAAGCCAAGTCATGAGGCCGGGTCACTTCGCTGCTGTGATGGTTTCGGCCTCTATTTTTTTCCCTGGAACTTTGAAACATTTTGTTTGATTTTCCTTTCTCTGAATATCTCTGATGACTCTCTTTGTCACATTTACTTTCTAATGCCTGCCCGAAGCTGCCCGTCTACCCAAGTGTTCCCACGTCTGGTTATGTTCCCTGTGTCATCGAGTGGGAGGAAAAGGTTTTGGAAAGTCAGATTTCCCAGATGACCAGGCAGCCTACTATTCGTCTGTGCTTTCCTACACATTGGATTGGGTCTGACTGTTACTTCTGCAGAAATGCTGCAACCTGTCTCATTACCAAGCTATTCGAGCCTTACTTAGTTATTCAATTAATCTTTTAAAACAGGCCAAATGTGGTATATTGCTTCAGACAGCCGACCACCTCACATTCCTACAGCAAAAGGCCAAACATGCTGGTGTGATGATGAAACGGGCTTCTCTTTCTGCAGTATAGTAACATGTGATGCAATCAGTCATCCACCACTAGATTTCTTCATATCATTGTGGGAATTTTTTCATTAGCACACACTAATTGCAACATAATAATGTCATAATTAAATAAGCTATGAATAAGCTTTTCTGCAGGAATCAGAAGTAGCTGAAGTCATTATGCAGATGCACACATTTTAACCTAATCTATAGATGCAAGTGGGAACATTCATTCTCACGCCTGCTTACCTGTGTCTGATTTTAACCTGTGTACGTCAGAAATGCGCCAAAGTTGAAGTGCCATCTACTGATCTGATTGTTAAAGATATACCTCCTTGATTTTTTTTTTTTTTTTCCTTGTGTTCTGTTTCTCTAGGGGTTTTGCAATGCCGGCACAGTTTCCCTTCCTGAAAGCCTGCTCTTTGTATCCACCCTGGATGGAAACCTGCACGCTGTAAGCAAGAAATCAGGCTCTATCAAATGGACTCTGAAAGAAGGTAAGAAGAGAGGACCGGAGTCAAGTGTAACTGTAAAGGTTTTTTGTGTGCCGGTCTCAGGGCGCGGTTTCTTATTCGGGTTACATTTGCCAAAACAGAGTGCGATTGTGTGCTGCCACAGGGAAAACAATGAAATCCCACTGCCTTTTCTAAACGTTAGCAAGGGGCTTTTATCATTTACGGTGTTAATTTGTGTAATTAAGGGAATGCTACAACACCACAATAAGAGTTCATGTAAATGACTAAGACTTAAAAAAATGACTTAAAAAAAGTAGGGGAACTACTGAGCACCAGATCACAGTTCCATGTGAAACACAATCTGTGAACTGAAAAAAAAACTTAAACTAAAACTAAAAAACCTTAACTTAAAAACTTAATTATATAACACTATATTCATTATTATTGTCTATTTCTGTTCAGAGTTTGTTTCTACCACCAACAAAGAGTATTTTGGACCTATGTTTTTAATCATTGCCATTTGAGAAACAAATAAAAAAATAGCTTTACCATTGATTATTTTAATGTACATATGTGTAATTGGATGAGGAAGCCTCTGTTAGTGAGTTATTAGGTGTAGGAAAGAGTTTCCAGGATTAAATCTGGTGTTTAGGCTGCACTTGAGGAAAAATGCTGAGAGATGTTGCTGTTGGGCATGGAAACTAGGTAATTATTAACCGAGAGGGGCAAATATAGCCTGCAATCAAGGTCAGAGTGGGCAAGGTAAGCTGCAGTATCACCTGCACACGCAGTGTGTACTGTTGTTACCATGTTAATGCAGACACTATATGCTTTTAAATCACATTAGATAAGATAGACTGAATAAGTGCGGCCAAAGTTGTTTCTGAAAATGTATCTGTCTTAGATTAAGAGATATAACATGACAGTTGAAGATTTTTGCAGTTTGATACAAACATTTTTTTCAGCAGCGCCATATTGTAATTTGTCAAGGACTTCACTTGTTTTGTGTTTACAGAGCCTTGTTCGGTCCACCTAATACCCAAATCATTCATATTCAAAGACAGAGGCTGCTTTATCGTCATCATCTGTTTTTTACTGGAAGAGCTACTGAATATGAATTTGATCAGTTCTGGCCCAGGCTTGGCACACACCTGTTGTTATGCTTCAGTCAGGCAACCATACACCCACATAATGATGGGGAAGCAGAAATCCTTGGCCTAAGACATGTGGTATGAGGGGGTGCCCTCACACTATTTGCTATTGGTATTTCAAACATGTATTTGTTTTTCAGCCATGTAGCGTTGACATCGTTCTATGCGGTGTCAAAAAACATTGTTTTGTTGACGGACTCCGCAATTACATTTAATGAATACCAATGCTTCTTAGGCACAACAGTCATTGACCACTTTGAGATAACACATACCCCCCACCCCCCTCTACTACTGTTGACCCCCTCTAGGCACCTCCACAGGGATCAACACCATCTGGTCCACGCCCTGTATGTTCACACTGTAGGGAGGTGTGTGTTTGTCTAGTAGCAACGAAGTTTTGAGCTTTACTCATTGGCTCTGGCCCCAGACAAAAAAGACATACGAGTGGCTTTTCTTTCTTTAGCTTTAAGAATCCCATCTTGTATATCAAGGATGCTAACAGCTGCCCAGGGGTTAGCATTAATTATTGTGGAAATGTTTTATCTAGCCAGGTACATCCCCCCACCCTCTTTTTAGATGTTCATCTCTATAACTCAAACCAAAGCAGACTCATTTTTTTACAGTAGCAGGGGAACGGTGAGATATGCTAGAATGACCCTCTTAATTTTTTTTTTGTTCCCATGGCTGATACATGCCTGGCTTATTCACAGAGCGCTGTTTGCCAACATGACTGTTTGTCTTTCATGTTTGCCACAGGGGAATCTCTTCATTTGGACTTTGTGTCCTGCTTGGTTGAATGTCACCAGTATTTGTGTCATTCTCTTGCACAACTGCTAATGGCCATCGCTTCCCATTGTTGGATAATATGCTTGTCTATCCTGACTTACATCTCATGTTCGTTTGTCCTTGCAGATCCAGTTCTTCAGGTCCCAACACATGTGGCAGAGTACGTATGTTTGAGTTATTTTCTGCATCCACACGTGCATATATAGCCTTGTGTGTTAGACTTGTCTCTAACAAAAGATGAGAAATACAAATACGTTAACCCGTTGGGCTTGTTTTGTCAGTCACTCACTATGATTATTAAAATCATTTCCTTTTGTGCGTCTCAAGATGTAATCGTGTATCTTCTTTGTTCTTTCCACTAGGCCGGCTTTTCTGCCCGACCCAAATGACGGCAGCCTGTACTCTCTGGGTGGAAAGAACAGCGAAGGCCTCACGGTAAGACAAAGTCAATTTATCACATATTTAGATGTTCTCAACTCTTTAGTGAGAAACACTTAAGTTTCCTGTTCTACAGAAAAAACGCATATCCTTATCACGTGTGTGTGTGTGTGTGTGTGTGTATGCTGGAAGTAATTTCTGCAAGTAATGCATCCTCATCATTACATGACTAAGATGTGCAGGATGTTGTGTTTAAGCTCATGCCGATTTATTGCTCTCTAACAGAAATTACCATTCACTATTCCTGAGTTGGTCCAAGCGTCTCCGTGTCGCAGCTCTGATGGAATCCTTTACATGGGTAAGGCTAATGCTCAAGAGAAATTCTGCCTTTTGACTGAAACTTTTTGATGTTCCACTGTCTTCTTGTGTATTAACACATTTTAACAGTGTGATCCTTTTGTGAAAATTTGCAGTCCGTATCCTGGTGTGTCTCCTCACCTTAATTGACTGCTGTTATCTGACTTTTAACAGGATGGTGCCCCTCTTTTCCCACTCAGCCTGTGGTTGTAGCTTGTGCTCTTTTAAATTTATAACACCTTGCATAGGATTGTGGCTGTGTCATTGTTTAAAAGGGAAGCGGGTGACATTTTCCTCCCCACAGTCATTATCAGTGAAGCTTTTGTTTTCATTCAAACTGAGGCTGCTGCTGGCACAAAGCATATTGAAAATGAAAAGGTCTGGAAATGCTACAGGGTTGAATTCTCAGTGTTTAAATCACAATTTTGAGGGAATTCTCAGGCTAAACTATTTTCTTTTGTCAGTTGGACTGACTGACTATAAGTGGCAAAAGAAGTGAGATGCCAATTCAAAGAGGTCATATGCTGGTCATGTAATAACAGAGTGGAAATCTACATCACTGGAACGATTAAATGGCTGCACAGTTATTTCTTTTTTTTTTTTGTGTGTTTTTTTTGAGTGAGCTTGTGTTCCCCTTTTGTACGATTTGACAGTTTCCTGTAAACAGTTGTGTCAGTTTCTGTTAAATAGGCCTAAAACCATCAGATCAAATCATCAGACCCTTGTTTTAGATGTTGACCACCACAAATAACCCTTAAACAGAAAGAGTGACTTAAAAAAACGATAAAAACATTACAGTAATGGCAAACTCTAGTGTGGGTCATTAACACCAAACATGTTAAAAGGTTAGAAGTACATGCCAAATAAATTGTCCAATCATATAGTTTCTGTTAGTTTACATTGTTCTTATCACATTGAAGTTCAAGTGATAACATTTTTTAACTTCAAATTAATAATTTGAGGATTAAAAGGGTGGCGTTAGTCATGATTGACAGCTAGGATTAATCGGTGAATGGTTGGATAGGTGTATGGACATGATTTCGACATGGCAGCACCACTCCCTGATCACTGTTGTGCCGATTTCAGCTCCAAATGATGGCAGCAGCCAGGAAATTAAGGTGTATAAATACAATAGATTATGAAACTGAAATACTTGTGCCTTTGCCAAGAACAGTGCAAATGCTGCAACCATGGTTGCACCAGGTGAATAATTTTGTCTGTGTTTGCTTGTCTGTGCAATCATGAACAGGTAAGAAGCAGGACTTGTGGTATGTGGTGGACCTGTTGACTGGGGAGAAACAACAGACCCTCACTTCGTCTTTTGCCGAGATGCTGTGTCCCTCTTCATCCCTTCTTTATCTGGGACGTACAGGTAAAAACAAAAAACAATCCAACAACATGATTTCATCCACGTTCCCCCTTTTCTTCTTCAGTCCAGCTCAATCACTCATTGGTTAAATCCAACTAATCAAAAGGCTTATGTTTTTTAAATCCACCCAGACTGTGGCAAACACCTCCGCAGATATTCTCGTCTCCCATGATAATTGTTGCCCATTGAAAATGAGCATAACAGCACAACATTTTTTATTTTATTAATCCCATCTTTTGAAGCAAAAACATAAAAATAAAACTGCTTTGCATTTACGATACTTAAATCCTGACAAATATACAACAATTGTCTTTTTCCTGTGTGTCTAAGTCGCTGTTGTTTACTTCTGTTAGAATATACCATCACCATGTATGACACCAAGAGCAGGGAGCTGCGCTGGAACGCCACTTATTCTGACTATGCCTCCACGCTTCCAGATGATGACACCAAATACAGTAAGACTCTTACACACTGGCGTTTTTATAGTTTTTATTGCTGATGGACCGTTCCAATCACATGTCCGTGCTTTGCTGGTCCACAGAGATGGCTCACTTTGTGTCCAATGGTGACGGCCTTGTGGTGACTGTGGACAGCGAGTCTAAAGACGTTCAGTGGGTCCAGAACTACAACTCTCCCGTGGTGGCCATGTATATCTGGCAACGTGAAGGTCTCCGCAAAGTTTCCCATACTAATGTCGCCGTGGAAACCCTGCGCTACCTCACGTTCATGTCTGGAGAAGTTGGCCGTATTACAGAGTGGAAATACCCATTTCCTGAAGAAAAGAAGACCAAGAATAAGTTAATGTAAGCACACTGAGTTGGTTAATGTCATTAGTCTTGTTGAATATTTTTAAGTGAACAATCATCGGGCAAGTGTTTTAACATGTTAGAACTTCCAGTGCCTTTAGTGTTGGGATCAATGCAGGATTGCTTAATGTTGGGAGTCTAGACATGTATTCTTTAACAAGTGAGCACTGGATTTTTCTACTGTGGTTTCATAGTGCAGGGCTGTTTTCTTTTTTTACATGTTGTGTTCACACCTGTTTCTGCTGAAAATGACAAACGGGTCTTTCAGTGGTTGACCCGTTGTGAAAGTTTTGCTTATTTAGGGAAGTGATGGAGAACTGAAAATTCTTCTGAATTTTGTATGATACATATTCCCCTTTTGAGAATGTGTTGTTATTATTAAGAGTGGTGTGACGTACTTTTACACTTAACCAAACAGTTGTTTCACTATTTGTTGTCTTCCAGGGCCACTTTGTATGTGGGCAAATACTCCACCAGCCTGTATGCGTCTCCCTCCCTGGTGCACGATGGTGTCACTGTGGTGGTGAGTGACAGTTACATGTGAATTTTCATTTAAGCAAAATGGAGTCATTATCAGTGAGACATGGAAATAAAACATGCAAGGTTGCAATGAAACATATGGGCATTTTATTCTTTACACTTTCCCTAGTATTTTATCTCCTTGTCTTGTGGTTTCTTATTTAGTTTTCATTTTTTGGTGAGTGGTTTCCAGGTGTATTAGTGTCTTATCTCCTGTAATTGTTCATTATGTTTATGTGCAGCCTCGTGGAAGCACCTTTCCCATGCTGGAGGGTCCTGATAGTCAGGAAACAGAAGAGGGCAAAGAGTGTGTAATCACCCCCAGTACCAGTGTTAAATTCAACTCTGCACTTCGTGAGCAAAACCGCATCAACTTCATGAGGAACTACCTGCTTCTCATAGGTATTACATTAATACGTAAATCAGACAGTAATATCTCCTCTAAATCTCTATGTGTTTTTTTTATTTAGAAAGACTTTTTTTAATTAGTCTTTGTCTAACATTATATTCAAAGCTTTGACTCTCGCTAGTATTGTTAAATGTTGAAGTTTAGGTCTAAGAGTGACTGTACACTGAGACTGCCCTCTGCTGGATATATAATGAAGTAGGAAAATGGGAGTGAAGCAACATAATAAGATTTTGTCAGCAAAACTATAAAACTGTATATATTGCAATTGAAAGAGGCGTTTGGGTTATAAAAATGCAGTTCTGCAAGATTAATAAAACAACGCACTCCTGCTTTTTAGGTCATCACGAGACACCACCTGACGCTCACACCAAGATCCTGGAGAAGTTTCCTAAAGGTTTGCCTCGTAATCAAGGCAACGTCATCCCACCAACCACGGAGAAGAAAGTGGAGGAGGTCTGTATCATGTTACAAGTTCTTACAGATGTATCAAAGCATCTGTCCAGTTTTTTTCTCACTCTCTTCCTCCCTGTTCGCCCATCCTGTCAAAGAAGGTGAATGATAGTGGCAAGGACGATGCCCCCCCCTCTCCCCGGCCAAGAACATCAATCCAGGAACCCGGGACCAGTGGACGCTACGTCCGGCCAGAAGCCCCTGTGGACTCGATGCTCAAAGACATGGCCACAATCATCTTCTCCACCTTCCTTCTGGCTGGATGGGTGGCCTTTGTGATTACCTACCCCAAAGTAAGTGTAACACCACCACCTAGTGGACTAGTGCAAATCTGCCTCTACCTACATTTGACAGATGAAGACCAGTAGATGAAGAAATATGCACGTTGTGCATTTAAAATGTGCATGAATCAAAGTACAGAACTAATTTCAGAGAAATTTACTTAAAGGTGCTAAACTTAAAGAATTAATTCTACAGGAAAATACAAAAATTTAAGACCATGATGAATAGATAACACTATTAATCACAAGAGAAATCTCACTATGCTGAGATAATCAGTGTGAGACACCATGTCAACACTAAATGCCTAAGTGGCTGAAGTTGATTTAATGCGTTAAACATGTCAAAGTGGAACAAAATAATTGAAAATAAACAATTTGGTTATTTTTAGTCTTAAACTCAGTGCCCTCTCTTTTGCCACAGAGTGTGCACAAACAGCAGCAGCTGCAGCACCAGGAGTTCCAGAGACAGATGGAGGAGAGGTTGGAGCTGCTCCAGAGGCAGCAGCCGTTTCCTACTACAGACGTGGGTCTGGGCATGGCCCCAGACACCGATTACCTGGAGGTGGCCCGCACTCGCTCCGAATGCTCAGACCACAGCAGCCCCAACGTCACCCCCCGCGCCTCCAATCACTCCAATCTGTCTGTGTCTGAGTTGGGCAGTTCAGCTAATGAGCATGAAGATGGAGGTAAAAATGGATTGACTGATTGTTTTGTGCCTCTTCTACACTTTAAAAACACTGTCATACCAGTTTAACTGATTAAAATGGTGTATTTGTCTCATCAGAAGAAGACACCAATGTTGTCCGTGTTGGAAACATAACTTTCCATCCCAAGGAGGTCTTAGGTCATGGCGCTGAGGGAACCATTGTGTACAAGTAAGTCTGATCAATTAGTCAGTTATTTTGGCAATTTTTGTTAAATTGGTTGAATATGAATAGAAGAAATGTTCTATTTCTATTATTTCTCCACAAGGGGTCAGTTTGACAACCGTCCAGTGGCAGTGAAGAGAATTCTCCCAGAGTGCTTCAGCTTTGCAGACAGAGAAGTTCAACTGCTGAGGGAGTCGGACGAGCATCCAAATGTCATCCGCTACTTCTGCACCGAGAGGGACCGTCAGTTCCAGTATATCGCCATAGAACTGTGTGCCGCTTCACTTCAGGAGGTAATGAATGGGAAAGGTTGAGTTAATATTAACCATATTTTGGTTATAGCCGTTTCATATTAATTACGTGATCCTGTCAAAATGAAACACCTCATTACTGTATGAACTTTACTGACTGCTGCCCTCCAACTGTTTCTAGTATGTGGAGAGGAAAGACTTTGACCGTCATGGACTAGAGCCGGTCATGCTGCTTCAGCAGACCATGTCAGGATTGGCTCATCTGCACTCTCTCAACATAGGTATTGATCTTTGAAGATAAAATCATTTTCACGTTTTCGTGATCATTGGTTGTTTTTTTTTTTTACCAAAGTAAAACTACAAAATTGTAGAACTCACTTGTTCTTTTCATGTTCATTCTTCAGTCCACCGAGACCTGAAACCTCACAACATCCTGGTATCCATGCCCAATGCCCACGGTCGGGTCCGGGCCATGATTTCAGACTTCGGTTTGTGTAAGAAGCTAGCAGTGGGACGTCACAGTTTCAGTAGACGGTCTGGGGTGCCAGGCACAGAAGGCTGGATCGCTCCTGAAGTTCTCAGTGAGGACTGCAAAGACAACCCGGTCAGTCAGTGGTGCAGTAGCTTCTCTCTGTGTGCTTGAAAGAATAATATATTTGTCAGAATTTGCAAAAGAAACACAGTGTTTTTTCACCTTATCAAGAAATCCAATAAAAATATTTTAAAAACTGTAATTGAACCTAAAAAACTTGTATAATTCAGGCTGGTGTGTCCATTTGAATTCTAGCAAACAGGCTAGTAAAATAACTAAACTAAACTAACTAAATAAACCAACAGTAAAATAACTAATTTAATTTGATTACAGTGTGTGACCTCCTCTAAGCTTTTGTTTTTCTTCACCTTGTAGACCTGCGCTGTTGATATCTTCTCTGCTGGTTGCGTGTTCTACTACGTGGTGTCCCAGGGAAGCCACCCTTTTGGCAAATCTCTGCAGAGGCAAGCAAACATACTACTGGGCACATACAGTCTGGATCATCTGCAAACTGACAAACACCGTGAGTACAGAATTTCTGGTTTGTTTTTTATTTATTATCATTTATTTGATGGCAGAAATATATCTGATGTTTTTTTTTTTTGTTTTGTTTTTTTTAAAACAATTTACAGGAGACATTGTAGCCAGAGACTTAATAGAACAGATGCTGAGCATGGAGCCACACTGGAGGCCTTCAGCTGAGAGTGTTCTCAAACAACCTTTCTTCTGGGGCCTGGAGAAGGAGCTACAGTTCTTTCAGGTTGTTTTTTAATTTTTTTACAGCTTTTTCTGACAGCGTCGCTGCTTTTTGCAGCAACCACATGTTTCTGCCACCCCTGATTGTGGTTTAAAGCTATGCTCATGCAAACCACATCTGAGTGCAGTGCAGGCTGCCTACGCACATGCATTGGCAGGCAAATATAAAAAGGGAAATCTGCTGAGTAATTTGATTTGGGCCTTAATGTCAGATCTTTTTTATTGTTCTTTGTAAAGAGCAGTTTCTTGTTGGATGTGAGTTGTCCTTACAGTCAATTATGTATCTGAAGACCTTCATCAATGCACTGTTTATTAAAACTGTAGCACAGTGGACAGTGTGATATTCATGGAAATGTGACACATTGAGTTTTTTGTGTAATAATGTCTTCGGCAACTACAAAATGGCCGTCTGTTTGGCATATTAATTGAAATTCACACACTTTGTTCCTTCCTGGTTGTTTGCAGGATGTCAGCGACAGAATAGAAAAGGAACCGCTGGACGGACCAATAGTGAGACAACTTGAGAGGGGGGGTAGGGCTGTTGTCAAGGGTGACTGGAGAGAGCATATCACAGTGCCACTGCAGACAGGTATGACTCTGACTAAAACTAACATAACATGTCAATTACACACTGAACCACCTGTTGGAATAAGAATCCAATTTTACATTGTAGTGTAACACAATATAAATTAACATGGTTAGTAGTTTTATTTTATGGCTAATTAGATACATTTTCAGCTAAATGTCTGATGTAGAGTCATGGCTGCACTAAGTGCTGCATCCTGTTAGCAGAGAATATTGCAGTAGCTAATTTAGAATCTGCCACTTCCTGTCTGCATCACCATCCACTGAGTTTTACAACCCTGTCATATTTTGAGCTTCCTCTGTCTAGATTTTATATAAATTTACGACAATAAAACCAATAATTAAAACCAATATTATTTTTAATTAAATGTATAAATGTGTACTCATGTCATACACTTACAAAACTACTATCTTTATTCAAACTAGGTAATTATTTTATATATCCCTTATTTCTTACTGAGAGTTGTATCACAGACATCAGATTTAATTTAGAGGAAACGTAAAAGATTCTATTTCTGTATTTTTTGCATTTGAACTGATCGGGCAAAGTATGGCTAAGTTGTAGGATGAAATAAAAGTCTTTTTACACACTGGTCATGGATGAGCAGGATCCCTCTATGATGATGTTAAGGGTTTCTCTTTCCCTTGCTCTTTGTCAGATCTGAGGAAATTTCGCTCCTATAAAGGTGGCTCAGTCAGAGACCTGTTACGTGCAATGAGGAACAAGGTAAGTGTCTGTTCACATGACTGTAATTAACTTCCTGGTGTTAAATAGCAACCTCTTTCTACAATGGAATTTATTACTTGATCTTCCTATACAGAAACATCATTACCGAGAATTGCCTGCAGAGGTACAGGAGACTCTGGGCTCCATCCCTGATGACTTTGTCTCCTATTTCACCTCCCGCTTCCCCCACCTGCTGATGCACACCTACTTGGCCATGCGGACCTGTGCAACTGAGAGGCCTTTCCTGCCTTACTACTCCAGTGCAGAACAGCTTGCAAAGACCCAGCACACACACCCAGGGTCAAAAAGACAAAATGAACCATGCACTCAACACCTGCCAACACACACATCACCACCCTCCTCACAACCCCAGGAACCTACACATCCATCACAGCCGCCGCAGGTCGGTCACGCAACACCTGCCGAATCAGTGCCCCCGACATCACCAGATGAGCCTGTATCTTCACATTTGCCAGTTCAGACAGTGCAGCCAGAAGCACCGTCACTGTCTACGCAGACTGACTTGCACAACCAAACCGTTAACCCCACGTTTACCCCAGACTCGCCTACAGTTCCTCTCAGGCAAAGAGAATCCATTCAGTGTGAAATGCACACACTGCCACACCCCCTTACACTGAACAGCAAACCAGTGTGAATTGGAGTCAGTTAGACCCAGCACAGACGGGAACGTTGCCTTAAAGAGTGGACACAAAGTGGGACTCAGATGCTGAGCTTTGAGCTGGTGAAGACTAGGCCTGCAGTGCCTGGGATCCGCCAGGCACAGTAGCTGTCTATCTGAATTAAGTGCCTTCTGCTCACAAAGGGTTGAAATGTTCCCCAACCGAATGGTCCGCAGCCGGTCTCTGTTCGGACGAAGTCAGACAACTTAGAAGTTAATTGTGAACGTTTCCTTGTAGCTGGACTGAGCAAAGAGGATTTTTAAAAAAAAAAACTTTATATCGGCACGTCCAAATAAGTGTTTGTCCCAATCAGCTTCTTATTGTGGGGAAACATTTGTGGATATTGTTGGAAATGTGGGTAGTTTTGTTGTGCAATGTTGTAATTCTGAGTGAGCCTGTTCACTGCACAGATACTGTATGTATATTTTTGTATAGACTGATTCAGAATTTGGATCATAAATGATAAATCATTTAATGTGGCCAATGTGCCTTTTTGTTTTTTGTTTGTTTTTTTTTTAAAGAAGAAAATATCACTGTGCTGTATGGGTATAGATCTTTAAAATTGACTATGCTAAATGTGCTTGATTCCAGTTAATGCTGCTAGACTGCTTCTCTTTTGTCAATCAAGACTCGAGCTAACTCGTAAAGAGTGGACTGTTCCAAAGGTTGTTCAGGGCGGCAACTGAACATAGTAGGGAATTTTTTATCCTCATGTGATTATGTAAACAAACATGAGTTTTAGAGGTCAGGCTGCAGAGCGCTCATGTATAATAACTTTAAAGGGTGTCAAAGTGAAGTTAATGACATGCACATTAAATTCTATTTTTTTTATACTGATATTGGGTTTGTCCGTTGTTTTTGATGCATCTAATAATGGGGATCAAGACCTAAAATGAACATTTATAGCTAAATGAAAGTACTTATTCTAAACTTAAATACTCCTTATACAGGGGCCCTGACACTCATAGGAATAATGTGGCAAATCCCATCTCTGATCACCCTATCACATCAGACTATTAAAATATAGAATAGAGGGGGCATTATATTGGAGGTCCCTCTTGTACAACTCTGACCAGGACATGAATAAAGCGCCTCTAGGATTGTCCTGTGGTTTCTGGCCACTTTTAATAAAGGACACAATCCTGCACCACTGCAAACACTAGCTTCTCTCTGTATTAACCTGCTCAACCACGTTTCAGCACAAATTCTGTACTTTAACTTTAATCTCGACCATTTGGTAGAGATCAATATTTTAAAAATCAAGGGGTCTGTTGGAAGAAAAACAAAACAAAAACATTGATTGTGGTTATTGATCACCCAAGGGAATGCAAAAGAAATGCAAAAAAAAAAAAAAATCCATTGTTTTTTTTTCTTGGTTGAAGATTAAGCTGCACTCTTATTGTAATTAAGGTTATATGTATGAAAAACAGAGATTCATTTATTTATTTATATTTTTTCCGTTTTCTTTTACCCGGAAGTCGTCATCCACCATGGGCTGCGGTGATATGATACCAAACAGGAATCATTTCCCCATAAACGAAACTTTCGCGGCTAATCAGACTCGGTGCAGCCCGCAGGACATTACCGAGCAGAAGAAGCAGCCCCGGTGTCGCGTCCGAAAACAAAACAAACTTAACGATACAGACAAAGAGGATTATAAAGGTTGTTCTCTCTGCGTTTATCAAAGGTAAGAACAATGGTGGCATTTTTATATCGTTTTGCTTGTGGTTAGGGTTAGGGTTTTGGGTGAATAGTTTGCAGTTTTCTGCGGCTTTATCAAAGGCTGAATCAACCACTTCTGATCAATATCCGCGTTCAATCCGATTCTATTCCAGTAGATAATTACACCAACAACACGAGCTAATTACAACCACATAACTGAACAGAAGATGATGTCTGTGTATTTTCACACACACACATTCGTTCGGATACGTAGAGTTCGACTGTACACAAGTCAAAACGTGGAAACTGCGAGAATAACCGGTGAGAAACGCACGAGCAACTGCGCGAGAGGTATTGATTCAAAGACGACGCCACGTGAATAATAAATATATTCGCTTTCAGGGAAAGAATATCGAGGAAACGTGACTGTTACATTGTTTACTGTTACATTGTTTACTGCCACTGTGATTTCACTATGGCAGATTTCGCTTCTCTGCTCAAGACGCCATTACGCTTTTACGAGGGTCTTTCACAAAGTTCTGAACCTCACCTAGAAGGAGTTGGAGAAACAAGAGTGTGTCAGTCTTTCAGTATAGTCTCCCTTGACATCGACGCACTTGGTCCAGCGATGCTCAAGCATTGCAATCCCATCACGGAAGTAGATGGAGTCCTGGTCCTCCAAAAAAATTCTCCACATAGTCATGGAAAAAATATTAGACCACTCTTGTTTTCTTTTCTTCATTTTCTTGTTGTAATGCCTGGCATATTTGTTTGGACAAATATAACAATAACAACAAAAACAGCTCACAAGAGTTTAATTTAAGAGCTGTTATCCAGATATTTTCTATGGTTTTCTTGATGATAACCAAAATTACTTAAGTTCTTACATCAATAGCTATGGTATTGTGCTGCCAAAGACAGTGCATTTCGGCATTCCATGTATTTTTGGTTGTGTTCATTGTATTTTTCAGGTAATATATCTTTAGTGGTACCAGGCATTAATATAGACAAGAAATTGAAGAAAACAAGAGTGGTCTAATATTTTTGTCCATGACTTTATGACCTCATCACTGTTTCCAAAATGGCAACCACACAGGTGGGATTTGAGTTTAGGAAACAAGAGGAAGTCAGATGGTACCGAGTCTGGTGAGTAAGAGGGGTGAGGTAGCAAATCAAAGCCACATTTGGCTGCTTCACCTACTGCAACCTGAACAGTGTGATCAGGCGCATTGTCCTGAAGCAGAAATACACCTGCCCTCAGCTTCCCTCTACATTTGGACTTGATTGCTTCATTTGTCTTAATTGTGATGCATAATTATGACCATTCATAGTTTTTCCCTTTTCCAGGTAGTCTATCATAATTACACCTTAATAATCCCGAGATCTCAGTGGAAACAGTGTGGACTGAACCAGAACTGATGCTTATGGACTTGGCTGTCTGCTGGACAGTAAGACGTCTGTCATCCAGAACCATGCGGTGAATGGCATCAACTTTTTCATCAGTGGTTGAGGTTTTTGGACAACCTGACCGAGGGTCATCTTCTATGGTGTCCCTGCCCTGCTTGAATTCTGCAGCCCACTTCTTCATAGTTGAATTGGACAGGGAATGCTCAGCAAGTGTCTGTACCATGTCCTTGTGAATTTCTTTGGGTGTCATGCCTTTTTTGAAGGTATTTTATGACTGATCGGGCCTCAGTTTTGTCCATTTTTGGATTTTTCACACACCTCTCACCTTTGCATGTGCCTCACTTGCACAGAAATTAAGACAGAAATCTTAATTCGTTTTTCTAACTTTATAAGAAGTGTTAGTGTGTTGCAAAAACAAAATTGTTCAGCTATGATTGTTTTTTTCTGGGTGAGGCTTAGAATTTTTTGATCTGACCCTCATATAGTCCAACTAACAAAGACTGCTATGGGTGTCAATGGCAGGACAGGTGGACATGTTACTGTGTTACTTGTTACTGCAGGATTTTACATACAGTTAAGATAAAAATGTGTCGCAAGAGTTATGATATGTGCCATAGTAAGAGTAATTTTTCATTCATCCCTAAAACCAGGTACAGCAACCTACTGCCTGGACCCTGAGGTCTGAACTTGGATATGACTTAGTGGCTCAAGTTGAAAATGGTCCTTCTGCACATTTTGAGACTGAACACTGGACTAAAACAGGTAACAACTCCATGCTACCCTTGCTTTGTATCTTCTGTATGTATATTAGCTGTGTGCCAATAGATGCCGTGTATGAACTTAAAAGACGAGCTGTCGACATATGTGGACACTACAGACTCATGGCTGTTGTTTTTATACCTAACGTTAGTCTGCCCAAAGCTCCAAAATGATCTTTATTTGTTGCACTGTGGCAGGAAATTTAACCACAACCACTGAATTTACAAGCCAGATTTACAGCAACAGTATAGACAATATGAATCATCACTTAGACAAAATCACCTGATAGATTGTAATGATATAAAAATACTTTAGATAATGAAGTGACCTGACATTGAGCAAAAATGTCCATCAGCTATTAAGTTTCAAGAAGTCACTGCACAGAAATTACACAGATATGTTTGACGGAATTAGGACCTGAGTCACTATCTCTAAGTTTGTCCATCAGAGCTTGACAAACTATTTTTTTGGTTTATTAGTACTAGTGTGGGTGTGGTATCTGATAAGCAGTTCTTCCATTGTTAATGCTGGGCTGTGGATCAGTGTTATCTAATGTGGTGACAAATGGCTCTGCAGTAGACAAACAGGTTATGCCAACCTTTTTTTTAAATCTTATATGAATGGCAATAATTTGCTTTTTCCATTTACATGATAACACCCTGGAGTTCAGTAATATGATAACGTGAAGGAAAAATTTCCCCAGAAAAGAAACTTAAGGAGCTGAGATAATGCAGAGCAATTTTCTGTGACCAATCAGGGATTAACCACCACTACAAGTTGTTGCAACAGTGTACAATTGTACTCAACACATATATTTGACTGCTTGTAACTGTACATTTTCTTTTACAGATGGCAGGTGATAATAAGTAAACACCAAAGCTGATAATGTGATGAAAGGAAAAAGAAGATCATGGGTGAGCGAAGTGACAAGTCTTCAAATATTCAAATATTTGCATGTTCCATTGTATAATAATGGCATATTAAAATTTGCTCCTCTCTTTTGAGGTATTATCACCTCCTGGTGTCATAAATTAACACACATAGAGGTCTCCAGTATAAATTAAGCGGCCGTCCTTATTCCTCGTTACATTTCATTACAAAATCTAAAATTTAGAATACTGTCTAAGTATTTGCAGCTAACAAAAGTCTCTACATTTGTAATATGTACTGCTTCTCTGCTCAGGATTAAATAATTGATGATTAATTCTGTTGCTTTTTTATATTTTCTCACCATTTAGCTGACGAACTTGAGAAATCACCCAAGAATTGGACAGAAACACAAGTAAGCACATGGCTTCGCTCTATTGGAGTTAAGGAGCCTAACATAGAAAAACTCTTTGAGGAAGAAGTAGATGGACAAATCCTTCTTACACTGGATGAGGACTTTTTGAAGAAAACGATTGGCCTGAAATCAGGACCTGCTCTCTTGATTATCAAAAAGAGAGATGAGCTCCTCAACTCCCAGCAAAAATCTCAGGAGAAGAAAAAAAACACCACTGGCAAAAAAACTGACCCACAGCAGAAGAACAATCAAACAGCAGTTCATCGTCTGCCTACAGGTGAAGTTCCCCCAGCACAGGTTCCTGTGAAACAGGAACAGTCCACATTTATTTCAAAGGAAGACTGTAAACCAAGACCATTTGATCAAGAAGGGGATCACATATATGTAAAGCACACAGTCCTACAACCTGAATCAGGTGCTTTTAATTTGATATCTCCATGCCATGAATTCAAGTCCTTTGCCACGGCTGCTACACTGGATCGCACACGACTCCAAGCTAAATTTGCAAAAGAAGTTCTTAAATTTGCGACTGGCTGCATGAATATCAGATCAAATGGTACAATACACTTTGGCGTAATGGATAGCAAGGAGGATGCAGGATACGTACATGGTGAAGTAATTGGTATTCCTATAAAGGAGAAGGACATTTATGTAGATGCTTTGGACTACATAGAAAAGAGCTTCTTCTCTAACACTGAACAGGAGCATGTACGCCAGTGTGTGCGTCCACCAAGGTTCATTGAGGTCATGGACAGAGACAGTACAGAAAAGACTTATGTGATTGAGGTTGATATTGTGCCTTCGGTCAGCATTGTTAAGAGCAAAGTGTATAAAGTTCGTCTGCCAAACTTCAAAGAATCATCAAACAAAGTAGAATTTGAGAAAGAAACAATTCTGCGAAGGGTTGGTTCAAAGACAGAGCCTGTGAGTGAAAGAGATCTAACTGATTTCTTTGAGCGAGTGAAGGATCGAGATGCACAGAGAGAAGAAGCAGAAAATAATCAGTTCCTCAGTGGTCCAGAGTTTTGCCATGACCTTGGAAGGAAACTCACAATCCTAACGACTAGTGGAAAAAAATTCATTGAAAAGGATAAATGGTTCATATTTGTCACAAACAAGTTCAAACCCAATGATCTTTCCAACATTGACTGGCTTCATAACATGAACATTTTCTGCGTTTTTGACTTTGACCCAGAATCAAAGATATCAGGTCTTTGCAGCAGATACCTTGTGCATCATGCTGCAAATATGCATTCTCTGCAGAGCTATACGATGCCCTCTGACACAAGCATCAAAGAATTCACAAACAACTTGCAGCTGTTTGAGCAAACTAGCTGGATTTTTTGTAATGGCCGCGCTGATTTCAAAGGAAATGAAACTCCATGTGATGAAATGACCTGGATCAGGACAAAACTGACCCTCTTGAGGGAGTCTGTGTCTTTGATTTGTAAACAAATTTTGCCAAAAGGGACGTTCCAGGTCATTTTCCTTCTCACATCACCAGTCGAGAAACCACTTCTGCACACCTTTAACGTGTTTTTCACAGACATGAAAGGCCATGAAGACATCCTCTGCATCTGTGAATCCCAGACAAACTTCCAGAAGTGGCAGAGCTTTGCTGAGGCATCATGTGGAAAAGACACTGTTAACAACTTTAGTGTTGTTGGGATGAAAATGAGCCATGTTAATGCAACTGTGCAGAAAGTACAGCCTGTTAAAGCTTGTATCAGCAAACACTTGCCAGTCTTTGTGAAAGGGATTTGTCTTCTTGAAACAAAAAAAGAGGAGCAGATGGGTTCTCTTGAAATTCTGACCGTCAATCATTGTGATGAAACAAGCAAAGATTTCATCAATGAGGAGAAAACAAACATTGAGCACCAGTTCTACCGTGGTGGAAAAGTGACCTGGTTGAATTTCTGGCTTGCTGAGCGCAAGTACATTGGAGAGGTCATTGAACGAGATGCGTATCATGATGTTTCCAAACTTCTCAAGAATGTTTTGATATGTAATGCAGACCAGTCTCCAGTGGCTAGTTTAAACATCTACCACCATCCAGGAAGTGGAGGAAGTACTGTGGCAAGACAAGTCTTATGGAACAACAGGAAAGATCTAAGGTGTGCAGTAGTGAAGCCTTCATACTCAGTTTCTGTTGTCGCACAACATGCAGTTGATCTAAGAGAATATGAAGAGAAAGATCCACAGAGTTGTCTCCCTGTGTTGCTCCTCATTGAAGACTCAGACAAAGAATATCTAGATGATCTCAAGAATGAACTGGAGGTTGGGATTAACAGCAAAAGAATCCAGTATGGAACACTGTGTTTCATTTTGTTGAGCTGCAGACGATCCCATGATCCAGAGAAGAGATGCAAGGAGTCTCCTTTACAGAATGTGTCTGTCACTCACAAGCTGTCTCTGGAAGAGAAGAGGAAGTTTGCTGGAAAACGTGAAGTGCTTGAGAAACGTTATGAGCCTGAGTTCATCCTGACTTTTGTTTTGATGAGTGAAGAATTCACTGAGGATTACGTTCGCAAGTTTGTGGAACATCTGCTCCAAGACATTGACCATCAGTCTGTTGTCACTCGCCTCATTCGCTATGTAGCACTGCTGAGCACTTACGTACAAAACTCTTTCATTTCTCAGTCCCACTGTGAAGCTTTCCTGTGTTTAACCATGTACATGGAAAGGTTTCGCCAGCATGAGTTTGAGAGATCGCTCAGTGATCAGGCAAAACTAGTGTTCTTGCACCTTAGAGATGACAAAACCCACATTGAATCAATCAGAATCATCCACCCACTCGTTGCTAAGGAAATTCTCCAACAGCTTCTGGGGAACCATCAGACCCATTGCAGTTTGGCAATGAATTTGCTCTGTGAGGAAGTGCTTTTTGAGCACAGATTTGGAAGGGAAGAATATCTGTCGTTCTTGAGAGCACTTTTCATAAGGCGATCCAGAATAAGCAAAGGAGATGAATATGATAGTTTTTTCTCTCCTCTGATTGAACATGTGTGTGGAAATGAGAAAAGCCCAAACAAAGCAATTGAGCTACTCAAGGAAGCTTTCGAGCGTTTCCATAAAGATCCATTCTTTGCACAACAACTGGCTCGTCTTCATTACACTTATGAAAAGTTTGAAGAAGCAAAATACTGGGCAGAGACAGCTGCCAAACAGCTTCCTAACAACTCATACATCCTGGATACAAAGGGGCAGGTGTACAGAAAATGGTTCCAAGCAAAATGCAAGGCCATTGACAATAGCAGTGAACTACTCACTGCCCAAAATACAGCAGATGCTGTGGAGACTGCCCTGACAGCTCTGGAGTGTTTCAAAGAGTGTGAGAGAGCAGCTGATGCAGATATGGAAAATGTAAACAGCTCAGGATTTTTTTCAGAGGTTGAAGTTGGATGCAGCCTGCTGAAGCTGATCTCTTCACTGCATGTGTTTGCAAGCAGAGCCAATGGTCATTCAGAATGTATGAAGTACCTGTTAACAGATTACATTCCTGAAGAAGTTGAAGATGCCTGGGAACCATTTCATGGTCGCTTGAAAAAACTTCACAAGACATTGCAAGATGCTTTGGAATGGATTTCAGAAGATCTCAGTTACTTCCAGACAGACATTAATGCTGAAGACGAAGAGATTCCTGAAAGTCCAGAAGAAAAGCTAAGCCATCCACTGAAATGGTTGGCAAAAAAATCCTCTGAGTATGGGAAGTACTTCAGTGAAGCTTTTGCTGCCCCACTTCTGCAAAAAGGCCAGCCAATCCCATCCAGTCTAACTCCTGTACAAAAACGCATGATCATCTATCATCTTGGTGGAGGTAATGTGACATCCATCCTCTCCAAGCTCACTGACCAGAAGGACGCAGTATCTCTTCTGGAGAACATTGTTTCTCTTTACCCTAGCAATCCAATCAAGGCCAAATTTGGCCAGAGGGATATTGTCAATTACATAATGGCTCACATTACCCTGAACTGCTTGTCACCACAGGCTCCAAAGGTTGCTCCCCTGAAAGATCTGCAGGGACTTTGTCATCAGTTCCCAGCTGATAAAAGAAAATGTTTACCAAGTGCCCTGTTCTTGCTTACATTGTTATTCTGGCCAGAGGATAATGACACAGACAGCGAGAAAGAAACCAAATATGAAATCGTCCAATCAGCTGTTGAATACCTGGACAAAGGTTACTGGACCAAGATGAAAGACATTCCTCAACGGAGGAGGCGTCTTTACACCCATTTTTTCCTGGGCAATGGATATGGATTGGATAAACTGGTCCATAAGAGAAAGTTTGAGAAAATCACAAAGGTGTTCTCAGTCTCTGAGAAACGCATGAAGTGGTTTAGGGGCGAGGCATGGAAAAGGCCTGAGATTGCCAAGATGTTGAAGCCTGTTTCTGGATGGACTGAAGATGGAAGTGTGTACCTAGAGGGCCCACAGAAAAAAAAGTTCAGTATCTTGCCTCTTCATGTGCCCTCAGTGCCTCATAGTAATGAAAACATCACCTTCTACCTGGGGTTCACCTTCAGAGGCCCTGTTGCGTGTAACATTGTTGTGAAGAAATGAGATCGTGTCACTATCTGGAGCATGCACATCGTTAACAAGAGCAAGAATAGATAATGCTTTTCAAATTAAAACATACATTCATACATTTGTTAAGCAGGGAGTATTGAAAATAAATATCCTATGTCCCTTTCTTCTAAATCACTGGCTAAAAGCTTCTTCTAAATGACTAAATGTAATGAATTATGTTATGTTATATTCCACTGTGTCTTGTTTTTGTGGTTTGATATCTACATTTTGTCTTATTCACATCTGACATTAATACATAGATGAAAGTGTACTCAAAAACACAGCAAACAAAGTTTTGTACTAATAACGGTACTTGTTTATACTGCCTATGACTATATCTAACTTGAAATATGACTGTGGGACTATGATAAGGGAATTAAATGCAGTTTTTATTATAATATAGATGGAGAGCTTTAGCAAAATTCTGAACAGTTGAAAATTGTTTATATATTCACATGCAAAAGAAAAATCTTTTAGGACCATGGTTGCATAACTTGAATATATATGATATATATAGATGAAAACCAACATGTCCTAAGCAGGAAACTGCAAAGAAAGCCAGTTGAACTACTGCGCATATTGTTTTTATTTTACTTTTTTATTTCAAAATGAAAAAAAAAAATAATGTGAAATGTGTCATCAAATTCAATAAAACTTGAAAACGTTTTTGTTGTTGTCACTCTTGGAACAAACTTCACTGGCCTTTTAAGTTGAGTTTATAGTGATAATTTTTTTTCAGAAGAAATAACTTAAGTGAAACTCTTTTCACACTTAAACAGTTTGATGAGGCAAACACTCCACCACAAGCTTGTAATTGACTTTGTTTTAGTGTACAAAGTAAAAATTACATGAGCAATATTTTTAAAAATTAAGTAGCAGGATATAGTCAAGTTAAGTTGGAATTAGAATAAACTGTTAAAAGTCAAAGTAAAATTATACGTGGTTTTTAAGTCATATTGAAAATATGTATTTTATTTTCACTGAAGTTGTCTAAGTGTTGTGACTTACCAGTTTTCGAATATTTAAACAGTATATTGTGTTATAACCTAGATTTGAATATGAATTTTAAATCTATCAAATCAAAGTTTATTTATATTGACTTGAAAAGTTATGGTTTAAATATTATGTTAACGAGTAACAGCCTGGGTTTGTGATTAAGGCACATAAGTCATTACAAGATACATACATTTTAGTAACCTGAAACAGTATTTACAAAAAAAAAATAATGATGAAATGTGCATGAAATTCCTTTAAATAAAATTTAAAAAATTAAATACATTTCCTTAAATAGTTGTGTGGTTATAAGACTTAGGCTACAGATATTATTTGATTTAATGTTATAGTTTTTGATTAACTATTATCAGTTAGTGGAATATAAATCGATATCTTAACAATTGATTTTTTTTTTTTTTTTTTTTTTTTTTTTTTTTTGAGTTTGGGCGTCACTGAAGTAGTTTTGCGGAAGTTTGTCCAGCTTCGCTTGCCTTAGTTTACCTTTCGCCTGCATGTTGTTGTGTTTCATATGAACATGTCACAGTCACGGACCGTATAAAATAAGTAGATATCATTTTTTCTCTTTATCTCAAACGCTGCTTGTCCGTTGTCTTGTAACAAACGCGCAGTTTATCGCTGCTCGTCGTTACTTCACAGCTAAATAAAAACTCCGCACCGAGCTGCTTCATTGCTAATTGTTAGCTAACAACTAGGAAACGAGATAAATCCAGCTGCAAAAGAGCCGATAAAAAAACAGTCAGCTCAACACAAAATGCATAAACCTGCGAGTGTGACTGACTCTCCAGAAGATAAATGTTCACGATATTGAATATTAACAGCACAACAAGCGAGTGTTGCTGAGCTCAGCCGTATTTCCTCCTGACAATGCTTGTTAAATGACAGCATGATGGGTCGGGTTTTGTATTTCGCTGTAGCTGTTGTCCTCATGTCGTCAATATGTTTGTACACAAACCGTTTACCAAACAATGACATCACTCAGGTTAGGTGCACCCTGACTAGGGAAGTTCTGGAAAAAATAGAGAAGACTTTTTTAAAAGCACATAATATTTCTTCATTTCGAGAGTTCTGGAGCATCTACTATAAAAGTCCCCACAAGTCTGATGTTGACAGGGATGATAAATGTACAATGGCCTTAGAAAGTCGCTTTGACTGTGCCAGGGACAGGTTTCTCAGCCAGAGAGAGTGTGAGAAGAGGGGATGCTGTTATGCTCCTCTGTCCAATTCGACAGGACCACCTTGGTGTTTCTACCCGAGGTCATACCCCGGCTACAAAATGGGTCCCTTCACTCCCACCACGAGAGGCCAGACTGCCACCCTGACACGTGCCAACCCCTCCTATCTCCCTAGAGACATCTCCACTTTAAGCCTGGAAGTCACTGAGGAGTCTGCAGGTTGCTTGCATCTCACTGTGAGTACCTATTAACCTGTTTTTTCCTCTCCAGCTATTCCAAAAGTGCCTGGCCGAGGATCAGGATCATCACTTTCCTGACCTGAGTGGTGCAGAGTGGCTGGCTCACTAATTTTTGGGTGGCTTTATGACAGTGGTTTGTTCTTTGTTGGAGCTGTCCTCTAAGTTGAATGGACATGTTTTTCTTCCAGTTGAAGGACCCATCATCTCTGCGTTATGAAGTCCAGCTCCCTGCTGGTATTCCTCAGAGCAGAGCTGATACCCATGATGCCCTCTACACAACTGAATACCAGTCAGACCCATTTGGTTTCATAGTGCGGCGTACATCCAATGGAAAGGTGATGTGAGTACTCATTTTATATAATATCCTTGTAACATATGTTTAGCCTCATCTATGCACATTGGTTTTATCCATCTTTTTTATTCTCTGCCTGCAAGTTGTCAGTCATAATTACAATTTGTATCCCACACTTTTTTCAATCTATTGTCCTGTATTTGTTTATTTTACATGTTGTTTTACATATGTATCTGTGTCCCAATTTATATTTTGCATTTTGGGAATAAAAAACTTCTCTTGCCCTTTTTATGTTGTGTCTCAGCTGAAATCATGGTCATAATTCAGTACATGTGTGATGTTTACTGTGTTCTGTCTTGTCAGTATGAACACCACTGTGGCTCCTCTGCTGTTTGCTGACCAGTACTTACAACTGTCCACCACACTTGCTTCTTCATTTGTGTCTGGCCTTGGGGAGCATTATACATCCCTCATCCTGGACCTTAACTGGACTTCTCTAACTCTCTGGAACAGAGACATGGCACCTCATGTGAGTCTGAGAACCACTAGACAGGAAAGTCTAAACAGTTAAGGTATAATTGATAAGATAACAGAGGAAAAAAACAAAAACTTATGTTTTTTCTAGCAGTGGTGTAATATTATGAAGTTTAACCTCTTTCAGTCTCTAAAACCTAAATAAAATAAAATCTGAAATCATGAAATCAGAGAACATGGTTCTTTGATCGAGAAGCTCAACAACCTCGATATAAACAAGACATATAGTCTTTGACAAGAAGCTGCATGTCAGTGGTACTATGAGACTTTTAATTCATTGCACATCAACAATTAAATCAAGCTTCTCTGCAGAAGTTTCTCTATTTTTTTTGTAATTGTCAACCTTTTGCAAATGTTGGTGCTGTGTTTTGTTTGCAGGCTGATGCTAACCTCTATGGCTCCCACCCATTCTATATAATACAAGAGGAGGATGGCTTGGCACATGGGGTTTTCCTTCTCAACAGCAATGCAGTTGGTACTGAGCTATCTGTCATGTTCCATAGAACATGAATGTTTTTAGCATACATGAATGCTAATTATTCCTAAATATCTTCCCTCACGTCACTGTAGAGGTGTTTTTGCAGCCGACCCCTGCTCTCACCTGGGTGTCCACTGGAGGAATCCTCGACCTGTATATTTTCTTGGGTCCTGACCCTCAAAGTGTTATACGACAGTACCTCCGGGTCATTGGTATGTCACTTGAGTAGCAACAATAATCAGTATATATACATAGCAAAAGAAAATGTGTGGCTTTTAAGTAGAAAATCTGTAAAAACATGTCCATGTGCATATATTTGACAGCCTAGAAAAGAGTGCTCGTGTTTGTTTGTCCCCAGGCTATCCCATGATGCCTCCCTATTGGTCATTGGGTTTTCATTTGTGTCGCTGGGGTTATACGACCTCAAATACTACCCGCAGAGTTGCACAACGTATGCACAATGCACACTTTCCATTGGTAAATGATGTTTATATGGTTATATTTTCAAATGTACTGTATGTGCATTTATTTGGCAAATTGTGCCGCAAAATTGTGTTGTGCGAATGTGTTAAATTTGTTGTTAATTTTTAGATGAGATTATTGTACTTTTTTTATCATCAGGATGTGCAGTGGAATGATCTGGATTACGCAGACAAGCGCAGGATTTTCACTTTTGACCCTTGGCGATTTGGGGACCTCCCAGAGATGGTGGAGGAGTTTCACAAGAACGGAATGAAATATATCCTCATTCTGGTGTGACATCTTTGTGTTTGAGTGTAAAAGATCTCACAAACTGATAACCCATATTTAATTATCAGTAATTATTCTGGCATTTTCATTCAAAAATCACAATACATTAGTTCTCTCATTGACAATGAATAATCATTAACTGCATATCTCCAGTAGATGGCAGCAAAAGGCTCTTAACTTCCTGTGGCTGACTCGCACTCTCCTGGTTTCTGTCTCAGGACCCAGGGATCAGCAGCACCAGCCCCCCTGGAACTTACCCTCCCTTTGATGATGGACTGAAACGAAATGTGTTCATTAAAAATGCTACAGGACAAGTCCTGATAGGGAAGGTTAGAACCGTGTTTTTAGGGAGGGAGGTACATCATTTCTGCCAGTCTGCGAGGTGTATACAGTATGTGTTTATCCGTTAACCTGAGTGTGGTTGTCATCTTTATTGACATACTATGTATTTAGGTTTGGCCGGGCCCAACAGCTTTCCCTGACTTCACCAACCCAGAGACCAATCAGTGGTGGGAGGACTGCATCAGAGAGTTTCATTCTAAAGTGTCTGTGGATGGACTCTGGATTGTTAGTATGCACAAGCAACACGGAGCACTTGTTATGATCAACATATAAGCTGAAACTGAAAGCTGGGGTTTTCAGTTCTGAGATTTACTCTGTGGTTGTGTGTTTGTAGTTTGCATTTCACCTTTGAATCATTAACAGAATAACTTCTCTTTTGTTGTTTATCTGCCTTGCTCCAACCAGGATATGAATGAACCAGCCAGTTTTGTCCAGGGCTCAGTGGAGGGTTGTCCTGACAGTGATCTTGAGAACCCGCCTTACACCCCCAGTAAGTGTACTGGAGTCTTAAGTCATACAAACAGTATTGATTTCAATTTTAAAATGAATTCATATATTGAATTAATTGATAGGTTTTGGGATAAATACTAAAGAATCATAGGTACACAACTGATCTGTTCACTGCTTTATTGTGTTTTTTCATCAGTTTTGTGTCAGTATTTCCTCTGCATCTCTGATTGTTTATGCAAACAGGGATGGTTGGAGGACAGTTGAACTCGGGGACTCTTTGTATGTCAGCTCAGCAAAGGTTGTCCACTCACTACAACCTGCACAACATGTATGGACTGACAGAAGCATATGCCACTAACAGGTTAGCCCATGCAGTGAACAAATGCCATTTCCAGAGCTAGTTTTGAAGGAGTGAACATTTTCACACAGGATAGAAAAAACATAAATGAAGTCAAATCTTTGTTCATCAATTACCAGAGAGTTTTTGAACATTTTACTACCAAACCACAAAGTCAATGAAAGTAGAATAATGATATATTTTGCCTTAACAAACATTTGTAATGCCTAAATACTTTAATATGATATTTCAACATATTAAAAACAGACAGATGAGGACAGACTTTCTTACTTTCACTTTGAGAACGTGTCATTTTATTATTTGAACTGAACATACACAAGTTCAGTGTGACAAAATAGAATGTGATACAGATGCAGATGATCTTTTGTGTTTCTCTCTGTCGTTCTGTCATTTTGTATACTGTATTTACTCTGGGGTTGGTTGCCAACTTAGAGCTCTTATGAAGGTACGAGGGAAGAGACCGTTTGTTCTGTCTCGCTCATCTTTCCCTGGCATCGGACGCTTCTCTGGAGTGTGGACAGGTGATGTCAGGAGTGACTGGGAGCAGCTTGGATACTCCATCCCCGGTGAGGAAGTCCATGGTCTGAAATTAGATTAGATATTTCAGATGGGAACTTTGGAGCTTTTTTGCTTTGTTTTTTTATTTTTAAGGTCCATCAGAAATAGATTGTTTTTTTGAAGACCATGGATGATAGAGACCATGATAGATTGACCTTTTGCACCCCTTTCACCCCCAGCTGTGTTGCAGTTCAGCCTTTTTGGAGTGCCTCTGGTGGGGGCGGACATTTGTGGCTTTGGAGGAAACACCACAGAAGAGTTGTGTGTTCGATGGATGCAGCTTGGAGCCTTTTATCCATTTATGAGGAACCACAATGACAAGCCCAATGCTGTGAGACTGAGAGACAGTGTTTTTGTCTGTGTGGGTCTTTGCGTTTGTCTGCAAACTTGTGTATTTCATTGCATTAATTCAACTTATATATACTGAATATCTGCAGAATTCAATTTAGATTTTTTTTATTTGACCCACAGTGTGGAAATTGCACTTTGGCAGCAACATCTAGGTGGTTTTATCATAAAGAAAAGATCTGCCCTGCATGTTTCTACCGGTGTGTCCAGAGCATGTCTGTGTTTCATGTATTATGAACGGAGGTAACTCTATCTGTTCTCATTGTCTGTGTGATTTTGTGTGTCTGTGTCCCTCAGCCCCAGGAGCCCTATGTCTTTGGGCAGAAGGCCCAGTCAGCCATGCGGAGTGCATTGAACCTGCGTTATTCCCTTCTCCCTTTCCTCTACACGCTCTTTCATCATGCACACACCACTGGTGACACTGTGGCCAGGCCTCTCTTCGTGGAGTACGTGTCTTCTTTACCTCCCTTAATTCATTTCTCCTCTCTCTTGTCCAACAAAAACAATCAAAAGGCATGTTTATGTATCCTTTGTGTCCATCCCTTGTAGGTTCCCCACTGACCCTAACTGTCAAAACATAGATCGACAGTTTTTGTGGGGGAGTTCACTTCTCATTAGCCCAGTTTTAGAGCAAGGGGCAGTAGAGCTGGCTGCCTACCTGCCACCTGGGACGTGGTACAGCCTGCATAATGTGAGCCCTGTTCAGCTTTCTGTCTTTCACAATACAGCTGGCATCTATGAGCCTTAAGAAAATGTTCACTACTAATAATCTGTGTTTTTTGGTGTAGGGTCAACCCTTTTACAGTAAGGGTCAGTACCTGCTCATGTCAGCCCCTCTAGACACGATCAACGTCCATGTGAGGGAGGGACACATTATCCCACAACAGGTGAGCTCCTGCTCTGGAGAGCAAAAACAAAATGTCGCTTTTTTACATATGATTTTTTGTTTAATAGGAAACAAAATGTTGATGAGGCCATAATACATTATTAAAACAGATGAAACAAGGACATTGAGTTCCTACATTCAGTTGATTAGTAGAACCATGTTTTAGGCCAGTGTGAAATAAACAAGCAGTACATGCTAGTAAGTGTGTTTTTGTAAGTTCAAATATTTACATAGAGATTATAAATAGGACAAATAGTTTGACTGTGATTAGAACAGTATGTCAGTCTGTGCTGTTACACTTTTTATTTAATGATACAGTTTCTTAGCTGAAGGTTGAAATTCAGGTAAATTTAATCAGTGTCAATTATTTTACAAATGTCTTTGAAAGACAATAACAAAACAGTTGCATTTCTGTGAAATGGCTGTTTCACAGAAATATATAATTAAACATATCAGGGTTTGCAAAACTGTAACTATCATTTCTTCTCATAAATACCCCTGAGGGAAGAGTGTGCTGTAATATTTCATGATGTTCTCTTTAATCTGCATTTTCTTGTAAAGGAGCCTGCCTTGACAACCACAGTCTCTCGCAGAAACCCTTTCTTCCTGACAGTGGCTCTGTCGGCAGGTGGCTGGGCCAGAGGAAACTTGTTCTGGGATGACGGGGACAGTCTGGACACCTATGAAACAGGAAATTATTGTTACATTGTCTTTATTGCTGGACAGGTAAGGGGAGACACGAGCAATGTGTATTTGCAAATGACAAGCTGATAAGCAACAATTTGCATTTTACTGCTGGTAGACGGAAGGTAGACTTGAGACAGAAGTTTGTTTATCAACGTAAAGACTCTACCTCTGTCTCAGTCTCAGATTGTGAGTGAACCTTTGAGGCTGAATGGAGACTTGGACGGTCTTGTTCTTGGAGGGCTGCGAGTGCTTGGGGTGATGTCACCACCTCGCTATGTTTTGGCCAATGGAGAGATAGTGAAGGATTTCATGTACCGCAGTGACACCAAGGTGAGCTCTGTGTAACTCTCTCTACATCGTGTGAAGTTACATCATGTCAACTGTCTCTGTTACTCTGCTGTATCAGATGTGCTGTCAGCCTGAAGTGGTTTATCTATCTAACTGTTCCAACAGGTTTTGACAGTGACCGGCTTGTCCTTGCCCATGACAAAGGTGTTTACAGTCCAATGGGATGCTGATGCTGAAAAGCACAACTGCATTTTTATCCACTGACACCTGCTGATCTCCTTGAGTTGTTCCCACCACCTGATAGTTCAGTATGTACATTACATTTGTTCTTTCTCATTTTCCAGTTTAGCAGCTTCTGTATGCAAATTTTAAAAATGTAATCATATCCAGCCTTGGAAGCCATCATGTTTACTTAAAGGCAAGTGTTGATACTGTCACACTGAGTCAAGAGTGTTTTAAACTTTGTAATTGTATATAAGAATTTTAAACTGTCCTTTATTTTTTTACATTACCATTTGTCTATTTGTTTTTACCAAAGTGCTTTGCTATTAAAAAAACAGTATTGAAAACATTTTAAATCTTTATTTATTTTACTCTGAAGTGAGATTAATCGATGACTGTAGCAGTTTAAAACGTTCCCTCTTTTTCCTTGTTTCCCCTCTTTTTATTTCTGCCTCTTTTCTCTTTTTTTTAAACTGGTTGAGGCAGATGGTCGTATTGAATTGTATCGAATCACTCTGTCATTTCTATTTATCAGAAAATTGAAGTGTGAATCATCAGATAAATTGTTTGATTTACTGTCTCTATAATAAGATAAAGCAAGATAGAACTTAATTGATCCTAAAGGAAATTATTGTGCCTGATGTGCTCACACTTTATACAATATACAAAAATAAAAATAACTATCAAAAGATAAAAAAGGTTGTAAATGCAACTCTATAGTTAAAAAAACAGCCACACATTTAAAACAATTAAGTAAAAATAATAAGTAGAATAAGGTAGAATCAATAACTACAGTATTTGCATGTAGCACCACCAGTGGAAATACTTTTATAATGAACATTGCTTATTTCTGTCTCAAAGCCAAATTTATCAGTAATTAAAATGAGTAAAACAACAGGATTTTTTTTTTAAAAAGTGTATTTGTGGGAAGTAAATTGTATATTATTATTTTAGTGTGGAGAGAAATGATGTTGCTGAACCAAAATGTTCAGAGGTAAAAGGCTTCGGCAGCTGTGTGATGAGATGCTCTGACTCCAGCTCTGGTCCTGATGATGAACCAACTGCATTCAAGCTTTTGCCGGTGACCTTAGAAACGTCACTAATGATGAAAAAGGTCAGATTTTTTTTTCCAATAGGCTATGTCGAATGATAACTTCGAATGTGAAATATAATTGTTTATATTTTAGAGAATAGTCAGTCGCTGATTTGATCAGTTTTCCTTCTAAAATCCAAAATTCCCGGTTAGTGTGGTAGAAAAATCCTTTGACGTTCCGGAAACGGCGAAATTTGGGGGATTGGTCTGGAGCTGCTAAATCAAGTTAGATAGAGATAACCAAATTAGGGCAGGAAATACGACTCTTTGCTTACAAAATAAAAGCACGACATCACAGTCTTTAGAATGGTGATCTTATTTTGAAAGTTCTAACCGGAAGTGTAGCTTCTGGTCTAGAGACAGCAGCAGCCTGATCGCTGGTGTCACTGTCGGAAAACACAGAGGTACAAACAAGACTAGTAGTCTGTCACACCTGAGCTAATTCCGGTCGAAAAGAGGCGAAAAAACGCCGGTACAACACTCCCGGTTCCCGTCTTCCCGGTGACATGGATGTCCGTCATGCGCCGTAGACTCCTGCGGCGGGACTGAAGGTGAGAGCTCAGCCGCTGGGTCTCGTTTCTCTACACGCTGCTTGTTATTCATTTATTTCTCCTGCAGGAACAGGTGTATGTCAGCAGCCGAGGAGGACACATTTCAGGTCCGGCACTGACGAAATGTGCGTGTGTGTCAGTAGTGTGTGACTCGCTGAAACAAACTTTAAAGTTGCATGTGATTGTGGACACCGTGAAATGTCACTATCCTAGCTAAGGCTTTCGGCCATGGTCCTATAGGCAGCTAAAATAAAACATTTATGTTCAAGATGATCCGGCCACAAGCCTTATGTAGTAAGGGCCTGTGTGTAAATAATGCTGCAGTCAGTGGTAAAAGCCTCGTCCTATCCTGTCTTCTCCTTCGTCCTGCCAGGCGGATGCTTGCTGCCAGAGCCTGAGCTCACAGAGCTGATGGCACGCCTCTGCTACACAGGCTACACTTACCGTTACTACTGAGGCATTTCCCCCCAGTGCAGAGAGTCAGGACAGAGGGAAAGGTCCTTCAGTCTGCCTCATTAATGCAGGAAGAGCAGGGGTCACTCACATTAAGACATAAACACATTTGACCTACAGCACACACAGCTTAAACCCTGTGTATTGTAATGCAGTTTTGTCATAGCTATTTCTCATACCAGCCTTAAATTAGAGTCTCAACTCACAGAAAACTAGATTTGTATTAGTCTTAATTTACAGAAATGACATTTTACAGATATTTAGTCTCTATAGCCTCGATTCACTACCCAAGGGAAGAGAAACACATATTGTGAGATGGCTTTGTTTAAATCTGTATTATTTATGAAATTGGCTTTTTTCTTTTTTTTTTATTTATACATTACCTATAAAACATGTTTTAAAGAGGATCCCTTACATACAATTATCAGTTGTCAAGAAATGTGCAATTTTTCTAATGGCGTTTCTTGTCTAAACTATCTCAACTTTAATTTTATTAATTTTATCTACAGGACCGTGCAACCATTTTAGCCACAATGGATAGTTTTTATTCCGTCTGTTAACTTCATACAAAATGGCAGTAAACAGGAAAAACCTCAGACAGATTCTTATCTGTACACTTATACACGATTTTTCAAGTTCCTCATCAGGTAGGTTGTTGGAAGCAGCTTTGAGAACTTGCCACAGTTCCTCTGTGAATTAATACTGCCCCAGTGTTTTTGTCTCCTCGTGTAACCCTATACTGACTGTATAATGTTGACATAAGGGCTCTTGTGAAGGCCAGACCATCTGTTGCAGGACTTCTTGTGTTTCTTGTGGTTAGAGATAGTTCTTTATGACACTGTAGGCTGCAAGTTTTGATATCAAAGATAAATTAGTAACCATCCAGTGAATTTAACGTTTTTAGGCAACAGACTTTTATCACAGATCCAAGAACAGTTGGCTAAGTGTTTGCAAACACTATTGACAAGTCATCAACTACTTGTTAAAGATGTACCTTTAGCCAACTTTTAATTTACCACTCCATCACTCGTGAGTTATGATTATATGTATGTAAAAGGTTTATTTTGACAAAATTGATTCCATCCCTTTAAATAACTGTTTTTAAGTTTGGGGGAACACGGTCTATTAGCCTACTTGATAACATCAAGCTTAATATAGCACTTTACCTATGAGAGAAATACATTTTATGCACTTTATTATGTCTTTAAATGTGTACACATAACACCACCCAGTCTCCCCCAAAGTTTCCTTACACAGAATCCACAAGAATCTAGTTTTTCAGGCTTCTTTCTCTGCTTTTCTCTTCTCAGCTGCCCCAGGCATGAGAATATAAAGTTCAGATGAAAAGAGGGGTGTTCTCTATTGGCTCATCTATTCACATGTCAGCGTGACAACTTAATTAATGTTACCTAGGGGTAAGAAGCTGAGACCCTGGAAGCTTGTGGCTTATGTACTTGTAGCTAAATTTCCATGGTGTAAATTTCAGGTTCTTATTAAAAGTCTCTCTTTTTGGCGGGCAAACTGTTAAAAGTTTGTGTAGAAAATCTGAACTGTTCTGTAGACTAAATGGTGCTAGACAGATTGTAGGATGATGTTTCAGTCCTAAGGATGTGAGTCATTTGATAAAAGAGTGAAAGGTCAGAGAGGAGAGGCTGTGTGTGAGCACAACGAGGTGTTGACAGCATAAAACATGAAGCGGGAATAAAGAAGTGAAAGGCAATGGACATTAACGAGCTCTATCAAACTGACCTGGGTCAAGCTGTAATCACTCACAGACCAAAATAACCACTGGATAGTGGAGTAGCAGTGAATATGGTTGTGGTGTTATGAGACTACTGGAAACAGCTGTGTGTCATGTTGGATAGTCAACCCTGTTATTATACATCAATCGGTCAAATAGTGTGTTTTTCAGTGTGTGAACCTCCCATGAATGAGTCAGACTGTATAGACGCTGTAGCAGTCTGGCTTATTTACAAGTGGATTAGCTGAGTACTATTGAAGCGGTCTGCATGCAAATATCCTGGCTGCTGCCAATATCCAGTAGTAAAAGTAGTGTAATGTCATGGCTTGTGAATAGAGCAACTGGGATTTGACAAACATGTATTATGTGCTCTCAAATATATTTCAGTTAAATTGGTATTTTCAACTGCCTGACATGTAAAGAAACGACTGGAAAGATGAATAAGTCAGTCAACAAACAGTCATTCATAAAGTTTAGTTTTAGATTAACTTTAGATTTGAGTATTTGCCAGACAAAATAAGAAAATAAGGTCAGATAAAAAGAAGACTGGACTGGAGTTTTTGTCACTTTTTTTTAAAATTGTGAATATTAAACAAATAGTCAAGAACATCCACAGTCACTCTTTTGAACGCAAGTCATATGATGGCCCATAGTAAGTTTCTTTGAAGTCTTTCCTTGAATTTAGTGCCAGCAGCCTTCCTGTCTGGGGCCTGGCATCAGGAAGTGGGGTGCCTGCTCAGTCAGGCAGAGGTAAACATGCCCTCTGAGGAAAAAGGAGGTAACATTCCTTAGATGGACTAGGGAGTGTTTGTCAGTGTTCAACTGACAAGAGAGCAAGGTTACTCACATGAAATGGATCCAAAGATACAGACACACATGTCAAAGTGAATGAAATGAAAGGAACAGATGAGCACAGTATGAGAGGGGATTAAACAGAGACAAAAAAAACGTAAAAAAGCATTTGACTTTATTTGTTTTGAGCTTTAAAAGTAATTTCACGTCCAAGACATTTGAAAGAAGAAAGAGCAGAGCAGCATGCCACACTGCAGCATCAAGAAAGCTGCTTTACTTTTTGCTCAACGTGAAGTTTGTCTCATCAAACGAGGAAGCAGACAAGTTAAACAGTGGTGGTGTCGTGCGCTGATCTCAGGTCAGCGCTGATGTTGATGACATCTGTTGGCTGCTGATAACTGCTTGGAATTTCACACGGATGAAGTGAAGTGTGTTTGCACATGTCTTTGTGTGTGTGCACGTACCAGTGTGTGTTTGTGCGATGTTTGCAAAGGGAGGGTGGCCATTTAGTTGCTCACTGGTACAGTGTCCACAGAACTTGTGAATGTGTCAGTGGGTGCAGGTGTGCAAAGAAAATGTGGAACAGGGAAGTGCTGAACAAGTACAAAAAGGGAGGGGATTGTAGGGTTGAGTGCTGCAGTAAGGACACTGCAGTAAATGCAAGCACACATGTGACAGAGGAGGTGAAGTATAGGTGACGATCTGTGCAGCCCTACATTGCCAAGCTTTTGTCCTTAAAATATGAAGCTGACTATCATGTTTTTTTTCTCTTGTGTCACTCTGACTTCCCTCTCTTAAACACCCCCCTCCATTTCTATCATTGACTGTCCTCCCCTACTCCTCTTCCTAAAACTCCCTGATCTGCTCCCAACTCCTTAATTTCAGAGGATGGGCCCAGTGTCCCGGTGCCTGAGGAGATGTCTCTGGGTCGGCTCCTGCGGCGTGCCTCCTCCAAAGCCTCCGACCTCCTGACCTTTAACCCCGGAGCAGGAGGCTCATCGTTACGCTCGGGCCTGGATGGCGAGATCATCTTCTCCAAAAATAATGTTTGTGTGCATCCTGCAGAGCCCCTGCCTGGCCTGGCTGAGCACCACCCAGGTTAGTGCGGGCTAATGTTTTCCAACTGTTATTCTTTGTGGTGTGAACACAGCTGCTGAGTGGACGATTCAGGCCATAAGGAACAGCTTTCCCTTCAGTTCTCACACTAATCTCACTAACGTTAAGGTTATTCTGAAAAGTTTCTAGTAAAGTAGTGACACTATCCCTAACTATCTTTCCATACATTAAGATAAAATTTATTTTTTTTTAATATACAGGGTAATTCATTCCATCTAGAAAATGCTATTTTACTAAGCAAGAAGAGGCAAGTTTGTGCGTGTTTCATCAATGAGAAAACAATTTGACCAAAAATCCTGAAAAAGGGACAATAATCAGCCCCTTACCACAAATACACAATAGAGTTCTTGTATATTTTTTTATGGAAAATGGCACAATACAATTTAATAAAGTCACTCTTACATCTGCTGCTGTAAACTGTATCTGTTAATATTCAAGAGTCCTCAGTCGTCATTTAAGACTTTATTTTAACTGTGTTTGTCATGAAAACTAATATCTTGTCATAACTTTCTCACCTCCCACCTCCCCTGTGATTCTGCTTTTGTCTGTGAGTGTAAGGCAGTTGCTCTTCCCCCATCTCTTTATGTTCTCATCTCTTCTCAGCTTTCATGTTTGTCTTAAACTTGTAACTGCCTGCTCCTCATTTAAAAAAAAAAAAAAAACGTTGTCCTTCCCTCTCGCATTACAAGATTTTTTCCCAACCTATTACTCGTAACTTCATTGTTCATTGTGGTTTATGTTGCCCCCTGCAGGTTACCTGTGTGTGCACGTGGAGAAGGATGAGAGTCTGGGTACCACTCTAATTCTGACCTGGGTGCCTAATTCACGCATCCAGAGGCAGGATGAGGAGGCGTTGCGCTACATCACGCCCGAGAGCTCCCCTGTACGCAGGAACGCACGCCGCCGAGGCAGACGGTAAGAAAAAGTCATTTCCAGTATTGTATAATGTACCTGAAAGCCACACTAAGGTAGAAGTACAGAAATTTTACCAAAAACTGACTTTGGTTGAAGCTCAATTCACCAACTAGAATGCTCACTTAAATGTCTTACTTACATACTTAAGTATGGCAAGAAAACTGTGAAAAGACTGTACCTATCTAATAAAAGTAAAAGTACAAGTACATGTTATTAAGAGAGAAGAACGTTAATAACTTTATTCAGCTCCTTCAAACATAGAGCCTGCAACAATCTTCATAGACGATGTCATGAGCCTGAACAAAAGCACAGAAGCTGTAATTTTTCCCCAAAACTTTTTTTTACTAAATTTCTGCTTCATATTGAGATTTTTTTTAAATTTTCTCCATCCATCCACCCTTTAAGATGGAGCTTACATCAACCCTCAAACATGGTTTTGATAATCTAAACAGTCACAGGTAGACTTAGAGTGAACCAGAGTGGTAGAGAAAACACCACATAAAAAAAAAGAAAAACTCAGTACTGATAATCCCAAAACACACTTAATTACAGTGGTGAAATATTAGTACTTCATTAGTCATTTCCTGAAATACTTGGATGCCTTTAAAGTAGTATGTGTATATGTGTCTTAGACCTGATAATGATAATGATAATTAATGAAACATGTAGTCACTGGTGGAAAAAACTTTTCTTATCACAGCTTACCATAGTTATTATAATAATACATATTTTAAATAACACTTAAACACACAGATGAAACGTGATTCTGGATAAAATGTGTAGTTATTCAGTCTTCAGTCCTGCATCTGTATTATTTGCTGATTGTGCATTAAACCAACCATCTCCTCCAGGCCCCACTCCCGTCCTCCAGCAGCTCAGGAGGAAGATGAGGATGAAGAGAGGAACATTACCAGCAGCACCTCCACAGACAGCCACAGCCTGGTGCTGGAGGCTGGAGCGGATGGGTCCTCACACCAGCAGCAGCTGCCCTCGGCTGGGGAGGAAGCGGACGAGGGCTCCTGTGAGCTGTCAGACGAAGTGAGCAGGGACAGCACCATGGGTTCTGACTCAGACACCTTCTCCTCCCCCTTCTGCTTGTCCCCCGTCAGTGAGGCGCTCTGTGAAAGTAGCGGCTCTGTCTTCCTGGACAACGAAACCAAGTTAGTAAGAGGCTGAGATAAACTTTGTTCATGGTCTTTGTTGTTTTTTACACGTGACAGAAATGCAATTATTCTTTGCCGTTCAGTGGTTGTAAATTAAATCTACAAACAGCTACACAGTCTTTGTTCTTTCCACATTTACATTAGTTCAGACATTTATAACCATTGTCATTAGTTGACCACAGCTGCTCTATTACATTTGTTAGCCTAAAACCAGAAAAATATATGTTGAAAAAAAATCCTCACCGCACATAGAAAGAAATACTAAAAAAAATACTCAGTGCATATAAGCTGCTATAAAAATTTAAATACCCAAAGGACTTGGCCTCACTGTCTGCAATTGTAACTACAGCTTTGTCTGCAGAGATACACAGTGTAAGTGGTTTGTAGTAAAGATTATAAGATGATTATGTTATAAATCCTCTGAGTACACTGTCAAATAATGTAAGATTGTGGTTTGTTGTGTTTTTTTTTTTTTTTTTTTTTTTTAGAATGAGGTAGAGACCTACAATTATATTACAAATTTAGACACATCTCAGATAATATGGTCAGTAAATGCATCACCACATTTCTCTCTCTGAAGACTGGACATGCTTCCTCCTTTAATCATTTTTTTATCTGAGAAATCTTGAATGACATGCTGGAATATCCTATTGTAGCACAGTACAAAACTCACTATAAAATAGATGAATTGGTTACCCTAATCTGCCACAAGGTGGAGCCAAAAAGAAAAGAATTGACTGTATAAGGTATAGTTTACACTTTTAAACCACATGGTGGCTTACTGCACCACAACTGAATGTGAAAAGCAGGTAGAAGACTTCAGAGGGAGGGGGGGTGGTGGTGGTGAAACGTTATCAGCCTTCAAAATGGGTTCACTTATTTTAAGCAGCTTTCAATCTAAATGTTTTATAATGTCACAGATGGCCCAGAATAATTCCCCAAATCCTACAAACCCAAAACCTCAGCGCTCCCAGAGCCTGTTCTCTAATCAAGGGAGCCATCTGGACAGTGACTGTGTTGCTGTTCGGACCTCACGGCCGTTTGACTTTATGATTCCCTCCGTGGTCGTTTCCTCACGCAGCTATTTGGCCTGACATGTTGCCCAGAATGTGTGAGCCTGTGTCAGTGTGAGTCGAGCAGAGTGAGAGAGTGAGTCAGTGTGTGTTTAAGCTTTTTTAACCACTCTCAGACCCCAGCTTGCTGTAAGTACAGTCAGTGTGTGACTTGGCAGCGCTCTCTGCTTCACAGCTTCTAACCTTTACTCTGTCCTTCTCTTTCTTGTCTCCTCTGTGCTTCCCTCTCTGTTACTGTCTGTCTTCTCTCTCTGGCACTCACATCTATCCTCAACTTTGCCTGTTTTCCCTTTCCCCTGTCAGTTTCTCCCTCTGTCTCTCTATCTGTCCATTCCTTCCACTCTTTAATATTTCAAATTTTCCTCTCGGTCATTCTGTGTTTTTCTCAATATTGTTTCTTTCGGTGTTGCCCACCTCTCAAATATCTTGCCCTCCTCCCCTTCTCTTCCTAAAGTCTGTGTGAAGCCCTTTGATTCCCAGTGCTCCCGGGGTTGTTGTGCTGGGCTGAATGTCAGCTCTCCGGATTAGAGGACTGAAGAGAGCGGAGCAGCAGCCAAAACCCTGGAACCCACTCAATCTCTCTTTCTCTCTCTCTTGCTTTAATTGACACTGTTAAGGGGCCAGGAACTGGAAACATGTCACTTGGAATCATTCAAAGAGAAAGAAACGCGTATGGGAGTGCGAGAGCGGATGAAAGGGTGTGGGGGTGGTGGTGGTGGTGGTAGAGAAGAGTGGTGGGAGAGAGTGAAAAAGAGAAATCCACAGCAATCTCTGTCAAACTTCTTAACAAGTTTCTTCAAAGTTTAACAGTAGTTCATTAAACCGCTCTTGACTGTCAATGTGCACTGCCTTCTTGGGGCTTTACTAGCAGTGAGCTTTACGTATTTTATTGTTTTACCAAGATTTAATCAAAAGAGAAGATCTAATTTAGTCTAATTGAGTTTAAAACAAGAAAAAAATGTAAAAAATATATATATATATATATATATATATATTACAACAAAAACATTTGTTTCTAAAGTAATTTAAATTAAATTAAGATTTAAGTACATTTGTATCTGAATGAAGGAAACTTCTCACATTTATCTTCCAATCTCTTATGCAAGTCCTGACCCTCTTTCTAGAGGAGGTCTAGTGTGTATGAAGTTTTGGAAAGGAGCACATACATGTGTGTCTCATAGATTCTGGGTTTCTGGGAGATTCTACCACATGATGAATACATTTCTCCAAAATGTACAGACCACTTTCCAGTGTGTTGTCGCCCGAACTCGCACCACCCTCTTTACCATCGCCTTCCCTCACCTCTCTGCTCCTTCCAGGGATTAGCTGAAGGGTCTAAGAGTCCCTGGAGAAACTGCAGCACTTGATGTTGGTTCTCAGGGTGACCTGGCAGCACCTTCCCCTTGGGGTAAGAGGGAGGTGTTACAAAGGGCCTCGTGGCAGTCTGATCTTACCACTGGCCTGGTGGGACATGCTGGTTACAGGAGTCTTGCTCCATAAAAACATCTTGTTTACATAAATGTACTCTGTGTACAGTTTATATTCTGGCTTCTGCCCACATTTGCTGCCTACAGCACATGAAGAGAATCAGGCTGTTCACATACACAGGCAGACGTTTCAATGCGTTTCAATGCTTCAATGCAGCAATCCCCTCTTTTTTTGAATGCAGAGAAATATGCAAAAATATTTTTGCATATGCACTTTAAGCATGCAAAAAGGATGAAGGAAACATCTGCTGTAAATCAGCTCACCGGCGTTTTAACACCCTGAGCTTGACAGTCACTGATGTTATGAAGAAGCAAGTTCAGTAGTCCTTTAAAAGAGCTTCTTCACATTTCAGATTGCTTAACTGTTTTACCAGAGCCCTCTGTTTCTCTCTTCCAGTCTCCTTGTGTTCCACAGTCTGGTTTGTGGCGTGATACATGAGACAGAGAGCAGTAAATCACCAGATAGCAGAGGAAACTGTGCAGCTTGGATTGATCAGCTGTGTTATTTTCCCATCTGCTAACAGGGAAATGATTAGCCAGACATGATTGATTCAGGGTGTAATAGATTAAACCTGGTCTGCCTCCCTCGTACCAGTGTGCCACTTGTGTTTGCCTGTAAAACAGCAATATAAATAGAAAATTGTTTTTTAAGTGAAAAAAGATGCAATTTTACTAAAGGGCATCTTTTAATTTACACATTTATCAAAACCATAAAGGAAAGTTTTTTTTTTTTCATATCGGAGATGAATTAAACAAAAAATTCAAACTAAATTACCTAAATATATATATATATATATATATATATATATATATATATATATATATATAAACATTAAAAGTATTTTAGAATAAAAGTTTTTTTCATTGTAAGTGATGCAGAAACAACTTCATTTAGACGTCTCGTTCTCAAATGTCAGCTGGTTTAACGCGTCTCCGTGTTGGTCTGTTTCTCAGCATAAGCATGTCTAGAGACGTGTTTGAGAGTGCATTGTGGTCATTAGCTATGGTCCATTCACTTGTGCGTGCTTTGTGTATGTGTGCATGTGTGTGTGTAAAGAGACAAAGACATTTAACATGCCAGCCAGTCAGAGATTCTTATAATTGAAGAGCTTGTGTGTGTTTGTCAGGGTGAAGTGTACTACATTTTTGTGATGGTATGTACAGATTTGTCTGTTTTTTGTGTTGGTGTGTGTGTGTGTTTGTGTGCATGTATGAATGGTGAGACCATGTATGACTTTGTGCTTGTATATCAACTCCTGCACCAGAGGAACCCTCGGCTCAGGTTTCAGTGCCGGGAACAACATGCTGGCCGTGGGGGAATGACAGGGAAAAATTGGACAGCAGACAGTGTGATTTGTGTGTGTAGATTTCCTTGTGTGTGTGTGTGTGTGTGTGTCTGTATCTGTGTGTGCACGTGTATGTCTGTGTGTGTGCGTGCGTGCATGAGTGTGCACATGTGCATGTGTGTGTGTGTCCTCAGAAGCCTCCATGCATTCCTCCCATTCTCAGCCTCTTGACGGAACCATATTGAGACACAAAACAACAGGGCAGAACTGAGCTTGGAATAAGCCTATATGTTTGCACAATTATCAGTGGCTAAACACCACTGGAGACTGTCCACTGTCCACATGATATTTATTATGTTATTATTAAAGACCCACACAGACGAATAGCTCTGTATGTGAATGGGAAACACAAGAAAGGAGAAAGGGGAGACATTTTTGTGCAGAATGGGATAAACAACATCTGAAATCTCACTCCTTTGATTTCATGGAAAACATGACTCAGTCCCCTTTAGTGCAATTAAACTCCAAGAAATAACCTCTGACATCCAAATTCATTTCATCAACATTTCTTCAACTCCTTTGCTTTTTTTTTTTTTTTAAAAATTTGTTTGTTTTTTAGAGAGCTGTGTGAGGAGTCTATGAACCACTCAGCCAGCTCCGCCTCCAGCCTGGATAGCCACGCCCCGTCCGACAGCAGCGGCCAGTCGCACGGCGCTCGGTGGGAGGAGCAACAGAAGGTTCTGGCTCTGGAGCAGTTGTGCGGAGTTTTCAGGGTGGACCTGGGTCACATGAGGTCACTGAGACTCTTCTTCAGGTCAGCCGGGTGTGCGAAAGGTCACAGGGAGGTCATGAGAGATCGCTACTGTGCATTGTCTCACACTGTCTTGTCTTAGGAAATGTTGGTTTGTTTTATGATCATCATCAGAAAACATTAGAAATAAGAAAAAAAAGAAAATTCATTTAAGTAGATCGTGTATATTTTACTACATTATTTTTTGTTCTTGTTGTGTTGCCGCAGTGATGAGGCTTGTACCAGTGGCCAGCTGGTGATAGCTAGCAGAGAGAGCCAATATAAGATCCTACACTTCCATCATGCTGGCTTGGATAAGCTGGCTGAGGTCTTCCAACAGTGGAAGTGCTGCAGGGAAACTCAACTTAAAGACCAGGTCAGATTCAAAATCCTCTTTGGCATCTAGTTTTATGGGGAGAACAAAGACAGTTTTTAAGTCTCTTTGGCCTGTTTTCTTTTCACATTTTGGTTCTGTGCCCAGTTGATTTTGTGTCTCTCCCTTTCAGGTATCGGATGAAAAATCCTGCATGCAGTTTTCCATCCAGAGGCCCACCCTACCATCAACAGAGACCCACCCAGAGGAGAAGCTTTATCGACGGCTAGATGTCACCACCTGGCTCCGTCATCTCAACCACACCGGGCAGGTAGAGGAGGAATATAAGCTACGCAAGGTATGTGTGTGATATGCTGTCAGATACATGCACATCAATTGCCCTTTGTTGCTGTCTATATGGTCAGGCCTCACAGTTCCTTCTGGTTTCTGTATAATCACACAAAAATGAATGTCATCTTGAAAGTAAACCACACAGTGTATGACTTTCAGGTTGAATCAGCAGCCCCGCTCTGTAAATTATGAGAGAGTTGACTGTGGACAATGTCCTCCTCATATGAGTTCTCTGGGACTGACTCACTTGAAGGTTCCCCATCTTACAGAAATGACTCAGTGGCAGTTAGACTGTGACCAAGACATTTTCTCAGTAAACACAAAGAAACACACATGCAGAAAAAAAACAGTACTGATTTTACTGGACATGCAAATAAATGTGTTTTGTTTGTTTTGTTTTTTTCTATGTAGGTTTTGTTTTTGCAGATTTTAGGTTTCAGTTTTGCAGAGTTTGCAACACTCATGATATAATACATCTTCTGTTGTGATCGCAGGGTGTTTCCGGTATCTTCTAAACCACTATGTGAAAATCTTGTTTGCATACATTGCGGTATTTTCTCACAGTTATCTATTAGAAGTCATCTCTCACTGTGCTCACCCTGTTTGCCCTCTGAACATTTGAGAAAGGTCTCTTTGTGCCTGCTGTGTTTTTTTTTTTTCACCTCCCACTCTTTACCAGGCCATCTTCTTCGGCGGTATTGACCCAACCATCCGTGGTGAGGTGTGGCCCTTCCTGCTGCACTACTACAGCTACGACTCCACTTCCCAGGAGAGGGAGGCCTGGAGACTGCAGAAACGCACCCACTACCACGACATCCAGCAAAGGAGGTGGGGAACAGACGGAAAGAAATGGATACATGTATGTCTGTTGGCAGGAAATATTAGGATTTCTTGGCTGCAGATAACATCTGTGCCACAAAATGAGAATCAAGTGACAAGCGAAAAATTATTCCAAGGTTTATTTGATGTGACAGAAATGAGCTGCTTGAAAAACCGACCGGTATTCTTGACACCATGAAATGGCAAATAAATCGTCACATGGCTGCAGTATCGGCTGCCAAATGCTCAGTGAGTCAAACATTAAACCATATGTGAGTCTATTGTGGCTTTTCATCGCCGGCGCTGAGCAATCAATAGGCACAATCAGGGAAGTGTTAAGGGGAGGTGTTGGGTGTGAAATAAAAGGTCTCTGGAGAAAAAACATGTCAGCGCTCATCAGATCATACTCTCTCATCAAACACAGCTCTGGTACGCACAGAAAAACACATGCACACGCAATACACACTGAAGCACATCCATTCATGAGTCTTTATTTTTCTCCACCCCTCCACCAAAAGGCTGAGTGTCACATATTGTCACACGTTGTGCCACTCTGACTTTAATGAAGATGATAATTGGACTGGTTTCATCCGTATGGCCTATTAACATTTTGAGTACCTCAGAAGGTCTTATTGAAGTCAGATAATTAGAGCCCTTGTTCTGACTGATATGGATTCCTTCAAGACCATTTGACTAGAGCAGCCTCCGGGGCCACTAGTTGATCATTAGGAGCAAGGCCACATGTCTGTGGTTTTGCTCCTTGACTCCTCAGCTTCTGTACTTCCTGCAGTTTTGATTACTGAGCAGATAGAAATGAAAGCAATGCAGCTGTGTCAAGTGAATAGACTTCAAACTAACCAAAGGCAGGATTGCTGCAGACGTATGTCAGCGGGCAAACAATGAACAGAATGTGTTAGTGACAGAAGAATATTGTGGAGGAAAAAAAAGCTGCTTAAAAGACAGCCTTCAGATGAGACCACCTCTCTGTTTTTTATGTATTTAAATTGATATATTGGGTTTTCATATTTTTATCCATAATAGATTAGAACAAAAAGCCACAACATCTATATAGTTAATTAGTTCTGATTAGTTAGTTCACCATACTGTCATACACATCTAGACAGTTCTACTATTTTTTTTGAGCAGATGGACCATTTTCACTTTTTCTATGTCTTTGTCATGAGTACACATTCATATATCAGAGCTGCAGCTCATTATTTTGATAATCACTTATTTTTTCAAATGTTCAATTCAGAAAGTATCTCAAAATGTCCAGGATAACTACTTCAGTTATCTTGTTTTCTGCAGCAGCCCAAAACCCAAAGATTCATTCCATTGTTCAGTTGCATGAAACAGACAAAATGAGTTTCTGCTTGAAAATTGCCTGAAATGATTAAATGGGTATCAAAATGATCTGATCTGATCTAATCTTCTTTTATTGTGTTTTCATATTTGATGTTGATTTTATTATTCTACTGATAGTGCTCTGTGCTATTTTATTTCTGTATTTCTTGATACTTGATTTTCTGTTTTTGAAAACAACCTTAGGTTACTAATGCTGTGGTATGTGGTTATAGGTTCATGCTATATACATGTCCTTGTAATAATAATAATACTAACACTAATAATACCAATTAATTATAGGCTAATAGATTAAAAATAGGCTGTTATTACAGGGCAGTGGTGGTGCTTAAAATGCAGATGTTCCTACTTATTATTCCTTTGTAAGCACTACTGTATTTTATGTTATATCTGCCAGCCTCAGAAATGAAAAGTGTGGAAAACATGCGCTGAACTCCAGAGTAGCATACTCCAGAGAGAGAACAATAGAAAGGTGGCCGGGGAGGGCCCACTGACACAAACACACGGCACTGAAACTAAACAGTTGCGTGGCGTTGCATCAGGTGCGCGCTCATTATTCCTGGTGGAGCCACATGGAAAACAAACAGTGTTAATTAAATCCCCTCTGCTTGTTAGGACTTGAGTACATTAGTGTCATACACAGAGTACATTGTTAATATAGTTCCTAACATTTAGAGGGATGGTTGGGGGTTTTATCAATGTGGTATTATTCTCAGTGGAGCACTTGATGGTGAAATATCCCTTCAGTCCTCAGCCAGCCCAACCCCACATTTTATAGTTTGTTTGCTGAGTGTTAGTTTTTACACCAGAGTAACATCTAAGGTAAAACAAAAAAAACAAAAACATAATGTTTTAATTTTTTTGTCCTAATTACCAGATGATTCCTTTAAGACTGTAGAGAAAAAAAATTGTTAAACTCACTGTCTCTGTTTTTTTTTTTAATCCATCATAACCAAACTAAACCAAATCAACTAGGTATCTAATGTTTGCATGTCTGGTACATGTTTGGTACTTGTGTGTTTCCTCAGATTGTCCATGAGCCCAGAGGAGCACAGTGAGTTCTGGAGAAAGGTCCAGTTCACGGTAGATAAAGATGTGGTGAGAACGGACCGCAGCAACCACTTTTTCAGAGGAGAGAATAACCCCAATGTGGAGATTATGAGGTTAGATTCTCCTCTGTTTTTTTTCCTCATTTCTGATCTTTATCTCTGTCGCCTTCGTCCTCTCCCTCTGTCCTCTTCTGTCAAACTGTCCTAATCACTGTCGTTCCTCAGCCCAGCGTACAGGCGTACCTATTCATTTCATATTCCGAACTCTGGGGGAGCCGCAAATGAGTTTCATGCTTTATTGACTCTGACTAAGCCGTCTGAGCACTTTTGATGCATACTCAGAGCTAATGGCTTTCTAAACGAGGAGCAAGAGGATTTAAATAGCATATTAGTTTAGTGACTCTCATAGAGGCTCCTGGTATTTGTCTAGGTATTATGTCTTATGCTGTGTCTGGGGTGGTGCAATTTCAGCACTACACATGTCCAAATGCAGAGTACCTAGCTCATGCTTCCTCTGTTATCTCACATCTATTGTACTGATATGTGACAGATAAGTTTCTGTGGGTCACGTGGTTTGAGTGTTTGATTGAACTGAATATGCTGGCAGCCTGTTATCATTTCTCTGAGCTGTAAGACAATGTTAAAGCCTATGCATTTTCTTCTTTGTTACTAAAGCTCTAGAACGAACCTTTTGTTTGGAATGCATGGTTGCTACTTGACTTTTTAGTAGACATGAAAAAAAAGAATAACATTAATAATAAGAAAGATAATTAATTATCTCCCTGGTTACCAGACAAGTTGGCATAGAAACTGTTAACCAAGGCTTGTCCTGTTATTTTTTTTCTGGGTATTACCAGAGAGGCTGAAAACACACGTTGGATCATTCAGGGTGTTTGGGTGGGACCGTACTTTTCAGTGGTTTGGCTGAGCTGTAAGATCATTTCTGTGAAGAAAGCCCCAAATTAAAATGCGTTTGATGCCATGTTGCTTAATCACATCAAAGTGGTTTTCTGCCGATGCGGTACCTCAGCACTAAAGGTGTCTGTGGGTCTTTCTGCCCTCAGACGGATTCTGCTCAACTATGCAGTGTTTAATCCAGACATGGGCTACTGCCAGGGCATGTCTGACCTGGTGGCCCCCCTGCTCACTGAGATCCAGGATGAAAGCGACACTTTCTGGTGCTTTGTTGGCCTCATGGAGAACACAATCTTCATCAGCTCCCCTCGGGATGAGGACATGGAGAGGCAGCTGGTAGGATGCTTCTCTGTGGCTTTTTGGTTGATGTAAGGATTCATATGTGGGTGCCAGTATACTCGATCAGAAGTGCATGTCACCAAGTGTTTGATTGTGATTGTAAGATGTTGTGAACCCTCTCTGACCTGTCTACAGATGTACTTAAGGGAGCTACTGCGTCTCATGTTGCCCCGCTTCCACCAGCACCTGACCAGGCTCGGGGAGGACGGCCTCCAACTCCTCTTCTGCCACCGCTGGATTCTGCTCTGCTTCAAACGAGAGTTCCCCGACACTGAGGCTCTGCGCATGTGGGAGGCCTGTTGGGCACACTACCAGGTCAGTGCAAAGTCTGCGCAGCCCTTTTGCATACACCAGTTTGAACAGAAAAAATTTGCATATTTGAGTTCACATAGGTGTGTGGCTGTATTCTGTGTCACTGCAGCATCAAGTATTTGATGTTATTTCAGGACACAAGAAGAAATGAATTCTTAAACCACAGAGAGATGGTATTACTCATTTAAAACCTGTCACCACAGACTATTGTAATCCTTCTGAAATCCCTTTAAAATGTCATAGTACCAAACTGTTAACATAAATTAACGTCATGTACTTTTTAAAGCAGGTCAGTTTGTTTCACTTTTAAACCTCAAACTGATGCAATACACATTTCTGCCTCCCCGTTGTGTCATGTTCACTGCCAGCAAAAAGAGTTTAACACCTCTCCTTGCTGAGGCGGGATCAAATATCAGTCTCTCTCCGTCTTTGCTGTTCTGTACCATCTGTTCAGACTCTGAGCGACATTCTGATCTCGAGCTACAGGTGGTGATGGAAGAGATAACAGAGTGAAATCTGGGTGTAGACAGTTGAATGTCATACACTAGATCAGCCAAAAACATTTTTTTTTTGATTCATATCTGATTTTTCTTTGAAAGAAAAGCATCAAGTATTATTGAATAATGTTACAATCTTGGTTACGTTTCAACCAGTTGACCCTTTGTGATGTATTGTTGCTCAGTGCGGTTTAAAAGGAACATGTTGGCTTTTTCTTGATAAAATTCATACTTCTGTACTAAAACATGGGGTGAAATATAATTCTTTAATACCAGTGATGAAAGGTGATCAGTGCAGAGTAAAGTTAAGTACAAAATATAAACACTCAATTCACTCCACATTTTTCAACTTACATTTAAATTACTAATTAATGATTATTATTATTCATATTATTCATATTATTATTATTATTATTATTATTATTATTATAGACGGACTATTTCCACCTGTTCCTGTGTGTGGCCATCATTGTCCTCTACGGGGAGGATGTAACAGAGCAGCAACTCGCCACCGACCAAATGTTGCTCCACTTCAGCAACCTCTCCATGCACATGAATGGAGAGCTGGTGCTACGCAAGGTATCAAGGTGTTTCAGTTATTTATTTCATTTGCTTATTTTTATTGTAATGTCCTGACATGTCCTGATTTATTCCGCATCTCTGTAGAACCTAAGTACACGGGTCCATTTTAAAATATCAGAAAATTCGATTGCATCGCTCTGTATTTAATTAACAAGTGTTTGCACCAAGTGTCCCTGTTCAGCGCTGCAGCAAAGTAGCTGATATACTGTAACCTGCTCACAGAGGCCTTGAGGTGCTAAATGGTATGCTGTCATGCCATGCAGAGGATTTATGATCTGCATCCCTGCTCCCGTGCCTGCTTCCTCATGTTTATGGATGTTGTGTTAGTACTGCTGCAACCTGGCAGTGAGGTCATGTTAGCATGCAGAACGCATAGGCCGTTTTGTTGTTGCCTGAGATTTTGCAACCAGCTTTTAGCTTAAGGTAACACAGCACAATCCTGACCTTGACGTTGAGTGTTTTGTTTTCTTCTAGCTGAAAGTCAAAGCTATTGATGTATGTTAATGTTTTAATCCACTAAGTCTGATACCTGCAGTTAACTGTTTTGTGTTCACTTGTTTCTTGTCAGTCCAAAGCTCCTTTCACTCTTCCACATTTAGCTACTTTAGTTCATCCTGCTACTTTCATCTTGCTCTCCCAGGCTCGCAGCCTCCTCTACCAGTTCCGCCTCCTACCCAGGATCCCTTGCAGCCTACATGACCTTTGTAAACTGTGTGGCCCAGGGATGTGGGACAGCCGCTACATCCCCACTGTGGAGTGTTCGGGTGAACACCCAGACTCACAGAGCTGCCCCTATGGAGGCACATCCACCCCTCAACCTTCCTCACCCTCCCCGTCCACCACACCCTCGCCTTCTCCAAACCCGACCCCCACACCTCCACTTGAGGGCAAGAAAGGATCCAAAACTCGGGATATTTTCACTTTCCGGAAACAGTCCTGAGGTGGAGATAATGGGGAGCTTTTGCTGGTCTTGGCTCATGTTTTGTAGCGCAAAGGTTTGGATCCAGCTGCTGGATTCCTAAATTATTTGCTGCCCTCTGACTCCACAGTTCCTGCTTCTGGCTCGACTATCTTAATGAGGATTTTTTTCGTCACTTGATCCTTAAATGTGGGGCATTGTGGAACACTGCCTTACCCGAATGTTATTTACAAAGTTCAGTATCTCATGAATCTGCAATGAGGGTGGTTTGCTGTTGGACAGGCTGGAGGTCAAAAGCTGCTTTCCTCTTGGAGCAGGACAGACAATCACCAGCCACTATGTTGGTCTGGAGCTACTTCAGGTTATCATCTGCTGCTTGCTTGGCATACTTCCACAGGCTTTGTGGGCAGGGGGTCACATCAGGGTCTGAAGCAACCGACCTGAATTCTCTCTGACTCTGACTGTGGGTCAAATGAAACTGGAGATTCATTCACGGGACTTGAACCAGAACTTTAAAAGTGTTCCTGTTTTCTCACAATGGAATATTTGTGTGAATATCAAATTTCATGTGCATATCTCAAGACTGAACAGGACATTTTTAACATGAAATCCAATCCTCAACGCTGACAAAGAAATGTTAACACAGAAATAGAATGATAAAAAAAACTACTGGTACATTTGAGTTTAGTTTAATTTCATTTTTTTCAACAAGTGAATGTTTGCATTTATATCAGCAGTTACAAAATATTTAGCAATATTATATCCTTGCATGAATGATTCTTTCCATTTATAGGGCACAATATTTTTGTTGGAAAACACGTGAGCCCCGAACAGAGGTAAGAATGTGTTTACATGACAAACACTCGCATCGTGATAGGGCTCCGCATATTTCCTCATCAGATTGTGGTAAGGAACATTCTCACAAATTCTCACAGTGAAAATAGGGTTTCCTGAGAAACAGGAGGAAGCTAAGCATATGTTTCCTTCTGATAGTCAGTCACAGATGTTCATGTTACCTGTCAAGCAATAGGAGCTTCACCATTTACATCACAAGGTATGAAATGGGATCCCTGTCTGGAGGACTTGGATGCATATGACAGCACAGTCTGCCAAAGAGAGATCATATTTTATCTTGACAGTGAAATTGATGGCCTTTCTGTTTTTACTTGAAGTTTTGTCTTCTGTGTTGAACAATGTTTAGCCAGGGTTTTGAAAAATTGTCAACACAATTTGTTTTTTTTTTCCCCCGGCGTCATCTCCACGCTCACCCGAAAATTAATGACAACACACCATCAACACTAAGAATCAGTCCACATGAATGTATTTGTTTATTGCTTCTTCTCACTCGACTACAACAGTGTGAAACTGTTGGACGTATGCATGGATGTGTGCATGAGTGTGTGTATAAACTGGAGTGACCTCTAAACATCTGGTAATGAGTTGGAGAACAGCCGTAGAGGGCCTCCCCTCTGACCAGTCTCTTTAATTATAGCAGTCATCATGGGGAGACGCAGGGAGAGTAAAGAAGAAAGAAAAAGCTGGCTGTTTGGACTCCTCAGAGGGAAAAAAACAGAGAACACAAGAGAGATGGGGAGGAAAGGGACAATTTAGGCATCATATAAGGGTATGAGGTGATTTGCATTTTGCCTCTGTGATATGCAAGTCCCAGATGTAACGATGGCACATGGAGGATTTCCTCCTGAGAGTTGTGAGTGACATTCCTGGGGGGTGAAGACATCTTCAAATTGGTGCTAAAATGTAACATTACGACCCTCCTTCGCCACCTCTCTCTCTGTCTCTCTCTCTCTGTCTCTCTCTCTCTCTGTTGGTCTCTAGCACTCTCACTCAGCAGGCAGCAGTCTCTGTGAATGACATTCATAACTGCTCCTTTTCCCTGTTACTTATCACGTGCAGCCGCTCACTGGAAATGCCTGCGGAGATTCGATGATTGGGCTGCTGCATTGAAATGAGCTAAGTCAGAGATGCACAATAGGATAATCAGACTGTGTGTGTCTGTGTGAGTATGTGTGTGTGTGTCTGTGTGTGCGTGCGTGTGTGTTTCTGGTCTCATGGTTTAAGTCTTCAAAGAAATCACATTGCACAGACACTAAGTCACAAGTTTAATTAATGACTGCTCCTATTTAAAGGAGTTGTGACCATTCAACACTGAATGTACAATGTTGCTGTTAAGCTCTGTGATATGTTGCTGTATTACTGTAAACATCACAGAAAAAAGAGCCTATTCTTATTCTTGGTATTAATAATAAAAAATACAGTCATTCTTTCATGAAACATCTCTAGAAAAGGTTTTACAATACCATCACCGATACTTTTTTGTCAATAAACACTGCTTAAATAAGACTCTGTATTTATTGTATTTTTATGTGAATATAAGCAGATTATTATCATTATTATAAAATATTATAAATCCTAAAAAAACATTGACTAATGGAGGGAATTATTATTTTTTGCAATTTAATTTATATATATATATTAAAAAAACACTTATGTACACAAATATGCGAAAACACAGACAAGACGAAGACAAAGGGGACTTGACAACTAAAGGCACTGAGGTAAGAGAACTAGCGACAAGATGTTGATCTTAAAACATGTTTTTCAGCGACTGAGCCGCGCTACACTTTCATTAGCACCATTGATCCAAGCTGTTGAAAACTCCATATATATGACGTCCAAAAAGGAAAGGGCCCAGGATTTGATAGTTAGAGAATGAGGTTGTTTCCAGCGAGTTGCAATCATTTTCTTGGCTGCTATTCAGTCGAGTCCATGACATGCTTTTTAAATTTAGAAATGTTGAAAAATGACAAATCATTCAGGATCAGCACACATAGTTACAGGCACCGTTTCATGTATGATCAGACAGTTTGGATGCGACTTTGACCCAGAATTGTCCGATAGGAGGCCAGTGCCAAAACATGTGAATGAATGTACCCTGAGCTTTCAATGAGCATAGATCACAAAATGGTTCATTAATAATTTGTATGTGATGAAGTTTAACAGGGGTAATATATGTCGTGTGTAGGAAATTAAGGTGAATTTTCTGATGATCTGGATTCTGAGACACTTCTATAATGCTGAACCAGAGACAATAATTTCAAATTATTCAGGTATCATGGTAAATACAGATCTAGATTATGAAACGCATTGCAAATCTAAATAAGATAGAATTGCTATTTAAATGTGGTAATACCTTTGTTATATCCACAAAACAATAATAGTATTAATCCTATAGGGATCTATGTGGTCATCGATACTGTGTAAACATATTTGTCTTCTTCTTTTCTGTTATTATGGCAGTTTGTCCCTGATGCAAATTTGCCCTAAAATAGAATTAGCATTGTTTCTTGTCAGTGATTTTAAGGTCAGTGATGACTTCATCATCTAACTGTTAACTAGAGCATCAAAACCTGATGACAGTATGATGGTAGAAACAGAGAACTGTCCTCTGTATTTTTAAGGGATTGTAATGTTGGCACCTCTGTCACAAAGACTGAATCACTTCCTATTTTATTATTTCCTTCATCATAAGAGAAGTTTCTGAAAGCACGCTGTCAGAAAATGTGTTCTTTCTTGTCATCAAATGGACAATAGATCACTGATGTTTGCTTCTGGACCCTAGGAGTAGTGTTAGCAGCGTGACTAACGAGAAAGAAACAATCACAAAAAAACCCTGATCTCTGTGGTGTGATAAAAGATGGGTAAAACACCTGGATGTTTGTTAGGAATTCTCTTCATAGTTGTGGTCACTGGGGTAAATCCATGAAGTTATTTTCAGTGAGTAAGACCAGGACTGAATGAGTCACAAATTGCTTAATCTGTCAAGTCAATGCCGCTCTGAGTTTCATGTTTTTTCTATCACTCTTTGTATTTGCCTTCCTTGTTTCACTGGCTTCCATTTTCACTTCCTACAGAAATTTACCCATAGCTGTTGGGGGGGAAACAAAGTGATGTATACAAAAAGGCAAAAAAGTTTCCTATAGTCACTTTTAAGACTTTTTACATTGGGATGTTGAGTCATAGAGCTCAGTCAAAACACAAAATTACCACAAGAACATGCAAAACAATCTTAAAGAGGCAGAAAATGACCACAAAGTGATGCAAAAAGACCAAAGAGGTATAACGTGACCATAAAGCCTCTTTGTGTCTTGGATCATTTGAGGGGCTGTTTGTGCCCTCAGGCCCATTTTCTCATAATTCTGTCCATTATGAGAAAATGGGATCTATTTAAACATAGGACAGTTTGACATGATTCCATTTTGGTCACAAAAGTTCAAACCGTGAAAACAGTTTACTAACATTATCCACCATGTGTTTATTGGTTTAACATTTAACTAAAAATAATTCACATGTCTCAAATAATATCTGGCGCTGTGACCTAGTACAAGACACTCTGACATTCATGCAGTTACATAAGTGGCTGACAACATTTAAAGTAATATGTTATACAAATATATAACTGTATGAAATGTGTTTCTTAAGAGAGTGCAGCGAGAAGCCAACTTCCTGAAATTGTTTAGGTCTTACATCAATGACTGGAGGCACCTGAAGCAAGAGAGGAAAACACCCCTGTGTTCGTGCAAAGCTAATTAATCTACCCAGACGACCACATGTCATTCCACTTTTTTTCTTCCTTAAAGAAATACTGTTGCACACACTATGCACATGAACTACAGACACAACTTTGGGAATGAACTTGAATCCTGCAAATAATGAAGACAAATTTTTCTAGTCTCTCCCTTAATCAAGCACTATTTATTTAAGGCCGGTCTTTTTCTAATTCTCCTCTGCAGTGTATCGTGATTTATCTTTCAACCTGCTACACTGATTCTATTTTTTTTTTTTTTTAATGTCACATTTTCATCAATTTCATTTCTTTTTGCTGCTGCACTAACTTCTGCTAGTCTGGAAAACAAAACAAAACACTGGTTTCACTTGCAAAGTATAATTTTCAAGCCTTGTCTAGATTTGGGGTTTTCAGCCACTAAAAGAATGTTCAGACAGACCAGGAAACACAACCCTCCCAAAAGAAGTCGAATACAGTTTCAGTTGCACGTTTTGTTTTACTATCTACATGTCAGGAATACACCTGACCAGAGATAGTTTTCCGAAGCAAAGCACTGACACACTTATGTTGCCTTAACCAGTTATGATATATGTAAGATTTTGTTCAGTTTGCTGTCTTTGCCGTGCAGAGATGAAAAGCAAAGAGGAGGAGGTGTGAATTCTGCCTCACAGGGGATTTCCTTTCCAGTTTTCTGACAAACAATACAAGGCCTCCCATGAGAAACAACAGTAGAGGCATACGGCGCATTTCCCAGAGTTTAACCCTAAACGATGTTGCTCAGTCTTATCAGCCTCTGCTGTTCGTTGCGGCTGCTTGTGTGCATGTCTGATGGCTCAGGCATTCACCAGCCGATCAACTGACGGCCACGGACAGCTGTGGAGATAACATCACACACTGTCGTTAGGTGGTTGCTTCCTTGAAAACGAGAGGAAAGACTCGGGCTGACAGTCATCTTTGGGGAATAACTGCGGTGGCGCAGGTATTTTGATTTAGTCACTCAGAGTGCACTTCCAAGAAAACATTATCAACCATTTACCTCTGAAAGACTCAAACACATTATGAATGGATTTTTTTTGGCTTGGGTAAACACAGTTCCACACCATCGGATGACTAAACAGTCAGAGGTTTTCTAATCCCAAGTGAAGTCTGAAACTCCTCTTCCCTTCTCCTAGTCTTTCCATTTTAACCCCTCACTATATTAACAATGTTGATTAATGCAAGACATCGCTGGGATGAGTATAATGGGTTTCAAAAGGAAAATGAGTTGGAAATTACCTTAACCTTTACCCCAGGGACTCAATCCATTGTAAGCAATTCTCTACCGTTCGTGTGATTATTCTGCTATCCAGAGACCCTGTTGCCTCTGATGTGGGGGCCTGCCTGCCTGCAATTACAACCCATTAGCCCCTGATTGATAGCTTCTCTGAGGGCTAATGCATTTCTATAGCACAAAACAAGATAAAGGGAAAATGACAATAAATATATAAATGAATAAAACGCCACTTCTCATTACTCAAATCTTTGGCCTCCTTGCATCACTTGAGTGACTAATGCAGTTTTTATCCACATGAAAAAAAAGAAAATATATTACTGTAAATTTGGATGACGGTAAAATACGTGAACCCAGTGAACATCATAAACTATATCTCCCAGCTGTAAAGACTGCCTGATGAATGCGATGCTCGTTGGAGGTGCTTTGCTTATTTCTATGCTGTGTCAGATTAGAGAACTTTTAGTACATCATTTTGATTGATAACATCTGTGGTTTAACAGAAAAGCAAATATGTGCATGTGAGATGATATGTTCAACCTGTTGTCCTCTGGGTGTGAACAACCTTGTGGTGCTCACAAGTGTCACACAAACTGTCAGTAATCTACAGAAAACACTTGAGCTCTGTGGTGGTTCTTTGTTTATGGAGTAGTACTCAATCAGTCAGTGTCAGGCTTTGCATGTGCATCACACACGAAACCTGCCTGTGTTTGTGTGCGTGTGTGCACACATGTGTGTACATGTGTTACTGCTTCCTTGAAAGCACCTTGTTTCCCTCAACCCCCCTCCTGCCACCATCCGTGCAGTCACTCCCCTGGTTGAATTACAGCCCCTCTTCCTCATTTCTCTCATCCCCCTGCCTCTTGACTGAGTGACAGTGTGGGGCCTGGCCACTCTCCTGTTGTGAGGCCTGCATTGAACATTGGGTTATTGCCCCCTAATTTTCAATTAGAGGGCTCGACATCCACACCTGGAGCAGGCCAGGCTGGGAATGAGCTTAGCCCATTAGGATGGACCTCCGGCTGGGCTGTTTATGGAGGGGGCTGGGCTCTACTCTCCGGAGGTGTTAATGAGTCTTCCTGGGATACAGTCAGCATGCTGATCTGTCAGAGTGTCTGATAACAGGAAAAGAGAGCAGCTTCATGCTACATTGCCGTTTGGATTTTAGTGTTTATTACTAATATAAATGGACATGGTCTATATGAATTCCACATGTTTTTCTTGAAAATCTGCCCTGGATTTTGTAATAAAACATCCCTGTTTTGTTTTCACAAAAAGAAATTTCTTTGAGTCATCAACATCACAACTGAAGTGCAATGATTCATTATTATTTTGAAGTCCATGTGCTCTGATGGCTCACTACCCAATAGATGGAAACAATGATATTATTCAGTGTCTAGTGTTACGAAATGGAGACACGGAGTCTGGATGTTGTGAGTTTTTACTGCACAGGTTTACAGATGAAAAATTTGAGGTCATCACCTACTGAATTTACTGAGGAAAACCTTAAAAAACAAATTAAACAAGTATGAAAACCACGTCCTACTGCAGCCAAGATGTGCAACGGCTTAAGAAAAACTCCGGTCTGTGAATTATTGCCTCGCTGCTCCGTTTAAATTCGCTTGCAGCTCAGCTTTAATTACTTTGTTCTCCCAGCTTCAGACCTTTAATGCAATTTTCATCGTAATGTATTCATAAAAGGTGCAGCTTGTGAAGGAAACCACTATAGTTTGCATGTCATTTGCTTGTAGCAACTGATATCTTTCTATAAACTACACACTCGGGCATGACACAAGACATGTAAGGCTTTGAGAATGAAGGATGCAGCCACCTGTATCCTCCAATCTTTTTTTCTATTCATATATGAAGATGCTCCAATATGGATGTCTTTTCACCCTTGAATGCAAATAGATTGACTTTGCTTCTTATCATTACAATAGCTGCTCTTTCACTCCTGCTTCATTTCTGCTCTATTCAACTGTTAGCGGCATTTAGGTGAAGGAGTCAGCTTATGGCTGCTATGCACTTTATCGCACAGAAGATTGAAATGAAAATGAGGCCTCTCTCTCAGAATAGCTGCAGGCAAATGGGAGGGAAGCTGTTAGGTGGGGGATTGAGGGTGACGGGGTTGAAGATATATGTTGTGACTGTCTGTGTGTTTTAGAGCTCAAGGGTTGCTGTGGAGTCTACGCCATGCCGAATGCTTCTGAGATATGTCACAGGTGTTATGAAGGATTGGAGAACGCGGTATGTGCTGCATTAACTTTGCAATTGGTTTACACTGTGCAAGCGTAAGAGAGAGAGACAGGGAGAGAGAGGGAGTGTGCAGGTGTGTGTGTGCTGGCGAAAGCAAACACATCTGTATTTCTGTGTCTTTCAGATCCCCTCTCTGTGAGAGAGAGAGAGAGAGAGAAAGTGAGTGTGTGCATATTTTGCTCTCACAGGCAGAACAAAGGAGGAAATAAATGACTAATACACAACTTTCTCAATTTTTCCATATCATAAACACAATGTGATTCAGAGATGATTAAAAAAAATACTCTTTTACATACTTAAAATACATACTTTTTGCATTGTGATGTTTTGTGTTTTCTCTTTTCTGTTTTGATAATAAATGACAAATAAATGACTTATCACATGAAAGCATTTTTATCTGGGTGAAATCATAGGCCACAAATAGCACATGGTTTCTTTGCGGCAATAGGTTTTAATGGATTATTCTGGTGATAATAATAATTGTCAACAAATCCCATCAAAAGACCAAAACCATCAATGATTTGATTCTGCTGACAGCATCATCAGAGCTGCACAGTTGCATGTGATGTGTAATGTTTTCCTTTATTGCAATCTTCTTGATCTTCATTATTAATCCTGTGTGCACTGTCCTGGTGCAGTAATAAATCATAAAGCACCAAATCTATATTAATCCTTAGTTGAAAATAGTCCCACATAAATAGAGTATTTAATTTGTTTGAGTAACGTTTGCCCAAAATTGCTATTGGGTAATTTAAAAAAAACAAAACAAAACAAAATAAAAAACACTAGCAGTAAATGGACTTAGAGTTGTGCCACAGATAGAATTGTGAATTCAGAAATAACTAAGAAATCTAATGTAATTTAAAAACTAATACATTGTCAGATTTCACCAATCAGACTAATTTTGTCTTGTCAGTAATAACATGTAGCTACAAGATATAACTGAGATGATAAAACCAAAATTGTTCATTTTTACCATGACCTGTATAATCAAATATATATAATAACATATAATATAATAACAGATTTAGCTGGTCTTACATAATACAATATAAATCATTTTTCTTTATAATCAACCATTTCTCATGGAACTGAAAACAAATGGAGTCCTAAGTCATCTTGACAACCATTAGCAGTGTTACCATGATGTGTCCAAAACCATCTCTCGGTGCATTAAGCCTCCCTGCTGTCCTCTGTCGTGCTTCACTGGGATCATGGGACGTGTGCACTGACGCAAACTCCAGTCTCTCTTGGGCAGCCATGCAGGTAAATAAACTGGTGATTGTGCTTGTGAGTGAGGACATGACATGCACAGATGAAAAAGCCTGTTGATTACTGATCGTTTTGCTGAGCTAATAATACTCCACGTCCTCACTCTCAGCCTCGGGATGAGCTGTGGATCAATCTTTAATACGGTGTCTGAGATAAAATAAAAAAAATCTTTATTGACCTCAAGGAAAATGCTCCTCCGGCCAGTGTCATTCATATCTATTTAATTGCATCCATATGTGTGCTTGGCAGATATTCATTGATTTTAATATAGAAGATGATGAAAATTACCTTTCACCTTAATTACTGATCAATTTCAAGCTATTGAAACTCCCATCTCATTTAGTATGCACCGACATCGCTACTCTCTCTCTGTTGTGGATAAGTTACAGTTATTTCATGACACTTTCTTCATGGCCAGTGTGTCTATGGCTCTGACTCACCTTGGTCAGAGAATCACAACAACATTAATCATTTGTCACTTGTTATTAATGTCTCGAGAATCTCTGTGGCTTTTCAGTAGAAAGATTGACCTGCATGTAGTTTTTATGGCTCATTTATTCATGAAACCTCATTGTTTTTACTTTGATTTTGGGCTGATATGTTTAATATGCATTTAAGTAGTCATAACCTTGACTGTGTATTGAATTGCTCCTATGATCTATTTAGAGAAATACAACCTTTCCTCCCTCTTGTCACCACATTTGTCTTTCCTGTTAAGAATATTTGTGTTGACAAAAGTGAAGGTAGGAACACACGCACGCCTCAGACAATAGCTGCCATTTTCAACAATGCATCAATTAGAGTGCATTCTGTGCTAACAAACAGTTTTATCGGGGGCTCAATTCCTTCCATTCTTGAATCAAAATCTTTGCCACCTCAAATTAAAAGCACTTGTAACATCACAAGGCCTATCTACCATTATCCCTCTTTACCATTATTCATCTCCAGTAAGCGCCGCAGCTCCCCTCAGGGCAACAAGGCGAGGTTTTATGCAATTCAATCCTAATCAGACACTGTTTGCGTGTTTTTTGGATTGACTGTTATGTTCTCTTACAATGTGAAAGGCGCTGTGCCTCAGGCACAGCTGGCTGCAACGGGGCCCCCACGAGGGACCCCATGCCTGCCTCATGGGGAGAGGTTCCTAATCCAGGATTATTCTCCCAGACCCACAGCCAGTTGGATTAGGGGATAGTTGGTGGAAAAGGGCACCGTCAGCACTCTTTCCTTAGCAGCTCAGTGGATTAAAACCACGCAGACACCGAGCTGCCTGTGAGGTGCAGAGACCAAGAGGAACAGCGAGTTGCACCGGTCCCCCCTCGCAGCTACACTGCAGCACCATACATGGAGATGGAAAGAAGGAGATGGTTGAGTGCACACTCATAACACGATGAAGAGTTGATTTTTCCATTCTTGACTTGGGGTACTCAAATATGGTGTCATGAGATAAAGGGTGCTTTTACGGGTGGATTGTGCTAAACCAACTTGAGAATGAAATGAAATTTGAATAAAAACTGCATTCAGACTTTTATAATAATTTCAGCTGTAAAATCCTTATCTGATGGGCCTGTCTGTAGGCCATATAGTCTGACAGATGACAGCTTCCATACAGCTGCAACTCGCCATCCCTCATTAGAGAGATTATCTACATTACAGTCACAGTGTGGGTGTGCATTCGAACATTACACCGTGTGTGTGTGTGTGTGAGAGAGAGAGAGGGAGACAGAGAGAAACAGAAGAAAGAGAAGATCTACTGGTTGCATTGTATATCTTGTGTTTTCATTGTGGTTTGTGTGTGTGAAAACCTAGTGCAAGGTCTCAGCAGCAGAGCAGTGTCAGATACCCCAGCTAGTTTCTCCAGCCAGTAATCAGCTACTATTGATTGTGAAGTAGTCGATGAGAGTAAAGTCTCAATGTGCCCTCAAAGCGGCTGTGGGAGGATCGATCAGGGCCTGCTGCTGAGCCTTTGTACAACCGGTATAATGGAATGTGCACAGCGGTGTGCAGTGTTTGCTTTCTTTGATAAGAAAAGAAAAGAACATCTTATTCAGACCTTCTGTTCATTGTTGGCCTTTTTTCCTGTAAGATGTTAGGAAGTATGATTTTCTTTTCTTTTGTTTTTTTGATGCAATGGTTTTTATTGCTGTGCAAACAACTGCATGTGTTTGTCCACGTAAGTGCAATGCATGCAACCACATTAACCCCCACCCCCCATCAAAACCACATCCTATCAACTTAATACTCAGAAAGAGGCCATATTGAAATTGCCAGGTGCCTAATTTGGTCTTTGTCGCAAATAATTGAAACCACTCATCCCTCCCCCAACCGCGGGCAGAAAGAGAGAGGGAGTGAAGAGAGAGAGGGAGAGAGAGAGATAATTGCCTTATAAGGCAGTAGGCGCTGTTATGAATGTGACGTCTCATTCCCAGCAGCGTGCTGGCAGATGATACAGTAAAGCCCACATCTCAAATCCATCTGAAGAAGGCTGGCTCTCACAGGCTTTGGTTTGATAGCTCCAGCTGTCTCGTTTTAGGGCTGCGTTTGTGTGTCGATATATATATATATATATATATATATATATATGTGTGTGTGTGTGTGTGTGTGTTTTCATGGTCGAGGGGGATGGTACATGTAAGAGTGTGTGTGTGAGTGATTGCATGTACACTGTGTTATTGACTCCTGAATTACTTCTCTGCGGGGGGATTTTGTTGGAATTTTGTGTGTGCAGGCAGGAGAATGTGTGAGTGTGTGTGTGTGGACAAGGAGTGTGATGCTGAGTCAGATTGATGATTTACAGTGTAAACATTGCAGTGCAGGTGTAGGCATACACACAGACATGCCATGTGTAACATCATTTTTCTCCTCCTCCTTTGTTATTTGTTATTCATTCTTGGATTCCTCCCTCTCTGCTTTACTTCACTCTTTCTTATTCTCTCTGTCCTCTCCACCCTGTCTTTCTTTTTTTCCTCCTCCTCTTTCTCTTGCATCCATCTTCATTGCTCTCCTTCCCTCGCCGATCGGCTCCTCCACTCTCCATCACTATCCCTCGCAGTCTCCCTGCATCTCGCTGTACCCCTCCCCCAACCAGACAGCCGGGCTGGATGTATGTGTGTGTGTGTGTGTGTATGTGTGTATGTGCAAGTGTGTGTGTGTGTTAGTGCACTCCCAGCTGGGGGCAGCAGTAGGGAGGGATGTTCTTTGGGGAAATGGAGGACAGCATGCAGTCTGCTCCTCTTGGAAAACCGTCAGTGTATCATCTCTTCCTCTCCTTCTGTCTTTTGTCTTCTTCTTCTCTTTCCCTATTTAAATGTGCCTCTGTATATGACTCTTCAGTCAGCTAAGAAAAAATATTTCACTCTACCTGTCACCCCTTCCCCCCACTCTCTATATCTTCCGTTTCTTTTTTTTTTCCTGCTCTCTGTCTTGCTCCACATTGATGTGCCAGGATTTTTTTTCACTGTTGCTGGTGCCCTCTCAGCATGTGCTGCTGTCCCCCCACAGAGAGGGTTTTCTCTTGTCACTACACTCTTCTCACAGGGTATCCTCTCACCACCAACAATCTCTTAAAAGCGTAGCTCTCCATTTATCTAAGCCTTTTTTTTTTTTTTTTTTTTATCTCTCCTAGCTTTTTTAGAAGTGCCGCAAGCTCCTTTCAATTATCTTCCCTTTCCTCTTGGTGGTCGCTGGGAGACAGCTTTTCTGTGCAAATATTTGCTTTGCATGAATATGCCATCATTAAGCACCCTGCATAGGTGTGGGCGCAGTACCGACGAAATGTTAATTGCGGCTCGGCAAGGCCCTCTCGTGCATTCCTCCCCTTGCAGGAATCTGGCAGGAGCTCAGACAGGGAACAGACGTCTGGGTCAGGGCAGGCTCAGGCAGAGAAAGTGTTAGAAAAGACTGAGAGTGAGAGTGGAAAGGAGGAGGGAGAGCGAGGCGAAGGAAAGAAAAACGGCGAGTGTGAATACGTTAGATACATGTAAACATAAAGAAAGGAGGAAAATAACTTCTGGAAGCTGCATTTACACTGTCAAGTTAAGCGCATAGTCTAATCCTCCAGTCCTCCAGGTCTAACATGAACCACAGGGGATTTGGATATTTGGAAGAGTTGCTTTGTCTAGAATATTTTTCCCGAAGGCGCATCAGAAAGAAATCCTAAAACATTATCACAGTATTTCAAAGTTACTAAAACAAAAACAACAACTAATTCTTATCCCATTGCTTTTCCCTGTTGTTTTACCTTCTTTTAATTACTTTGTGCCTGTATCCCTCTATTTCCTCTTTAAGATTAGTAGTTAATGAAACATGTGTTATTTATAAAATGCACCATCACTATTATTATTAAAGGCCAGAAAAAAATAAGACCCGTATGCCCGAGGGAGCTCAGTTGTCAATTCTAGTACAACTGGATGAGGACCAAGAGGCCAGCATGAAAAGAGGGATTAGAGTCCATTTCAACATGGAACTGGTATCTGTTGCAAGATCGCCTTAATATGGTGAACAGCAACGGCTTTGTTTTAGGCAAGGAATGCAGCCGGTTCAGCTAATTTAGAGGCGGCCATTTCCGTTGGCATAGGGGGCTTTGCTGCACTGGCAGAGAACTTTGATGGGGAGGCCACAGACACTGTGATATGAATTAAAATAGTTAAGGGAACCAATCAGATTCAGAAAATGTCAGGTGATTACAGTCAATGTGGCTAAATCAATGGATTCCTGATAATCATATCTTCAGTTTCATTTCCTGTTAAATTTTAGCAGCTTACAACCAGTTGTTGCATTACTACTATTATTGACAGTAGCATCTACTCCCATGAGGCCATGAGAGCATGAGAGATTGTAATAAACTGTGTGTGCAAAAAGTTGGCCCTCAAATTTTACAAATCTGAACAGGCAGATTAGAAAACAGACATAGAGAGATACGATGTACACAATGGCAAACCAACCAAAAGTTAGAAAGTCGGCTTGGCCTTTAGATACCAGACTGATTGAGATGTTGATTCTCTTTTAAATCACCTCTTAAAGTCTGTTGAAGTTGAAGTTTAAGAAGAGTGTTGGAATATGTGTGAAACTGCTGCTGCAGACAGGGTGTCACAGGGCCTATATATGACACGGCTGTAGTTAGTCACAGTGAACCAATGTGACTGCTGAATGAGACCACTTTGTTACATGGTGGTTCAACACAACAGCTCCATGTTGTGCCTGTCCTAAGCTCAGCCTTGCTTTGTCTTACGAGTATATTTTCACACATTAAAAAGAGATGGAGCTGGAGATGCTGATCCACATATTTCCTCACATTCATTGCCTCTCTCTCTCTTTCTCTCTCTCTCTATTTAATTCAGGCTTTTCTGTGTCAGTCTCCATCTTTTTCCATCGCTGTCATCCACAATCAGATGTGAGACTGCCGTGTTCTGGCAGTGCAGCTGCGTGTGGGCAGAAGGATGCTTCCCCTTTCCTTATTATCCTTTTATCCTTTCGCTTCAACCCTAAAACATCCTCCTCTCTTCCTCAGCTCTGCTCTGTTCCTTTTCCACAGGTGAATTCTCCTGCACCCTCTCCTCCTTTGTCTTTCGTCTATCACCCCCCTCCTCCTCTCCCTGCCTGCTGCTTTCCCAGAGATGTCAACCTGTTATCGGCAAGGTCTATGAATAGCACAGGGTTGGAGCTGCGACCCACTCACCTCCCTAACATAGCTCATGTCTTATGCATTGCTCCTGCATGCCAGAATCCCTCAAGCACTGTTTCTACTGTGTTGTAGTTCTACAGCAACACCAAAAATCTTGTATAACACCGAAAAAGAGAAAATTAAACACTTTAATATGTATACCAATGTATTTAATAAGGCAGCACTTTGCAGTGTTAAAATAATGCACACACATCTTTCAGTTAATTAAGAGCACAGTTTATCTGGGAGTCTGAATGTGGGCGTCTCAGGTGGTGTGCATCACCTCTCTGCCGTTCTTAAGCTGAAAAAGATGATAAAATGTGTGAAACTGCTAATAAATAATTACACTCATTTACATTCAGCACACATTCTCTCCCACTGTTCACCAACATATACTGTAAATTCATTTAAAGATTGCAGCTCGTAAGGCAGAGCGGCGCACATACGCAGATGCAGCGCAGAGATAAGTATTCCCAGCCGCCTGTACCATCTTTCTTCCTATGTTTGCTCTTGGAAATACAGTCAAGGCAAGATGCTTATTTCCCAAACACCGAAACCTGTTTACAATGCATCGAGTGGCAGCATCATCCTACCAGTGTTTCTCCTCCATGCCACTGCTCCAATAATACACCAGGGACATGGAGCTTAGCAGTGACAGCCCTAAATCCCTCTTTCCACAGCACTGATTTCTGGATTAAGGAGGGGAGATTTCCACACCTCTGAATTGTATTGTGTTACGGGGCTCATGCATCTTTTCACGCATCTTTTCTTTTGCGGTGTGCATCGAAATGGGAGCATTTCCTTATTTACACAGATTTAGAGTGATTGTGGATGGGACATTCGGGAGAGTAACATGGATGAGGTTTGAGGGAGGGAGAAGGTGGAGAATAATGGTGATTATTGTGGTAAACCTCCTTCACGGATGGATTTTGGAACCTCATAATAAGCAGAACACCTAAACACATATTTTTGTTCTTGAAAATCATGTTTACACGAGGTGGGGTTGGTTTTTGTTTGTTTGTTTGTTTGTTTGTTTGTTTTTTACTCTAAATTTAAGCAGTACCTTAAATCTGGATTCATAATCCTCCCATTACTGTGACAGATCTGGATGGCTTCAAAAAGGGTTGGGAACATTTTCAATCCAGCGTAAAAAAAAAAAAAAAAAAAAGAAAGAAACCCCCCAAAAAACAAACCCTCCCCACTTCTTTCCTCTTTTTCCTGCTCTACATCTTGGCCACTCCTTTTTTCCTCTCTCTCACATCCTTGTGCTGACACCCTTCATCATTTTTCCCCTCACTCCATTACTGAACATTGTTTTGACTTTCTGGGTTCCGCATTCCTCACACACTCCACACAGCATACCAACCTGCCTGCCGGACTGCCGGAAGAATTCCTGGCCTGTGATTATCCACTCATATTTCATTTACACACGTTTGTGTGCACGTACACACACACTCTCTCCCTCTCTCTCTCACACACACAGACAGGAGGAGGCAATAAATTAATGGAACAGGCTTTACTCTTTTATTACCTCTGAAGAAAGGTTTATTGTTTCTTGTTGCAGGAGGTTGAACTGATTTACTGTTACATTCCAAAATGTCCAAATGCCATTGATTTGCTTTTGAGTGATCAATCTGGGGGAAATTGTGTTTTTAACAGATGCTGTTTGGCAAGCAGAGTGTGTGTGTGTGTGTTTGTGTGTGTGGTTTTCTTCTGTGTGGGCCAAATTAAACACAGCTTTATTGCATGTTTATTTTACATTTATTGACAAATTAACTTCTGAAGAGCAATTAATTAGGAGCTGGAAATTATGAAAATCTAAATCAATCAAACAGAAATTTCCCCCACGATGCATCTGGAGATATGTATGTGCATTCACAATTATGGCAAAACACACTTTTTTGTCAGAGAAACAGTAATTATTTGCCCAAATGAGTGAACAAATTGAAGCTGTTTATGTATCTGGAGCAGACACGTTAATGCATGTACGCACACATGCATGCACACGCTTACAACAAATACACACACACACACACACACACACACTATATACCAGTTGGCAGTGGGTGTTAATTGTGTTGGGCCTCAGGGCAAAAATAACATTGCACCAAAGACAGAGAGATGGAGTGTGCTCTGTCTTTCAGCAGCCTGCGCCCCTCTATCACGACAACGCAAAACAGCACAGCACAATACAACCATGTCACAGTCTTAAGATACTCTGAAGCTCCTTCATTAATGAGAAATGATTACTCATTACATGCTATCTGCATTATGGAAAACATACAAATTTCTTTTCTTTTGTTCAAATGTTCTTTCTTTTCTTATTTACAGCCCATGTCCCCCAGTGAGTCCCAGTAGACAGTGTTTTCATGAGTATGTGACTGTTAATTGCTAATTAGGCTGGTGTAGCAACAGATCCGTGTGTGAGGTGATGGCACTGTCGGTGTACACAGAATAATTACACCGAAAGGTGTCGTAAGAGCGCGTCAACATCTGCTCCCTGTGTGGCAGAAAGAAAAGAAAAGGTAGAGGAGCTCTCACAACTGTGACAGAGGTTGAAGCAGGCGAACATTTCACAGGTCACTTACTGCAGCACAGTCGATGAATAGATTTCAGAACAAGAATGGAGGGAATGTTTTGTTGTATGAACCTTATCACACATCAGACTGTTGTGTTATTTACCCTCAAAATACCTGTGTCATTTAGTATATTAAATGCATTGTTTAACTTCTGTACAAACATTTTGTCTGCACACTGTTTTTCTTTTCGTAAACTCTGAAGTCTTGAATGCTCATGGTTAAACAATCAAATGTAAATTCACTTATTGTGGGAGGAATCTTTGAACTAATGCAATGTTGAGGGAAAAACCCGGGACCACATTTGTGTACACACGGATCTTCAGCGTGTCAGCAGTCCTTCAGAAAAAGGCCAGCAATTGGCTCCCTATGTTGTAGGCAGTGTCTCGTACAGTGCAGACTGTCTCTCATTCCAGAGACAGCTTTTACCTTAAATGTGTGCAAGTGTGTGTGTGTGTGTGAATGAGAGAGAGGCCCGTGTTATCAACCAGGAATTTTGTGAAGCTAAAATCACAATGTGCCACAATGTGCTACTAACCAGTATAACAGGCTTGAAAAGTATAGAATGACAAAGATCTTCTCATGAAATGATTGTGACACTGTTGTTGTGTTGCAACCCTCATATAACACACACACACACACACACACACACACACACACACACACATACACACATACACATCCCCCCATGTTCTTCTTCTTCTCGCTGCCTACATAACGCATGTGTCTGTGTGTTTGAGGCTTGGAGCTGTGGCACGCTGAAAAGCTTGTCTGTGGGTAGAACTATTCTGAAAACACATGTTGGTCTAATGGATTTAATATGGCTGTAAATTACAGTCAACAGAGTGCTGGAGCATCAGTACCACTCACATGGAAATGAGAACTCCTTCAGTGCCTTTTAGCCCTGTATCCAAAGCTTTATCAGCTGTGTCTGTGTGTGTCTTTGTATGTGTGTGTGGTCAGTTATGTCTTTCTTGTCTTTCAGGGGACTTGGACTGCTTGTAATTTCTTTTCTTTCATACATTTCATGCTTTGTTTCATAAACTGCAGCAGATTGCATGGATTTCTCATCAGTCTATGATTAATTTCACGCTTCATTTGAATGGATTGTCTCATCATTCAGTTCAATTTGTCTGCACTGCCAGTTCATAATCTATGACATTAACAATTATACAAGATTTTAGGGCTTTCTTCTTTTTTGTTAATGTAGCAAGGCAACGAGCAACCACAGCCAAGTTCTCCTTTATACAAGTAATTGACTATAAAATATGAGTGGATATGATTTGTGCATCTTTGCATGTGTGTGTGCACGCATGCACACACATTTGCACACTTGTGTACATTAGTGTGTGTTCAAACTGTTGACTGTGTGAGTGGTGGAAACATGCAGGCAGATTTTAACCTGTGCCTCTGCCTCATTAGGCCTGCCTCCGTTGCCATGGTTGTCTATTAGAGCAGCACAGATTAAAGACTAATTTACATGTGAAAGACGAGCCTGGTGAGAGAGCGAGGGAGAGAGAGAGACTATGCTGGATACACTTGAGTGTGTTCTGGAGAGGAGGGTCAGATAGGCCACAGGCAAATGTTTGTAGAAGGTTTGACCAACACTTTGGCCATTTACGTACCTATGAGTGTTTTTGACCTGGGCTCTGAGTTGTGATTTAATCTCCTTTGAGCATTTTGTCAGCTCACTATGCAATGTCACTATTTTCTGTATTAGTTCTGATGCAATGAAATACATATCAACAACATCTTACCACAAACACATATAATTGGGTGTCGTTTTGGCCTGTGGTTTGGGACACACACCATGTAATCACCACCTGGGGACCTGTGCTGCACATGAACTCTGTTGCACTCTTTACATATTTCCTGTCTGCAAGAAACTATTTAGTATCATGTTGTATACATGGTAATATATGATGTCATAAATCCCTTGTTTTGTACAAGTTACACAGCTGCCTGATATCAGTTTACACTCAGTGGCCACTTCATTTGGTATGACTTAACAGCCCAAAACAACTGTTCTGCCTTAACATCTAATTGCATGATGTGTATAATGTTAATTTTTTACACTGTTTGATGGTGTTAATTAAATCCATTGTTTCAGAAAGTAGGTGAGTTAGCGATGGCACAGTGGGCTGCATTATTCTCAGAGGTGTCTTTACCTCCTTCGTGTTTATAAATTGGAACTTAGAAACACCTCTCATTAATTGAATTAATACATTTCTGAGCAGGTTTGAAAGGCTTTATAAAGACTGAGGCATTGGCAGGGCTGCTGTCTTGGATTACTTTAGATTCTACAGGTGAACCTAATAAAGTGGCCATTGAGTTTACAGTGTGTGTGTGTGTGAGAGAGAGAGAGAGAGAGGGAGAGACAGATGTAAGTTATGCATACTGTATGTAGGCCAACATCTGGCATCCTGTCATGTCTGTTCTTCCAAAAGAAAAACATAAATAGGAAAAGAAATGAGAGAGGAAGTGGAGGAGACAAAAATTTGAATTGTAATTTAAATAAAACAACTTGGCATTTAATTTGAAAAACAAAAGCAGTGAAATGACCCTGAGAAAAGAGGAAATGCTGTAATATGTTGGAATTGTGGGGATTGTTGTTGGAGGTTGGCGTAATGACTTTGAACATGTAATTACTGAGGCTGTTCATGGGAGGCATGAGTCACCCCCTTCTCTCACTCTGTCTTTGATATTCATTATGAACCAGAGCAGGAAAGACTAAGTGGAGCACACACAGTTTCACTCTGACTCACACCACCACTGTGGGTTTGACCAACACAAGCAACAAGATCAACCAGGCGCACTATGAAGTGCAGCACTGAACCGTGGAACTGACTTTTGCAAAAACTATGATTTTTACTGAAACTAAAGATACAAAGACAATCACAATAACTCAGATAATCAGGTGGTTGCATAGCAGCAATTTGCACCTCATATCACTTTCACATTATCAGTCCACGCAGGCAGTCCATGAAAATCACAATAGCCTTTCCCCACAGAGAGTCTGCTAGCCATATTTTAGATTCCTAATAAGCCAAGTCTGTGGGCTACAGGCAGCAACAGACAGCAAGGAGAGAATCTTCTCTATGAATATTAATGTGTGGTACGGGGGAGGTTGAGGGGCAGGGAGGGTGAGGAACCAAAGCCCCCCTCCAAATCCTTCGCAGATAAACTGAGAGGGGAAGAGAGATGATTACACGCATGGTTTTTCACAGGGCTCCCCCAAATCTCATTTTCTGTAGTGCATTTTAATAGGATCCATGCACACACCTCAGCCAGCCTAAGTCTCTGGATGCTGCTGTTGAAGAGGGCGCTGATAAATTTGCAGCTGAATTTTTTATGCAGCGCTATGAGGTCGAGCCACGGCGTTGGGTTTTGTCACGGTTTTTATGTGAGCAAAAAACCGAGCCTTGTCGACCTTTTGTCTTTGTAATGTGCCGTATGTATCACTGTCATTTAAATGCAGGCTCAGACAATGGAGAGCTGAGAGAGATGGATGAGACGAGGCGCTGAAATAGGAATCAAAGTCATTCTCCGCTGCGGATGATGGAAGAGGTCACCACATATAGGCCCAGAGGGAAAAAGATTTGGACGTATGTGTGACATGAAAACATGATGGAAAAATTAGTTTATATGAAGAATAATTGGTCACGTTTAATGATGCTGTTACAGATCTTTTTGGACTAAAATCTCAATATGTGCAAATTATAATTCACTAACACCCTCCTCAAAAAAGGTCAGATTGGACCTTGGCACTCCAGGAATTCATATCACATACCATGATTTCTACTTACGAAATCTGACACTGGTACATTGATCCCAGTCCCTCTCTTCCTCTCTTACTGTCTCCTGTTTATTGCTGATAGCCATCAGGGTGACCTGAGCACACACGAGGGACTGTTTAATTACACACTCTTTCTCCACGTGTCCATCAATAATCCAACTGATGCAATCATTCATGTGGCCATTTCAATCAATACCTTCCAAAGAACTGTAGTCAAACTCCAGCTCATGTGATTCGGGTCTTAACATCAGTTTTATGGCATCGTTATGCCATTTGTTTTACTATCTGGAGTTTACCAGCAATTTATTCATGATTCTGCTGTTAAATGGGCCACTCATTGGTCTTTAAGTAACTTGATGAAATGAAGTAATTTCACATTTAAGTTTAGTTTGTTTACAGTGGATTCAGCAAATGAGCATTTAGCTCATGTCTATCGACGACTCTATGGTTATTTTCAATCATTCTGTGCAAAAATGTTGCATTTAGGTGTATTTTCTGAGTCCCCCGTGCTGTATTTTTTGCATCCCTCCTTTTCCATTTGTTTCAGTTTTCTAATCTCACTCCCACAGGCGTACTTTCCGTCTTCTTGTTATAACAGTATTGTTCTTCTGAAGCTGCTCCTCTCCAGAAAAAACAGTCATTTTTAAAGGGCTTCAGGGAGACATACATAAAAACTGGTGTTGTTCTGAATTTGCTGTTTTAACTGGGTTGTTGTCACTTGAGGGTGTGGAGATAATTACATGTATGCAGGGTCATTCTGTCTCCTGAAGCCTCTGTTGGTTTTTCTCATCAGAGGCCGTTGTCTTTTCTTTTCATGGAGAGTTGCAGAAAATAGTGAACATGAAAATGGAGCTGTGTACGTGGTAATAAATGGCCTTGTTTGTCCGTGCTTCAATCAATTTGCTAATATGTTTGTGTATTTTAGCCTTCTGTCTCTTCAGGTCTTTGACAGTGATTGCATCAAGAGCAACAAAAAGACTAAGAGCACACCTTCAGTGCGCATGCATCTGTGCATGTGATAAATTAGAGTCAGTGGGAGGATGGAAAGGTGTGAGTGTGAGCTCAGGTACTATGCTCTCTCTCAAGTTCAAAGGCGTTAGATTAACATCGCACATCCAAGCCCTCCTCCTGGTTTTCTGTCATCCAACCCAGCCAGTGCGGCATCTGCAGAATTGTGTGTGTATGTGTATGTGTGTCTGTACGTGCATTTGATAGAGAAAACCATGAACCATGAAACCATGAACTCTTCCATAATTCACTTTTAGCAGTAGTACCTCTGTGAGAGGCACACACACTCACACACAACGTATGTGTGCCGTTTTTTTTTTTCAAAGGCAAGTCTGTAAATCACACCCTGAAAATTGTGATGTAACAATGACACAGTGCTGTTTATAAAATAACACTTCAGCTCTTCATCAGCCACTGCACTGCTGTATTGTACGTGTGTGAAAAGGGGCTTGTGTGTTTACCACGTCTTCATGTGTCTTGTGTTTGTGTGTGTTTGTTTGGAGAAAAAGGCGAGGTTTTATTTTCAGCCCATTGTCAATACACAGAGACTTTCTGAAGTCACAAAGATCAATGAAAACATGAATCTGAGGTTCATTAGATGTGATGTGACTGTGTTCACACACAGAAAAGCAGGATCACACTGACAGCTTGTTAGTCATCTGGTCTTCTCAGGCCGTGCAAACACAAAAGAGGCTTTTTTCAAAACAAGCCTCGACCCAAGGAGTTTGGCGAAGGCTTCACCCTAACAAGAGCTCTCCAGCTTGGGACACAAGGAAGACAACCTTTCCTTTGTCAGTGTGGGAGCGTGGGTAAAGCTGAACAGTCACGAACTGTTACTTCAGCTGTCACCATATCTGGATGTGAAGTGTCAGTCTCTTATTTCCCACCCACGGCCTCCACATCCTTTCATACCCAAAGGCCATCAATAGTGGCTGCGATGGTGGTGGCAGCAAGAATGATTAAGCAGGATTTGCTGTCAGTCCTTAGCTCTGCCCTTCTCCTGCATTACAGGCAGGTTTGCTGCTCTTCATAGAGTGATGAGTCATTGAGGGATTGGCAGCCATGTCAGAGATAAAGACGATAGAGGAGACACTGACTGACAGAACGGAAAGTGGAAACGCAAAAGGCCTCCAGGCTATTTATCTTATGACATCTGTTTCTCTCTGTGTATTTGTCTTTGCTGGTGGTAGGTGGAGATTCATTTTGCTGTTTTCTTTGATTTCTCATCCCCCTGTCATTGTCTCACTCCTTCAAACCCTTCTACTCTGCAAAAAGAAAACAAAGAAAAACAGTATTCCTCTGTGTAACCATTCTTGTCTTCTCTGGCCAGTAGGAAACTGCTGTCCAATCTATAAGTCATGATAACGACCATCTTCCTCTTTTCCCTCCGACACACACACACACACACACGCACACAGACATACACATACACACACACACTCGGCACACACAGTCAGTGGAAAACCACCTCTTCGCTCAGAGCATGATGTCAGACGTCTGCTGGCTGACAGGTCCTGCCATGGGAAAAATGTTCTTAAGTGTGTGTGTGTGTGTGCATGTGTGTGTGTTCACGCATACCACAGGGACCTTGCAGGCACATCAGCACGCTCATCCACATGTTCCACATGTGTGCAGGCACACGCGCAAAACACACAACCGCTGCAGTAATTGAACTCCACACACTCAAAAGAAAGTCCATTAAGAAAAATCCTAAATTGTAAAATGATGTAGTGAGTTTATTTCTTGTTTATGGATTTCAGAGGATGACAAAATCATTATAAGAAATTTTGCATTTAATTCCATAAATAACAAAAATGATTAAACAATTATTTTCATAAAGCAGTTTTAAAATCCATCTGTTTTTTTTTTTGTTTTTTTTTGCCAAGACTCCAGTTCAATTTAGCCTCCCATCGTTTAGGCCGTTCTATGAAATGCCCACTCTTCCTGTATGGCCTGTGGTATTGATTTGCCATTATGTTGTATGGGGGAGAAAATCCATGGCTCTCCCTTTAAATAACCATCACATGTAGACAAGAGAGATATATCACGAAGAAACCATATCGAATTGGAACACATGGGACGGCCGCTGTAAGCAAGGCAATCTTCTCTGTGGCTCTTATGTTTGACAAAGACGAAGCTGGTGAATTATCTTAAGCTTTGCTGAATCAGGCTTTTCTACAGACCCTCATCGTGTCCATTGTTGTGAGGGATTTCTCTTCATATGGAGACCCCATTAATAAATCTGCATGTATTCATAATACCACCCACTCTGCATGGTTATGGTAATGTAGACAGTCAAGTTCAACCATGAAAGTTCACTCTTTACTTTAAAAATGGTAGACTGACCAAAACAATGTTAAGTCAAGGTGGTAACATTGAGTTTTGATCATGTTGGTGGGTGTCATGTTGGAAAGTAAAACTTTTTTTTTTTTTAGGGGGTGGCGGTTTCAATAACATTTCAGTGAGTGTTTCAGTGTGTGGTTAGGACAACCACAGATGAAGGATAGCTTTTTAAAGTCTTAAAACAATACTCATAAGCCCACATGTACAATTAAGGAGTTGTTGTTTGCGAGAAATACACTGACGGTCTACAGACTTTGTTTTGTACAAAAATGCACTTTGAAGTTAAGCCAAATCTAAAAGGATGCCTAAGTTTGATTTAGTTAAAAGAAATGATATCTTCTAAAATTGCTGTTTTCAATAAAATATAAAGTCTTTGAGTTTCTACCTCCCCATGGGAGTTCAGCCCATCCGCGATCCTCATGACAGAGTTGGAGGATTGTGGTTTTCATTGCTTTTCATTTACATTGGACCTGCAGGAGATATTTTTGCAGCGAGTATGAAGTTTAAAGTATGATTTTTTTTTACTCTTCAACACAGTTTTGCACTTTGTCTTGCAAATCACCAAATTTTTGCTTGTACGTTCTAATTGTTAAAAGCACAAAACCGACATGTTTAAGTTTCTTTGAATGTTTTTAAAGTATATCTTTTTTGCACTGCATTTGGCAAAAATGATATAGAAGCCCTTTAAAATTTGTTTAAAATCTTTAGGATGTCTTGATAACAGGAAATTTTTGTTTGCAGAAGTGCAAGCAAATGTGAGTCTAGAAATATCAGTGGAACCTTTTACGTCTGATCATTCCTGTACATAGCTCACGTCCCCACCTCATTCAGACTTAAAACAAGAAGCATATATACTATTGTGTTCTGAACATCTAATGTTTGCCTGACCCACTATGTGCTGTGACAACAGAAGGGGGACAATACAGGACACGCTGCAGACAGAGCGCTGTCTGTGCTTCTGTGTTCAGGAAGAGGCCTGTTTTGATGTAGCATGCTGCAGCACCTATGACACACACCGAGTTCCTGTGCTGAATGTATGATGTCAAGCGCGCGCTTTCTAGGGTGGCAGTGTGATGAGTGACACAGGCAGACACGCTGCCAGCCCCACTTATATGAGTCCTGACAGGATTGCCATAGGCAGTGTGGGGGTGATTATACAGTCACACAAGTATCATGGCTTATTATATTTAAAAGTTTTCCCAAACATAGGACATTTTGTGCAAATTTGAATGCACAGAGGATGGGCAGCGAGTCTGAGTTTGAGAGACAGTACATTTCACTTCAGAAATGACAAAGAAGGAATAAAAGCACGATGGAGGAAACGAGAGATAATATTGAGCTGAAAAGTCTTTGTTTATATTGTGATTTAAAACTGCTGTGGGTGGCAGTTTCTGAGTGATTGTTACCCTTCTGCAGAAAATGGCAGGCGCTTCGTGCTGCCTCGATTATCACACTAAGTTTAATACAAATCTTAAATCCCTGTTGAGCTCTTTGCTCAAGTAAAGAAAGCTTGCTTTATCTTACCTCTGAAGCTCCTTCTCTTTGCTCTGCATGCAACCAATCAAAACCCAAAGTGAATTATGAAAAAATGGAGCAGCAGGGTGAACGTCTGTGTGGCTGAATTTCCATATAGATAGACAAGCACATTAAACTTGTCTATCTGCAAGCTCGCTGTCCACTCCTTCCTCTTATTACATTTTGATGGAGAGATGGCTGCTTCATCAACATCTTCAGCATCACCAGGTTTTACCCATCCCCTCTCTACCTCTTTCCTCATGTCGAGTTTTTATCTGCCCTGGATACTTGATTGTTTTTGAACTGGTGTTGACCCCATAAAGAGGAACCTATGCCTGGTTTTCCTGCCATGGTCTGTTGTGTTCATTATGATCTGTACATTCTTATTACTCAATCTAGCTTCTGCTTCCTCTTGTAAATGCTACAGCAGACAATTCCTTTGTGGTAAAGTAGAAAGGGAAGAAGAAGAAGCAGAAGGAAAAAGAAAGAAAGAAAGACAGCTCCTCATCACGGTGCTTCCAGGCTTACATGTAAATTAAAACGCAATTAAAAACAGGCAAATAAGCTGTTCCCGGGAGATGCAGGAGAGAGGAGGGAGGGGAATGGAGGAAAGCAAGGAAAGGGCTCTCAGGATAAGGGCCTGTGTCACTCATCATTAGCATGGCATTAGACTGAAGGGAGCTAAATCTGAACACTGGGTCACAGGCACATTTAGAGGAGCTGTGTCTGCTATTGGAAGGTCCTTGCGCTGATGAATACAACCACACCATCCCCTGCATGGGGAATAATTTCTGCCTCAGATCAGAGAAAAATCCACACAATTATTCAGTGAATTATTCAGCTATTGTTCTGTGAGGCATTACTCTTGTGTGAGCTTACTATTGTGATTTCCTGTACAAAGCTGTGGAGTATCTATCATTGATAGAGGTGAATAAATAATTCCAAAATGCAAGAGCACACATGAATTCACATTCGTGCCACTCTGCTGTGCTGCATGAAAGACCATCCAGGTGCAGCTGCACACCCTCTCAAACATCCATGTATCCATTGAGCTGCAGCTCAATACGGTATCGACGATTCGTGTCTTCGGCTGCATCCTCCCAGAATTCCACTGCACCACCTCACTCCTCTTTGCCTCAGCTGTGGCCCTCACCCCCACTGCCCCCTTGGAAGGCTGGTACTCTGCGTGGGCTCCCTCCTCCTCTTCTTCTTCTTCTTCTCTCTCTCTCTCCCAGGCTCCCTGCCTCCCCCCCAACCTCCTGCTCAGGCTCCTGGGTAGAGAGACGGATCAATGGGGAGGGGGGTGAGGAGGAGGGGTATGGTGGTAGTGGTGGTGGTGGAGAACCCCACACGACGGCAGCCTCGCAGGCAAGCAGGCGGTAGGGAGCAGAGGGAGAGTGGGGGAGGAAGGGGGAGGGAGCTTGAGCTTGAGCTTGTGGGGGTGTGTGGGGGGGGGTGAGCCCACCCTGACAGAGGAGCACCCCTCTTTGCAGACCTGTCGCCTTGGAGCAACAATGGCCATGACAATGACACTGGAGAAGGAATTTCCGCTGCTTCATCTCACAGACACACACACACACACACACACACACACACACACACACACACACACTCGCACCTCCCCACCCCATCTTCATAGTGCATTAAAATCTGCCGCGCCAAGATGAATGGCTTCTTAATAGCTTTCATTTGTTACAATTATCATAATTAAACATATGCCAGGGGCAGACAAAGCAAAAGGGAGATTTCTGTGTTAGCACCTGAAGTGTGTATGTGGTGGTGTTGGGGAGGTGGGGGGGTGGTACAGACACTCTGAAGGGATAGCTTTTGTTATAACATAATTAGCCTGAATAGACTTGTATATAGGAATCATACAGCACCTTACAGCATATTTACTGTAGCTAATTAAAGAGCTGGTATTTCTGTAATTCAGCAAGTTTCCATAATCTGTTTTCAGCTCCAGCGTGACCCTCGCCTCTCCTGCTTTCTTTCCAAGCAGTGTGTATGTTTCATCTGTATGTCCTTGCTACATCAGCCTGTTTGATAGTGGAGCTTAATGACCGCCTGCTGAGGGCCTGTGAGAATGGCTGTAGGGCCCTCTTAACATTTTTGTAATGCCCTCCTCCTCCTTCTCTCCACCCTGTCCTTGCATTCTGTCCCCTTAAACCAATCAACTCCTTTCTTCGTCTTCGCTGTAGGGGAATGAATCGGATGCTTGGCAGAGGTCTTTTACCGCTCTCTTTCTTATTTTCCACTCTCCTGTCTGTTTTTTTTTTTTTACCCCTCTAATCATCCTCCCTCTTGTCCTCTTTCCACCACACCTTTTTCTTTTCCTTTCCTCCTCTGCATCAATCACACTTTCCCAGCTATTAACCCACCTCCTCCTCCTCCCTTCATCTCTCCATTCCCTCAGTTGGCACTCCTGGCACTGTGGGTGGCAAGTGCCAAGTAAGGGGAGGCCTCCTGGCTTCCCCACTGAGCCACCATTTTGTGGATTGTTTCTTGAGCAAACCAGCTGTGTACAGGCAGAGAGGCAGAGTGTGTATGACAGAAACACAGAAAGACGGAGAATGAGGAAAGAAATTGATGTTGCAATGGAAAAACGGTCACAAGGTTGAACTCTCTCTTTGTATTTCCTGCTGAATCCAGACCAGAGATCATGACTCCAACCTGACTCTGTCCCTCCTACAGTCACACATTTACACCAGCATAAATATACCCCATAAGCATTATTGCATGCACTCACAATCGTTATAAGTCATATTTCAAGTCTGTCACACAAACTGCAAAAAGGTTGACACTTGCAGCTATATTTTTAGCCTTCATATACCTCAGAAATGTATTTTCTCTGGCTGTTGAATAATTATACAGGCTCTGTTGTTGAAATGAAACGACTCCATAGGTTGTTTGAGGAGACTCCCTTCAAACATGAGATAAAAAACAGACTGACTGACCCTGAGTTTATCCTCATGTTTTAGATAACAGCTTGTTTGACCTTGAACGGGCCACAGCAAAGGCGCAGATTTTTTTTTTTTTTTTTTTTAAAAAGGCGTAGAAATTTGAAAGTATGTAAGGGTTACAGAATGACTTTGACTCATTTTCACATCGCAGAGAAAAGGAGAAACGAGATGAAATTTGGTTTTTGCGCCACTAAAAAGGAAACAGCCGCGTTTAAGACTGAAAGGTGTAGCACTTCTCATAATCAATTATCAGATTATGACTGAAACAGTTTGGTGAGCGCTCTGTCGGACAGATGTTTTCATCCTTCGTGTGTGTGTGTGTGTGTGTGTTTTAAGGGATCATGTGTTTTTCTTTTTGGTTTGTCGCTAATCGAAGTTCGCAGCTCGAACTAGTTGATTTTCACTCAGTTTTATCAGCGTCTGGATTGTAAAAGTCACAGGCGAACAAGTGCAATGGGGACGTGAGCTCCACTCCCCCTGAGCGCACACACGCACACACACAAACACCGGGGGAGGAAAAAACAACGCTGTTAATATTATATCTTTATAAAGATGAAGATAAGATTATATAGCCAAGTGAAATCAAGTCACATGATGTTTACAGGAACTTGCTTTGTATATAGTAACTTCCACCCAGAGATGATCAATGAGCAATAACCAGAGAAATTTGTTGGAAATATGGGGCAATAACGCACACGCGCGCGCGCCCACACACGCTCACACACACACACACGAAGGACGAAAACATCTGTCCAACAGAGCGCACACCAAAAAGTTTCAGTTATAATTAGATAATTGATTATGAGAAGTTCTACACCTCCCAGTCTCAATTTCAAACAGACGAAAAAATTATTTTTGAAAAGCAAACGAATGGTTTCTACACCTTCAAAGCTTCACATCTAGAGTGCAACCTGAGAGCTGGAAATTAATTAAAAAAACACGTCTTCCTCTGAGCAGGTGATGCTGTTTCACTTCAGAGTATAGTCATGCGATTGGAATTAAGTCAAGTGATTTCGGAAATTTTATCAAATTTATTGTGGTTTTATTATATCGAGCTGTCACTAGACCACGCCGACAAGCTGACTCAGAATTTTCCAAATGATTATCTGTCTTGACGCAAACTCTAGGCGTCATTCCTCCCAGTACAAACACAAAATGATACATAATTTCTATTTTGGAAAGCTGGTAAGTAAACAGAGCTGACAGTGAATACCTACAGCTCCAAAAATGTGCTCTATAATGCTGTCAGATCCTCCATGCTTTTTCATTCATGCATTTCGATTCGATAGGATCATTTTCAAAGACAAAATAATGTTTGAGGAAACAACTTCTCGGTGCCATTTTTTTTAAATCAAAAGCACGTTTGTTTGTCACAAACTTAAATTCTCTCCCTCTCTCCCTCTCTCTGTCTCTCTCTTTCTTTTCATGCTGTTGCTAGGGAAGCAGGGCGTATGCGCTCCCTGGCCGCGGCTGAAGGGCACAGGAAAAAACAGGAATAGGGCGAAAATACGAGGCTTTAATCGAGTAAATTCGGTGTCCACAGAGTCTTAACCCCCTCCTGTACCCATTTCAAGACCCAAATTCGGGAATTAATGAGTGTAAAATGTGATATTTCGGCGCTTTCTATCCATTACCTTATATGGCAGGGCAGAGATATATCGTGCCTGTATTTAATAGGCTGGCCGCTGCCGCTCTGCTTGGAGGCTTCATTTTAACCCTTTTGGTGCTGAATTATTTTTGGAGAGAGCAAAGCGTCGGTTTTTTGTCTCGTTTAACTCTTTTTGTGCTACCGCTGCGACAAATTCGAACGAACTGCGCAGTTTAGGCAACAATCGCGTGTGCAGAACGCGATTTGCACACACAAAGTCGTATTTTGTTACGCGCTGTCGCGCGTTTTTCCTCCCATGTTTCTAATTAAGTCCCCATAAATTAGGTGACTTAATGCGTGCGACATTTACAACACAGAGTACATAGTCACTGTTGATGTGGTTTATGTTGTTGGATTTAGAATGTCATCATGCACATTACTTGCAAAGTCCAATATTTCAACCAGTAACAAGCTGTGATGATAGATTTTTTTGGGGGGTGAAATGAGCTCAGCGCTCTGGCAACGAACGGGTACACCATTAGAAAGTTGCCACAGGTAGGCTGAGGGCTGCACAGCAACCCTCTGCTGTATGTCATATAAATGACAGTTGAGCCCAGAGGACATGGCACTGGTTTGACGATCACAGAGTGTGACCTATATTTTCGTGGATCGAACTGTATGTAGGTGTCTGACTGCTCATCTACAACTGTACTGCTTGAAGGGGCATCGGCAATATATATATATATATATATATATATTAAAATAACTTCTTTTTTTCTTTTTCAACAGTGCGCCAGTGATAATCCGTAGCTTTTAGTGTTACTTTTCACGCTCAAAGACAATCGTGGCTAGTCTGTTGTTATATAACTTTGCCGTCCTGGAAACAGATTTTGCAGAAAGGTGAATGCTGACAAAAAAATTCCAGCTCCCTCAGGTGAAGATTTGCAGAAGTTAAATTTCAAAAAGCTGCAAATCATTTTGATTCTTAGCTTGTTTTCATGTCTATCATACTGTTAATATCATCCTTACTTCTACTTTACTGCACTGTCATTTACATCCGCACATCATCTCTGCTTGAATTAAACTCAACTATTCAGTGGGTTTTTGCTCGCCTGAGTTGCCCAGACACAGGCATCAGATAGTGGAGGAGGGGGGCCCACCAGCCCTGTTATCGAACCAACCAATGTAACTGTACAAACGGATTTTATTCATATGTGTTGTGACAGTAACGTAGTGAGTGATTTGAATTTGATATCCCTCCCGCAGTCCAGTGCTCACGGGATAAACCCCAACCTCTGTGCAAGGTCTCCACCTCCCCCCTCCTCTCCTGACGTCATGCACCGAGCTGGAGCTATTGCACGAAAAGAGCTGCTCGCTGCCGCACTACTGTGACTATCTCTACGCTCAGTGCCAGTAGTGTGCAAAGGAGGGAGTGAGAGAGAGAGAGCGAGAGAGCGAGAGAGAGAGAGACAGTGAGGAGGAGAGGTGGAGGGAACACGGTTGGGTTTGGATACAACTGGAAAACTACCAAGCGCGCACAGCACGCACCGAGCGGAAGGCACATCGACGGTGCGTAGCCAACATTTCACCTACTCCCCGTCCCCAGCGATCGGATTCAGGCGAGAATGGAGCTCCCTGCCGCCGGAGAGCACGTCTTTGCGGTAGAGGGCATCGAAAAGAAGCGCATCCGCAAGGTAAGGAGAAGGGGGCTTTTTTTCTTTGCAGTCCCGCTACGGACGATGAAATATTGCATTTGCCATGAACCTCACCGAAAAAAATCTTCTTCTTCTCCACCATCACAGGGCAAGATAGAGTACCTGGTCAAGTGGCGAGGCTGGTCACCCAAGTAAGTCCTCACTCACACAGACCATTCTGAAACATCGCACATAATTTACTGCTGCAGTGATACATTGCATCATTTTGCATTAAAATCAGTTGTTGTTAGAATAAAATGGTATTCATTAGAGGCGTGCGCGCACTGTCTGCGGTTGGTTGTTCGTGTGTATATGTGTGTGTATGTGTGTGTGTGTGTGTGTGCGTACTGGGAGAGCGCGGTATGTGTTTCAGTGTATCCGCGGATGCCTTCACTAATTTATGCGAGGGAAGGGGGAAGGCACAGCCATGTAATCCCGTTTTAATTATTTCTGCTCTGCCAGCGAATTTACGAGACAGTGGTGCTAAAATGGCCGACTGTAGGCTATGTTGGTGCTGGAGGAGCGTTTGGAGACACTTTTTGTTTTGACATTTTTTTTTCTCATGGTTGATCTGCTGTAGCGGGAATATGACTCATAGCTTCGTATTCGTGCCTATACAAATTCAACCACATTTAAGTAAATAAATAATTTGTCATAAATAACATTTTTGGTTTGAAATTGGATGCCTTCATGTCTCACCTTTCTACACCGACTGCACAGTGATGTTGGAGATGTGGGATTGTGTGTGTCTGTGTGTGTAAGAGAGAGAGAGAGAGAGAGATGGACAGAGGCTGTGGCCCGCGAGTCAGTTAAGAAAAGGAAGTTTACACGTGACAGCTCTGTGACAGTTGTTCGCTCTTCTGCAGATACAACACATGGGAACCAGAGGAGAACATCCTTGACCCGCGCCTCCTCGTCGCCTTTCAACACAGGTGAGAGCGATGTGGACTTTGGACAAGGCCAAGCAGCCTCCAGCTCAGCCACCACCATATATGGGCATGGGAGGAGGGGCGCCCCCCTCGGTAACTCTATCATCGATCCACCCCGCCCCCTCCCTATATGACTGTCTCCTGGGGAAAGAGACTGGGGATGTGGTACTGAGAATTCCTAAATTAGGCTAATGGAAAGAAAGGATCTGCACAAATGTGAATGGTTGTATATTTTAATAGTCGCAAATTATCATCTTAAGTGGTTTTGTGTCAGGAACCAAAGAACTCAGCACAACCAGCAGTGACCTAGTTCCTTTGCAACCACAAAGCCTGAGCGGGACAGGTGCTACTTTAACAGCTGGCCTTCACTTGAGCACCTCTACTATTTTCATTTTGGGGCACAGAACACAAGCACAGCAGTTTGTTGTGGTTTCCATGTGAGGAGGCCAAGCTGCTGCCTGATGGGATTCTCATCACTAACCAGTATGAGATCTGCAAACGGCTGTGTTGTGCTTTTCGTCTGTAGGATGACTTCATATAGAGTTTTCCCACCCAAAAGAAAAACACTCTGCAATATTAGCTTTGACACATCACATGCAGTAGCTGCCTTTATTTTGCTCTGCACTGTTTTGCAAACACAATATCTTGCCTTGGTTATACAACTGACAACCTGCTTTCAATCTTGGGTCAACAGTGGATTTAATGGAGGTGTGTAAAATAATTACAAACACATAAATGTTAATGTCATGGTTTGGGATGTTAATGAATACAAATGGTGCTCTTCTTTTAGCCCAGTGGCGGGTTGGTGGACCCATGAGGCCTGTGAGATATACTCTCATACTCCCTCTCTGTAGGCCACCAGGCCTAAAGACATGATGGCTGGGGAAAGGAATTCGCATTTCTGAAAAGGCTAATTGACACACAGCGCTCTCCAGCTTTTCCAGTGTACCGCTCTCATATTCCCCTGCAGCCTGCCTGCTTGCCCGCCTGCCTGGCTGTGTGTATGTGTGTGTGTGTGTGTGTGTGTGCCTGGCTGTGTGCTGATGGTCATGGAGCACTGCCTCTGCGCTGTGTGTGTGGATTCCTCTCTGCTCCCAGAGGATGGGGGAGGGGATCCAACAAGGGAGGCTGTAATTGCCAAATCTTCTGTGAATAGGGGTCACCCCGTTGGACGCTGTTTGAAATCGCACACATTATAGCATTAAAATGTAGACTGTTTTGTTTTTGTGGCAATTTTCTGGCAGCGCTGACGGTTTGAACATCTGTAGTAAAGAGGCCAAACATAGACTGGATTTACTTATGCCTGGTGGAGTCTGTGTACAGCTGACCTTCACCCACCACCGCTGGTTATTTATGAGGCAATGATGAGTCAAGGTTTATATCAGGGAGCAATATTTCACAGACAGTGCAATGCTTGGTCTAGTCAGTTCTGCTATAATAACATGTTTTCCTCACTCCCCCCTCAATTAAAACTGTTCCAAGAGATGTTTGTTATTAGACTGAGATGTATCACCCTATACACTTTCAGCCTGTAGGCGTTGGGTTGGACGAGACATGGTGGTGTGCTTTCTGTCAGCACCAGCATCAGAAGTACTCCACTATGTTGCGTTTATCCCACTTCACCCGTACCTCATGACACTAATTAGAGCTTGAATGTAAGAAGAGGAAGGTTGTGCTACAGGAGGGAGGATGTTTTTAAGACGAGGAGAGATTCTCCCTGTTGTAGCCATAATTAAATTTCTCCAGGATAATGAGAATATGGAATGGGCCGATTACCATGGAGAGCTATGCAAATAAGGACCATAATGCTTTGCAGCAGGTCACATGTGGGCATTCATTAGTCCTCCAAATCAAAATTCCACTTTTGACCTTGAAAAGGTAGAAGAGAATGAACCAATACTCAAAATGTCAAACCTGTTATTTTCCATGTGATATATAATTAAATTTTGTAATGTAGTAAGGTGATTGACAAATGAGGTGTTGTGTTCAAATGTTAAATATGGCACAAGAAAATGTAATTATCTTTTGTTTTCACAGAGAGAGGCAGGAGCAGCTGATGGGGTATCGTAAACGGGGGCCAAAACCAAAACATCTTTTACTCCAGGTAATTATCATTCGCATCATCTACAATCTACCACCAACATGATAGTTTCTGTGGAAACATCCCCTTCTTTTTCAAAGCTTTGCTCTAAGTTTTACTCAAAGCCAAAAGAGGGGAGGGGTCCTGTCAGGTGTTTTAGAGCTGCTGTCATTATGGTCAGGGCTATTTATAGGGATCTTAGGGTTAGAGATGGGGGGGCAATGAGAGGATAGGGTTCGACAGCGGGATTACTGTCCACACTCATCATGAAACTGGGTGTGTTGCCTGAGGTTACATAAACATTGGCTGAGTGCACTCGTTTTATCTGCATGTTCATTATTTCTTTATGCTAAATAGCTTTACTTGCAGAGCACAATGCTTTTAAAGGCTGCTTGATATTCTAGGTAAGTTCCTTTGGCTCCAAGTGAATCAGTATTAAGAGAATGATTTCTTTCATTTCCCTGTTTATAAATGTTTCCCAAGACAAAAATAGATGGCTGAAAGTAGCACTCTGTCGTGCTTGGGTGATCGTAGCTCAGGCTTTTACAGAAACGTATTCTGAGCTAAATCTGACAGTATATTTCGAGAGACGTGGAGCTGATTGCTATGCAGTGTCACTCCTTAAGAGGCATACCACTCTGCCAGAGTCACACGTGGCCAGCAATCAGAGATAAAGCGTGACATGTCTGGTGGCACTTCTCTGACCTAAGGTCACAGCCAAAGCGTCTTGTGCGTTCCGCTGCAGTGCCCTTCTGACGGCCTAAGGGGTCAGTCTGTACAGGAGGAGGGGGAGGGGACAAGCTGGTGAGAGGGAGGTCATGTGCGGAGTCCTGCTTGGGTAGGTTGTTTCAGTTTCTGACAGGCTTTCACACCTTCCAAACTTGTATTTTATCTGAAATTTAGCATCTAGGTTTCCACATCTTAGCAGCAAGATGTCTTTTTATAAATGGGCTCTTGGCATAATTAGTAGTATTATTACCCTACCTATTAAAACCGTTATGTAATGTCTTATGATTCTGGAGAATCTGTGTCAGGTATGGGAAAATAAAACGGGTGAGAGCCTAGTGATGTCATTAGGGTTATCTCAGCTTGGGTGTAGAGATGACACATTTTTAATAGGAGGCCTGTCTGACTTTGAAAAACACGGGATTTACCAGGAAGGAAAGAAAATTGTTGTCCTTCGTTGCATCATGGGAAAAGTCAGATCTCGTCTTTATGGAGCTTGATAAATGTACAACTGACTTAATGCATCTGTTTAATCTGATTTTGTTCCAATCTTTCGTCTAAATCTGTTTCCTGGAAGTGTCCTACTTTAACAACACTAAATCACTGGAGTACCCCTGGAGCACTCTACAGTTCTGGCTTCTCTTTCATTTACATTAAAGAATAATAATCATTAATCTTGTCTCTTCTTCAAGGTGCCCTCATTTGCCCGAAGATCCAGTATACCTGCAGGTTTTGAGGAGACATGTCAGGATACAGAAAGCAGCCTCAAGTCAGATCCTGTTCAGGTCCAGCGCTCTCAGCCTCAACAGTACCAGCTGAACAGTAAGAAGCACCATCAGTACCAGCCCAGCAGCCAGGAGGTCCCTGCCGACCAGCTAACCAACGGCAAAAAGAAGTTCATCTACCAGCTAAACAGCAAGAAGCACCATCACTATGAGCCTGACCCGAATATGTACGACACACAGGCGTCAAGGCTCAAAGAGGTGGTCAAAGTTCAGGAACCGGTTAGTAAACCTGCAAATCCTGGCTGGAACTTACCACTGGCACTGCAGCAGAAATGGGTTCGAGACAAAGACACAGGATGTTTGAGCAAAGTCAAAGAGTTGGCAGTGGAAGTGAGAAAACCAGCTGTTAAAGAGGCAGAGAGTGAACATGCGCTCAAACCTAATCCTAAAGACGCAACGCTGCCTAGCGCTATTAGCAGCAAAATGAAGATAATCAAGAACAAAAACAAGAATGGACGTATTGTTATTGTCATGAGTAAATATATGGACAGCAACAAGGTTCATGGAGCAAAGGGTAAACATGGGGAATCGTCAAGTGAAGAAAAACCGCAAAACACCAAACCATCGGAAAACAATCCAACGCATAGAACCAAAATGGTGGAACATCCAGAGAACGGTCTCCCAAAAGAGATCTGTAATGGAAGCTCCCTCCCTGCAGCAGAGCATCCGATAAAGTGTTCCCCAAAGGACAGACATTTCTCCAAACCTTCGCCAAGCACAGCAGAGGAATACAACACGGAAGTGGCTCGGGGTCAGGCCGACTTGCCGGATGATCTACCACTACAACTGACTGCTAGCTCACCCCCAATGTCCTGGGCTGTTGATACCAACATCCCCACCCCTACGGCCGTCGACCAGATCAGGATCCCTTCTTTTCCCAACAAGCGAAAGCTCTCAGATCCTGTGGAGGACAGGAGTGTTTCCAAAACCTACCTGAGCTCTAGAAGCTTCAGTGTGCCCAGCACAGTCCTCACACCACCTCAGGACACACCCATGGACCTTCACTGCAGTGGGCGACGCCTCAGCAGTACATGTACATATGAGGGTATGGATTCCGGCAGCCAAGAAGAGCCCATGGACCTCAGCTGCCCAAAGACTAAGAGGCAGGTAGAGCCAGAAATACAGCCAGAACCAGCACCAGAGCCTGAGCCCGAGCCTGAGCCTGAGCCTGAGCCTGAGCCAGCTGGTAAAGATACTTCTCCTGTGGCAGAGGACATGAAAGAGTCCACGGAGAACTCAAAAGAAGCACCTGTTAAAAAAGTCTCCCCTTTTATGGGAAACATCATCATCACTGACATCACAACAAACAGTCTCACTGTCACCTTCAAGGAATATGTTTCTTTCTGAGAGACTCTTCATAAAATGGGACTATCAGTCACAGATTGGACGATCCTGTTAATATGTGCATATGTAAAAACATAATAATTTTGTATATACGGAAATGTATAATTTATCATTCAAATTCAATATGTTTCTTATAATGTTTTATACTGTAACTCCTCTGTGACGTTGTAGCCAAGAAAGTGCCCTCGAAGATTTGAGTGAAATTCAGTTGGATTTATTCCACACACACACACAAAAAACAAACAAACAAACAAACAAAAAAACAGTTTATTTGTCATATGGAGCTTAATGGGATACTTTTGCTGTTGTTTCATACCTGTACCAAACTTATAACCTGAGATGTATGAAGGTTTATACGTATTTTGTATGAATAATATCTCTTATTTTGGTCCTGATAGAAGGTAGAGAGGAACTTGTTGAGTCTATGTTGATCTAAGATCAAATTGAAAGCACTTAATTACATTTTATATGTTCACTGTTCCTTCGTAAATGGAGATTGTCTGTTTATTCTTTTTTTTTTTTTCACTCTGAACATGTACACTCAGTCTGACTTGGCAATATTTTTGTTACATGCTTTGAGTATAGCTTGTTTGAGAAAATGGTTAGCCATGTCATTCAAGTTTAAGAAAAAACAAGTGTGTCGTAGCTCCGTGTTACAATGACAGCCGTCTGGCACACTTTGTTAAGTCAACAACCTTCAAGCAGTGTCCCAGCTTTTTTCTGTTATCCTTGGTTTTTGTGTCACTGTTGAGATGCAGCAAGCCATCAATCGATCTGCTGTTACAATCCAGTCTATTAATGTACCACACAATTCCTCTTTGACAAACATTTACAGAAAAAAAACATCTGACATATTTTCTCGAAGGTCCGTTCATCAAAAATGTGACTCCCCATTAAGGAGTCATATTGATTCTTATCATAATAAGGTTATGATTTATTACCTTGTTGTTGACCTCACGTATTGCTGGAGATACTTTAAAATCCAATAGTCTTGTTATAATTCTCCTAATCTCACACAGATTAACGCTATTCATCTCATTTTGCTATTGAACCTCATCATGTGATCCGACGAATACATGTGACTGCTATATGTTTTAGAAAAAAAAGCTTCCAGGGTCATTAACAAGTATGTTACACAGATTAAATGTGAGTTGCGAGGCAGGCTTTTATATGCTGTTACATGCAATCCAGTGAGTGCAAGCTGTTTTGATTATGCTGCTGAAAGTTCACACGTCAAAGCTGTTGGATGTAACCTACACTCGAGTCTAAATTGCCTTCTATGCACAGCTAATGCAAAACCAGTAAGAATGCTAAAAAAAAAAAAAAAGCTAGAGTAATGAAGAGTGCATATTTATTAACATTTAATTTGTTGTTCAAAACAATGACAAGATGTTCTCTGCATCAGAAGCTGCGAGTGATTCCATTGAACCTTTCTTTGCTACTTTTTTGTTCTCTTTCTTTCGCTAATTCTCTTGCACTTGGTTCAGTGTCTCAGTGATTGTTATAAAGTTTGTTCTACCAGAAGCTGGTTGACGTATTGCTTTTGGCACAGCTTGTTGGATGGTATGTTTCACAATAAAGAAAGAGATTTGACCTCTGATGTTTTACTTTGTCACTAGGAAACAAACATTTTGTTTGTCGATATACAGTGAGTTTCTTCCTCATTTTATAAGCAAACTTCTCAGAGCTTTTTCAGGTGTTCCAGTTAAAGATGCATGTATCTTTGTTTGCATCCTGCAGTTCATCTCTGCCCGTGAAGAGCAAGACTGGAACATTAAGCACCAGAAACACTAACTTGGTTGTGAACTGTGAATAGGAAAACAGATCATGTTGCATAATCACAAATGATCTTGCACAAAGGGCTCTCTGTATTGCATAACTGCACTGGTCACTTGGAGTATCACAACTTTATTCATGCATTATTTTTTCTGTTGCAGTTCAACCCCGTGCAGGAATGTAAACAGACAACATAAGTGGATGAGGGGAGGGAAGGTTGTTATTTAATTGTTTCTGATTCTGAAAAGAAGTAATGTTTCACACAGGGTAGGTGCTTTACTGTGTGTGTGTGTATGTGCAGCACTGTGTGACAGGGAAGGGCGTCAATTATATGACTTTTAAATATAATGTGTCTGCAACAGGCTTTGTGCCTTTACTAGCTGGAGAGGACTGTGTTTTCTCCTTGCAGGCCTGTGTCACTGGAACACAGCAGTTCTCCATACATTTCTCTCCTGTAGTGTAATTTAAATAGATATGTCCACATATACAAAACTACAGATACACATGCAAAACTAGAAACACACACGTGTGCGTAGTTCAACTTTTGTGAATGAGCTCTAACTACTGACCTTTCATGACACTTGGTGGGAGTTAAGGGAATCACTCTGAGCTTGTGGCCAAAAAAATGTGATGTAAGAATGAAAACGTAGGCAGAAATTGTTGTGCTGTTACACTGGAATCTCTGGCGGATAAAAGATTACCTTCTGAATGTTTTGAATGACAGAAAGGCCCAGGAATGTGTTTGTGTGTGTGTGTGTGTGTGTGTGTGTCTCTTCCTTATGGGAGTCGCCCATCGAAAAGAATGTCCACACAAAAGCAAAGCAACTTTTAAGAGGAGAAAATGAAAGGCCCGAAAGAAAGAAGGTAAGAAACACGATATGTTTGTTCATAAAAAAATATATATCAGCGTTAATTAAAGCACATTAAATGACAAAAATGATAAGCCCTCGTTCCGTGTCTATTCTAGTTAAACCAGAAGAACTGTCGACAAAGAATGACAAAAATATAGCATTTCAGCGTCTTCATTGTTTTTAATAAATAAATTCCCTTTCTGAACTTTGTGGTTTAAAAAAAAAAAGCATAAAACCAACATTTAGAGCAAAGAAAATCCATTTAAAAACCAAAAGGTCACAAAGGATCATGGATTAGTGATTTGTCAATTCTGACCTCTAATGTCACAAGAACAACCTGGACTCATTCTCTCTCACCTCTATCAACCTCTATCTGATCCAATAAATCCACACATTTCTTCCCCCGTTTGTCTTTTTCTTCTGTTCTTCTGTTAAAATGAATCTGAATCAGATATCTGAGAATTAACTTCAGTTTGTTAACTTCAATGAAACCACCTTATAATCGGAATTGCTTTCTTTCTTCTTCTTTTTTAAATACACGAATAAGAAATGAACATCCCCTGTATATACAACTGAGATCAGTTAAGGTGGAAAGAAAAGAAGATGAAAAGTAGTCGATTAATCCAAAGAGGCCCATGGGGAACGTGTGTTGAACTGGGAACTAAAGACACAGCACATTTTTTAAATTGTGAAACTCAGTTGATATCAGGTGATGTGACCGGAATTTGAACAGCCATGAACACACAGCTCGCATATCTGTCTGCACGATGGCTTGTCTCTAAAGGCCTTTGAACACACTATGGGAGTCAGTCATATATCAGTAGGAAACTGAAACATCGTTGAGCAGCGAGGGACGTATTTATAGACCAAGTGTGATGTTTCACATTCCCCCTTTATCATCGTACCCACCAGCCGGTTTCATCTTCGCTCAGTGCAGCAGCCACACGGGATCATGTCAGCAGCGGGATCACTTGTCTAATTTAAAGTCGTGTGTGTGTGTGTGTGTGTGGGTGTCAGTGACCCGGCCGAGGCCTCAGAAAATCCATTGAATAAAGGCCTTATCATTAACAGACACCACTCATTTTATACATTTTATTTCCATTTGTTCAATAAAAAGGGGAGAGAAAAATTTCCTGACTGATTGTTTTATTTTTTTTATCTAGAGGGAAGATAAAACAGAAACTGTGATGTTTCTTACCTAATCTTAACCTAAAAACCCCAAATAGTTTTTTTTTAGTATGAGAAGTGAGAACCTGCGCTGCGGTGAGTTGCAAAAATGATGCTTTCTAATTTAAAGTATGAGCTGAAATAAATGTTAAGAGCTGCAGGTCGGAGAGCCACAGCGCTTCACAGTTTCTCCAGCTTGCGGTTTCATCAAGTCTGTGAACCACCTTGAGTAGAAAATGTCGCCCGGTAAAAAAAAAAAAAAAAAGTAGGACAGTGAAGAGCGAGCTGTGGTGCAGCAGTTGCCCAGAAACCAGAGAGCCAATAATGTTCTTCTCACAGAGCCAGCTCTGTTTATTCATGTATGGCTGTCGCCATTGCGGCTCCTGCAGACTCACTTTTCATCGACTCACAGCCAAATATGGAGACCAGCAGCACCAGCAGCCGCAGCAGCAGCAGCAGCAGCAGTGTGCGTGAAGCTGCCGCCTCTCAATGCGCGCCAGCCGTCTCTCTCTCTCTCTCTCTCTCTCTCTCTCAGAGAGAAACCATGTAGGCTATAGCCATTATACCGACAGGAAATGTCGGTCTACTAGCTATGACTATCAAAATGGTGGTGCATATTTCGACAGGCAGCCACAACGCATCTTTTGTCCGCGGCGCGCCTGCTCTTTGTCTGTGCCGCAGACAGGAAATTAAAAAAAAACAGATAACAGCAGCAGCAACAAAATACAACAAACCACCAGCCATAGTCTTAAAATATGATCGAGTGTAAACACGGACAAACCGCCGCGGCACCTCACACAGACACAGACAGACAGAGTCGGACGTGCAGACAGACAGACTTCCTGCTGATGTTGTAAATTCATTTTACGCATCTGCAGCATAAACACACCTCACCTCACAGATCATCACAATTAATGATAAACACGCCTCTTTTCTTCCATGTGTCTTTCTACGATGAGAGAATAATCCAGGTTCCAGGAGTTTAGGTTTAAACTGCAACATAAAGTCCAGCCCAGAAAAAATAAAAATTATAGAGAAATGGTTTTACATTCAAATGTTTCTTCTGTAGTAGTTAAGATTTCGTGATCAGTCTTTGTCAATCAACCACAGACCTGTTCCTGGGTCGTCTTAAAATATACACAGCGGACAATTCATTTAACATCGGACACAATAACTGATCTGCAACCAGTCAACTCAAGATCTACACACACAAAAACTTTGTTTTGTTTTTTTTTAAAATAGAAGATCAGTGATCAGTGATGAGCGCATCTTATGTTTGTTCATTACAAACTGGCACAGGCCTGTGGCTGCAGGATGAAACTATTTGTTCTCATTTTAAACCAGATGAACCGGAAAAGAGCAAGAAAATCGAGGTTAGAATCTGAGAATTATGACAACACATTTGTTGTTTTTTGTGTCTGCGAGAAACTATTGTGGACAGAACATTTTTAATTGACTAATTAATTTCCAAAGTGGAATATTTGACCTTCTTTCATCGCAGCAGCGAGGATGATGTGACTAGTCTGGAAGCTTTTTTTACACGTTGGACGTACCAATTATTTTATTATAAGATGAGGACCTCTCACTTATTATTGTCTTTATTTTATTTTTATTTATCACAGCGAAAAAAAGGAAAATCTAATTTAAAAAAAAAAAACTCAGAAAACGACAAGAAACGGAGATTTCAGCTCCGTACCCTCAAGTTGTTATTTGTCATTTATTTTTCTGATCAGTGACCTTTTCGTCAACATAATTTGTTACTTGTTACAGGACGAAAATTATCATTATTACCTTTATTATTGGTAGCCTAGTTGTTATTATAATAATAATAATTTACTGATTGCATAAATACAAATATCTTATGTTCCAAAAATTAAATTGTTGTATGTTGTATTTATAATAATAATAATAATAATAATAATAATAATAATAATAATAATAATAATAATAATAATAATAATAATAATAATAATAATAATAATAATAATGATATCTGTGGGTTTAAAAAAAATGGTCCATCGTTTTTTAAAAAGAAATCACAGTGAACTAAGGTGGTGTATAGGACCTCAAAGATTACATTTTAAAAAATGAAGCAATCAAATGAGACATAATTGAACTGCTGGTCAGTTGGTTGTTTGATATAAAAACCCCACAATTACACAAGTGACAGTTGATGGGTGAAGTCCAGCTGAATTTACCTCACCTCTCTCTCATTCAAAGTTTTGCTTTTCTTATTCTTTTTTCTTTAAAATTTCTGTGAATGAGTTAATATATATATATATGAATGAATGAATCTGAGTAAAGCCAATTTCATATAAATTTGCATGTTCATTTATTTCTCATGTCATTCGCCTCTGCTGCTTTTTTATTATTTTTATTTATTTATTTATTCATTTTTAACAATCGTCGCCTTTCGTAAATAAAACCAGTCTGTGTCCTACTTCTGTCGGTAGATATCGTTTAATATGTGCAAAGAACTGAACGGTGTGGCAATAAAAACGTATGAAAAATAAAATAAAAACCAACAGATTGCAGAATTGTTTAGCACTGCTTTTGTATTTTTTCCACAGATTTGTGCTGATATTAACATAAAAACAGTGTCAACAAGATGAACAATCCGCCCCGATTAAAAAAAAACAAAAAAAAAAAAAAAAAAAACGTGGTGCTTCAGGAAAGGTGCCTTTTATTGCGCTGTGAGGTTAAATTAACCTCATTGCGCAATAAGGATTCATTTTGATACTCAGCTATGTGAACTGAAAAGGTGTAAAGAAAACTGTGCTGTCGCAGATTATTGCAAACAAATTGTTCTAAACAATCACGGGTGTATCTGCAGACCAATGACAGTGTGTCTGAGGTGACTCACGCCTCCCTGCTAATGATTTGTTTTCATGCCTATGACATCTTAAAGCGGGACAGCGTCTGCCTGTGTATAAAAACAATTGTTACAGTATTTATGAAGAGGTATTTATTTGTTAAGGTGATAATTTGAACTTTAATATTGAATTACTTTGTGTTTTACAGATGTTTTGTGTGAAAGGGGGATGTGTGTTTGAGTGTTGTCGTTTTTGTTTCACGTTCTTCGTTTTCATGCTGGTGAATTTAAACTAGGGCATTTATTTCCTTTATTTTACATTCTTTGGGACCCCCCCCTTAGGCACCTCCGGGGTCCACGGATCCGCTCCGGGAGCCTCTGACTTCGCTCGGTTCTCTGTGCCAGAGATTCCTGTACAGCAGCCAGAGCAGCGGGACTCCTCCCCTTCACTCAGAAACCCGGAGCACGTAGCAACAACTGAGCCAATGTGCTCCGCCACGATCCGTCCTACCGACTGCGGTGCCTGGCAACAGAAAAAGACGTGATGACGTCCTCTCCAGATTGCGTATTATGGGATGTGCGAAATTAAACAACCCGAAGAGGACGCGGGGGGAAGCCAAAAATAATAAAAGCGACAGAAATAAACGAGGTGCATGGTGAACCATGGAGCTCTCGGCTGTCGGTGAGAGCGTCTTCGCAGCCGAGTCCATCATTAAACGGCGAATCAGACGGGTATTCGCTGTTTTTTTTCCCTCACGGGCTTGTGTCTCCACACCTATTACGCAACCATTTGTTCTTGCATCGCCGACAGGCAATATTCTGATAACCTAAATGTATTACGGATGTGTTTTTGTGCAGGGTCGTTGGGAATATCTCGTGAAATGGAAGGGCTGGTCTCAGAAGTGAGTATATAATAACCGAGGCTGGGGGAAGGACAGCGCTACATCCTGGCCGCTCGCACAACTGCAACTCAGACTGTGTCGTTACTCAGCTTGTGGTTGTGCCTGTTTAAAAAAAATCCATCTGTGTTGCGGTGATATTTGCACTGTAGCGCAATCTGCTGCGTGTTTAGTGGCGTGTGTGTGACGCTGGTCATGGTGGGTTAGAAAATATTTAAGCTTCAAACCCGCTCAGATGTATTAAAGTCCACACTAGCTTTAGCAATGGCTGGGTTCACCATGCGTCACTGTCCAGCTACGTAGTCTGTAATTGCAGCGTACGCAGCGAAAGATTGGCTTTGATAAAAGTATTAGCCTACCCCCGCGTGTGAGTGCGCGCGCTTTGACGCGTGATCTTGCTCAATATGTGGCGCCAACAGCTTTTCCTGTTTGCTGTCGTGACACAGGTACAGCACTTGGGAGCCGGAGGAAAACATTCTGGATGCACGGCTGTTCGCTGCCTTCGAGGAGAGGTGAGGCTTTGACAGCGCAGCAGTAGGCCTCTCTCTTTCTCTCTCCGTCTCTCTCTCTCTTTGAGTCTCTGCAAGAACGAAATGGCACCGAACTCTCTGCTTTGCAACAACAACCCCCCCTAAAAAAAAAGCCCGGGTCCATGTAATTAGCACATGTACTCTACATTTTAATCTTCAGATCTTAGTGTTTTCATAAAGGAAGTGATGGCAGGCGCTTGTGGTGTGAGATGATTCATTTCCAGCTCAAACAGGTGCAAGAATGCGATGCAGTTTTGATATAACGAGCAAGTCATCTACTTTTATTCTCACACTTTTTTCCATTTAAAAAAAAAAAAAAATCTCCAGTTCTTAAAAAAAAAAAACAAGAAAAAGATAAGTGAACAAACCTTGCCCCCGTGTCAAAGTTTGTCCCCGTACATGGAAAATCGGTTGCATAATTAATTTAAATCCAATTTAATTGTAAAGTATATTTAAAGAATAAATAATTAATTAATACGTTGTTCTTCCAGGGAGAGAGAAAGGGAGCTATTCGGACCCAAAAAGAGGGGACCCAAACCTGAGACATTTCTTCTGAAGGTGAGTCAGCCTTTTGGTGGTTTTCATTTTATCATATCTCTGATTACAGAGTCACAGATGGCGCGGATGACGAACCATTTCCACGATGTGAAAACACTTTTATTAATTCTGAAACTTTTGGACTGCGGTTTATGATCACTTAAAAACACACTAGTGGAATGACAGTTCTAGCCTAAAATAAAACCTCCGGTTTATCACATGATTTTTATGAGGTTTTTGTTTTTTCTTTGACTTGTATTCTTTAAAAAAACAAAAACAAAAATGACACCAGGACGAGGCCTTGTGTAACCAAACAGCTGCTTCTCTTAAACCTTTAAATTTCCTCAAGAGATTTCAGATTTTCATCTCTGGGAAACATCCTTTCATGAACGTTATTTGTTCTGTCCTCAGGCCAAAGCCAAAGAAAAGACATATGAATTTAGACGAGAGACTCCCAGAGGGATCCAGGTTTCCTATCCCATCCCGGAGCCTGTCATAACACCGAGGGCACGGGAGGGATTGCGCGCCGTGGTTCCCACAATCTTCCCACCGAGCGCGGTCAACAGGGGAGAAAGTGTCCACGTCGGACCTCCAGAGCCAGAGAGGAGGCCCAGGCCGCCGCCACCGCCGCCTGCAGCTGCACCAACACTTCAAGACTCCACACGGTTCCCTAAAAAGAGAGGGCGCAAACCCAAGGTGCATTTACATTATGATAAAGATGACGGGAGCAGCTCAACAGAGCCGGACGCAAAGAGGAGCAGGTTCCTGGAGGAGCCGGTGTCACACGGTTTGTCCAAAATGAGCCGACACCTGCATCATCACGGCGAGACGTCAGAGCGCAGCCTGGTCCAGCTGACCAAGAGGTTTCAGGAAGAGACCACTATAACACCCAAATCCAGCAGCGAGCAAAGACATTTGGGGGGCGCGGGTTTGTCTTACACCTGCGCGTTCAATCCAGATGGGCGTAAAAACGATCAGAGGGGACACAGGACTAGTTGTTTGAGTAGGATGTCTGTCCCTCAGCCCGGGACGATGAAACACTCTGCAGACCACCGGAGCCATCAGATGAAGGAGTACTGTCTGCCCCGGGAACGATCTGCTGCCATCGCCACACAGTCCGAGTCCATTATCCACGATTCATCACCACGACCATCCTCGTCCTGGACCCCGAGTTTGACCAACCTGGACACTGTGACCGTGACTGACGTCACCATGAACTTTTTGACAGTCACCATCAGAGAGAGCAGCACGGACAAAGGCTTTTTCAGAGACAAGAGATGAGGATATGCGATGGATGTTGAGGTCAGAGGAGGCTGATATATATTTGTTTGATGTACTAACTAACAGGCCTACTGTCATTCTATATTTTTTCTATGTAACTTTCAAAAGTGTACATACAAATATTTAATACTCTGTTGAAAAAAAATAAAAAAGGAAGTGACATTGCAACTTAAAGTTTTTGTGTGTGTGTGTGTGTGTGTTGGACTCAATGTCACTGCTTTTTTCTTTTTTTGTTTGTTTGTTTGTTTTTGCTATAAAACTATTATTATAACAACTATATTTAGTCATCTTATTCTTCAAATAAGACAAGTTATAAAGTTATAAACTAACATTTTTTAAGCTTGATTTCCAGTCATGTCTTTTTTTTTTCAATCTTTTTGTTTTTATTTTTCCACCATTACAATTATTTAGAATATTTGTAGCTAACAGAATCAGGTCAAACAATCGAAATAATCAATGACACGTGACGTTGGTGATATTTGAATGCAGATAAGTGAAACTCCAACTTTATTTTATCAAGAATATGTAAATATTTTTATGCGCTTTAAAGAAAGTATTATAGTCTCTGCGGTTGATCGAAACTCTCACCTGAAAATATAAATTAAATTGCGGAATATATACAATTTTTATAAAGATTTTACAGGTTTTTGTTACTAGAGGTCACGTTCCCAAAAATGTGATAATTTATGCTGCGTAAGTTTTGGGTTTGTTGTGAATTATTTCATCAACGATTTGTGTAAAAGAATCGAAAATATTGGTTGGAAACAGATAATTCCGTGTTGTAGATTTGTATCCTACACGTGAGTGGGAGGTTGTATTAATGTTATAAGAAAAAAAGAAAATGTTCCTGTGGCTGCTGTGACTCAGGCCTGATCTCAAAATGAAAAGCTTTTATTTAAATGTTTTTTTTTTTTTTTTGAGACCGCGATTGTAAAAAAAAAAAAAAAAAAAAAAATCTCATTAGATTGAGAATGGAAACATACTCCAGAGCTGTGGTTCCTCCACTGGCTCTAATTGTAGAAGCGAAACTTCTCGTTTCATTATCACCTTCATTATCAGAACCACTTTAACAGCTCGCACGTGCAAACCGCGACTCATGAATTGATTGAGTTCATTTTTGACTAATTCCACTTCTGTAAATGACTAAATGTCCAATATTATATAAAAAAACTGTGACATTAACGACAATATATGGACATAAATACCCCCCGGCCCCCAAATAAATAAATAAATAAATAAAAAACATTTTCCAACATTTTGACCGGGTTTATCATTTCAAAACGATTTAAGATGATGTAGTTTTTTTTCTACTCTTATTCAGTCAGTGACTCTTGACAGGACACAGTTTGCATCACCTTGGTCCATTAGGCCTGTACAGTATATGAAGGGTCCAGACTCCACTGTGTCAATAAGAGGCCACTTCTCTCAGGCACAATGCCTCCATTCATATGACTTTGCTTTGTCTCTGTGGGACACATGACCCAAACTGTAAAAGAACTCCGTCTGGTTTTCTTGCTCACTAATGGGCCACTCTGACCCTGCATGTGTACAAGATAATATCTAACCACGGTGGCTGCTTGTACTTTCCTGAAAAATGAAAGATGAACTTTCACGCAAACAAAAGACACCCGCGTTATCTTTTATTGCCAGTCATAACAACTGTATTTATTCCTATAAGTTTCACAAATATAATTCAAATCTGTGGTGATATATCTGAGTATATCAGAGAGGTTTATGAGGTTTAGTAGCTTGAAAAGCAAAGGCTTTTCCTGCAGCTGAGGCAACATCTGGCCGATCTCTCCACGTGAGTGTGATTTACGCAGCGTCGTGCCCATCTGATCTTAAGACCTCAAGCCTCGGATCTGCTGCTGCTGTTGCTGTTGAAGCCCCGGAGGCTCTGAGAGGGGCCGCAGCCATCAAACTCTTCAGTGGCCTGCGCTCCTGGTTACGCTCCACAGACTTTACCTCCACAAGATGTCGCCACCAGCAAGAGCTTGAAACGGTGCCAAGTTATCATTATTATATGTTTTTTTTTTTTCTTCAGCTCAAATACCCTGAAGGTTGAAATTAAGTGAAACTACTCATCCTTAACACATTAATCATCGATGAAAGCTGTTAACGCATTCCAATGTGTGTCCACCTTCAGTATTAGAGGCTGTTGAGATACAGCTTCCTCCTGCTGTCGGTTGGTTTTTTTAGGGGGTGGGAGGTTTGCTTCCAGATGTGTGGGGGGGACTGTGTGTTGCACCGTCCCGCCACTAGATGAAGCCCGAGCACAGAAACGCAGGATCCCGTAATCTTCATTCAACCTCTAAATTTCTACTTATTAAAAAAAAACCTGATCTGAACTCTGATCTGAACTATAGTGTTGCCAAGATTGGGTTGCACTGATCAGTCCAGTATTTATTTCACTCGGTAGTAGTTGAGTTTTTTTTTCTTTTTTAATTAATAAAGCAAAACAATGAACAATCTAATTAAATGAAGCTGCATTGATATTAACTTTGGTAAATATAAAACAATAAACCGCCGAGAGACTTTTTAAGTGGATGAATTATTGTGCAAAAAAAGCGCGCTGATGTTAACAGATGGCTGGAGGCTTTGAAACCCATAGTGTCTTTAGAGAGGAAAGACAAAAGACTGCAGAGGCCAGCAGCCCCCCAACAACTGGATCAGCTCTAATTAGAGAAAGAGGGTGTGTGTGTGTGTGTGGGTGGGAGAGAGAGAGCTGAACCTCAGTAGACGCAGCACAGTGCTTCTCTCGAAGTCTCACAGACGAGCTGGTTTCTGTTTTTGTCAGCCATGAGCTACTTCTGTCCACTTCTGTCTGCATTTTTATCTCTGTGTGGGTGAGATGTTGCTGCCAAATGCGTTCCTCTTTTTGTATTTTCTAGCTTTTCAGTTTCGCCACTGTGCATCTGATCTGTGCAACTGGACTGGAAGGTGAGAAACTTTGTCTAATTTTTTTTTTTTTTTTAGAAGGACGTTTCCACGCTTTTTAATAGAAATTGAGGGAACAAACAATTACAGATGATTTGAAACAACAGTACAATACAACAGCACTTTAATGAAATGACTTTTATAAATAAAGTTAGGTTTAATAAATAATTTGTTAATGTTTTATGATTTTGGTTGGAAAGCACTAGTGGAAACAAAAATAGCTGATTAGTTGTGAAAACTCTAACTTCTCTTTATTCGTTAACAACATATTAACACAAAACTTTAAGGATTAAACCCCAAAATTCATGATTTATTAACATTTATAACTGCGGCCCAGTTGGATTCTGAAGACTGAGGCATACTTTTATAACAGCATCATTAATCAATTCAATTAGATTTTTTTAACACCTTGATCTCCTGAAATTTGCTTTTATCAGTAATCATTATCAGTATCATTATAACAATGTCACACACCCGCTAAATCCAGCGGTTTTGCAGCTGCTGTGGACTCCAGGATCGTTCTCCAGGTGCGGTTGCGCTGTACGCAGGGCTCGGTGAGGTGGGTCTATCCGGGTCAGGCTCTACGGGTGGTTCTGGAGCCCAACCTGTCTTCCACCCTGCGCACCACCGTCTGCATCAAACCATCTCCATCTTTCCGCGGAGCAAGCGTGTTCGTTGAACGGGCCGGAGAGCTGGAGCTGCTGGTGACCGATGCTGAGCGGCCGCAGCAGGTGTTCTGTTTTCGGGCTGATGGACCGCATAGGCCCGTTATCTACCTCCAAGCCAACCTGCAGAGTGATGGACACTGGAGCAGACGTATGATGGGCTTCAGATATGAGCTGCTGAGCAACAGGAGCGATGCGCCCAACTCAGGACACAGTAAGTAGCCTTCACCCTCTCTGGAGATCAATCCGGGATAGATGCAGCAACACATTTTGCGCCTCTGTGATAAATCTTTTTTTTTTTTTTTTACAAACGGTTTATTTTTGGATGCAACTAATGACTTCATCAATGTTTGACACATTGTTTTCGCAAGACTGGAAGATCATTTATAAGCAAAAGTGGAAGAAGTACTCAACTTTCCAGCGCTGGGTTGCCAGATTGGATCATATCAACCTATAAACCTTCTGAGAAACGGCTGCAGAAAATCTGGAAAAAGCATTAATAAACAGTTTATTAAAAAAATATTACATAATAATTAATAAAGACCCTTATTATTAATCAAAAGGCCGAACAAAAATGTTCTTCTTGATGGGTTACAAATAAGGCATGAAAATACTGAGTGAATGAAGAATAAAAGCCCTAGTAAACCTTGTAAAGGGTCGCTTAATAATTATAAAAAGTGGCAATAATTGTAATTATCAGATAATAACAATTCTCAGGTGGATGTTATGAAGGACTTTAACTGACCAACCTTAAATCCTAGTTTTAAAAAAAATGTTGGTTATTTAATTACAGAGCCCAGTTTTTCCGACTGGAGCATGCAGCTGCTGGTCAGTCTTGTGTTTTGTCTGGCTGTCTGGTTTCCATCGAGGGACAAAGCAGAGAGGACATAGCAGACCACAAGGCCGCTGGAGGGCACCGGGCCGAGGGGCCTGAATTGAGACCGCAAATACTTCGCAGATTCCACAAATGCCTTATCATTGTGCATGTGTGTTTATTAGCATTTATCAATGTGTGCGGGCCTGTCCCAAAGTGGTGATGTCATTCTGTTTCCATAATAGACAGCTGCTGGTTTATTTTTTCTGCATTGCGAGTCTGGCAGAGTATTTGACTCCTGCAGTCTTCTGCATCGGCACTGGGTCATTCAATTAGGTAGATACAATAAGAGTCAAACATAAGGTCAAGACTAGAGGGGGTTTTTGATCTGCAGGCATTTGTGGTGGGCAGAGCACTTAAAGGAGCTCAAACACAGGAGTAGCATTCCTTCTTCTAAACCCTGGTTTCTTCACTTTGTGATGTGAAGAGGGAGTTGAATGGAGCTGGAATGTGTGTGTTTGAGAGTGAGTGAGTGAGTGAGAGATAGAGAGAGAGAGAGAGAGAGAGAGAGAGAGAGAGAGAGACAGGTCAGTGAAGTGACAGGGAGGAGAAATGACACCCATCAGTCATTATCTGTCATAGAGCTGGTGAGGTTGACTATGATTGACAGACAAATGTGGGAAAATTATGCCTGACAAAATGACTTGATGGATGGTCTCAACATACAACAAACAAAAAAAAAAAAACAGCTTTTTAATTTTCACTGCTGATTTTCTCCACAGCTTCTTGTCAACCCTGCAATAATACAGAACTCCTGATGGCCATCTGCAACAGTGACTTTGGTAAGTACATTTATGATCTTTCTGTGCTCTCTCCATGTCATTCATGGTCTCAGTGATTGTTTTTTTAAAGCAATAAGATGACACAGTAGCCACACTGTCCACAAGGAGACAACTGGTTGGTGTTGATTATCAGAAGAACTGATAACGTTACAAATGGACAAAAATGTACAGTAAATAAAAACTAATCTGACGTATTTATATGTGTATATAAGGAAAAATATTAATTTCATAGTTACACTTAGAAGTTCCTCTTTCAATGTTGTTGTACATATCTTCTTTTACTTTTAGGATCTGAATACTGAATACTATCCACCACTAATCTTGTGTGGGTTAAGGTTAAAATCTGTTTTCATGTAAGTCCAGGAGGCAGCAGAGGCAAACAGATGTGGTAGCAGCTTCAGAGTAAGAGGGATTGATTTCTTGGGTTTAGTTTCATAAAACCACATGTTAAGAAAAGAGGTATATAATCAACAAAAGTGCACAAGGCTTATGGGGAAAAAATAAGAGGTTTGAACTAAGAAAATGATGTACAAAACTTATGAAATAAAGGTATTTCTATGTTTTACTGATTCTGCTTCTGATTTTATTTTTCAGTGGTGCGGGGCTACATCAAGAACATTTCTCACAGCTCTGAAAGTCAGACATCTCTGGTGGAGGTGTCAGCAGTGAGGGTGTACTGGCAGCGCAGTGGAGTGTTTGAGCGACAAGTGTCTTTAAGGTCGTCTCGCTCCGTCTCATATTGGCGTGGACACATCAGAACCCTCCTTCAGTGCCACGTGAAGCCTGGTGATGGGGAATTTCTGTTCACAGGGTCAGAACACTTCGGGGAAGCTTGGTTAGGGTGTGCCCCACGATACAAAGACTTCCTGTCTGTCTACCAGACTGCCCGGGCAGCACGTCAGAATTCCTGTGACTTCCCTTTAGACTGAGGAAGTGTGTTGTTTTAAGCACTGCTGAGCCCAACAGCTCTAATCCACAGGCACTGTGGGATCCCTGTAGTGTTTTAATGTGCCATCAAGGTGGCATCGAGTATCACCAGCAGGGACAAAGCTACTGAACTTCTGGTGAAAAACACATTTGGAGGAGCAGAACACGGGCAAACAGCAGGGGCCTCCTGCACTGAAGCTGGGAGAGCGCCAGCCTTTGTCTCGTTCCCATCACTGCCCTCGGTCCTGGGAGACTAAGAAGGGGTTGGGTTGCTGCTCTCTCTTTGTGCTTCTCCCCACATCGACTGTTGTTCACTTTGCTGGCTCTGTGTGACAGTTGCCCTCTGAACTGAGGGAGGGAAGACTGGATGAACGCCATTTATAATCACCAGTTTTATCCATGTGAATGGGTCTGAACAAGTATTATTGTGGCATTATATTTTGTTTAAAATTCATCTGTGCTTAGGTTTCAAATCCTGTTTGTTTTGTCTATTTATACTGTATATGTTGTAAAATATACTTGCAAAATAAATCATCTGAAGACTCTGCTCTACTACTTTGACTTCTACATTGTCCAGTCCTGGGAAGACTGGTTTATTTTCTTCGTTTTCAGAATTATTTAGCTCAAAGTCTTGCTCTTTAGGGTTCAACCATTTTTATTTTTTATCAGAGATTATGTGCAAGATATTGAGGCATTTAAACATGTTTATATTTGACTGCACACACATCCGATCATCTTGATTAAACATCTTACACAAAGACAGTTTTAATTTACTCTTTTTTCAAACAGACACAGCTTTCAAAAAGTAGAATTTGTGTTTAATTATTCGATACTAGTCTCTGTGTACTAATTAATTGTTTTTATTAACACAAAAATTCTTAATATAAACAAGCATTTGTCTCAGTCTTAATCGAGAATCTAATCAGTTCATTTAACTGATGAAGTGTTTAGAAGTGAAGTGAGCTCATGAACAGTGCATCAAAATCTAAATTTCATGAAGTCCTCTATCGCTCAAGAATGCATCGGCCCCTTGAGACTCTGTGCTCTTTCTTAAAGGTGGCTCGGTAAAGGCTTCAATGAACTTTTGCCCCCATTTCCCATCATATGCTGCATAATCTCTGGTCTTTCATGGAGAACGGGATTTAGAGCTAAAGTGTCCTACAAGCTTATTTTGGCTCTTTTTCCATTTTTCCCCTGTAATCAGATTCTTATGATAATAGGATAGCCCTACCATAAAATGAAATACAAAATCTCCTTGGACGGCCAAAGCTCTGAACAGACTGAATTGGACTTTTCTTTTGAGTTGTGTGGCCCCAGCATCATGGCCCAAGAAGACGAATGGACAGATGTGAGGCCCCAAAGCCTGGGGATCCTCCCCCTGGGCCCCTCCCAGAAGAGGGGAACAATTAATTGACTTTTAAAGCAACTGCTTTTCTAGCCTATTCCACACTTCTCCTTGGCTGAGCAGGGCTCACAAATTGGTGTGTTGAACTTTTTATGAGGACTAAATAGCTGCCAATGAAAGTGTAAATGACTGTGTGGTGAATGGGGCCCACACAATGGCTCTGCCATGACAAGGCCTCTGGCAGACATAATGACCATTGTCACGGCTGCTGTCATCTAGAAACCATCAGGGCTCATGAATCCAAGGAGCCAATGAAGGGTGAGACTACTCTCCAGCTACATTTTCTCATCTTATATATTTCTTATATATTTCTCTGCTACATATAAATCATATTTCTGAGTATCATTTCATCTGCGTCTTCATAATGCACGTTGAATCCATGCTAGAGAAAATTATTGTCTTTATACAAAAAAGCAAAAAAGATTAGAAAAACGATAATTATGGCCTTTTCATATGGGCTGTTAAAATGAAAGACATTTTCTGGGAACCTCAAGGTGTCTCTCTCTCGCTATATATAGGATATGGTTACAGGCTGCTAAAAAAATCGTATTTAGTGAATATTACAGAAAAACCAAGCCTCCTACAATTTCTTTTTTTCAGCCCCCAGAAGCTCAGTTTGAAGTCTCCTCCCTCAGTATTGTCCTAAGGGGCCACCATGTCAAATTTCCAAGCAAAATATAGCCTCTCTGCAGGCTTTTGAGACCACACAATTCTCATCTCTGGGAATTCCAGCAGGCTCTCATGGGGAACGAGCCCAGGAGGGCTCGGACGGGAGCTGCTGCATGGTGCACCGGCAGGAGTCCACCAAGACTGGGGGGTAATTGGTTTATCCCACCGCCTGGCCTGCTTTCCCATGTGGGCCACTGCTGTGGGGAGGCCCAGGGGTACAATATGGGAACAGCGTGATACCTTCCAGTGCCGAACAGGCATTCACTGCTGCGGCTTTAGAGACTAGGGACAGGGTACTAGGAACACAAAGCTGGAGCAGAGATGTCTCTTGGCTTTGAAAAGGTTGCTATTTGGTCTCCTTTTAACGGTGAGCAGCATTTGTGGTTGAAAATGTGATGTAATTGAATTTTGTCTCAATCTTTTTTTATAAATGTTCTTCTCAATTCAAAAGGTAATGAGTTAGAATATTTTCTACTCAAGAGCTCTTCATATAATGTGGTCATGCGTGCACCTGGTTAGAAAATAGATTTTTATAATGTCATTGTGAGCTTAGATAAAAAAGATTGGCATTACAATGACACGACTACAATTTATCTCTCAAGTCAAGAGATATACATTTTTTCACACCATGTATTGTTCTGAAAAGGACCAAATGCTCACACAAACCAGTGTCTAATCTCAAGCAAAGTCACTTCTACTCTTTCTGTATTTTTTCCAGATACATGTTTGCACAGTTAACTAATCAACTACAGCTCTGTTTAACTTTGTAGTGTGGCAGTGCCAGTTTTATATTAAATTAACCTGTAAGCTGAGTGTAATATTATACGCTATACAAAAACACACATTTGTTTAGTAATCATCACACTCACATTGCCAAAAAAAAAAAAAAAACAAAATCACATTTTACAGAGTGTGGACAACAGAAGGGTTATATTGTAACTGCAGAGGACATAGATATTTTATAATCTATCTAATTTAAATTCTGTTCATATCATCTCACTTCAGAATGAGGCGAATCTTCTGATCTCCAAGAAGGAGTCTGCAAAAACAGGAAAACAGAGACAGTTTATCTTAATACTACATGATAATCCTAATAATTCCATATTACAATTATTAAGACGCATATGTTATGTTACACTCACCGGACCAGAATAGCTGCTATTATACCTCCTGAAATGGGGCCGACCCAGTAGACCCAGTGATAAGCCCAGTAGTTGTTCACTATGGCTGGACCAAAGGCTCTGGCTGGGTTCAGACATGTCCCAGATACGTCTCCACTAATGAAATGAAATATTCAGATGAGTTTTCTACTATTTGTGTAAAACACTTGGGCAAAGTTATACATTTATCATGAATACATCTACAGGGAACTAAGTCTTAGAACAACTTAGAACATATTCAATAAAATGAATCTCTAATATGTGGATTGAGTTGTCCCTCACCCTGCCAAGACGTTGATGATAACAGTGCAGCCAACCATGAAAGGCACCAGGGGGCTCCTGGTCTTGGTGTTCACAGCTCCCAGCAGCACCACCATGGTGACCAGGCAGGTCATGGCGACTTCTCCGAACACGGCTCCTCCTATTTCACTGTCTGGCTGCAGCAGATCAAACGCGGCCCCGTGGGCTTTGATGTAGTTCTCTCTGGGAGTCATCGCCTTTTGGCATCATTTAGCCAAGATTCAGTTGAAAAGACATCCACATGTACATACAGTATAAGATGGATATTTTAATGATACGCAAATGTGATTGCTTCACCTTTGCCATAGCAGCTCCAAGGACCCCTCCAAGCAGCTGAGATGCAAGATATGGAGCCACCATATTCAGCTCCATCCCACCACACAGGTAGATGGCCAGGGTGAACGGAGGGTTGAAATGTGAACCACTGGAGAAGCAAACACAGAGGGAAAACTTCAGTCAGAAGTTATGAAGAATAATGAATTTAAAGTTGCACAGATTAGTAAGATGTAACTGTCAGGTATATTTGATTAATTAGTGACATTCAGTTAAATGAATTAATTATTTAATGCACAATAATTTGCACAAGGAGTATAGAATAATTGTTTTTAAAAGAACATTGAAGATGATTTTCACCTGATCTCAGCCATACAAGCCACCATGACGGCCACAGCCAGACCATGCACCAGAGCAGGCTGAAGTCTCCCTGCAGACTCCACATTCTCTATGACTGACACACACCCGATAAACACAAAGAACATAGTTCCCACCAGCTCACCCAGACAGGGCTGAAATACCCTCTCAAATTTGTTAGGAGGTCTGGCTGGAGTCAGTTTGGACTCTGTAGTCATAAGAGACGTCCCGACTTCACCCATTTCCAGTTTCTCGTCAGCCATGAGTGTGGTCTGGTCGTAAGAGCTGAAGATGTAGAACTGACGCTGCTCTTCTGATGTGTGTGCACAAATATGTCCAAGCCTGTGACTCACGTGACATGTGACGAGTTACCTTAGTGACCTACCATGGCCTCTTTTTCTTATTAATCCAAAAGAACAAAGAAGAAAAAAAAAAAGCTTGCGCATCACCTGCTCTTCATTACAAGAGTGCGCTGACTAAGGTAAACATTTTATGCATTTGCTGATATGTCTGTGAAATAGTTTAAAGATCAGCTTGTTTATGTCAGTGATTGTAGCCTAATAAATCACTGTGAAGTTAATGAGAAGTAAACTGTAACAATATGCTACTTTTCAAAGACAGGGTCAAAGCAGGACAAAGTGAAGATGATTTGTGGCAACACATGCAAACTTTGTCATTCAATAAAGTGAGTAAAACATGTAGGTGGGAATGGAAAGTTATAACCCGGGTTGTATGAAATCATTTTTGTTAATAAGTTTTATTTTGATAAAGATACAGTAGAAATTTAGTTTAAGTCAAATTTATTAAATGTGTTGTTTTTTCCAGCTGTGGAAAAAATAACAAAACATTAGCCTGGATAAAGATCCAAAGCAGAACAGTCACTAAATTTTCACCCAGGAGCCTGTTCATGTCACTAAATGTTCACCCAAGTCCTTGATTTAAATTTGGCTAAAAGGTAACTTCAGTTAAAGTAGATAATGATATAATACTTGCAATTAATCATTTCCCATAAGATGATCACACATTAAATGGATACATTTTGTGTTTGCCTTTCATGGTCACATAGAATAATGCTGAATTACAATGGAGAGACCTTGCAAAAATGAAAAATCAACTTATCAGTGCTCTCTGGTGGACAAACCATCTATATGTCAGTGACACTGTTTCCACACTCATAACTGCAACAAGCTAACACATTGACCTGCTTTTCTCTGTGGCACACATGTTATGTAAGATGAGTAATAGCAAATTTTACTCACAACCAATAGGTGGTAGAAAAAAAAAACAAAAACTGCTGAGTATTGTATTACTGGGGATATTTTTGGGCCAATCAGAAGTGGCCTAGTTTCAGAGGGAATGTGACTTTAGGGCTTCACAAACTGCAAAAGACAAGCAGCATCAGAGCCTTTGACGCACATGCAAAGTGGCTGATTTATATACAATAGTAAAAAGTTTGAACTTTGAAGGTATAAATTGGGCATTTATACTTTCGAGGTGGTTTATTTCACGTGGGAAGTGCAAGAGACATAAAGTTGTTCTAGAAACAACAGAAGGCCTCTCATGTGTTATTTGCTTTTATGTGGCTCCTTTGAGAAATAAAGCAGATGCTCATTTTCACCATTCCTTTAGGGGGCTCATAGTTTGATAACAAGCTCTGCTGAGGCATCCAATGCCAAGGAGCTCTGACACAAAAGTGTTGATAGATAATTGAGGAACAGAGAACAAACAGACCGAGTGAGACCAGTCTTACTCCCACAGACGTTAGTGCACACACACTCTCAGAAAGCTGTTTCGTGAGGTTGCATGTTTTCACTTGACTGCACAGCTGCCTGCAAATCACAGATGTGAAACTATGCCACTGGTTGTTGTTTAACACCGAGCAAACAGGGTTTAGGCGAAGTTTCAACAGTTTCCCAGTCTGTGCACATACACGTTCACCTTCATTTATTAGTATCACAGAGCAACTATCGGTCTCATGACAAACAGGTTTTTCAGTTCATGAATTCCCTTTATAATTACCTTTATAATTTATATTTTAATAATGTAACATACGAAAGACGAGGTTAAAATACAAGAGAGTCATTCGCCTAAAAAAAACATGGTGTATTATGATTTTTTTTAATTTAAAATTATTGAGTTTAATTTATAACAACGTTGCAGAAGAAAATGATTACACCAAAGTAAATAAAATAAACCCACTCCCTGTCGTGACAAACAACAACCACAAGATGGCAGCAGATCTCTCAAAACAAAACACAGTGGAAGTTCAGTGTCTATTCAGAAACTGATCTCAAGTCAGTCTGGGTGTGACATTACCTGAGGGTATACAAATCTGAAGTGACTGACTCCAGAACAATGGTTATAGTATTACATTAAATGCCAGTAAAGAGCAGTCATTTCTGCTGTTGACAGATGATTTTATTGGCTCTAATGTGCGTTACAAGTTTGTTTGTGTATTTTTTTTGTTTGGTAAAGTGTAAACGTGTGTGTTTCGTTTTTAGTTTTGTCACGTTTCAGCAATTTTAGTAAATTCGTTTTTGTTTTGTTTTTTAACATAATCAACCTTATTGAGGAATGTGACGTGATCCTAAAGGTTTTATTGTCACGTAAAAACCTGCATGAGTATGACTTTGTCATGACCATGTCAGACCAATAGCTGAGTCAATGCTTTTTTCTTTTTTTTTTTCTCTTGCTAAGGTATCACATGTCACCATCAAGCCATGCAGCTCACAGTGGGGAAGTAAAGGCACTTCCTTCTTCCTACCAGAGTGGCTGCGCTCAACGGAGCCAGACTGACATTCGTAGTAATGGGGATCCTGGCGCTCGTCTGAAGCTGTTTTTACTGACTTCTCTGTTTTGTTTGTTTGTTTGGGCCAATGTCACCGGATTCACTTAAGAAGAGCGTCTGAGCTTAAGCGTATAAACAATATATATATATATATATTTTTTTTAAAAAGTGGTTGGAGAGCAGCTTTTTTTTTCTGCCACAATGGCAGCGACGTAGCGCAACTTTTTGGATCCACGGTGGATGAACGACAGCGCTGCGAGGCGCCGCGAACTTTTACAGACTTGTAGGAAACGTAGAGGAGACGTCAAACATGAAGAAACAGTTTAATCGTATGAGGCAACTTGCCAACCAGACTGTTGGAAGGTGGGTGTTTATTTGAATTGCTTTCACTGTTGCAAGTTGGTGTCACATTCAACAATCAAACAGGCCAACATTCATCTGGTAAAACATTGTGTTAAACCCCTTTTCCATTGTCATCTGTCTTGTTGTGGGCGGCGTCAGAAGGGTTGGGCCACGTTTTGTGTAAACTAGAAAAGTAAAGTAACATTTTAAAAATTGGTGATGTCAAGCAGAAACTAAAACTGTACACATATTAGAGTAACTGTGGTTTCCAGTTAGGCCAGTTGCATCAGGCAAACCTTTAATATCACTATATGGACATAGTGAATCTATGCTGGTCTTAAGTTGGTGACTTTATTAGATTTAAGGTTGCTTTCTGGATTAATCAGTCAATAAATTTGTCAGTAAAATGTCAGAAAAATGGTCAGCTAACAGATCTAAAACTGAACATATCCAGTCTAGTCATATATAAACCAAAGGAATGAAGTTGAGCCTGTGAGTGTTTCAGACTGATCAACCTTTGTTGCACCTCTAATGACATGTCAAAGAAAAGAGGAAAAAGGCTCAGTTGTGTCATGTCTGCGTGTCTCTTGTTTCATCTGACCAACAGATCAAAACCAAAAATCAACACTTGTAAAAGGAGAGAGAATCTCAAGATCAAAGAACAAACAGTAATGTTGCAATATTGTGCTATTTGCTGTTCAAATCAGTCTAATAATGGTCGTCTTATTTTTTTATTTATTTTTACTTTTATAATTTTAAGGACAATGGAAGAATATATTCAAGGATCGCTGAAGTCAGACACACATTTCCTGATGTGCGGTGACACTGGAAGTTAGATTATATACACATAATATCTATACCATCTCCCCGTCCTCTCCCTTCATCCGTAGCCATAGGTTTTCCAGCTCCACTCTGTATCAGCAGCCACCACTGAAACGATGTTTCCAGTTACTATTGCATTAATGGCGTCTGCAGATGATGTCCCCGTAAAGGAATCTTTTAAAATGGCTTTCCGACCAATACTCTGTAGGCTCTGGCCTTGGATTCCTCACATGCACTCCTCCATATGTTGTGTAAGAGCAGTAAAAGTCAACTGAGCAGATGACAGCTCACTTAGTGAAAGGTGAAAGTGTTTGCAGGTGCACACACACACACACACACACAGACCCACTGTAGGATTATTACTGGATAGAGTTTAACATGCCAGAAATCCTCTGGTGCCATTTGTAGCACTTCATGACTAACACACAAAAAAGTGGGAGTTAGAAAATAAATGTTTGAGATGAGCAGCATCATGTTTGAGAAAAGGAAGACGAAGTCTCGGTGATCACCAGCAGAATATTTGGATTTTTCCAGTCTTCATTAAAACTATATATGAGTTTTAGTGGAAGATATAGTATAAACTTGAAGTATATAAAAATCTATAAAATAGTAGATGAGTTAATGTTTTTCAGTTCTTTTTTTATTGTTTGCTTTGCCAGATATATCTGTTCTCCACCACATCTCTGGCTCAGAATGATGTTTTTTTTTTTTTTTTTTTTTTTATTAGTCTCTTTCTGTGAAAGTCATATACCATCATGCAGCACAAACACGCCAAATTAAATTTAAATGAAGATGAAATTTAAGCTGATTGCTTCTACAGAACTAGGTTGACGGGTAATTCAGTTCACAAACTAGTGTGTTTGTCTCCCCTCCGCCACAATTTGTAATGATGTGGTTTTCATTTCTGGCACAGGAAGGGCCAGGCATGGAGGCTTTTTTGTTGTGTAAGCATTTCCATGGCTGTTGACGGGGACACAGTTGTAGGGCTGTGGACGTAACACTGACTCATGGGATTGGTGTAAAAAAGAGGAAGCGGGTTGGTTGTACATGTGTTTAATAAGGAGGAAGAAGCCTGATTTACATGCAGCGGCTGTGTGGCACAAGATGGCAGGATAGTGGTTTAGAGAAAGAGTCTTTGCATCTCTTTTGGAGAAAAGTTTTTAAAAGTTTGCTTTAGGTTGAAAACACAAGCAATTAAACCTTATCTTATGGCAAATTTTAGATTTGTTGTTAATTTTATTTTAAGTTTAGTACCTAACTCAAATTGTTGTATATTGCACAGTTATGGTTGTGCTCCAGTGTTCTGTGTTGTCTTGATCCAGGTTTTCTGTCAGGGTCTGGTTTTCAGTTTTGTGGAGGTCTATTCTTAGAGTGAAGCTGTACTTAAGTCAAATCAATGCAAATTCAATATTGATAGGAATCTGAAGATCTCTCGTGGCAACTTTTTTTTTCATTCAGAGCCGTGGCGGTGCAGTCTAATGTGTAATGTGATCATATGGATGAGTCTGACAGTATTCTGGCTGCAGAACGCATCTAATGTCGATACAAAGTGTGCATCTCATTCTCTGTTGAGCTGTTAAAGTAACAATTTGTCACTTTGTCATATAAATAAACACCATATTTGTCTTTATTGGTGACATATGACAGTGATTAATTTTTTCTTTGCAATGAAACATCCTCTGATGCCCAGGACACAATGCTGTCTATGTTTAAGGAATTAGCAAGAAAGAAAATATATTCATACAGAAAATTTTAAAAAATCACAGTAAATTCTTTGTACCAGTCGGTGCTGCAGACAGACAATACCCGAGTTTCAGTACCAATTTTTAAACATAGTTTCTGTTTTTAATATCTTTTTCCTTCAAACAGAAATATTTTCAGACACAGACAGAGTTTTGAGCTTTATGCAGATTGCTAGCCTGAAAATTATTGATCTCCTTTATATATATATATATATATATATATATATATATATATATATATATATATTGTTGCTGCTTGAAAAGCTCCACTTGTGATATGAGCTCGACAGTCAGGATATTTCAGGCATCAGTGAGGTAAGCCTGTATCTGTTGGGTGTAACTTGTGAGGATCTTATTTCTAAGTCTTACAACAGTATTAGGTAATAGCTCTTGTGTGGGAGAGGGTTAATTGATCCCTGTGAGATTTTAATCTATAATGTGTGCCTGCACTGGAAGGGCAAGGGGAGGGGGTCCTCAGGGATTTGTGTATGGAGATGTAATAACATGTGATACACGTTGGTGTATATGTTCAGTATTGATAGGGTGAGTGATGAGCTGGTTCGCTGAGCTCACTGCCTCAGCAAGATTCAAGCCAAGAATTACAGAACAACAACGAGTCTCTTGGGTGATTCTGGCATTTTGTGGACATTTCCTAGAGGTTTCACAGTGATGTCACACTGGGTCCTATTTTGTGCAGACTCTGTTACAATGTTCAATGCATTCAGTTTGTTTCAGACATCAACAATCCACTTGGTAACTCCCCACCCTCCTCGACACAAACATACACACCTTCCCCTGTTGCCATAACAAACCAGGTGCAGATGACACAACGGGAAGTGTGTGTCGAAGGACAGGGTGGAGGAATCCAAGTGGTCCATTGTGGAAAAAAGCCACAGGCACAGGCAGTGATGGGTTTGTGCATTCACACACACACGTCAAATACGTGTGTACAAATGTAACCCAGCAATTCACAATAAGTGATGTGTACACATTTCACATTGTTAGAGAGTATCTGTCGTGACAATAGTTATAATTGTGCATTTAAACATAATGTGCTCTGTGTATTTTTGCTGCAGGCACACAGAGTGCAAACTACAGACAGGTTGAACTGGATCAGACTCTTCTGCTTTAGTTTGATCTTTAGTTTGTTCTCCTTTGCTGTTCCTGCAGTTTCTCTGCTGTTTTTCTTTAAACAGCAAGTTATGCCTTGTTTAGTTAAAATGCAACATACAAAGAAAATCAAACATGTTATTGTTTTTCATTTTCATGTCCAAACATTTAGTTTCATTTAGTTTCTTCAGTATTCAATTAAAATTCAATTGTCAGCAGTTTGTTTGCCTACTATAGGACAGGTGTCTCATATTGTATTATATTGTTGAGGTATTTACAGTATTGTTTCTCTTTGTGTGTTGAGGGTGATCTACATCTTTATTTCTGTATATGTTGTCTGTATTTGACCATTGCCCTTTTTTCATTTGCATTCAACAGGGCTGAGAAAACAGAAGTGTTGAGCGAAGACCTCCTTCAGGTGAATATGACCTCTTTTATTGCTGTTCTTGTACATCGGTTATCAGGTTGCATCACACTAATCTAAACTCTTCGTGGTGCAGAGTTATTCTGAGGTACACATGTTTCAGCCACAACCTTGCGTGTGTAGACATTTTATATCTGACGGTGTAAACGTGGCAGCACACAAATGAGCTGAAGAAGAACTGTGGTAATTTTTCAGAAATGAACCAAACCAACATGAAGAATGAGGAGCAGCAGTGTAATGGTGTGAACTGACATCTGTAAAATGAGTTGTTCTCATTCTTCATTTTTTTTTTTCTGTCTCGTGTGGAAGAGACACATCATATATTTATTTTCTTTGTTTAAAAAAAAATCTTGTAATTTTGTAAAATGCAACTGAGCTTCAAAATTAATCACATTTACTTGGAAATATGGGCGTGTCAGAGTTTGGAAAATGTTGTTTTAAACAACGTTTAACAAGTTCATAAATTTGACTTTTATGTTGATGAGGATTTTTTTTTTTTTTTTTGCACAACTCCAAAAATAATTAAGTAGATCAACAGGATGTCAAAGTTCAACATCATGTCATACTGAATGAAGATTGAAAATGTAACAAAAGCAGGACAATTATTATCAGGTGATATATATAGAATATGAAATTCATATGCTACATCTGCCCATTGATACCCCTAAATCCTTCATAGATGGATTTTAAAGAAGATTAATATATTAATGTATAAACAGTCTGTTATACAGTACTGTTAACAGCAATCATTATGTAAACCAGTTTTTCAACTTGTAAATCTGAGCCACTATCAGCTACAGTTGTGCCCACAATAGCTGGCACAGCATGTGACATGTGAGTGTTTACAGGTTGAAGCCATTTTTCGTAAAACTGCTGTATCTGGTGCCAACAAACGGCCTTTCAGAGGTTGTTTTCTGGAAGAGTTCAATTCGGAAGTTATCGTAAGACTTACAAGTTCTCCTCAAAGGCTCTGTTAAAGCCATCATGCCTTAGCAGCTTGTGGATGCCAAGTCGCTTTGCAGTCTTGGAGTACAACTGTTGGTATTAAAACATTACTGGGGAGTAACATTCAGTAATGACTCGCCAGCTCAGAGGTTTGGCACTGGAGGAAAAGTGCCTCATGGTTTTCCACTCAAGGCAAATCCTGGCACTCGTCTGTTATCTTGCAATCACTCTAGATGTACTGTGTGTGCGTGTGTGTGTGTGTGTGTGTGTGTGTGTGTGTGTGTGTGTGTGTGTGTGCGCGTGTGTGTGCGTGTGTGTGTTGGGGGATGGGGGACGTTAGCTTGCTGGTGAAACTGAGATCATTGCCAGGGAAAAAGTGTGAATAAATACAAGAGAAACTGTGAAAGACGGAGCATGTTTACACGAGAAAGAAGCTTTTGCAGAGGAGGAAAGTACAGGTGAAAGACTGAAGGTAAAAGATTTCAACAACGCACCTTCAGTCCTTGAAGAAATTTTATGATGAGCAATAATGAACTTTGAACCCCACAAGGTTAACAGACAATAGTAGTTGAGCAAAATCAAAGTTTTTCTTTGTTAATATGAACAAATACCAGTACATGTAGACAGTTGTTTATGTTGTAATCAAGCCATGTTGTTTCTTTCATTAATAGTGGGAATAGTTCAATTTAGCCTTATTTATCAGTGTCATAATAACACAGAGCAGTAAATGACCCAGCCCTTTCCAAGAATGCCTTCTCTCGTCTTTGGTCCTCGTCCTGAACGACAGGAGCTTTGTGCTGCGTTAGACATTCCTTTAGCTCCAGCTCTCAGTGAGGAATGTGATTGTCAGGCGATCAGCGTAATGGAAGTAGCTTGGATGTGTTTTGGAATAACAACTTGAGCTCAGAAACTGTGGTTTAAAAAAATAGTACACAAAAGTTACTATGTAGGAAATTAGCGGGCAGTCAGTTAACAGATATGCAGCATGATTACAGTCATGTCTATGAAACGTGTGGCTGATTCATAGGCCAGTGAATCATTATCAGCATTTTACTTTAATCACTCGAGCTGGAAAAGTTTTTTCCCTCTTTACAAACACGAGCAGAGAAAGAATAGTTTTTCCTCCCCCCTCCCCTCATGCTCCCAAACCCCCTTCTCTGAAGCGTCCAGCTTGAAACTTGACACTATGATTTCCATGGTGTCATAGTAGTCTTTTCCATTTTTCCATCGTCCTTTGGATTGGCTTAGGCATTTATCTTGTTTGGACACGTCCCGCCTCGGTGGGAAAACTGAGGAGGCTGTCAGACTGGATTGCATCGCTGCTTGCCTGGTCTCATGCTTGAGGGAGTCAGGCTCAAACTGGTCCCGTATCTCAGTATTTGAATACAACAGGAGATGCAATGGACCGTTAATTAGATTTACTCATATCTGATACTGTATGTTAAACAGGTGCTTGTCAGACGACTGACTAGTGAGCAAAACACAAAATTTTTATTTTTGTTGTTGGTGTGAACGCTGGTGCAATCTATTAAAGGAAGATTATAATTCAAATGTGAAGATTTATGCTACTCTCATATTTCTACAATAAATATAACTGGTTAGCTTAGCATAAAAACTGGAACCAGGAAAACCATGACATATTACACAAAGCTCAGGTTTTTGTTTATTAAACAATCATATTATGTTATGCCAGTTGGCTGTAGAGGCATGGGTCATTGTCTTTGGACAGAGTCAGGTCAGGTGTTTCTCTTTACCTCGAACTAAGCCAACCAGTTCCCTTCAATAGCTTCATGTTTTGCATTGAAACGTAACTGTCTTATCTCAACAATGAAGGGAACATAAATATTTCCAAAAAATGACAAACTATTCCTTTACTAAAACATGACTCGTCAGTCATTTGAGTCTTGTTTCTGCTACATCATCAGACGTTTAGTTGTCACGCCAACAAGGTCAGCCAGTTAGTAATCTGTCCGCCAGCCGGTCCATCAGTTAACCAGCTATCCAGTCAGCAAAAGCTGTTCAAAGCCAGAAAACAAAACTGTATCCTCCCGCCCAGTTTCTCTGACTCACACATTTTCAGCTGCGCCAGGTCAGAGGTCAGGAGCTTGCTCTGCTTACTGGCTTCATTGCTTTCTGGGAAAAAAAAAAACATCTCAGTAACCTGCCTATAAACCTTTGGACAGCTAACTAAAGAGGCGGGAGGAAGGGATAGTCTCTCTTCTGTTAATCGTCAAAATGTGCTTGTCTGTGCCCATGATCAGGGAGTTTTCCTGCTTTTTTTTTTTTTTGTCTCTTCAATTCTGTGTCTTTAGTTTGTCCGGCTGCTTGTGTGTGCAAAAGAATCTGTTTCTTTAATCAGGTTTCTCCTTGAGGCCAAATCTCTTGTGAGCACAGTAATGCCAGCTGTCTAAACGAGGATCATCTGATTTCTTTTTTTTCCCTTTCCTTTTTAATTGGGTTATTATATTAAAATGGGGACACAAGTGTATTTGTCATCATTAAATCTAGACCAATATATTATAATAACCTCAATGAAAAAGGTAGGTTTAGATTTGAAATGCAAATTGTGTGAAACAAATTACAGCTCAGAGACATTAGAGACGGTATACAAGATGATATTTTGTAAATTCAATGAGTCTCCCAGGTCTTTTAGTGCACACTAGTGTAAGAAAACTCTTTCCATCGGCACAGATAATACAATCATCCAGTGTATCCAGTCCGCCACTCCGCCAACACTGCAGTCGTTCAGTTCCCGTTATTTCCTTTTTGGCAACTAAGCATAGGATGTCTGGATTCAATCGAGTCGTCACCAGATAGAGCTAGACTTCCATGAATTAATCAGAGCTGAGGATCAGCTGAATGGTGAGCGAATCAATTGGATCCAGGGGAGCAAGCCAAATCCAGCTGTGGTCTGGCATAGAGCTCCAGCTGCAGGAAAAGAAGGAGGAGAGACGAAAGGGAGACGGGAGGAGGAAAAGTATGCGTGTGAGTGAGTGAGAGCACAACATGCCTTAAAGAGAAAGACGAATTAGCAAGGATGAAAGTAAAGGAAGAAGAGCAAGAGCGAGATGGGGATCAGACAGCAAATGAGGGGAGTTTGGAGGTAGTGACACAACTGGATGTTTACAGTAAAACAGGAAGAGGAAGTGGATACTTAGATGAGAGACAGTTACTTGGGTACAAAATCACAGCATGACGCCAGAGGAAGAGATGTAGCTTCAGTCGAAATTTAGTGAACTAAATACACAGCGTTTATGTTGTTGTAAACGTTTCACTTCATTTTCTCGTTTTTGAAATATTGCAAACATCGTTCCCAATAAAGCGAACCGAACAGTAAAGGTTATTTGCTTTTGTTTTTTGTTTTTTTTAAATTAGCAGCCACAGTAATATTTTTTTATTTATTTATTTTTTTTAATTACTAACGTGCTGACCATACTTTTTTTAAACCTCTCTCTCAGTCCCCACTAATGTATGGAAATGTCACAGAGACTTGAAACTACATTGTTGTCACATGATCATGCAACAGTGAGTAGCAACTGATGCGAAAACTCGCTCAGTGGAGCATTTGAGGACACTCTTGACATCTGGAGTCAGATGAATGCCAAACAACAGCTTTTTGTAATGTGAAAAATGATGGTGAATTGTAGAGTTGATTAATATGATGATGTTACTCTGTTTGTACTGTGGTCATTAACATGTTTCGTATTAAATCAGGTTGCTATGGGTAATCTTGTAAATCATTGATAGATTTTTATGTAATTGCTTTCCACTGTTTTGATATCGCTGAGTTTATCCGTATTGCTCCAGGGTTATCCATAAACTGTATCACATAAGTGTGTGTTGGTGCATTCATTTATTCTTCAGTGTACCACAGTGTAAAATCTAATGTAAGAAAATAACATTAGTAAATTGATTAAGGTGAAGGATAATGAATGTTTTCAGGAATTGGCCTTATACTTTTTTAAGTGGATTGGATAGTGACCAGATGTGAGCTGCCCAATTAATGAAAATTTCTGTGTTGATGTTATTTTATCATAAAATTCTCTGTGTGTTTCATTTATTTGGCCACAGCTGGGTGTTACCACAATTTCTGGTGCTGCAGAAATCCCCTGTGTGTACTATTGTCTTGTTTATACCAGTGACTTCCTGCCGTGAGGTAACTGTTGACTGAGTTAAAATTTTGGAAAAAGGAAGAACACTTACTTCATCAGTAGAGAAAAAAAATCTTGTTTAAAGTCTCTACAACTGGATTCTCTCGTTTCTACCCGACACGGCAAGTTATGCTCTGGGAAACAGTTTGTGATTAATGTAGGTGTACATAGTTTGTAGTTAATGTATGAAAATCAGCTGTGAGGTCCTCAAAGTAACTGTTCATGAAGCACAACCCAAAGATCAGACCACCATCAGGCCTGCAGGCAGAATGATTCATCTGTTTTCTTTGATTGTATCTCAGCATGGAGTCTTAATTTTTCAAATCACAGCAGCTTTCCCTGTTCTGAGTGAAGACCCCAATCTATCACTCTTGTGTTATTTATCGGCCGTGACTCATTCCATCTGGCTGTCAGCGCTGCCTGTTGTAACAATGCACGTTGCAGAACAGATCTACACAAACAGCACTGACATCCTTATCCTCATCTTTGAATAACACAAGCAGGATGGAAAGTTTAGAGATGGATGTGCTCAGTGCAGTATCTCTGTTTTGATTTGTAGCCCTCACCTGGTTTGCTTCTGTTGAACAGGAAATAGTACTCCTGTGTTCCCGATCAGATGATACATGATTACACACGTTTCCTTCATCCTACTTTGAATCAGTTCACTCAATGTTTGTCTGTTTTGTCTGTTAACCTTTTCATGACGCCACATTTTGTTTCACTCAGATTGAGAGGCGGATGGAGTTGGTACGTTTGGTGTCGCACAACACGCACAAGAGGCTGGTGTCCTGTCTGCAGGGGCAAATGGGTACTGACTCCGAAAAGAGACATGTAAGAAGCACCGCATTTCTTTTTTACAACTGTTTACTCTGGTTTCATTCAGCAGCTGTGCTTTGTAGAAGCTCATGTTGGCAATATGCTACAAAGTCAGACTCTATAAAAGCCTCTGAGAGAGATGCTAGCTTAGCACTTAGCTTATAAAGAAATGAAATAAGGATGACTCACTGACGCCGTTGTCAGAATTAGCAGCGACCTGCTATCTTGTGTTATGAGCACATAAGATCTCCTCTTATGTAACACACAGATATGAGCAAGACTCAGGAGAAAAATATTCAGCACTGGCCTCCTGCCAGCTTCACTTTTAACTGTGTAGCAGACTTTTCCCAGGCACACACACAATAGCAGGTATGGGATGGCTAAATAAACAAATCCCCTACAGCAGATGATAATTATGGTTCGGCAGTAAACATTATCTAATTGCCTAAATCCCAAATGTGGACCATTGAGTTATCTTTGGGCTATTTGTTCGCCACAGTTTAGTCAAAACCAAATGTGAAAAGCAAACATGTCAAAACAAACAGACAAGTAGATATTACACACATAAAAAAGTTCTGTTCTTTTCTCAGTTATTTCTTTCAAAACCCATTCAAGAATGTTATCCCTGATTTACCTTTTATTTTCGCCGATCTACTTGCAGAAAAAGCTGCCCCTGACGGCGCTGTCCCAGGCCATGCAGGAAGGAGGCGGGCAGCTGGGAGACGAGAGTCTGATCGGGTGAGAGAGGAAAGATTATTAGAACATTTTATTACACATGAGACGTGTTTGGGCAGATTTAAAGCGCAAAGCTTTGCACGTCAGTGATTTGATGATCATTTGTGGCAAAGATGAAGTCCCGTTGAAGAAATCATAAACATAAGAAACATAGAAGTGATTAATGGAATAGATAGTAAAAGAAATAAAACTGAGGCTTTTGTGTGTTTCTTTTCTTTACATTAACAAAGATATTTTTGTGAATTTCCCTTTTGTGAAAACAGAAAGATGATGGATGTGTGTGGGGCGGCAGAGAACACTTTAGCCACAGAACTGATGCAGCATGAACTGCAGATCGAGAAAGACATCCTGGATCCACTTAACCAGCTGGCTGAGGTAAAGACACAGACAATCTCCCCCCTCTTCACAGTACTGAGCCGTACTCTTCATTAAGCATATATAGAGTCTGTACATACTTTGTGTTAACTCTCATGACTGTGCCAAATTCAACACTTTTGGCAACTTTTTGTGTTCGATTGCCATTTTGCATGATTCACACTAAGAATATGTTCTCATGGGAAAGTTTTTCTCAGTGTTGACTGTGAAGAGCACGTCGATATGTGCTCATGCTGTGATCCTCACTGTCTCTGTCACAGGTGGAGATTCCCAATATACTGAAACAGAGGAAGAATCTCGCCAAGCTGGTTCTGGACTATGACTCAGCCAAGACCAGGTGCACTAGCATTAAGTCTACAGATAATGGTCAATGCTGTCTTTATTGAGTGTAACTATGCTAAAATGTGCAAAATTTAAACATTAGTTCATTTCAGTTTTGAAAATGAGTGTGACTGTGTAAACATGCAAAATTTTGCACGGTGAAACCTCACTGTAAACATGCACCAAGTGTCTAAATAATTTCTCGGCCCACAGGTGGTACCAGGCAGGAAGGTCCAACAACCAGGCCATGGCAGCTAAGGCCGATTCTCTCAAAGACGAGATGGAGGAGGCTCTGAATAAAGTAGAAATATGCAAGGTAGATTTCCCAATTAGATTTTGTTGATCCTGTAACGCATAGGTCTTTTTATTTTATATGTGACACCAAAATACTGGTGTCACATAACTATAACAATCAAGGTAGTTTATGTAGGCTGTATATGCAATATTTAATGGGGACATGTTTAATCTAATAGCTGTACATTCCAGCCAGGGCCTCTTCATCAGGTTAGGGTCATATCTAATGAAGTGACTGAACAAAGGAAGCCTTGTAGCAGGAGTGGATCAGAAACAAACATGCTATACTCATTATTAGAAGCATGTAATTAAAGGTCATTGCTTTGTCATCTGGGGTCCATCTGTTTCTTAATGAAAATATTCAACAGCGGTCAAGTCTCAGGTTGCCATCATGGTTGCCATGTTTGAAAATATATATGTATACAGGTTTTTTTTTTCTTTCTCATCCACAGGACCAACTCTCTGCAGACATGTACAACTTTGCTTCCAAAGAGGGAGAGTATGCACGTTACTATGTGATGGTAATTGCACCATAGTTGATTTTAAATGACCAGGAACTAAAATGGAAATGTGATGCAAATATAGTAATTTCCATTATAACCACACTGTTAAGCGATACAATCTGAGCACCTATTTCACTACAAGCCAACATTTCCATGACTCATATTTTTGTTTGTTTGTGGATACCAGTTATTAGAGGCCCAGGCAGACTACCACAGGAGGTCTCTGGCAGCTCTGGAGGCAGCTCTACCAACAATTCAAGTACAGCAAGGTGAGCAGCAAACAGTTTTGTGTTAAATATGCAAACAGTATAAAATTTTTTTGCATCCTTCCTTTTTGTTTCTCTTTAAACATGAATGTAGTTGTCGTTGTTGTTATGTGTGCTCTGAGATACTGTAAAACACTAACAGCTCTGCACTGCGCTGTTGAGAAATGGTACCTGGGTTGCCATGGGATTGTTGAGTTGCACTTGCCCTGGTTTATAGTGCTTATAACATAAAGCAAATCAGGGCTGGCTGGAATTGAAGCAAATCATTTATAACAATGTGGCTGTTTATTTATTTAAAACAGAAAATCCGATCACAGTTTAAGAGTTGACCCATTTTTCAAGTTTTATACCTTTCCCATCATCTTTCTGTGATGTGAAGCGTTTATTTCCTTGACCAATACCATTAGTGCCATGTTTTTTTTTTTTCCCCACTTCATAATAGGATGGGTTCTCCATTGTCTTACATTTGCAAAATGCTACATCTGCTTTTTTTCTGGTACAGTTAAGTGAATTGCTTACAGCTTGAAAGAGTAAACTTTTGGCAGAATAATGATGAATTCAATTCAACTCAGCTTTCAAGAAAACAAAAAGCATCAGTTTCTTGTCTTGGTTGTGTTTTTATGGTGTGTTAATCTGCATCAAAGTTACAAGATAACAATAAATTTAATTGTTACAGACTAAAGACAGTGAAAGTGATGTTAAATAGTGAGATTAGTGTAAAGATACTGATGATTTTTTTTTCTCACCTTAGACTCGTGGACAGAGATGCCGGCGTTTGGTACAGCCCTGGAGGAGCATCTGAAGAGGAGTAACCGTGACATCGCTCTGCCCATCGAGGCCTGTGTCATGATGCTGCTGGAGACTGGCATGAAGGAGGAGGTATGGGTGGAATCACAGGGGGAACAACTTTGGCAAACTGGGGCAAAGTTGAAGGTTAATTGACCAGAATTTGGATACAGATTTGTACCCATAAAACTCCACTCCACTCTGTCGGAGCTGGAAGGAAATATGGGTCATGTGGACTGCGCTCTAGAAATGGTGGCACGTACAGTCTGGAAACATCTGCGGCCAACTTGTGGTCAGTTAGCCTTGGGGCTGCGGGAATAAGCACTGTGTGTCTGTGTGTAGGCATCTGTTATCCATTAGCATGTTCACTATTACACTCTTTAAATGTAACCATATCACCGGACTACCCAAGGATGACATTTTAAAGCAAGTTTATAAAAGGAAATAAAAGTCTTCATGTTGGTCTGATACTCATCCTGAAAGAGCCACATCTCTCTTAGTAGAAAAAAACAATTCCTCTCTTGTCTCGGTCATTCAGTGGATGGTGCACACTTGCTTGCATTACTTCTCTTTTTCTGAAACCAGCCCAGACTCACTTCTATAATTTAAGAATAGGAATCAGTCAAATGCTGATACTAAAAGCACCGTTCAGTGATTGTTTTCGTCTGTTGTCGGTCTCTGCAGGGACTCTTTAGAATAGCTGCCGGAGCATCAAAGCTGAAGAAGCTCAAAGCAGCGCTTGACTGTTCCACCTCACAGCTCGAAGAATTTTACTCTGATCCCCACGCTGTCGCGGGTACGACCTCCTCTACAAATCTACAACAAGTGTCACCATCTGGTCCAAATCATTTTTTTCATAGCTTGTCTCTCCACATGCAGGAGCACTGAAGTCCTACCTCAGGGAACTTCCTGAACCTCTAATGACTTTTGGCCTGTATGATGAGTGGCTACAGGCCTCCAAGTAAGACATACACATACAAAAACCTGCAAAACTCACTAATAAGCAGTAAACACACACCGGAATCAGCATGTGTTCACAGGCTGCTTTAGATATTATGGTAGTTATATAACAGGGGAGTTGTAAATGTGTGTGGTTTCAGTGTGTCGGAACCTGATAAGAGACTTCAGTCCCTGTGGGTGACATGTGACCGCTTGCCAAAGGCTCACAAAGCAAACTTCAGGTAACAGTATCTTCAACTTCTCTCATCTACTCTATACATGTCTTGTAAAACATTCAATGCAAAACACTCTGAATTTCTAAATTCAGCAGAACTGAATATATATATATCAGATATATATATATATCAGATATATATATATATATATATATATATATCAGGATTATATCAGATATAATGAGGTTCCCAGCCTGGGGTCATGACCTGACTTAAATCTGAAGTGGTGATGTCTGGAATACGGTCTCTCTGTTGCAGGTATCTGGTGAAATTTCTTGCTAAACTGGCACAGGACAGTGAGGTTAATAAAATGACTCCCAGCAACATCGCCATAGTCCTCGGACCCAACCTGCTTTGGGCAAAGACAGAAGGGTAAAAAACCTTGTAAAACTATTCAACTCATGTGACTTTGCAGATACAGTAAGCTGACTAACTAACAAACTAACTAACTAACTAACTGACTCCCTCCCTCCCTTGTTTGTTTGTGGATGTATTCAGGACACTGGCAGAGATGGCAGCAGCTACATCCGTCCATGTGGTTGCCATCATTGAGCCCATTATCCAGCATGCTGATTGGTTCTTCCCTGAAGGTAAAACATCCCTGTTTATTCTACTTTTTAGTAACAATTTATCACGTTCTGACTATTACCTGTAACTACCTTAAATATCTATTGTGTGTTGTTTGGTGGTGTACTAAAACACAAAAAAACAAGCAAAATAGAAAAAAACTCAAAAATAAGAAGGAAAGGAATACTTGTTCTTCAGGTACAGCATTAGCTGTACAGTGCTAACAGGCTGTTTAGCAGGTTTGTTAGCCATTTTCACCATCAAAGTTGAGCATGTTAGCATGCTAACATGTGAGAAGCACATAGCACTAAACACAAACACATTAAAAATACACAAACATGTATTGGAAAAATTCAAATTTTGACCTATTGATGGCACTAGGTGAAAAGTTACTGGACTACAATTCATTCTGTTACAAGTATTAGAGGTATGGTAGGTCTAATTGCATCTTACGCTTTCAGACGTGGATTTCAACGTGTCAGGCGTGTTCACCTTACCCTCCCACCCACCCACCCCAGACCCTGAGCCTGGCCTGGAGAGGAAACGCCCTGGCAGCCAAGTGGGGCAGGACGGGGACAGTCACACTCCCCGTAAAGACAGGTACCTGTCTCGCCCCAACCTCAGCCTCAGCCTGCCCCTCACCCTCCCGTCCCGTCCCAAGACTTTGAGCAGGCAGGAGTCACGGGGTCCGGCTGTGTCGGCCCTCTATGTAGTGGCTGACGAGTCCATCACAGTCACTGAAACACCCACTGAAGATCTGCCCAGTCCAGACTTCAAAGCTGTGCCATAGTCCAATGTAGCTCCCACAGATCCAGTTACTGATAAGTGAAAAAGGGAATAATGTTTATTGTGATTTTTTCACATTTCTGTTACACTTCTGCTACACTAATTTGTTTTCCTCAAGGTTGGTATGGAACATGATGAAAAAGCAGTTTTAATGAAACACAAACCATTTTCATTATTGTTGGGATACCATGTTGTCTAGATCTATAATTCTCTTGTGTTACTTTTGTGTACTCGTTTGTTATCTTCTTCATTTCCAATTAAAGCTTAGGTTACACTGTAGGTTGCTGGTTTTATGTTTTGTGTGAGCTTCCTCTGTTGCATTTTGTTTGTATGGTGTGGCATCTGTCTCCTCTATCCCTGCAGTGATGTTGCAGTTCAAAGTTGTTTTCTTACAAAGGTCACCGTCATGTGGTTTTATGTACTTTTTGGTTCTTCTTTCTGAACTGGTTTCATTGAACTAAGGAAGTGGTGTCTCGTTCCATCTCTGGCAACTATTTCTCTCTGTCTGTCACCGCTCTCGCTGTTTTTCTGTCTCTCTCAGTTTCTGTCACTCTGTCTGATGGCGTATGGTTTGCTTTCCTGAACTCTCTCCCCTCTCCCCCCCTCCCTAGCACTGTTAACAAACAACCGGAGCCCCTTCCACGTAGAGCCAGCGCTGTAAATAAAAAGCATCCACAGCTAACCTCACCCACCTTCCAACCCCCACTGCCCCCTCTGGAAGCTTGGGGTCCTACCCAGCCTGAGCACCATCCTCAGGCTCTGTCCACGGTTGCAGAGGTCGAACAGCCCAGCTCAGGCGGAGCTGCTGGTGGTGGTGCTGCTGGTGGTGGTGGTGTTGGTGGTGGTGGTCTGGGTAGTGGGGTCCAGGTAGCTACAGTGCAACCTCAGGTTGTAACCCAGCTCAGCGCAGAGGAAAGCAGGTAAGGAGCGAGCTGAGGTAGCAACAGTACTCCACCGCCTGCTCGCAGCCAATCAACCAATCCGGAGCTCTACCCACCCTTTATGTTTGTCATGTGTTTGATTGGTCTTTGAGTTTACAGTTCCCGTACTGGAAGTCATGAAAATCATCGAAAAATCATGAATAACAATGTCTACAACGTCCTCAGTGTGTAATTTGGCTTCTTTTAACAAATTAAAAATGTAACGCAATAAAAATCACATGCTTTGTCTATATACAATGTGTATCCTCCCCCTGCTTGTTGTGATGATCTGTTTTTAAAAATATACTTGCCTTTCTTCCTTCCTGTTTGTCTGTTTCGTATCATCTATATTTGCATGCAACACCTTATCAAAACTTTTTGCAGTCTATTGAAAAAAACTTGTTTTCAGATTTTTGCATCACCTCCCCAACCTTTGTCTTTACATCATTTTTGAGTTATTTCTCATGCAGTAACCTTCATCTAATGTAATTACCCTTTGAATGGAAATGTGTGCAGTTTGTTCTAAATGTGATGCATGAGTTCTTGCACTAGTTCTCTGAATGTGAAGTGTAGATGACGTGCTGATAATTTAATTTTGATTTATTGTATTTCCACAGCCCAGCCCGTGAACTCATGTCCACCCCCCCACCCCAGAGGAATGGTTCAGTCCATCTTTCAGTAGGAACCCCCCACTCTCAGGGTGGATCCAGGGGACCTAGTCCACACATGGTCCGCAGAGGTGAGAGAATGTGTATTAATTATATTTAACACCATTTATACTATCACTGTTTATATACTGTAACCTTTAATTATCATGTTTTCCTCTTAAGGCACCAAGAAGCAGGCCCCCGCTCCGCCAAAGCAGGTCAGCCCCTTCGCTTCCCAGCACAGCAACCCCCAGACGCCCTGTTCCCCTCATCACCCACCCATCACTCCGCGACGTCACACAAGCAAAGACAGCCTGATCCACGCCCCAAGCCACCCTCCGCCGCAGCCGCCGCCGCAATCTCAGCAGGCTCCGGGGGAGTCGGAGCCCTCTCCCCCCAGCACTCCCACCCCTCCCGACACACCACCTCATGATGGATCCCAGCCCAACCCACTGTCCTACCACTCTGGATCTCTCCCTCGCCCCTCTAGGCCAGCTCCAAAGCCACGACCCCGACCCAGCATGCCACCACCCCCGCAGCCTGCAGCAAATGACAACGGAAATGGCCTCTGCAGCTCCGCCTCCAAAATCATCACAGGTAATGAATTTATATTGATCAATGTTTATCAGGTAATAGAAAAGTATAGTGTCATTGTATTAAGGAGAACAAGTTTTCACTCTACTTCACTCTTGAACTGTACACATGTATTGAAGATTGTTGTCCTCTGCCTGTTTGTTTGTTTGTGTGCACAACATGTGCAATGTTTAACTACATTTTTCCACTGGAAACTCTCATCTAGTCCCACAAAGCAGGATCTTTGTTCTGGTTTGTTTTGCAGGTAAAAGAAAAACTACAGCTAAATGAATAAGGCTAAGTAAAAATTCAAATGTTTGCCTCAGACAGTGGAACAAGTTGTTATATCTTAGATTTACATAAAAGTAGCAAAACCACTGTATTAAATAATAACATAATATAATAGTATAAAAGTAAAACAGACATAAAACAGAAACATTTAGGTACCTGCGTAAATTGTTGCTCTCCACCACTTTAAGCAAAACTAAAGTTTACTATGTGTGTAGTGAAATATAATATTATTTTATAATATTTCCACATGTAAAAAACACCATGAACACAACTTCACTAATGTTAAACATTATTAAACCTTGTTTCTTCGTGTAGGTGTTGCACCGATTGAAATCACTTTCTGATTATTTGCCGATACTGTGTTCAGTATTGTGTGATTTCATCATCCTTTTGGGGCACCGCTGTATTTAGCTCTGTGGCTTTTGGTTTCACTGTCTCACAAACTAAAATATCACCGTGTGGTCTAAAGCATGACAGGAAATATGTAAATATTGCAGATGTCTGAGCTGCCAGCCTGAGATGAGCTTTGCAAGGCAGGTAATGGTAAGGATCTGACTGGCTGACGCACTGGCCTCGCTTCTGTGTTCAGCTGCATGTTTGTGTGTGCGTGTGTGGGCAGAAAAGGAGAATGGAGGCGTTTGCTCGTTTCAGTGTGTAACAGCTGCAATGCTTATACTGTATACATATATATTTATGTATATTAGTATGTATTTGTGCTGCGTTTTAACCCTGCTCTCCAACAAAACTAACATGCTTGTGATTCCAAGATGCTGAGGTTGAATGGCTTTTGCCTGCTAATAGTTTTCATAACATGCTACTAAACCACACTTCCAACCGACCGTGTGATGTTATTGTGTTTGTGCATTCTCTTCTTAAACAGATCCATGTAGAAAAACGCATAATCTACAGTTTAATACACCAAGGATACTCTCTAGAAACTACCTCCACCTTTAAAACTGTTCCTAGATCGAAACTTAAAATACAATATTGCTTCAATTTTGTAATGAGGGCAATCCTTGGTGTCTTACTGAATGGCGTGTGTACACTCTTTCGTTTATAACGTTGTGTGTGTTTACTTGTAATTAAGTTTGGTTTATTGCTTGAACGTTTAAGTTTAAAATGCAGCTAAACCGATCTGTTTGCTGATTGGTCCACCTAACTGTCCTGTACAGACGGAGGCCTGGTCCTAAAGGGGATTGGACGAGCGCTCATCCCTGAGGTGATTGTGGACCAACAAGGGGAGAGCTCTGCTGGTCAAGAGCCCGCCTCTACTGCAGTCCCACCCCCAGATGCTGACAACCTGACACAGAGCACCCTTCTGTAAAAAACAAGAGGAGTGTACTTTCGTCAACACTCACTCAACTGGTCCAGATCTGAATGTTTAGAATCAAGCGTCAGACAGGTAACCCAAAAAACATCTGTTCATGCTCTACTCACATGATGCCAAAAATGCTTTCTGTGAAACAAAAATGGCTGCCTTCCCTCCTGTTATAAAGACTCAGAAACTTCACCTTATGAAAGTTGGTTTAAACCACAAAAACCCATTTTACATTATTACATATTAGACTTCAAATTGTGCTCTATATACTGCTGGGTATTTTGAGATCGGACTGCAGAGCCTTGCTAAACACAGGGCAAATGTATAACATATAACCTCAACAACATAGCACCTGAACTGAAATGCTGGTAGTGCCGGTAAAGTGTTTAAAGCTTTCACTTGCCCCCCTGCTTCCTCTTTAAATTCTTGCTACTGTCACTAAAGTTTCACTGCTGACAGATCTGTGAATCTGGTTTTAGCACCAGGTCTGACCACACAGACCAAATGACTTGTACTTTTTTTTCTTAATTCAGCAGCACATTTATGTGGAGTTATTTGAGTATTAGCCAGCCTCTGATGATTTATTTATCATGAACCAGAATCATTTCCTCACTTTGTCACTTTCATCTGGCTAAATGTGATGTTTGGTGAAGATCTGTAGATTAACTGTCACTCCAGCGCCAAACTATAGAGGACCAAAAGACAAAGCAAAGGACCAAAGGAAATTAAATTCAAATTTAGAGCTGCTCAGTTTGTATTAAGATTGTTAATGACCAAATATTTTGGCAAGAGTGCAATATGCAGTCACCTTCCAGTAGTGTCCCCTCTACAGGACAGTTTCCTTTATTTCATCATATGTAGTGATCCAGCGGTGCAGAATTTAAATGTTTGATTGTTTTTCATTGAGTTTTTTTTTTTTTTTTTTTTTTAATATCAGTTGCTTGATTTACCAAGTTCAAAATAACTCAAAGATTAGCTTTTATTGTGAAGAGGGATTTGTTTTTGGTTTTTTTTCCTACCAAATTGATAACAATTAAAAGAAATTACCTTTTTTGTATTTACATATCTTGTAAGTGATCACTCCCACTCAAGCGAAAAGCTCTGACCAAATGCAGCCAAATAATTCTAATGTTTTTTTTTTTGTTTTTTATGTATAATTTTTACTACAGCTGACAATCATTATTTTTGTTTTTCTTTTTTTTTTCTTCAACATTTTTATGGTGTATTTTCTGCACATATTGCATTATAAGGTGCCTCATTACTCTTAATAATTAAAGATTGTTTAACATTTTAAAGTGTTGTCAACTTCTTTTTTTTTTTTACTTTATTTTGTCAACATATGACAGAAAAGAGAAAAACTTTTCTTTATGTATGTCACTAAAATTACAAAAAACCCAAATGTCACACATGAATATTGTAAAAGATGCACTTTACCTGAGCTGATTTTCACATCATTCATTTTTTTTTTTTTTTTACAAATATCACATACACCTCAGTGTTTTTGAATGAAGAAGTGACACCGTATGTACTGTTTGGACAGTTTCAATTTAAAAAGTAGAATTTCATCACATGCTTGATGAAAACAAAATACTAAAACCCAAACACAACTTACTCACACGTTACACCATGTGTCCTTTAACAGTGACCTACCCTGCCTGTCAGGCCCAGTAGCCAATGATAAAGGCAGCCACAGAGACACAAATGATTAGGTTGACGTTGATGATGAGTCGAAGACGTGGCTTTTCTTCCAGAGAACTGATAGTGTGTTCAGGTGCAGGAGGTGTCACAGGATTATTCTCTTCCTTCGTCCGTCTTTCCATCCCACACAACCAGTAGAGGGCAGACATCAGCCGGGACTGACTCTGGACACTGGACACAGAAGATGAAGAGTCTGGAGACAAAACATTTTAAATTGTTTAGTGGGTGTTGTCACCAGCAAGAATGAGTAATGGATCAAATGGAAAAGAGTCATGTCAAGCAGGGCACAGACCCACCTTGCCTGTGATGACTTGCTTTTCCATTGCTGGTCTCCTGTTCTCTTCCTGTAACTTCCATCATATCCATCTGACTAGTGATCACCTCCATGGTCTGCTCCACTGTGGATATGCGCTCTTTGGGCTCCACTGGGTCAAACCTTGTGAACCAGGTAAGGCGACTTACCTGTTTACAATCATATAGATATTTATAGACATTTCAGACTCAAATAATGATAAATTAGGTCGGTCACAGTTTCACATCAGACCACTATAATCTAATATCAGTTTACCTTAAACATATTGTGAGGTGGTATTGACACCTAGTGGTGCTGCCTTGCAGTTTAATTAACGGGCCATGACAGTGCCTCAGTACTGCAAACCGATACAAGGATTGCATGTTTCAAAACATTTTTCTGGGGCAGGAAATATTTTGTATTTATTCAAATATGCCCACATTGGATTTGGGGGAAACAATGACTGTAAATGAATTGTTTTGCCTAGGATAAAATATGGTGAAACAACTTTAATTTTTACTTTTGTATTTAATGGGGAACAGGTATCCTCTACTTATAATAGGAATACATATCAAATATAAAAATCGGGGAGATTAATGATACAACTTCACTGGGCTCACCTGCTCTGGTTTGGGCTCCTCTGTGGCAAGACTGATTACAACCACCACAAGCAGGGTGATGAATGACAGCAACATGGAGAAGTAGAGGTAATGGACGTATTTCAACACCTCAGGCCTGTTGTCTTCCTCATAGCACAGGGGAGCAGGATAAATGAAGTCCAATATCATGCGGATGCAGCCAATGGTCAGGCCGATAGCCAGGCCCCAGAATGCACCCTGAGCATGAGAGAGTGGGTGGGGGGTCAAACACAAAGATGGACACAGTGCATCAGTGCAGCATTCATCAGTCAACATGGCAGATTTAAATACAAAATAGATTATTTTTTAGCTGTATACAGTTCTGTTGTTGACATACCACAGTGCACATAGAGGATAAACAATACTAAGAGATGAGAGTTGTGGACACAACAAGTGAAATAAAAAACACCATAGACAAGGAAGTGTGTGCGTAAGGTATTGTTTGTCAGGAAATAACACAATGACAGTACCAACAACCACACAGGCATTAATTTTAAATTACTATTTGTATTTAAAAATGACTAATTCAACATGTATTCTTTGGGTTCATTTGAGTGATTTACAGTAAATGTATTATACAATTGTTTGTGTGCTTGATAAAAATGACTCCATCCATTACATGGAGCTATATATCCTCACCTTCTCATTGGTCCTCTTCCAGAAGCAGCCCAGGAGGAAGATGATGGAGACTGGGGGCTGGAGGTACGTGCTGATGGACTGGATATAAATAAAGAGCTGCCCTCCCTGACTGGCCTGAACAACAGGAATCCACAGCACAGATACCACCACCAGCACGAGCACAAACACCCTGTCGCACGCACATGAAACTTAAGATCTGTGTTTCAAACACCACACATATGGTTGTGAGGCTTCATGTGCGTATAAAGGCTAGAGGAGAAAATCTGGTTAAGTCGTTACTTAGAAATATGTGGACAGTGGGGTTATGGTTTGGATGAGCTTGACAGAAAATTATAATAATTCAAAACATAAATTGGTGGATTATTTCATACAAATGCACAATAATGCCATACACAGTTACTTTTGAAATGTAGATGGTCTGAGTGGGAATGAAATATTCCTCATTGCACAAGCCTTTAATCTTTAATTTAAGGCCTCAGTGTAATCACCACCCTGACAGCAGGGTGGTGAACTATAAGACAGGCTTTGTTGCAAAAAGAGTCCTTTTAAATTGTACCTCTGAAACTTTCTTGATATATTAAATATGCATAGGGTATATAATTGACATACCAGAATCATATTTTTGGGTTATATATCCTTGTTGAAATTTGGTCACATACCTGCCAACAATCATGAGCTCCCACTCAGACGCACGAGATCTGAAACTCTTCCAGACGTCCATGGTAAAAATAGTGCTGGCACTGTTGAAGATGGAGGTCAGAGAAGACATGAGGGCGGCAATCATCACCGCCATCATCAGACCTCTCAATCCTGGACATTAAGAAAAACAAACAAACACACAAACTGTGTAAAAGAGAAGAATAAGAAGGCTTGGAGTTGTAACTATAGGTAAAAAACAAAGTGTCTCACCTGAAGGTAGCAGCTCCATGACCAGTCTGACGTAAGCCGTATCTGTACAACCCACTGGGTTCCCACAAATCTGTTTGCACAGCTCAGGGTCTGCACACGCCACATCATCTACACAATATTATTCAGTTCAGTTTAATCTGTTTCACCAGCCACCATTTAGCATCACTTATCTTATTTATCTTAAAATATTAGTATTACTTGAATGCAACCATATAAAGCAAGTACTTTTAAAAGGTTAATAAAACAGGCGCAGTGATAGATTTGTGTATTAAATACCTGTGTAAAGTATCCTGCTGATCATTCCCGGCAGCATAATCGCAAAGAAAGGCAGTATCTTAAGATAAGAAGCCAACAGTGATCCTCCCTTTGCATGAGTCAGAGTTTTAGCAGCCAGAGAACGCTGCACAATCACCTACAGACAATCACAAGTTTAGATGAGTAGCAGAGATATTTGTTAGTGTGTAATCACATTTTAATAGTGGATATTTAGTGTGGATCTGAATGGAAAAGGAAATTACAAAGCTTAGCAAGAGCTTAGCAGGGTAAAGATTTTATGCTCACAAATTAAACACAGCTGTTGAGCTGATAAGACAAAAATGTTCATTAAAACTACTCATTACTCAGCTATTGTCTCAGATCTGGCTGGTTGGTAAACCTTCACTCTGAAATTACATGAAAAGAACTTTTTAATGTGTCTCAGGAGCAAAACATGCCAAATTCCCAAGACGGGAATTTTCAGATGGTGGCACTGGCTTGATTTCAAAACATAAACAAGAAAGAAAATCCTCTGATATTTTACAATTTAAATGAATTGAAATAAAAATGTAATGTCAACACATTAGCAAGTCAGGTCCCCCATTATCTGATGTTTAATCTTCTCTGTGCTATTGGGACAGTACAACATAGTCTCCATACAATATTCATATGGATTATTACCTGATCAGAACACCAGTACCACATGGATGGGACGGACATGCCAATGAGGACCCCAGGCCAAGGTAGGTCAGAGTTCACTGGGTCTCTGAATATGTGGAAGGCGTCATCTCGAGGGATGCCACAGGTTGAGTTAGGCACACGGATGGAGGGGATGGCGTTGTGGTATCCCTCCATCAGAGCATTCCAGCCTCCGACCTCCGCAAAGCCTCCATATAGGGACAATAAGGTTTGTTATACAGGGAGATAATATGGTGGTGGGTCGGAATTTGACTTACTGAAGCCCATGAGGGTGAGAGCTCCTGCCAGCATTATAGCAGTTTGAGCAGCATCTGTGTAGATAACTGCAGCCAGGCCACCTGAGACACAACATACAACACGTGATGTACCCCTAACAGGTTGCGACATTCAGAGAAAGCAGTAAACACTTACATTGTCCTAAAAAGAGGTTTTTAAAATGCTGAGGGAGGAAGAAGTGTCACCTGCTACAGTGTAGATAGCAGTGACTGCCAACAGCAGCACTATTGCCAGGTAGATATCCCACTGCAAGGCAAGCTGTATAAACAATGCACCAGCATACATGTCCACCTGGAATTAGACACACACCAGATGGGATTTGTACTTCAAGAACCACAGAGAGGTTAAGACAATCAGGTAAAAGCTTCTGACATAAACACAACAGCACAGGAACCAGAAATTATGATCTGTATCATACCGATATCTTTGTGAAAATATAAATAAACAAGGACAGGACAGCTATAAATAACTGTGATCTTCTCCCACCAAAGCGCCTCTGCAGGTATTCTGGCATCGTTGTTACCTAGAAAAGAAAAACATCAAAGATCACTATAAGAAAATAAACATGTTTAAATGTGGGATATTTTATTGTGTGTGTAGACACCTCACCCCGGAGGCAATATAAATGGGCAGGAAGAGCCATCCCAGCAACAGCACCATCAGCATACCCTGTTCAACATTTTAACACGGTAATACTTAAAAAAAAAAATACAGCTGTGATTCATATTTCATACTAAAACTTCATGTTTTACATCAGCATCTTACATTCCATTCATAAGCTATTGCCCCAATTCCTGCTGCAGCTCCTGAACCTGCCAGGCCAATGAAATGCCCACTGCCAATGTTACTGGCAAACAGGGAGGCACCCACCTAAATATGGATAAAAGAGAATCTGGATTAACTCTGTACATGATTCCTCACTCTGACGTTTTAAGTGTGGAACAACTATGATTTCTGTTAGCATTAGGCCACTGGTCTGCATGGATGGATTGTTTATAATTTTCACAAGTTTCTATTATAGTTTCTGACTCACCGGCCACCAGGTCATGTTCTTCCCAGCCAAGAAATATCCATCCACTGTGCTGCGCTTCGTCCTCCACATGGACTGACAGAAACATTTTAAAAAGATGCAGAATCAGTGTCAATTCACACCACCTAAAGAGTCAGTATCCCTAACTAAATGATGGAGAATCTTCACTTTGGCTAAATCTCTTGCTAAAATGATCTTTGATGAACACAGTTTAGGGAAAATTAGCATAAAGCTGCCATCTACAGACATGACATTTTGTCAGTGAATCGTTTTGATGTGCCCCAGTGCAATCATGGTTTCTTCCCTCTCACATGGCCTGAATAAAGGTATCTAGCTGCTACCTTTCCATGTTGTACATCAACAATAGGACCTGTCATATCCTGGGTTTGCTCACGTTCAACATGATTTGCCACAAGAGAACATCCTCTTTCTTCTGCTAGCATTCAAAGCGCCTCTTATCCTAGTTAATTATGCATCTTTCCATATGTTCTGGAAATGTAGAGCAGAAATCCTTGTATCCCCAGGTGCTCTTTCCCAGAAAGATTTGCTTGCAATATTACAAGGAATGTATAACCTCAATGACCACATCATTAGGAATTGCCTCTGAATTCCCTAAAATTAAAAATTTAGATCTTGTGTCTGTCATCAGGCACCAAACATTTCTTGTAGCTTTCTTAAAACAAATGAATCAGTTGCTATTAAAGGGCACTGCCGAGAAAAATGCAGTAAGGAGAAAAAAAGTACAATCTAAATCCTGATAAAAGTTGAAACAGTGCGGACTTCCTCCGTTCTTTTGAAGGACATTAGAAGCTTTTCTTGTTGATATGAAAAAACAAGGACAGATGAGTTCTCCTGGGTGCAAAATTCTATACAGTACATTTTGATTTCAAGGCATTACCTCTCATACAAACACATATCTGCTGTCTTTAAAATGTTTGGTGTCATTATTGAAGCAGAGACTTGTTCATTTCCTCCCTTAACTTACCCAGAGGCCCACTGCCATCACCAGGACAAAGTAGACGACCAGCACTACAATATCCACAGTAACTAGGGTGGGTCTGGCCCCAGGGGAGGGTGGTGGGGGTGAGGTCATGCTCGCTTGTTGCCCTACAGAGGAGGACTATCTCCAACTCAGACACACAATAAACTGTAAATAAGTTGTTGAGGAGTTTGTCAACTCTGTGCGACCAGCAGTGGGTGGAGAGTGTCACCTGTCAGTGCAGAGAGGAGGTGTTCAGAGAAGAGGAAGTTATATAAGAGCTGAGTTTATTTTTGTTCAAATCTTTGGTCTTAATTAGAAGTTAATGTGTGTATTTGACTTGCTGAATCCTTTGAATAATTGCTGTCTGAATAATTGTATGTGGAATCAGATTATACACTCGGTTAGAACCACTTTGTTTACTTTGATGTGAGATAAAAGTTCAAACAAAGTGAGAGGAACTATTTACATTTAGAGGAGAAAGTGTATGTTTTGTTATCCAGTATTTACTTAATGTTTCTTTAAATAGGATCCTGATAAAGGTTTGAAAGATTCTTCTTAATGATTTGAGCTTTTTATTAGCATTTTATCATTATAGTTATGAATGTATGTAAATATACACACTGTGTTATTGTATGGTATTTGTTACTGTATGATTCATTTTCATGTACAAAGCTGACAAAACATGATCATTTTATTAATGTGATGCCTTGTCATGTGTTAACCTACGCACCAGTATATCATGTAAGTGTGTGTGTGTGTGTGTGTGTGTGTATATATATATATATATATATATATATATATATATATATATATATATATAGATATACAGACACACACACACAAACATCCAATGTAACAGTTAAAGTCAGTTGTATTGCATTAATGTTTCAGTAATCAAACAATTCTACAACAATTCTGAATTTCTCCAGAAAGCTGCATTACAATTAAACATTTCTGATCGGTATTTGAAAGGACAGACCTATTTAATCATTGAGTATTATTTAAATGAACAGTACATCTATTGTCTAGTAGATACACTCACCTATCAGCAAATGGACACACTGTATGTTATTCCAGCTGGACTGTCCAGAGCTCAACTGTCTTTCTTGAACAATCTGCATGTCACAAACTGCTTTAAAGATCCCAGGAATCTTACTCCAACTTACTCCACTTGCCAAGAGATCAAACTCCACTTCCACCACATGCGCTATGCGGTTTAGTTAAAATGTAAAGGATTTATTACTCTTCACAGCGAGGGTGTTGGCACAACAAACTCAACCCTTTCCGATTAAATGTCAAATTAAAACCTGATTACATAGTGATGATCATATTAAAGCAAAATAAGTGGAGTTTGCAGAGTAGAGACATACAGGCTTATCTCATGCAAACAAATGTTCATCTGAGATACTGTAGCAATAGCAGTTGTCAGTGTTAGCTGTAAGCAAGTTGTAAAGACAAATGATGTTATTTACGGCATAAGACTTGCAGTAAATGAAGAAACAAGTTTGTGAGACCTTTGATGTGATTACCTTTGTACTGTCAATAATATACTAGTGCACACAGTATTATTCCAACACACTCCATAAGCATATTAGATTATTTTTCTGACAGACAATTTGAAAACATAGACAGTGAGGCAAAGATCGATTTCTATTTGTCAGCTTTATATTTGTAGGCATTGTCAGGACACAATACAAAATACAGACTTAACACTTTATAGGCCTTAAATGGACAACAATGTTTTCAAGGTTCTGTAATTTAAGCTGGAAAAAAGCAACTTATTCCGTATGAAAACAAAGCTTTTACTAGCTACACAGTTTAACCTTAACCTTACCATTTAAAAATATCACTTGGGAGACTATGCTTTAATTTTTACACATAGCAGTGGTGTAACTGAGAAGCTTATATTCTTTAGATTAATTGCTGCGTCTGTTACACTGAACTTAATGACACTGCAGTCATTTCAGTGGTATAACTTCCTGCTCAGTCTGTATTACACAGTTAGTAAAATAAATATTTGGCTAATACATGACAGTAACAAAGTGCTTTGTATGTTGTAGCGTATGTTTTCATTACATTCATTCACATTCTGTACAATACAAACACAATATATCTCTGTTACAGTATAATAAGTATAATATCTAACAGAGGAACACAGCTACACATCCATATATTGCACAATGCCCGCTGTGAGCTCCACTTAATCCCACTTCTACAGTCTGTTATTAGTGTCTTACTGACTTGAGCCAAATTAAAAATTATCCTCGTAACATTTAAAATTGTCGTTTTAAAAACTCATGTAGTTAAATGCCAACTCATGTGTCTCATATGTACAAGATGATAGCATTAGAGGTATCACATACAAAAGCAAAACCATGTAGGAAACAAAAGTTCTTGGAACTACCACTAATGTGGTACGAAAATCTGCTGAAGTGGCGTTTATTTACATAATGAAAAAAAAAAAAAAATCCATCACAAGAGAAGTCACACTCATGTGAGTGTGTTTGCTTAGTCATTAAAGAACTTATGTTACATTCAGAGTGGTGGGCGGCTTACAAAAATACAGAACGTTTAACCTAATAGGAAAACCACCCACTATATGTGGATAAATTTAAAGTAAATGTCTATTTCAGGATAAAATGTATTTGAATTTTTGTAAATGTATTTCTTATTCAAGGATATATCACAAAGATTTTACTGGAGACTTGTTATTCTGCCCTTACAGAAGTGACCTAAACGCAGGCTTAGAGAAAGAAAACTTAAACTACAGGAGGTTACTGAGTAACTATCGTTTAACCAGTACAGATATCTTGACAAAGCCATACAAGGTTGTTTTCTAGGTAGAAGCCTTGGTCATTTAAGCTTCAGACTTCAGCAAAACAGACTTATTTTGAAAGGACACATTCACTACACCTCTGGTATAATGCAAAAGTATCCATCTTAGATGCAAAAGTCATTCTGTCTCTTTAAATGTCACCCAGACACATACATATACAAGTCATAAAAACAGGGTTTTTTGCTACACAGCAAAAAGTTGTGTGTATTTAGTTACATTTTTACCAGGTTTCTGTATACAGTATGTCTGTGAATGTCTGTACAAGTACATGTAGACATGAATATTGTATGAACAATATAGTCATGTCTATATGTGTGTATGTGTGTGTGTTTGTTACCAGGCCAGTGGGGAGGCCACTCTTGGACTCCTGGGACTTTTAGGGTTTTCTGCAGCCTGATGATCACTGAGAGCTCTCTGTGGTAAAGAAACGTGCTTTTTAAAACACAATGAATAGCAATATATTGTTATATTTATTTGTGGTGTTTAAGCTGTTTTGCATTTGTTTATTATCTTTTGCATGTATGCAAGTCTTTCAATCAAACAACTGGAAAGGTTTGAATTATTAAGGCTCTTAACAGTGACAAAAAAAAATTATCACAAAAGATTTCAAATACAATATTAATGGCTATTAAAGAATAATAGAAAATAAATGTGCTTATATTCTGGTGCTGAATCTTTTTTTATTCTAAACAGTTTTCCAACCCACTTACAAATAGTGTGAGAGAGAGTGAACATACTGATCCTACTACTATGAATTACAGCTCATAATTAGTTCCATAGCCTTGCACACTACTTAGTTTTGATGCAATGTACTGCACACAGTGTACAGGTTTTTCTAAAAACAAAACATACACAGAGAAAATAAATATTTATCTGCACCAACTAATAGAAACAGATTTTAATTGTTATTTGTTTTGTTTGTTTTGTAATCTGGTGGTGACATTACGAATTATTTGAATGAATGAACGTATGATTTTTTTCCCTTTCTTACCTCAAACTTGCTCATGAATTCAGCAAAAATGCCAAAGAAGGCTTCAGTGTTGGTGGCTTTGCTGTCTTCTCCAAAGTAAGAGGCAGTTTTGCTGAATTCATCCATCGCTCTCTGTTGCAGGGACTCTAGAGACTGGACTGCTGGGTGACTGTTTTCCAAAAAGTTCTGCAAACACACTGGAGTCAAGGGAAACAAATGTTTCATCACTTCTTCTACTACATTGTTTTTTTCTTGTTATGGGCCTAAATAACTCAGTGTTTCCTTTTTGTAAAGGATACACTCATAACAACAGCAAAGCGGTCCTCAGCAGTCGCAGGCATCTTCTGACAGGCAGAGCGAATATCCTGGATGGTTGTATGAAGGTCATTCAGGTCTGATGTGATAGTCCTCTGGTTTACTACATATGTGTGTGCACAAAATTGGGGAGGAGGAATGGGAAAGGAGAAGGAATGCAAAATCTAAATCACTGACTAACAAGAAAAAAACATGACAATAACAAATAAATCTGAAATCCTCAGCTTAATCTCAAAATATGCAGAAGAGGCTAAAGGGAACTGTTCCTATCTACCTTTGGCTGCAAGAGGAACCATTGTAAGATCTTTGCAAAAATCCAACACATCAGGGAAATGTTGACATAATGACTTGACCAGAATATGTAGAAATGTTGACTTCCCATCCACTGTTTTAGTAGTGCTCAACTGTAGAGGACACAATAGATGTATTAACTGCACAAACATGATATGATAAAAGAGAAGAGAAACTGTCTTGAAAAAACAGTGTTGTTTTTCAAACACTTTAAGATCTACTGGTATAATGACATACCTCTGTAAGGAAGTTGATCTTGAAGCCTGTAGTCTTGTTAGTTTTAGGCTGGCTGTTATTCAAATAGTTCCCCATTGCCAGCACAAACTGAAGAAAGACAGAATGCAGCAACAATCAGCCGTTGACTAATTAATAATTTGTTTTCTATCCAAACAAATCATTTATTTTATTTGACTCCAATCAACCAAGAAAATCCAGAGCAATTAAGATACTGCACGTCTAGTTTCAGTTCAAGGGACAAATGTTTTTTGGTAAACATGTTTTACTGTTTCTCCTATCTGATAACAATCACTGTTTCACGTAATGCATGTGGTCCTAACAGAGGTCACATGGCACATTTTTATGTCCTGATCAACAGGTTACCTCTAGTATCTTCGCCAGCTTCTTGCTGGTCTTCAGCTCCATGGAGGCCTTGTAGATACAGTCGTATGCTCCCCTCAACTCATCCGTCTTCTCCTGTAGTGAACACTTGAAGAGGAGGCTCTGCAGGCGTGTCTGATACTCTGGCACTGATAACATCTGATGAACACGTACAATGTATAAGCACGTGAAGATAAACACAAATGAAGTAACACAGAGAGTGAAGCAGGTCACCCACATGATGACATGTATACATGTGTAAAATATGGAAAAAGAAAAATTTCCACATTCTCCCTCCTACGACTCTACCTGCAACACAAACTGGTCTGGTTCACTGAGTTTGCTTGGGTCCTGCCTGTACTCTTCATACTTTTTGACCTCCTCTGTGTCAGGAGCATACAGCAGCAGCTGTTTTATGTGGGATGGCTCCAACCTATCAGTGACCATGTTCATCAGCACCTGACGCAGCTCTCCAGGAGACAGTTTCAGGTGGGCTATCAGGATGGCTGGAGATTAAAAAAAACAAAAGGCTAGATTAACAGAGATTAAAATGCTGGTATATTGTTCATCAAAGTACAACTGAGGTAGATATGGATGCCATTACTTTTGCCAAATGTGGTCATAAATAATAATAATAATATGTAATTTTCTACTTACAGGCATTGTAAGCCTTTTTATGGGACAGAATTTCTATCACATCTTTCTTCTTGAAGGTTTCTGGCTGAGGAGATGGTTCTGGAGCAGGCACTAAAGTTGGATTAGAAGGTGTAAAATGACAAATGTTGGGGTGGTCCATGGTATATACACAATAGAGTACATTTTCCATTTTTGACAATGGTTTCTAAAGGAAAAATTGCAAGAAGTGCAATACAAGAATAAGCTTCAATTTCAATTTCAAGTTACATTCCACAAGTTCCAAGGGAAGATTGTAGATATGGTAAATAAAAGATAAAACATTAATTTGGAAATCATTATTTTGCACTGAAGATATGTATATAGCCACTTTTACTCACAGGAGCTCTTCTGTGTCCCAAAGTGCAGCTCCAAATCCAAGTACTTCACCATGTCATGTAGTTTATCATAGTCAGAATTTGCACCCAACTACCAAAGATATGCAGATGCATTATGCAAATAATCTTTCTTTTTTTCTAAAAATACGTTGTATTTTAAGAGGCCCAAAACTCACCTGTCCCCAGATAGTCCCCTCTGAATTTTCCACTTGCTCCCAGCGCAACCTTTTCACACTCATGTGATTGGAGTCCATCCTGGACAGACTGGGCCTTGGCAGTGGTGGAGGGGAGCAGGGTGGGGGCAGGGGTGGGGGAGGAGGTGGCTCCAGGTGCTCTGTGGGATCAGACAGGGAGTGGGGGAGGGACTGGGGTTGACCCTGTCCATGGGATTGTTTATGGTGGGATGTCTGGGATTGTGGCTGGTGTTGGGATTGCAGCAGGTGATGTGAAGGCTGGGACTGTGGACGAGTGGTTTGGGTGGAGGACTGGACTTGGTGCGGTGATTGATGGTGTTGGGGAAGAGGCTGAAAAGTGGAGAGAGTGGGCTGATGTGGCTGGAGGGGCTGAAACGTAGAGAGAAGAGGCTGAGGTCTGTGGGGCTGCTGGGGAGGGTGGATGACATGTATCTGGTGTTGGAAGTCCTGTGGAGGTGGCTGTGGGGTAATGTGGTGGATGTGGTGAATCTGAGGTGAGGTGGAGTGGTGGTGAGTCTGCTGGATAGAGTGGGGTCTCTGAGGAGAGGGTTTAGTGGGCTGAGGGTGATGAGTTTGGTGGGTTTGCTGCTCTTGGTGTCTTCCTTGAGGTGACACTTGGGTTTGATGATGACCTTTGAGACTTCTGCGACTCTGGTGAGCATGGCTGTCCCGTTTTAGCTGAATTGGGAGGGAGGCAGGTTCTTGCTGGGCTTGATGCAGAAGCTCCGTGGAGGAGTGATGGGGTTTGGGTTGGTGCATCTGTTGGGCTTGATTGAGTAGCTCTGTGGAAGAGTGGTGGGCCTGAGACTTTTGCATTTGATTGAGCAGCTCAGTGGATGAATGGTGCGGTTGACCCCGACGCATCTGGTGAGCTTGATGGAGAAGTTCGGTTGATGAGTGGTGAGGCTGCATTTGTTGCATTTGCTGGGCTTGGTGCAGAAGCTCTGTTGAAGAATGATGGGCCTTGGATTTGTGCATTTGGTTGAGCATTTCTGAAGAAGAGTAGAGGGCATGGACTTGTTGCATCTGCTGGAGCATCTCAGCAGATGAGTGGTGAGGTTGGGATTGTTGCAACTGGTGGAGCATCTCTGCAGAGGAGTGATGGGCTGGGGCTTGGTGCATCTGGTGGAGCATTTCTGCCGAAGAATGGTGGGGATGGGTCCTCAGGCCTTGATGACTTTGGTAAATGCCCTCAGTGTACTGCCCTTGTTGGCTTGGGTGAGCTGTTGGTTGGGGTGATGGCTGGTGTGGAGGAGGAGCTGAACGAGACTGTCGTCGGTGATGATGACTCTGGTGAGCCTGTTGCTGCTGTGCTTGGCGCATCATAAAGAGAGGATGGTTGGCATGATGATGGGTGGAGTCTGGAGAAGGGAGTGGAGGTAAGGACTGGTGCACTTGTTGGAGAGGGATTGGAGAGTGGGCTTTCTGCTGTGTTGGCTGAGTAGGCATTGAGTGGTGACTCTGGTAGATCTGTTGCTCTTCATAGGCCTGACGCTCTTCATAAGCTTTTTGCTCCTCATAAGCTTTGCGTTCCTCATAAGCTTTTTGCTCCTCATAAGCTTTACGCTCCTCATAAGCTTTTTGCTCCTCATAAGCTTTACGCTCCTCATAGGCTTTTTGTTCTTCGTAAGCTTTACGCTCCTCATAGGCTTTTTGCTCCTGGAAGGCTTGAAGCTCTTCAAATGCTTTTTGCTCCTTGTAGGCTTGCCGCTGTTCATACACTTTTTGTTCCTGGTAAGCTTGACGCTTCTGCTGTTCGTATGCTTGTCGTTCTTGGTAGGCTTGTTGTTCCTGGTACAATTGCTGTTCTTCAAACGCTTTTTGCTCTTCATATGCTTTCTGCTCTTCATAAACTTGTCTTTCTTTGAAAATTTTCTCCTGATAGGCCTGTTGCTCTTGGTAGGCCTGCTGCTCTTGGAACAGTTGTTGTTCTTCATAGGCCTTCTGTTCTTCATATGCCTGCCTCTCCTTGTATGCTTGTTGCTCCTCATAGGCTTGTCTTTCCTGGTATGCTTGTTGTTCTTGGTAGGCTTTTAGTTCTTGTATAGTAGCGTGAACCTGTAAGTCTTCTCTTGTGGGCAGCACTTTATGGAGAGAGTGGCGTTTTGGTGGTGGATTACTCCGGGGTGGAGGTGGTGGAGGAGGTCCAGATTTACGGCGAATGGGCACATATGTTCTTGGGGAGTGTTCAGGGGTGTAGTTAAGCTGTTGTTGCTGTTGCTGCTGAGGCTGAGCCTGTGCAGGTGCTGGAGGGGGAGGTGGCGGGTCATTGAACTGAACAGGCGGGGGTGGGGGTGGGGTCATAGGAGGAGGTGGGATATGATCAGAGGATGAAGAGTATGTGAGGGAGGATGCATTCTCCTCTCCGCTGCTGCTTTGAACATCACTTGGGCTGCTCAGTTCTGGGGCCACAAATCCTCCATTTTCTTCTTCATCCACTCCCAAGTCTTCTTCATTATCCTCATCCTCCTCATCTGGGAAACCCATCTGCACAACATCCTGGCATTAACACCAATCACACTTCATTAGTTGCTAAAGCTGGATTTTAAAAAATCTAATTCTAACCCTTAAAATACATATTGGTGTTGTACTTTCTGTGGGATCTCATGGCTACATTTATCTGTAAAAGCTCCACAAAAACATATACTTGTTTATGAATCAGAGGACACCACAGTAAGCAAGTAAGAGTTTATGTACTACTGTCTGCAATCTAAATTATTTTATAAAGGCGATGAATATCAAAATGAATGAGCTAGAATGAGCCACTTATACAACTAAGGTATATTAAATTCAGTTAATGGGAGAAAAAAATCTTTTTTAATGATGTTTACACTAAAAGTTGGGTTAACATTTGAATCCAGATGAAAAGACAAAAAATATTGTCAGACAGAAAAATTAATATATGACATTTCTATACACCCTGAGAGTCTTCCGCATGGCATCTGTATAAAAATCATATAGTCATTTTTTAACAGAACCTATAGAGTACTAAAATATACTGGAAAGAATTGAAGAAAAAAAATGACAATTCAGATTGCTGTGTTGATGTGACTTTACCTCCTCATAGTCATTCTCAGGAGTCAGAAAGTCATCAATAATGGCCACCCTCTGCCCAAGTTGCTCACTCAGTGCATCAAGAAAGCGATCTGTGTCTTCTGAACGGGGTGGTTTTGAGAAGGTGTAACGCCGCTTGCTACCGCGATGGGCTGGTGGAGGACTGGATGGGTAGTCTGTTGGTTCTGGAGGTGAGGGTGGGGGACTGTCCAAGCTAATGTAGGGATTAGACTCCCCACTGGTCTGGGTTGTTAGGCCAGATGGATAGAACTGAGCTGGCGGAGGACTGGGGAGCGGCTCTGGCCAGGATGTAGGGGGTGGAGGGCCTTTGCGGTTGCCTGACATAATGAGAAGACATAACAGTTGTAGTAATGAGAGGTAAATGGGTGAAGCATCATGTTAGGTGTAATTCCTCACAGTGAAAAAGGCATCTAACTAAGTTTCCACACAAAAAGTAATCAAAGCCTCCCCAAGTGAACTAACATTCAAGGAAACATTTTTTTTGGATAACAGGAATCTTTAACTGTGTGTTTTCTAGTTCCACTTCCACCAACACCGTATCCTCCTTATGAGCATAAAAAAGGGAGTTTAAAATAAATTGCTATCTATAACCTTGAAAAAATGACACAAACATATATCATGATGATTATCAGTATCAACTGATATTATTTTGTTTGTGACGACAGTTTTGGCCAGAAGATGGTTGGCTCCTGTAGGAATTCATGATTCTCACTTGGCAATGTTTTAAAACATTTTGTCTCTTACACCATTCCACTAAAATATACACATATTTGCACATGCACAAAAAAGTATTTTATACAGTGTATCGGTTCAAATGAACTCCAACTGCAGTTAATTTGGTATAAATGTATACTTCTGACTACCTGTGTTACCATGTACTGTAGGGGAGGCTGAGCGTGAAGGAGGTTCCAGATCCAGCAAACTCTCAGGGGCAGGAGGTGGGCGGCTCTTCAGAGACTTGGACCTCTTGGCTGAATACATGTTCTCCAGTTCAGCATACACTGCTGAAAGCTTGTATGATGGAAAATGTACAGAGAGATGAGAGTAAGACCTGTTGTCTTAATGTTTATGTATCCTACTTTGATATCCATTCCAATCAAAACAGGCCCACATACATTAGTGAGATTATTGGGAGTCTCAGGAAGGGAGGTACCATCCCCTGACTGTCTCTCTCCTGGAGCCAACCTCATACCAGTCTCCAGTACTGGCTCTGCACGGAGGCCTATAGTGATACACTTGTTAGGATGACTTGCACGTTTTACATGTTTGTTAGGATGGGGCTATTTTTAGCCTAAGGACAGTTCTAGTTACATTAACTAAAGACAGTTTTGGTTTGGTCGTTTTTTTTTTTGTTTTGTTTTTTTTTTACACAGTACAAAATAATGTAGAAAATATACAAAATGAACTGATGTCAGGCACTCTCGTAATACTGAAGGAGTGTAAAACATTAAACAAGACTGATGATTAAAATAGTGATGATGCTGATATGAATTAAAGGAGTCATGGTGGTAGAAGTGTTCCTGCTGATATTCAAAACAATGAGGGAAAACAATGAAGATCTATACCCATGCCCAAGTGTGTGCCAATGACCAGGTCATCAGAGCTACGTCCCCTCACACTGCTCCTGTACGTGGTCCCTGTTACCCTCATGGAACTGCTACGGCGATGGGGTTCAGGGGCAACTTCAGGCTCCGGAGGAGGGGGAGGTGGAGGTGGTGGTGGTGGAACTGGAAAACACACACATATTGGCAGCGCAGAGGTAAAAAGTGTATGAAGTGTAGCACCTGGATTGATTGCCATGTGTCCATGAAAACTTATTTTTATTCATAGATAATCGTAATCACATTTAAAAAGACAAATATGTGCTCATACCTGGTGCTTTGAATCCAAGGAAGCGTGAGATCTTGCTCTGGCAGTGTTCCTGCTCCTCGTATGTCAGCAGCTGGTAAACAAACTGCCATATCACCTGTTTGGCTGGAGTATCCAGCACCGGGAACACATCCACGATCAGAGTGTCAACATTCCTGTTGCCATGGAAACACAGGCAAGGTGACAGAGATCGCCTGGCTGTCCAATCAGAAGTCAAAGTTAAGCTCACGAGTGTGGCCACCACCCATGCGTGCAGACAATGAAAAGCAAAATCAAAGGGACCTTCCACAGATTTTTCACATAAAATCTTGACCCTCACAAAAGATGAAAAATTAGAGTTGGTATCTTAGCCTCTGTTGTTGCGATTTTGCAAATTTAAGTTCAGTCCAAACTTCAGTTCTAGATCTGTGGAGTACCCCTTTATCATGCTAATAGGCTCATAAATGTAATTATCTTTGCTAACTTCGTGACTGCACATAAAGACTGTGATTTGAGTAAAAGATTTAAGCCATTTTCATTTCACAGTCATCCTCTGACTGTCCATCTCCCCTCGATCCCACCGTCTCCTGCCCCAATCTTCTTCACAACCTTTTTGCTCACCTGTGCTGGAAGAAGTTCTCCAAAGCCTTGCAGATGGTGTACCTCTCCTGGATGGTCAGCAGGTGCTCCAGCTGCTGCCCGAATGTGCGCCCCTGAACCCTGATACTAGGAGGGAGGATCTCTGCCACCCACTGGAGTGAGCTCAGCACGGGGGAGCGGGCACGTTCTGTTGGAACGCCACCTCCTGCGAGGTCCTGTTCTGCCAGGGTAAAAGTAGGTGGACCGTCTTCTACTACCAACGTGGGCATGGCACCGCTGCCTTGCAGCATTGATACCACCTTCTCGTGGGAGGACGTCCTACAGGAAAATACAGGGTATGCATTGAAACATGGACAGACATAGACACTGGATTGTAACCGTATAATTAAATGCACCAACACTAGCTATAAAAAAAGCTGCATGTGGTTGAGTTTTTATTGACCAGTGAGTTATACCACTGTAATTCTTAATTTTTTTCTGTTGACTGTTGGATTTGCATTAGAAACTTCAAAGTGTTTTGCAAATATTGGCCACAAATATGCCAAAATTTTGTTGTGTTAATGTGGATTAGAGCTCAACCTCATGTCCAGTCCGTTGAGAAACAGGATGCGGTCTCCTGGTTTTAGACCTGCCTTGTCTGCTGGGCTTCCTGAAGAACAGTAAATGAGTAAGACAAAGAGATGTAAACATTTATAATATTTATTAGAACTTATTAAACTTACACATTATAATTTTAACAGATACACATTTTAAACTTACCAGGGATGACAGAATCAATCCACACTGGAGCGTGACCTCTAAGAGTAAACCCAAAACTCATGTTGCCTTTGCACACTCTCACCGTCCTGAGGACACAAATTTGAACTTTGATTAATAGCTCTTCCAAAACATATTCAGAGGTTCTCCAGATTGCTAAACCTAACATATATGGTTTTCAAATGATTAGATGACCAGTGTGTAGTTTTTAGTGGCATCTAGTGGTGAAGTTGAAGCAGCTGATCACCCCCCCTTCACTTTCCTCCTTTTCCAAGAAAGAAGACAGCAGCAGGTCAGGTAATGTAAAAATGCATAAGGCCCTTCTATAAAGCCAGTGGTTTTGTAGTTCAGGGTTAAAAATGTGGCAGTACAACATGAATAAGGACGCGCTTACTATGTAGATATACATTTCTTTGGTTTCAAGCAATTATACACTTATAAAACATTTAAAAATCCCCCCAAAATAAATCCTACCTATTTTACCTTTATTGTAATGTTCATAGTCTTTTATTATTGTTATTATTATTATTATTATTATCAACAGTTCATTAGGTTACCAAAGAAACCTACATTTCCCATGTTAGTGTTCATACTCATTGTAGCATTGCAAAGTGTATTTAAGTAAGGATGGTTTCTTGATAAACAAAGCTAATTGCACGCAAATCTTCTGACATTATAGACCTCCTATGGATTTCCATATTCAGCAGACTACTTTATATTCAAATCCTGCATGAACAACCCTTTGTAAACATGGACAATACATCCCCTGGGAGCTGTGTTACATCTCCATAAAGGAACGGACCAGCAGATCTTTGCAAGAGTTTATTCCTACAATTAATGGGCGTTGCCATAGGGTGTTTGTAATAATTTTAGCGAAGCTGATAAAAAAAAACTGATATCAGTTCATAGACATGTCAGGAAATAACATCAAAGTAGAAAATCAGGCTTGACAGGCATGACTAACCCTAACACCAAATCAGTTTTGGCTCGGTCTGATTTTCAGTTCACACCTATAAATCTTAGTTCCCATAAATTCCCTGCTTACACAATAGAATCTGCCAAAATGGTTCTTGTGTTGAATGGTCATAAATTTGATTAGGCAAGGGGAGATATATTATGTTATTTTAGAAGAGATGTTTTCTTTGAAAACTAAAAATGACATCAAAGGATTGCTGAAATAAAAAAAATGTGAGTCCTTGGTGGAAGGCCAAAGCACACAGAAAAGATGAGCAGAGAAAATACTGCAGAGTAAACACCTGTGATATCACATATCACTGAGTAAGACTGCAACATGACACCAAATACAGACCTGCAGTTGGTGGTGCCACTGGAGTGGCCGGCTATGAGTGAGGTGGTCTTGCGCATGCCGCGGGTTGGTGGGGCCACACCTTCTTCTGCGTGGGTGCGTGGCACTGAACTGGCACGGGTGGAGACCAGAAGGCGTTCAGGGTGATCCTCACTCCGGCTGCGGCGAAGGCGGTTGCGGCTAGGGTCACTGAAGCTCCGCCCCTTGAGTCGGCTCATCAGGCTCTGGGAAACCACCTCGTCAAAACGCTCCCGGTGTTTCTTGGGAATGAAGATCCTGGCAAACATTATGGAATCAGAGTCAACTTCAGATTTATTAGAAAAACTCTACAGGAAAGCAGATGTGAAGCAGCTGCCAGTTCAGCTTCTCTTGACCGTTGAGGACCATTTATAATTTTCTACATAAGAATGCAGCAACAAAACAAAATAAAATCAAAGCAGCATTTCAGTCAAAATCCAAAAAAATCCAAAAGACCATGCCCTTCTCTCGCAAAACCTTGATCATCTGACGTATCCACAAAAATACACACACACAAAAAACATAGTGATTCTTGTTCCGATTACATATTGTTCCAGATGCAGGATCCACTTAATTGGTTCAAAAATACTTGAGCCCATTTCATCTCATGGGAAGACTGAAGCAGATAGAAGAGACTGGTCCAGCATTAGTTTGTATGTGTATTTTTTGAAATAGATAAATGTGTGTGTAAGAGAAAAGATAAGGTATGAGCGCTGTTGTTCGGTCCTGTCACATTAGCAGCTGCAGGTAAGACTGTTGAGCATCAGTGACAACCCACAGCTAATGTGCGAAAAAGAGGAAGCATAGATCCAGAGGCACCTCTGGGAGAAAGCGCTCCTCTCTCTACTAGTGTTATTTTCCCCTCCCATCATCAATTCCCATTGCCTTTTATTTCTGAAAGGAAAAAATAAAATACAAATACAATAAAAAGAGTATGTGAAGTTTCACATATTCTTTTTATTGATTTGTATTTTGTTTCCCTGATCTAATACTGACATTTACTATATATGTTTTAGCTTGTTTCCATCAAACCTATTTGTAGCTGTGCTACATTCAGTTTATTTTTGACCAATTATCTGAGAGAAGAAAACTACACAACAAAACAACAGAACCAACCCAGACATTGAACAATCACCGCTAATAAATATGCTTGTGGGACGGTGGGTGGGCTCCTTTAAATATAGGACATCTTCACATCTCTCTTTTATCTGCTTCTCTATAACCTCCATCTCAATCTCCACCGCACACGCATGCACACAAACACACACATACACACACACCTCATTTGTCTCTTTTTTCTTTTGCATATCTACCTCCCTGTCCCACCCACAAAATGATGCAGCCTCCATCCTCAGCACAAGCCTCTCTAATGCCCCGTATAACACGAATCTCCAGGGTTCTTCTTCCTCAAGCAACAGAAAAGGAAAAAAAGAGCGCCTTGGGTTTTTTTGTTTTTTTTTTTTTTGAAGTGCACCAGTTCCACTGTACATCCACGTACAGCAGCAGAACTCCTTACTCAAATGCCACTGTTGAGAATAAGGTACAGAGGTACAGAAGCGCTGGTGTAGTCCCATTACAGGTACATTTGGGAACATTGTCAGGAAGCAAGGATTAAAAGCAAGGTAGTTTCATAAAAACGCACAACGAATTTTGGATTTCTATTAAGAGCTGAACTGCCCAAATATCAAAATCTTACAATATAAAGTTGCAGGAAGCTAATAAATACTCTCCCTCTGGAGATTTTGTGCCACTTGACTAAAGTTCACAGACTTATGCAACTACACACACACATGCGCACAAACACACACACACATGCGCACACACACACACACACACACACAATAATTACAGCTATCCCAGACAACTTCTTATTGATCCAAGATGCAATGACACTATTATTTTAAGGATTCTGCCTCCTGAGGCTATTTTAGTATCAGTTTAAAGATCCCAGTATATCATTGGGGTTCCACAAGGATCAATCATAGGCCCTCTTGAATTTCACCTAAACTTAGGACCAACATACAGAAGCACAACATCAACATATTTTAATGACAATAAATAATCATACATTTCTCTGGCCTTGAGAAAATATAGTCCTATTCATATATTTGCACAGCATACATAATTGGACATTTTAACTGTTGTAAAATTGGAAAAAAAAAAAAGGAATGGAAAATGTTTCACTACAAACCTGATCACTCATTTTTCTTGTCACTGAAGGATATTACTTGGGTACATTTTAATGTGCTTATTATGGAGACATCCATAAAAACACAAGCCAAGTAGGTGACAGTGATTAAGTGCACAATGTGTCCAGGCGCAAAAAGAAAAAAAGAAGAAGAAGCCATTTCACCTGAGGGCTACACTGTGCTCATCTGTGACACCAGGCTGCTCTCTCCGCTATCTTGAGGGTCAGTTTTCTATAGTGAGCAGGAAAGTAGGGTGATTCTAATTTAAGATTTTATTTTATGATAAATACAATGGTTTTTAAAAAAAGTTACAAAGAGAAAAAGAGACACCCAGAAATTGGTGATAGACAGACTGACGAGCAGTTAATGCAGAGTTGATGGATTGATATGAAGATTGGCACAAAAAGCCCATATGATGATATAAGTAGTAACATATGACAAAGCCAGGGAGAGAAAGTGGAGAATTAGAGCTCTTTCTAGGCCAGGGTCATGAAACTACTGGGAATGAAGCTGAGTAGTCTGTGCTACGTTGGCTATGTAGGCCACAGAACTTTCACAAGCAACACTCATACATCACCATGGTTGCTCGAACAAATGGCGGATAGGGAAAATGAAACAGAATGGGGCCGGTTATTGTTTTTACAACAATCTGTTAGTTTTTTTTTTTTTTTTTTTAATTCTATGAACTATTGACTTCCATACACTTCATCACCAGCTAACTCCCACTGCGGTGTCATTTAAGTCTGTGTCAACATATCTGTCACTATATGTCATATCTTGTAATGCTGCCAAAAGTAGTGAGTAGAAACTTCACAGCCTACTCCATTGAAGTTGAATGTAGGCCTTGGGATGCCCTCAATTATAAGGAGGGCGAGCGTCTATAATTAGGACTGAAGGAGGGGTGGATCAAGGACACAGCGCACAGAGAGATGAATGACAACTGCAATCAGCTGGGAAACTCATTGCAAGAACCATTATTATCAGACCCATTTCTGATTAGCCAATCTGACAGCGGGTCCAAGTATGAATTAGCAAACACAAAGCATAGCTCGAGACAGAAACAAGAACATAACTATTGAAACTAGATAACTATCAGTAGTCTTAGAGTTGAGTTTTGCTAAAAGTTTTGTCATCATGTTTTCCAACACTGTACTCAAATTTAGAGGTTGTCATATTTTTACATGCTGACAAAATACACACCTTGATAGCAAACACACACAGACAGAAGTTGCACAGCAAGACTTCAGCAACTTTGGATACAAGTCAGCACAAACAACACAATGCACGGTGAACACTGCTGCCAAGATCAAAGGAAAAGTGCCATACCGAAAGTGTCTGGAAAGGCTCCTATCCCTTCCCATGGCTCCTCGAGGCTTTGAGGAAGTGCCTGAGCTCAGTTAAGCAATGCAAATGCCTCCCTTCTATCTCGATGAGTCCCCATCTGGTTTGAACAAACAACTCTCCCGGACAAACGGGAAAAGAAGAGAAAGATGAAGAATATGAAGGTGTCCTGGATCTCAAAAGCGCTCGCTGCAGGCTCGGAAAGCAGCCAGATGAAGGAAAAGAGAGAATGAGAGTGAGGGAGGGAGCAAACTGTAAGAGTGGCTGGGGTTCACATCCCTCCACACCTCCAAAACATCCTTAGGCAGCAGCATCAGCTGTTCTCCAACATCATGTTTAGGGCAGCACTTTTCCCTTGTTCCCATCTTGTATCCCCCTCTTTTTCGTCAGGTACCAGAGCAGCCAAGTTCAAGGTCACCTCTGGGTGGTTTTCTCAGTCACAGCTACAGGATAATCCTCGTCACTCAGTCGTCCATCATTTGGCAGTAAGAATAAGTGAGTGACACTTCCTCTCTTCCCTCAGTGGAAGAAGGAGGAAAGAATGAGATGAACAGAGGAGTAAGTGAGGAGGGAGAGAGGAGAGAAATAGAGAAGTGACTAGAGTCCCAGTGGAATTTCACAGGCAGGTCAGCACCACTCTGCGTGCATGTGTGCGTGTGTGTGCAAAAAGTGTAGGAACCAATAATCTGCATAACAGTGCACATATAGAAACTTTGGCCATCAAGCCAACCAGCTCAATACAACTCTCATTTCTGCATGTTTGACAGCATCTATATAAACCTCTGCAACTAATTCAAGCGCTAAAGACCATTAAAGAAAAAAAAAAATGCATCAGTCTGACTAATGCACAGCTTTGAAATCTATGTACAGATATAGCATCAGATGAAGGCCCATGGTTCATAATTACTGCCAATTACAACAACATTACAGAACTACATGAGCAAATGAGCTAAAAGGTTTCCCAAGATAGTCTCTAATGACGTTCCAGATTTATAATCTTATGCCTAACTTTCAAGTATTCAAGTGCTCGCTAACCCCTGGGCTTTTGAGCCATTTAAGAATCGACATTGGTGAGTGCGTCAGAAACCTAAGAGAGAATTTATTAAAAGAAGTAGGCTGCTTAAAAATAGAACACATCCTGTGGGAGGGCGATGCAAATCGGCGAGGGGACAGAGGCAGACTGAGCAGAGTGTGGCCCAGCTGGTCAAATTTTACAAGGTGTAGAGAAGGAATAACTTCTGTTTAGCATCACTCGCATCCTCTAATGTGACCCTTAATTATTGGATTTAGGTAGGGTGGGTGTACAGTGTGTGTGACTGTCACAGGAAGTAACAGTGACTGAGAGAGATTGACAGATTGGGAGATTTAGCTCCAGATGTGGTAATATTGATTCTTTATTCCTCTAACAACAGCCCTGGCACACAGCTCGTTATAAAACACTCAATATGATATTTTTTTGGTCGCTTTTCTTAATCTCTTAGTCAGCGGTTGGTGTTCCTGCTGCGATATTGACTGCACTGTGATGAGGAAAAAAGGAATGGACTGAATTAGATCAGATAAAATACAGACAACAGAGAAATAATAATACAATATTCAGACCTGCCCTCATTCTAAGACTAGTTCATAATTTTAGTAACATATGACAACTTGCTACATAGAACCAAAGAAAAAAAAAAAAAGACAATTCAGCCTGATGGTGATGATAATAGTTTTACATTTAAGTGGACAAATTACATGAATTACATTACTGACTGAATGATGGTGCTGAAGGAAAAACTAGAGAATTATAAGTTATCAAAACTAAGCTTCCATTACCATTTTTACTTCCGGTACCATTGTCATATACTAAACTTTGTGCTAAATTATCAAGCAGTTGTTGTAGTAGCTCTCAGGAGAAGTACAGAGTTGACTGTTGGTGGGTCTAGAGGGAAAATCGGGGAACTACCACATTAGGAGGCTTCATCCTCTGGGGATCATTAAACGTGAGTAATGAATAATGTGATGCTGAGATACTTCAGCCAGGACCAGTGTGGTGGACTGAAGAGCCATCAAACAAACTGTGTCATCCCCAGAGCTACATATCACATGCCTAAAAAATGCCTATTAAAATATATATTTGAAAAACATTATTTTCCCAAGAACAGGATAAAACCACATTACAGATTCTACAGCAATTTTACAGAAGCCATTTCCACAAACACTACTCTGAGGCTTTGCTCATAGACAACCTGGAAGCAAAACTCCCCGAGCCTCCTGCCACAGAAATATGATCACCACATTCTGCTAAAAACATCACAGGCTGCTTTGTAATACAAATAATAATACCCTTAAGACCATTCCAGAGAATATAAAACTAAATATTCAAACAGTCTAATTGGAGGAAAAAAGTACATAGTGTTGCAGAAATTTACAGCACAAACACTCCGGGCAGAGACAAAGAAAAAAAAATGGAAAACTTTGCATATCAAAGCTTCTTTGCAGTCTCATCACAAATGAACTATACATCCCACGATGGACCTATGGGGGTAGCTGAAACTTACAGGCTTTAGTTGATTATCATCTAAAGACTCAGATTCAGTTTCTGAAGCTTGAAGGTAAGAAAAACAACTAATAATACAACTGCTGCATAATTAATGACAGTCTTGTGCAAGATAAACATTACAAAGCATTTTCACTGGCAGCTTTCTAAGGAAGGAAATGTGCTGTCATAGCAGTGACACACACGCACACACACAGACAGCTGTGCCGGAGCAAATTGAGATACCTGGACAACATTTTTGTTTTTCAGCTGGAGGGAGAATGGATAACACACCTATTACGAGACACTGTGAAAAAACTGAATGTGAAATGACTGTAAAATAAATAAATAAATAATACTCACTGCATGACCGATGATGTGTGGCCATGTGAGACACTTTGATACCAAACTTGATCCCTGGTTACATGCAACAACTCTCTGAATATCTGCAAATGCACAATGCCAAATTGTTTTTTCAGTACTCACCTGAAGCAGCAGCTCATAATTTCTTCCAGCAGCATAGAACTTCAGTGCAGGGACTGTGTGTCTGTGTGTGTCTGTGTGTGTGTGAGAGAGAAACACTAACAATCTGCATGTTTTTCTATTGTCATATGTGTGTATATCTCAGCCACCATCAGCAAACTGACTGTAGCAGCTAAGAGCTGTATGCAGAGGAGGGAATAAAGAGCATCCAGTGATGTGATCCACAAAAGAAATTGGTGCATATTTCAAAGAGTACATCACAGCTGACAGGAGAGCATTGGGAAAGAAGGAGACCAACAGAGAGAAAGTCAAAGTGACAGGAAAAAGATGGAGGGGTAGGAGGGGACTGACAAAAAAAATGTGAATGTGTGCAGAGATTGAATTCAAGGTTTTGATTTTCCAATCAATGCTGAGGAGGGAGAAATACAATATCCAGCAGTGAATTTCTAACTATACTCATGTGTACTGTACTGATGGAGAGAACAAAATGGCTCAAGGGCAACAATCAGTGCTTGACATCAAAGTTATTCACATGTGTACACCTCTCCAATACTTCACAGGGAAATCCTGCGAGGTTTCTAAAATATTGATTTCACATGGCAATTAAGGAGTTTTTACTCTCTTACCGCGGTTCTATTGTTATATAAGGATACAGGTACAGTACAGTGAATCCTACAGCTGAATTGTTTATGCTACACAATGGACAATAGCACTCCCTAGTGCAATTTTACAAACCTCCTCAGTCTTATGAGAAAAGAAAAACGACAACAAAGCTAGTGTCGTATCTGACTGTGGATTTACATTAAATTAAAAATAAAAATATAAAAGCCTCTGGATTGGAAATAATTTGAACATCTTATGGAGATTTTCCTGTATTTAAAAAAAGTTCAAACATTACTGAGACACATTTTTGGATTAGTTGGAATGTGTTACAAGGCTGTTAATTAACTATATTCACTTGTTTTTTAATGTTTCACAGTTGCAGATATCAAGGATTTTCGAGGCTGCATATACAAACTCTAAACAAAGCACACAGGACGCACACAGACGTGTCTGAGCTTTGAGTTAGTCTCTGAATGTGTATATGGAAATGAGTGGCTACCTGACGTTGTCAATCAGCTGCTGATGCTCCTCTGTGATCAGGATATCAGGCAGAGCCTCGGCAAGATTCTCCACATCTCTTTCAGCAGCATATTGCTTTAACACCTCAAACAGCTGTTCCTTAATATCTGGATCCTCTCCAAGAACTTCTTCCACCTGATAGATAAATAAATACACAGATAGGAATTCATATATGTTAATACAATAGTGATTTTTTTAAAAAGCAGGCAATGTAGAGTTACTCATAGTAGTAAACATGTTTGACGCCCACCTTCTTATTGAACTCCATGGCCTTGTGGGCACGACTCTCCCTGACACTGTCCCCGCTCTGTGACAGCACCCTCATGCTGCTGCTCAGCCGTTTGGGACGTCGAGCCATACTGAGGACACCTAGACGCAGAGGGCGACCCTGAGCTGCTTTGATCATGGCGGCCGCCGTTTCATGATGCTTCACTGGGATGCCGTTGACCTCCATTACGTAGTCCCCTGCCTTCAGGCCGCTGCGACCAGCCGGACCATTGAGCATGCAGTCCTCCACCATAAGAGGACTGTCTCCAACAATGGTGAAACCAAAACGGCCATCAGGACCTGGGGTGATGTCAATCTAAAGAAAGGAGAAAAAAAAAACCAAACATGATTAATCTTAATTCTTAATTTTAGTTTTCCACAGTTTAAATACCAAAAATTTAAATGTCTATTTGTCAGCTGACCTGTTCGATCCGTGACACCACTCCAATGCTGGGTGGGACAGTTTTAAGGGTCTGAGCCAGGGCGATTAGAGCCGGTGTACTGAGGTTGGTCACGTCCTGGCCCTCTATGTCCACCACCTGGTCCCCGGGCTGCAGGCCAGCCAGGTAAGCGCTACTGCCTTCCACCACAGATAAGATGTAGCTGGGCCCAGTGCCACCAAGCCGGAAACCAAAAGCCTCTGGCCAGTTCTGATTGGTAGCTGGGAGACCGAGGTCTAGGGGATCGATGGAGAGTCACAACTTCAGAAGTTGAAATGAATAGACTGCACATAAGGACATTGGTAGATTTATAATTTAATATAAAGGGTGTGATCTTTTGTGGGGAGGTGATATCTCCAACTATGACAGTTTGACTGCCTGTAGCATATGTTTGCATGCAGGGAACTAATCTGCTGCAAGCTGCTCATATAGATGAGCAGGTTGTAACGGTAAAATGGAGGTCAAATTATTTGTTGGTTTAAATAGGGCACATCAGAGATGGAGCTGTCTTTCTGTAGCAGCAGGTAAACTGGTCTATTTAAAAATGGTACAAAATTTTAAAAAAATCATCACGTCAAAAAGCATTTTCAGATTGAAAAGATTTGTTTTTGTTTAAGTAGACTACAGGTAAAATTTAAACAAACAACAACAACCAAAGAAAGAAAGAAAAGAAGAAAATGAGTGAAGTTGGGAGGGATATTTTTGCCTGTTGGTATTGAGCCCACATGTTGAACCACTGCCCTTCCCCTGGTCACTGGCCTCATTCTACAGCAGCAGAAACAATCCCAACAGGCTCATGTCACTTTATTTTCACTCTTCCATCTTCATCTACAACCATCTGGATATGTCAGATATATGTAGGACATTACAGGGAACAGTCTGTCTACTTTGCAATGTTTTTTGTTGTTGAAGATCTCTCACAAAGCACTGCAGCACTGCTCCACATTCTGGAAATAAACCCAAATCTACATTGCGAGAACTTGAACTTGAACTTGCTGTTAGTTTTGTGTAAATGTACCCCCACCCCCCCCCCACCCCACCACCACCACACCTCCCTACCCTCCCTTGTTTGTCCTGTGCACTTGCTCACATCTTGCACATTTATATCACACACTATTTAGCAATACTGCAGTATCATAAACTTAACTGAATGTCTGGTTTGTATTTGTCAGATCAAATTTTCGTGTAGCAAATACCTCAGATATTTGTAATTTAACAAAGCATTTATATCTCAAGTTGTGGTCGTGCCGCCATCCTCACTGACAATGTGTTAAACAATTTTTCCTAACATGGTGACAACCCAAAAAAATACAAGAAAAAACTTACTTTTTCTTACTTAAAAGTACAACAGAGCATGTTTATATAATATACACAAGTAATGGTGTAGAGTCATCCATCAGATGACTAAAGTGGTGTTTTTTTTAATTAATCACAGGCAGAGACAGATGGAGTCAGGAAGAGTAAAGCAGGTGGAGACTAAATTAGACAGACAGTAAGAAAGTAATAAAAAGCGACTGAGAAGTGAAACTACAAAACTTTGCCAAGAAATGTGGAAATGTCAGATCTGCTTCAATGCAGAAAAACAAAATCCAATCTTCCTGGAGCGTCGAGTTAAATATTCAGGGTTAGATGTGGCTGGGTGAATAAAACATATCAAATCCAAAGATTCAAAGAGGAACAGAACTTGGTTCAGCCAATATCAAACTGTGGCTGATTATTGATCTAAAATAGATTGGGAAATCGTTGACATGGAGCTGTGGATCATCATCTTTTCTGCCCCACAAGAACAAAAGCAACGCTCTCTCAAGCTTTTATTCTGTGCTATTCTCTCCAGCCTGCGACCCAGATACACTGCTCAGCTTCAGCTCCTTCAAGCATCTCTGTGACTCCTAAGCTTACCTCAAGCAGATGAAGCAGTTCAGAAACATTATGTAAAAATGTAAATGTAAATGTAAACATTAGGAGAGAGAAATAAGACTTACAGAAATCTTTGGAGGCACTCCGGGTCCCTGACTTGCTCTGGCGCAGGGAGAAGCGGCCCTTTCTGCTCAGGAAACGCCTCATCCTTGCCCGGCTTGCGGCAGGGCACGTTCCAGCCAGCCTCCCTTCACCCCCGGACCGGGGGTTGACGCAGCCGAAAAGTGTCTTTGGACACCCTCGTGCTGCTCCTCACCCGAGCGCGCTGCCTCCAAAAGCCTCTACCCAGCAAGGCGAATCAAGTGTACCTAAAAGGTCACATTTGTGGGTTATACAGGCCAATGCCTCCGCCTGTTCTCAATCAGAAAACAAGCGGTCTGTAGCTGAGAAGGTGGAGGCCAGAGGAGAGGGGAGAGCGTCTGAAAGTCAGGCTCTCCATCCTGGATGAGGCAGTCCAGCCTCAGCCTCAGTCCAAACCCTATGGCTGAGCGATGATCAGAAAACTGGGACACGCTCACTTGGTCCTGAAATGGTTCTTTGCAAGAAAAGGTACTGCGAAGCCCCATTTTTCTATAAATACCTTTCCCTCTCTCTCTCTCTATCCCACCCTCTCCCTCTCTCTCTCTCTCTCTCTGTCTCCCTCTGTTGCTAATGTGGATAGGGCCCTCTCAGAGGGCTGAGGAGTGACCCAGAAACTTTGTGTTGTACCAGCCAGGGACACTTCTCTGATTATAGCGTCTGTGTTGACCTCAGTACTTGAGCACCAGTTACAGAGATGTAGCCTGCAGATATGCTCAAGGTTGCACGCACCAAGTACAGCAGTGTTTCAGCCAGACCATTTTAGTTCAGGTGAATTTCGCACAGGTTTGCAAATACAACTGCAGGATTACCAGCATGACATGGTTTTTCTGTGCAGTAGCTAGTACTGCGCAGAAATGGACAAATGGACTGTACCCGAGTCCCTGAAGGAGCTGGAACAGTGAATGATGTGTTTTACCTTGCAGATGTGTGTGTTCTTTTGTGGTTCAAGTGGTATTCCCATCATGGTAGATGGCATTCACTCTGCAGCCACATGCCTAAAGACAAAAATGAAATAAAATGACAGAAGAACGGACTGACAAAAATCAGTTAATAAGGGCAATAACACAACTCAAACAAACTGACTGATATTCAAACACTTTTCACCAAAGTTGGTGAGTCTTTGAAGAAACAGATATGATTAAGTGGTTTGGGAACAGCCAAATATCAAAAGGCCACAGACAAACCTTTGTGTAACAGGGAGACTGTTAAAGTTCAGTACAGAATATTCCCACTGAAAAAAAAAAACTTGTAGGAAAGTTGGGACAAAGCCAACTAAAAACTGTTTCCTAAGGAGGTCAAAGACTGTTGAGCTCAAGTCAACATGAGTCCAGTTGAAACATTCATTTGATTTGGCATTGACCACAAGATTTCTTTTGTTCCACTAACAGTCAATCATCACAGTAAAGACAGCCTTCACAAAGACAAGACAAGGTGTTAACAAAGATAACCTGAAGTCACCTGTGTAAGAAAATAGCATTTATTTGATGCAAACGCTGCTTAGGTAAACTGACCACATTTTCACATCTGTTTTGTGGAGTATCTGACATGCATATAGATGCATAATGATTAACCAGCTCAGAACTGTAACATTATATCATGAGAAATTTACAGCATCCCTGAACAGCCTGAGGCAGACAGGGACACACGCACAGTTTCAGATCAGTCGGTCTTTAAAGGGAACCACATTTCAAACTGGAGCTGTAGTTTAAAAACACGAGTAGGAGTCAAGATCGCATTGAAATCATGTCATTTTAGGTAGTAAAAGAAAATGGAATTTCCCTTATGTAATATGAAATATGATAAAATATGTTAGAGCCTTTAGAATGCAAACTGCACAAAATTATTCTAGTTATTCTTTTAAGTTGTATGCACCCAAAAGTCCAACAATGAGTTAACTGATAAAGCAGTGCTTTGTTTCAGTAAACCAATCAACACAAATGAAATACATGATTGAACTAGTGCACACTTCATCTCTAGGGTTTTCTGTTCGTGTAAGTAAACCTTAGAAACACTTTGGCCTTTGTTTTGTCACTGAATATCACACTTAATGCTCACACAAACTCTACAGTAGTCGGCTACACAAGTGCAGTTGAGCCAAATCTGTTACAGTCCGTCCGTACTGTCCTCTTCGATCATACGATGACAGTCTGGATCTCCACCTCCTCTGGGGAGGTGATGACATACTCTTCCTGCTGCTGCACCATCTGTATTCCCTCCTCCACTGCTTCCTCTGTGGTAACCATGGTAACTGTTCCATCTGCCGTTTCCACGGTGCCTGCCGTGGCCAACAGCGTGCCATCACTAATGGCGGAGGCCAGTGTCATGGCCACCTGCTCCGTCAGACTCTCGGGTGTGGCGATGGTGATGGTGTCGCCGCAGTCGGAGATGGAAGGGCCCTCCTCGTTCACCTCCATGTTACGCACAATTATCTGGTGGCTGCCCGTGTCGCCTGCGCCACGTGACTGGCTGACTATTCGCTGCACTACTTTCATGATGTGGTTTCCCATCTGGCAGGAAGAGGTTTGATAAGAACCGTATTAGTAATATTACTTACAAGAGGCTACAAATACAACCGGTACAACAGGTAGTACAAAGTTAGAAACTTCATTTGTTCAGTAACCTGGACTTTATGACTAACGTACTGCAACTCTGATTTATGATACAGACGTTATTTATGGTGCTGTGAATGTGTGTCTGTGTACTTGTGTATACTGACCTCATTTTGGCTGTCTTGAATGAGTGCAACCTCTTCTCCCTGCACTTCCTCCTCTGTTTGAGTCTGAAAAAAATGAGATGAGCAGATTAAAATCAATGACCAAATTTACCAGTGCACTGCACTCAACAATGATTGTATTTAACAATAACTCGAAGTAAATATATGCTTGCTGAGACATTAACTTACTAAATTTTCAAAAACATTTATTTATTTATTCAAACCCACGGTCTTTGCTGTCTAGGATGCAAATAAAGATTTATCTTGCTCTGCTTAAGACTCATCATGGTGGCGATCTATATAAATTACAAACTGTGAAATGTTTCATAGATGAACTCAATCCTCATTTTTTGGGGTGAAAAACCTCAGAGACAGTAAATGACTGAATCTCTTCTAGAATAAATAATCTCTAACCTACCATTTCCTGCAGGCAAGTACATGTCCTACACACTGATGCAGTGTATTCTGGACCATTTGTTTTCATAGGCAGGTGATTTCTGTATTAGGAATGACAACTTTGTGGCGTTTTTCCATGAATACTATCGTTTTGGATTAAATACTTTCAAGAACAAGAAAAGCCTGTAGCAGCTTATGGTGATTTATCTTCTTGTATTAATCCAAGGATTTGAAAGTTGTGGTTGTTGGCCTCTCCAGTCTTGTTTGGCTACACAACTCCCTTTCTCAACTTTCCAACATAGTTCACAAATTATCAAATGTGTCTCAAAGAGAAGTCTGGGTATTTTATTTGCATCTTTAAATGTTTTTTCTCCAACATGACTGAGCTGAACATCAAGATTTGGGGTTATCAAATTAAGACATTTTTAAAAAGGTTGTTTCCTCACAGCTGCAATTTCTACACATTACATCAGCAGTAGCTGCGATTTCTTGCAGCTCCAAATGTATTTTCACCAAACAAATCCTGCATTTTTGTGCAACTAATCGCTTAGTATGTAGCAATAATGCACTGAGGACAATTATCAACGGCCCAATAAATTATCAACGGCCCAATTTTGAAACTGGCAGGGCAACACAGTCTGTCCTCTGCTGTTTGTTAACTTGCTCAACGTTTGAGCCGCTGTTTTCTAGCGAGTTTCCGTGTTGCGGTCATATCTCTCCAGGTCACTAGTGTGTGTGTATGTGTATGTGTGTTTGTGTGTGAGTGAAGAGAAATGAAACTCTGACTCTAAATTTGGACTGTGTGAAGAGTGATATCGATATGCACTTTAATCAGTGGTGAAACAGTAAATATTCTAATGATTCCCAACCGAAAATCCCTGCCGTGTTATCACGCAATGGGGAGTGGACGGATGCAACATTCTTCAAAGTTTCGACCCGTAGACAGTAATCAATTAGCAGTTTTCAGCAGCAGCTCTAATCCAGAGGTGGTTCTCACCTTGATGATATACTCCTGTGTGTCTGCCACCACAGAGGAGAACTCCACCAGGACTGCATGAGGGTCCTCTGAGATGATGGCTGCTGTAGCAAGGTTGTCCACTGATGCCTGATCCTCTGTTACCACACCCTGCTGCTCACTGGTATCATCCTTTTGGCAGCCTCCTGATAGAAATTAAAACCAGGTTTTAAAGCTTGTAAATATCACTTGGAGGAAATACACCATGAGGGTCATGTGACTGTGGTTTTGTTTCAATTTCTGTCAGTCAGACTCACCTTTTGCACGCATATGACGGTTGAGAGTCCCGTGCTCAGCAAAGCCTCGTCCACACTTTGGGCACTTAAAAGGCTTCTCGCCAGTATGATGGCGGATATGTCGCACCAGAGAGCCTTTCTCCCTGAAGCCTCTTAAGCAGAATTGACACACATAGGGTTTCTCATCACCGTGAGTTCGCTGATGCACCTGTAAAGCATTCTGAGCAAGACAAATAGGGGTGTTAGAGATTATAAATCTTTTATGTCTCTGAAATACATGAATTGCTGGTAAAAGTACATTCATATCACCTTAGTTTTGTATCCTTTGTTGCATCTAGAACAGTGGTAGGGTCTTTCATCCGAGTGGGCTCTCATGTGTTCACGTACATGCCCAACAGTTTTGTACAGCTTGCCACACTCACCACACTTATATCTCCTCTCACTAACATGAACTTCCATGTGTTTCTTAAGCAGGTAACCAGTCAGAAATTCCTTTTGGCAGAGCGTACACTTAAAGGGCTTATAACCTGCATTAAGAGAAAATATTCATTTTTGGCCAAACAAAAGGTCAACAACATTCTTTTGATAACACATCTATTACAAAACATTCTAGAAGATGTTACTTTAAGCATGCGGAGATGCTGTAAGTCTCCATAAATGGTTGTGTGCTTACCCAAATGGCCCTTGACATGAAAGCGAAAGTAGTTCAGTGCTTTGAAAGAGCGATTACAGTGTGGACACGTGTGTAATTTTGAAGGCGTTTGATCATCTCCCTCCTCTGTTTCCTGCAAAAGAAACAGAGGAGAAAAGGCTGCTAGAAAGTGTATGTAATTCAAATAATCTACAACACTGGATTATGACTGGCAACACTAACACCCACTAAGACTATAACAGTAAAATTGTATCCGTGGTTACCTCTGTCTCCATCTCCACAAACTCTTCTTTAATCTGAATCTCTGTGATACTCCCATCAACATCAGGACAGTCAGAAACCACTTTATTCATCTCCTCAGTTTCCTGGGTCGTCTCTTCAACCACCGTTTCCTCGGTTCCAAGTGCAATGCCAGAGTTGATGATGGCTTGGCAGATGAGGTTGTCACCTGCTGCTGCAGCAGCAGCCAGGGCTTCTGCCTGTGACTGCTCGACCACCACCTGGACAGAAGGAGAGCCGTAGAAAGAGGGAACTGGTTGGATGAAAGTCACAAGCAAAATCATTTCATATCCCTTACTATGACTCCACATTCTAGTTATCATTGGAAAAATACTATTTTTGGGTAACAGCCCAAACAGGACATTAAGTTGTATGACCATCCTTTATACACTTGCCTGTTGCTCCTGTGTTGTTCCATCTACCTCCATTGTGAAGTGGACCTGATGGAGGACTTCTTGGGAACCAGCCTCTACCACACTGACAACAGCAGTTTGAGCCTCCACTATTTCCTGCTCCTCTGGCTGCTGCTCCACAACTACCACCTCCTGCTGGCCAGCCACCGCAGTGTGCTCTGTGTCAACACCTGCACAATACACACAGATAAACCTATGTAAGCCTTGGTAAACAATTATATCAGTAACTCCAGTTTGCTTGTTTTGATAGACTGTATTGTGAAAGAAGTTCAGCTAGCAGCTCTCATAGCATATAACTGACCTTTTTGTATTCCATCTTTGCTGACCAGGATCTCCTTATACTGAACAAAGCGGATCTTTTCTGTGCAGGGTGTGAGCGCCTTCAGATGTCTGGTGAGAGCACCTGATTCCCTGAAGGACTGACCACAGAGGGTACAACGATATGGTCGCTCATCTGCCAAAAAAAAAAAAAAAAAAAAAAAAAAAAATGAGGTATTTTTAAGCCAACTTTGTTGGAGTATATTAATTCAAGACAAATGTTTGCCACGTGTTTTCAATCTGTACCGGTGTGACGGCGGTTGTGTCTAATCAAAGAGCCTTTAGTACGAAATGAGGTTCCACACAAGTCACATGAGAAGTTCTTCTGGTCACTGTGAGTTTTCATATGAGTTCTCAAGATGTTGGTCTGTCAGGGGAAAATAGAGCATTTCTGAGAGTCAACACTGGAAATATTATGTGTAATTAATACCCTGCCTATCATCAAAAATTAAAAGGATTTCTGTGCATTAGGACACGTCGTGTTACTGATATATTCATATTATATATATATATATATATCATCATTATATATAATATTATATTATTATATATCATATTTTCATGTAAGGATATAAAACAGGCACACGTAAAATGTATGACTCACTGTTTTAAATGTCTTTTCACACAGCTGGCAAATATAGCGCCCCTCTTGGTTGACTTTGTAAACAGGTTTGTCACTGTCAACATTGTCAGATATGGATCCCTCAGTCCCATCTGATTGGTCATTGGCTTTAAGTGAAGCCACTTTCTTCCTGCGACCTCGACCCAGCAGGCCACCGCTTTCATCTGTGTGAAGAGAACAAAATTAAAATTTAATCTAATTGATTAACAAAATAATCTTCAGATATTTCTGAAGTATTACTGAACTGTTTCCAACATGCGTGTACATGTAACACACTCCAGAAATGCATGTATACATATATCAATATTATGTTATATTCACAACTTAAACAATCAAAAATAAATTGACTGGAGACTTGTTTTTGTTATATAAAATTTGTTTTGTTGTATAAAATCAGAAATGCAGAGGCTGCAAATTGCCCATAGAACAAATAATAAAACAGAGAAAGAGTGTGGTCAGGACAAGACATAAGATTGATTCTTATATGCCTTTATTTTATTAGGAACACACTAAAATGAATATGGTCTCAGTTTGAATAAATACATACTGATCTTTCATAAAGATATGATTTATTATAATATTGTTATGTTAGACTGCATTAGTTCCAGCTAGCTGTACATTATAAATGAAAACTAGCTGAGGTACTGATGTTGACCCACCATTAGTGGTCTTTGCTGGATCATCTGACGATGCACCGTCAGATGTTTTCACCTCTGAAGAAGAAGATCCATTGGTTCTAGTAACCTGGCAAAAGAAAGAGATTAACGGTTGTTATATCTGATGTTTAATCAATCGTAAAAACCAACACATGACAGCTCATACCTCTTGGTTGACACCTCCGCTGCTCGTTTCTCGTTTGCAGCTGTGTTGCAGCTTGTGCTGAATGAAAGCTTCCAGTGTGGAAAACTCGGACTGACAACGTCCACACTTGTGCACGTCCTCATCTTAAGGCAAACAAACAAAATCATTTATGCACGAGATAACTTCGTATAGTACGTGTACTTGCATGCTACTCGCTGGCTAATGTAAACTTTTGTATATACTGACTCACTGGACTCCTGACCCTCAAACGTAGACGCAAAACCAGCTAATCTTGCTAATGTTAGCTAGCTGCTAGCAACATTTCGCCATGGAAGGACTTAGCTGGGCCCAAACGCTGCAACTAATAAATAAATATGTCGGAGTTGTTAAACTAACCTTCGTCTCCCAGTGTTGTCTGAATGGTGATTGTCTCGGTGCCGTTCTTCGTTTGCTCTCTCTCTGTTTCTGCCGTATGATTATTTTCTACATTCATGTCGTTCGAGCTCTCCGTCCCTGTCGCAACGCCGCTACATGGAGGGAAAACATGGCGGATTTACGACCCCGTAGTCATAACAACAACAAGAGCGCGTGCGTGTGTTTTCGCCGATTGTGTAGAGAAAATAAGAAATTAATCAATAAACAACCTCACATTTTATCTATAACACCATTGAAATCGTTCAACATTTATGTACTTTCAAATTATTCTATTTATAGTTTATATGCATCATTTTCAATAACACTTGATTATACCAGAGCTCATTAATTGTTGTCATTATTAATACAAAACAGACATTAATATAAACTATATACTTGCTTAACTGCTATGAATTACATACATCAGATATTCAAATTGTTCGTTTTTTGTCTATGTTTTCTATGTTTTTGTTTGAGTTGGTTTGTTGATTGGTTGACTAAATAAATTCACAATAGTAAAAACAAAACAACCTTAAACAATCTCATTTTGGCGCCATATAATTCTATAATGAGACTGAAATGCGTTTTATACCAAATTACCATATACCAGACACCTTCAGTTCAACCCTTTAACTGTTAAAACATGTGATTAATATCTTGTTAAATTGATTGTAGTTGCTGTTTTTGACTGAAAATGAAAAAAACAAACAAACTAACAACTATTTCAATTATTGCTCACTTTGATTATTTATGTTTTACTTATTTTAATTACTTTGTCTTTAACATTTAAAAATATGGGAAATACACCCATCATTTATTCAATGTCCAGGGACATTAAAAAGACTGAAAGAATATATTTGTGTCGATAACTGTCCTACATTATCAAAGGCCTTGGAAACACATACTGTTTCATGTGAAGATACACTTGCTAGACTTCAAATCTATATTCAGATAAATATGCCAGGTGCAGACAAACAAACGGGATCACCCATAAAAATAAAAACATACAAACTCTCAGACAATACCTTATGTGGAGATCTGCAAGACAATCACAGTTTCCACTAGTCTGACAAGTCTGTTAAATGTTTGAGGTGAGGAAACAGATGTAGTAACTGTGCCAATAGCCAGTAGTGTTGACACTATAACCTGTTTTGTCGTGTCATTTGAACATAGTAACTTGAAACACACACAACATAACATGTAACATGAAGGTGAAATTTTCAGGTAGATGGTCATGTTACATGACAAATAAAATTAAGTAGTAGTAATAGTTTTAGCCAGAGCAGTGGATTATCATTATAATGCTGATTCATTAAGAATCAGCATTTTAAAAGTGTCAGCTCATAGACTCATAGTTGGTGGAAATTATGACACATTTAAGAAAATATAATTGGAATTTAATCTACACACACTGTGAGAGATGAAAAAGACGCACAGCAACATCTGCAGGTGAATCGAGGACCTCGAGGACAAGGCAACTATTCACGACACTCGAGTAAACAAACACTTTACGGCAGTAAAGTATGGCGTCGCACTTCAGCGGTGTGCTGCAGTTGACAGATCTGGATGACTTCATCACCCCTTCTCAGGTACTGAAACTTGCTATAACATGTCATAACACTAAACTCATCCACAATTGTCAACAGCATTAATTCACCTCCTATGTAAAAGTAGCGTTTAGCGGACAAACGTCAACAAGTAGCTAGCATGTTTGCTAGGTGTTAGCTGTTGGCGTCAGTGCTGTTGTGTTATAATTAAAAAAAAACCTAAAATTATTACAACGTTGAGTCCTTTCATCACTGACTGTAGCTCATATTACTGAGATTTTAATCACTTGATTTAATTGTTACATGTCGCATCTGACAAGGTGATATATGTATCCGAGGAAGTCCAAACATTAAGAATATGCAGTTAGCCTGTTGCTAATGTTAGCTATGATGTAACTGCGATGAAATACGCTGTGATAAGTAATAACTTGGTTTTAATGGATTTATTTAAGTTATACTTTAACTTGATCCGCATTGCTAAGTCTAAACAGTGATATTAAATGGCATATGCGAATATAAGTCACGTGTTTTTCCCAGTTTGTTTGAATTTACTGTGCTATGTAAGTCTACTTGTTAATGTCGCCCAGTTCTGTTTGGTGTTTTTGGATCAAATTACAGGATCCTGTGTCTTTATTGTACAAGCTGTTATTTAATTAATCATAATGTAATGTAATGTAATTTGAATCACACATCTCTGTTTTGTAGGAATGTGTCAAGCCTGTCAAAGTAGAGAAAAAACAAGGCAAATCTGTGGCCAAAATTCAAATAGAAGATGATGGCAGTTATGTACAAGTCAACCAGGTGGGTATCAATGCTTAGACAAAACAAGACTGTGAATAATTAAACTTAAACAAGTGTTATTAATCAGCTTTGTGTTTGTAGGACGGTGGGAAAAAGAAGCTGGAGAAAGCAAAGATAACACTGAACGACTGTTTGGCCTGCAGTGGCTGTATCACCTCAGCTGAGAGTGTCCTGATCACGCAGCAGAGCCATGAGGAGCTCTTTAAAGTGCTTCGCAACAACAAAGTACAGACGGATACATGTGTTTAAATCTTTGACTTTCATGGATCTGGTGCTATTGTAGCCTTTGTTATATGAATCTTAACATTTTGTGTGCCAGGCCAACGAGGCTGAGCAGAAGGTTGTGGTGGTGTCAGTGTCACCGCAATCCAGAGCCTCCCTTGCAGCACACTATAACCTCAGCAGTAGTGAGGCAGGCAGGAGGCTTACGTCTTTCTTCAAAGGCATCGGTGAGTGCCAATAACACTTTGTTCAAGTCATAATAAAAGAGGAAACAACGTGGATTAAATTTGGCAGACATAATCACTCCTGAATATTAAGCATTCTTGTTATTCTTATTATCCTTGTAGGGGTTCACCATGTGTTTGACACTAGCTTTAGCCGGACCTTCAGTCTGTTGGAGAGCCAGAGAGAGTTTGTGGAGCGGTTCCAGAGGAAGGAGCAGGACCGCAAGGCCCTGCCCTTGCTGACGTCTGCCTGTCCAGGTACTCCACTAAATACACTGAATGAATGAATAATGACAATGTGTATTGGTCATGAAGGAGCTTATTTCCTTGTGTGTTTATTTTATTCAGGTTGGATCTGCTATGCAGAAAAGACACATGGGGAGTTTATTCTTCCATACATAAGTACGACCCGCTCCCCCCAACAGATGATGGGTTCACTGGTTAAAGGTTATTTTGCTGAACAACAGGTAAGGTTTGTATATCAATATAAATGTTGTTTTAGTATGAAAGAAAATGGAGAGAGAGAGTATGCAGTGTTAGTGAGATGACTGCTATTAATGTATGCAGCTGTACTTTTACCAAAAAAGACAAATGAGTTGCTATTAAGGTGTGTATTTTGTGGTTGATAAGGGGCTGAGTCCACAGCAGATCTACCATGTGGCAGTGATGCCCTGCTTTGACAAAAAACTAGAGGCATCGAGGTCAGACTTCTACCTGAGTAAAACTGAGACCAGAGAAGTGGACTGTGTCATCACCTCAGGTACATGAACTGCTCCTATGATTCTGTTTGAGCATATGAAAGTGGAGGATCAGGTTTCTTATGTTTTTCACTCTCTTATACAGGAGAGGTTCAGAAAATGCTGGAAGAGGAAAAGGTGTCTCTTAGTGATTTGGAACCTGCAGCTCTAGATACAATGTAAGTTCTGTGTCATTTTGCTTTTGAAGCCAGTTGCCTCTTTTCTTTGTGCTATATTTTATTTTTCACCCAGGTTCAGCAGTGTTTGTGGAGATGAGTTTTTGAGCCATGCTGGGAGTGGCTCAGGGGGTTACCTCCATCATGTCTTCATCAATGCTGCCAAGCAGCTTTTTGGAGAGGAAGTAAAGGAGCTCACCTATAAGACTCTGAAGTGAGTTTGTCTCAGCATCTTTAAGCACCTTGAAAGCTTTATTAAACATGAAGTGATTAATTGCACAAGCTTACTTATCTTCTGTCTGTGTTTTCCAAATCCACCCTCTTCCACTTCTCGCAACAGGAATAAAGACTTTCAGGAGGTGACTCTTGAAAAGGATGGTGTAGTCCTGTTGTGCTTTGCTTCCACATACGGCTTCCGAAACATCCAGAATCTGGTGCAGAAACTCAAGAGAGGGAAGTCTCCCTACCATTTTGTGGAAGTTATGGCATGTCCGTCAGGTAATGGGAAAGATGTATGAGTCACTATTTCCAGAAACGTACATGACTTCTTGTATGTTTGCAAGAAAATTAAACACAGGTTCTTTCTCTTAATTTGTTTTATTCAGGATGTCTAAATGGTGGTGGGCAGGTGAAAGCCCAACCTGGTCAGAACCAAAAAGAATTTCTCCAGAAGGTTGAGGAGCTCTACAAGGCGGAGCGCCCCCTGTCGCCAGAAGACGACGCTCATGTGGCTGAGCTGTATCAGACGTGGCTCCACAGCGTTGGGGAGGAGAGAGCCAGAGAGCTGCTGCACACACAGTACCACACTGTAGAGAAGATGACCAATGGACTCACCATGAAGTGGTGATGAATGACCACTGAACCGTCCAAATGGGACAGCTTTGGTCTGTCCTGCACTTGAAAGTCGAATACAAGCAGATTTGTTTTTATGCCAAAATCTTTTTAAACCACTTTTATTCTTGTACACCAGGTGTGGGCCAGACAAGGTGGAAGAGCAGGGCATCAGTAATGGACACGATGCCAAATTATATATGAAGCCTGATCATTTCCTGTTAATTTACTGATTGTCCTTTAAAATGTATAAATAGTAAATTATTAAGTTGTGTGTTACATCTTGAAAATGTGAGCTAAATGAACACAAAGTGAAATATAATTATCCATTGTTTATTTGGCCTAATTATTATACTTATACTTTATTATATAAATATAAACATTCGAAAAAAAATAAACACGTCTAACACAATGCAGATTCAGACTGATATGTTTTATTTCATATAATTGATTCTGATATACAGTTATAAGCTCTCAAAGTGAGGATGTAAACTCTGAGATGAAGAGCAGCAATTTACATTCATGGTGATAAACACCATATGTTCCTTTAGACTTGTGGTATAACTCAAAACATTTCAGATACCCGCCCTACATACCATCTTAATGACTCAGAACTTGATCATAAAGTAAGAGTAAAGAGTGACTGGAAAATATACACAGTTTATCCATACTAGTCAAAATGTTAAATGAAAAAGTAGTTGGACAGGAAACATAGACATAGACAGAAAATAAACATATATACTAAGAAAGTAAGTCAAAGAAATTATCCATATTTTTCTTTAAAAACAATTAAAGCAATAAATACATTAAATCTTTTTAATCTCCGTTTTTCAATGGAAACTGTTACTGGCAGATGTTACAGTTACTTTTTTGTGCATAACAGACTGGAAGACCAGTCTTCAAAGTAGTTTATAGGAGTATTTAATGAAAGCAGCGTTAGACTGGCCTTTTTGTGCAGCCATGGTTTTATATCAACTAAAACAACACACTCCCCATCAGAGTTAACCAGGCACTCAGTAGTATAAACTGGTTAAACTCAGGTTAAAAGCAAGAAGCACAGTACTCTACAGTCGTGTGTCTTTCTGCTTTCAGTCTTTCAAACTATTCCTCCTTGATAGTTGAGTGTGTCATGTGCTCAGAGGTCTGAGATCAGATCTCAGGGTCTGAGAAGTCCCCACTCCAAAGCCAACAAGGCGTGGGGAGGAAGTCTCTCCTTGGGCTTCTTAAACTTGTCCTTCTCCTTCCGCAGGACCCTCAGCACCTCTATGGGGTCCGTCTTTCCAGTGAACTTTTGCACTCCTTCCTCCCTACAGCAAACATTAAGAAAGAATGTATGATGCAAAACTGTGGCATGAAACTTGTTACTTCAACAGGCCACGATATCTCCAGTTATGAAAAAGAAGGTGATGGAAGGCAATTTTTCATTTGGTAGCTTTAATGTTTCGTAAATACCCAAACTCACGAGAGGCGAAGAAAAGGGTTGTATTCAAACTCCTCCATCAGTGTTGATGGCACTGTGGGTTTGTCATCATCATCTCTTGCCTGCACACACAAAGTTTGTAAAACAATTCAGCAAGATTTTTATTTCTGACCTGTGCTTTAATAATAAGGACGGCAAATCCTATCTAAAGACTGAAGACTGAAAACCAACAATAAATATATCCTACTTCCACTGCCAAAAATAAATCCAGCCAAAACCTGTAATAGTTTACATCACTGTGCAATAATCCACCATTGTTCTCCAGTAACCTTTAAAATCATATCAATGGGCTACTGTTGGTCCTATTGTTTAATTTGAGTCATCAGACAACCTCCTGCTGCCAGATATGCTCACAAGAATAAAAACAAAAACATGTTAATCCGTAAGAGAAAATAATCCCAAACCAATTCACCATTCACTACTGTTTGAACAGACCAAGTAAATAAACCAACAGACTAAGAAAAGTGTGACCTGTTTTTGAATATTTACACCATTAGGAACTAATGTGCTTCAGTGTATTTTGTTCTTTGAGCAGTTTTGGTTATAGTACTCACCCTGGCCCAGCTCAGCATCTCTTTAACCTTCTCATTCTCTGGCTCCACCAACATGGCAAACTTCAGGTTTTTAATGGTGTACTCGTGTCCACAGAACACCTTCTACAGAAAAACAAAGCATGATTTCATGTCAAACTGAGTCTGATCTCTTCAATCCCTTCATTGTTTGAGGGTGTGTTTATTCATGAGTGTGACTCAGTCTTTATGTCAGCTCTTATCTGAGGTCATGTTAGCTGTAGTTAACCCTGTGTAGGTTCCAAATATCTTTTATTTCCACTGACCGTGTCTTGAGGTAGGGAGCCCAACACTTGGGTGAGATTGTGATACATCTGTTCTGCTGTACCCTCAAGGAAGCGACCACATCCACCGATAAAAAGCGTATCTCCTATCGATCACAAAAAAAGAAAAAGGCAACAATGAAAAGTCACATAGAGCTGGTGTCAGTTCATGTCAAACCACACGACAGAAACAATGCACAATGTGCTGGCCGACATGGATTCATATCTCTAGCCACTCAAAATAAAGCCATTTAGAATATTTCAATGTGGACTGTTTGAGTGTAAGCTGCGTGGAGAGAAATGTGCATCTTAGATTTCAACTGGTTCACCAGCTCCGTATGTTTACAGACAAAAACCTGTGAACACAGCGGGGGCGTCAGTGCACTCATCCTCCCAAACAAAGTAGCACATGTGACCAGAGGTATGGCAGGGGGTAAATAGGCACCTCACATTGATGGAGTTAAACTGCAAACGGAGAGAACACGATATCAAAAGACAACAAGGCAGAAGAACAATGAGAATTAATATCATAAGAGGACCACGGTCAAGATGAAGACATTTTACTCCTATTACTTTGTGGGCACCTTGAGTTCCTGAGCGTTGGTGACTTTGTCGGTCAGACCCCCGATCCGATCATCTCCCCCGTACACCTTCAACCCAGGAATCTCCTTCTGCAGAGCCTCATTCCCCCGAGCATGGTCCCTGATCAGGAACAACACATCAGTTATTACAGATGCTTTGATTTGTTTTGACATTGAGGTATTTTTGCTCTTCTTACCAGTGATGGTGTGTGGTGAGAACAGCTGTTAGAGACAATCCTTCTCTCTTCACTATTTCTAGCAGCTGAACAAAAGAAAACATGACACTGTCATAGCATGTGTCTTATGTAAATCAACAGAAAAACAACCAACAATATTTATTAATATTTATAATATTGGATTCAGGGTGGTGCAATGCATTATTTATTTCATTTCATAGACCAAATAAGAACAGAAGTAGTACATTCACTGATCAAGAAACACATTTGCAGCCATTTTTTACATGTATTTACTGTCATGTATTTACCATTCTTGTCTGTGTTTGGTGATTATAGAGAATGTGCTGTATTTTGTTGTGTCGTGTCTCTTACCCGGTGTGGCACAGCAGGATCCACAGCTATGGCCTGTTTACTCTGCTCCTCTATCACCAGGTACATGTAGTTATCTTCCAGGATGGAGATCACCTTTACCTTCATGGCACCACTCACACGCATGCGCGCTACAGTGCAGGTGATTTAAGTTTTTGGTTTAATGTACATTTATGTAATCGTCCAGTTCACATCTGCACCACATCTGACAATCACGTCACTGTTTCCTGCAGCTGCGATCAAACTGAAAACTCACAAATCTCAGACTCTGGCGATGTGTCATCCTGATGATGTCATTCCTCAAACATACAGACTACGCAAGAAAATACGAAAAAAAAAAAAAACACGCTTACCTCAGTTGAACAGGTTCAGACTTTTCTGTCTATACGTGTGATTCCGTGAAAATTATGATCCAACATCTCTGCATCTGTCAGAGTACGAAGTTATCGCGACAGCTCAGGATCCATGTCGAAACAAAAACCAAGACATTTTAATCGAGTTGGAAACTTTCAACCATGTGGCCACATTACAGATTCTACAAACATAAATATGGAACATTTAAAATTTAAAAATATTCCACATGGAATTACTATGGAGGATCATTATATACACACGTTTTCAACTTTATAAGATGTGGCCTGAATTGCTATTAGTGTAAATAGTGACTACAGTCCTCATTTTTTTTATCTTGATAAAACTTTAAATGTGGGTGTAAAGAATAATTTAATGAGACCAAATACTCCTTTTCTATTACTGGTTGTAATCTACTGAAGTATTAGTACATTAGTACAAGTTATTTGTTTCCTTATAGGAAAATATTGTTTATATAAATTATGATGCCTATATAAAGACTTGAAGACCTGATGGTGTATTGGAGTTGACCCACTTCATAAATCAGCTGGAATAAGTAAAAATATGAGTGCACTTGTCTAAAGACATGTTCATCTAATAATAAAACATAAATGATAATTTAAAAGTTAAAACTGAAACATTCTACAACGTGAGTAGTTTTACTTTACTTACAGATACGTTTTTAATGCTTTTATTTCTACTGACAAATGTGTTTTATTGCTTTTTCCAAAGAACATCATGCAATATTCTTCATATAAGTTTGTATTGTACTGTAACATGCAAAAACATCTCTCAGGGTATCTAACATTAAATGCTGACACACTAACACTCTGTGCTCACAGACTGCTTTCAGATGACAAGAAATAACAAGCATTCGTGGCAAAGATGAGAAGAAGCTTTCAAGGTCAGAGTAAGATATTGATTTGATTCTTTACAAGCAAAAGAAATCACTTTACAGAAATTTTACACATACTCCAACATGTGTTACTTGAGTGGCTCCCTGTCTTGTTAAAGGTTTTGAATTTGAACATTCAATGTAAAAGTAGCTGAGTTTGTACATAAATATATTACAACATAAAAGTAAATAAACTCTAAAACTTCCATTTACAGATTAACAAACTTATTTCTCTTTTAAAGTATCCAATTAATGGCCATACATTCCTTAAAACTGCCAATATCAGCCACACAAACTTAAGACAAATAAAACAATGTTTATGGCCATATTAGTGCTGAACCTGAAGAGTTAAACAGTACCTACAATGAGACTGAATGCAGCAGATCTATGTCAACTGGTTTAGAAGACAAAAAGCAAATATTTTCTATAGTATTCTACTGGCAGCTAGCAGTGTTGTCAGTTTTTGTTTGGAAACAGTCAGCGTGAGCACATTGGGCGTCACTCTTTGGGCACCCGGAAGCCATCTTTTTCTTTCCGGAGACTTCTCATGGTTTCGATCGGGTCTGTCTGCTTGACGTGATCTTGAACAGACTTCTCTCTAAATTAAGTATTAAAGAAGTGTCAGTCAGCACTATATATATATATATATATATCAAATATACACCAAATAACTTATATTTAACATACTTTACTCTCATGAAGGGGTTGTATGTGAATTCTTCAGCCAAAGTGGATGGGATAGTAGCTTCTCCATCGTTGCATTTCTCCTACAGAAATACAAATACACAAAAATGCAACATTGCTTTTTTATCTTAACACTTTCAGTTTGATCATCTTTCAGTTTGATCATTGAGGCAACAAATGATTGGATGTGTTGAATAAATCAAATACCTTTGCCCACGCTAACTTCTTCTGAATGACTTCATTTTCTGGCTCCACATGACGTGCAAATTTCAGATTGCTGACCGTGTACTCATGGCCACAGTAAACACGCTTTAACACAAAAAACAACATTGTTAGTCATTCTGTCACAGGGCTTGTGTTCAGGTTTGGCAATATATAACATTTGTAATCAACCGGTTACAGTGATAATGACTCATATCTTCATTTAGACTTCATCTTTTAAGCTGGCATTACACACAGAGTACGTATATTTACCGTTTCAGGAGGCAGTCGTCCCAGAATTTCTATCAAGGCTCTGTACATTTGCTCTGCAGTACCCTCAAAGAATTTACCACAACCAGCCACAAACAGTGTGTCTCCTGCATGAGAAACACAAACACACACACAACATAGAGCTGACTGGTTACAGACTGGTTACCATGACTGACTGATTGAAAAATTTTACAGTTCTGTCAGAGATTACAATGTCTCAAATGTCACTGAGAGTTAATTTGTATTTCTTAAAAACTAAATGTGATTAGACAAACCTGTGAAAACAGCTGGTGGCTCGGTGCTGTTTTCTTTTGTCACATAGTAGCAGATGTGACCAGTTGTGTGACACGGTGTAAACAGGCATTTGATGTTGAGTGATCCAAGCTGGGAAGGAAAGACACCAGTGAGGAAGACTTTTTTTCTTTTTTAAAAATATTATTATTGCACTGTATTTCTAAGATCTAGTGGTCTTACTTTGAAATTGTGGGAATGAGTAACTTTCTTTGTGATGGCATCAACTCTGTCATCTCCTCCATAGACCTTTAGTCCCGGCATTAACTTCACCATCTTCTCGTTTCCACTTGCATGATCCCTAAGAAAAACAACAACCAATGTATTGTTATTACCCTTTGATTCAGCAGAAGAGTAGTTTCATGCAAGTATACTGATTATTTAATATGCTGGGAAAATAAAACAGTACTTCACATGTAGCGTACCAGTGGTGATGAGTGGTCAGAATTGTTGTGAGTTTTACACCATGTTTTCTAACAGCCTCCACAACCTGGCGAAGGACAAATGCATTTGAAACATAATTCTTTATACAGATTTGGCAGTTAACCAACAAAAATACAATATTGGAAATAATCTAAATAAATAAAACCTGTGTTATGCAGAAACGCTTCTTTATGATGTTGTTGTTAATTATTATTTTTTTAACAGAATTTTGATAGGACAGCCGGTAGAGGCTGATAAATTTATGTACTGTAATGTAATGTAATATATATATATAATTGTTTAATATATTTTAATATAAATCTTTTTGCATAAATATGTTGGAGAAAACTCATTGACTCATTGAAAAAACTCATTGACATTTATGCACTGGTAGTTTTTTTCAGATTTATTCCTAAAATTACACAATAGCACCGTTCATGTTACATCATTGTATTGGATTACACAGGCATTATTTATATTGTCTGGTTGTGGTTGCAAGTTTCACATCTAAAATTCTGATTTAAAGTAGGTTAATTAGTAATCGAGGAAGTTAAATAAATGACTGGAGACTGGCTCAGAGCTTCATGTGACCGGCATGATTAAATATTAAAGATAAATATTAAAGATAAGAGCACCTTTATTGGCTCCACCGGATCAACAATAGCTGCTTCTCTGGAGTCAGGATCAATCAGGAGGTACATGTAGTTATCAGTCAGAGCTGGGAGAAGTTCAACCTTCATGTTTGCTTGTTGCACCACAGATGATTTTATAACTGCGCTGTGAAGGAGAGCAGCTGCTTGGGCCTTGACTTCCACAGGTGCTACACGACAAGATACGGATACGAATAAATATGCGACACAGTGACCTGAGACCAACCTCAGACAGTCTGGTTTAACTCTTCACTTTCCTACAGAAACAGTGTGTTCATGACAAACGCTTTTTACCTTTAAAAAAAGAAAACAAAAAGAAAAAAAAAACACAAAAATAAAAATAACAAACCCCAATAAACAACATTACGCAACCTGTAAATACGTGTTAGCATTTAAAGCTTTTATGTGACATTTCTATAATAGAGGAGATTATGCAATAGAGAGAAGTTGCTCAGACAGGACAGGCCAACAGTGACCAACTCTGTTGTCTCCTCAAGACACCACAAAAAATAAATACGATAGCAATAGGTAAATTTGATGAATTTGTGACGAACACAAGCTAACAGCCTGGACGTTTAGCATTGCTAAACATAATAATAATAATAATAATAATAATAATGAAAATTGAGCATACATACCAAACTTAAAGGCTGTTACAGCTCCTATTAGAGTGCAGGCACTCCCTGCCAGTGACTTCAATAACATAACAACTGTATTCACAGCCTTATCATGTCCGTATGAACCAGAAAAGTTTGGTTCTGGATCAGTTCCGCCTCCGCCCCCTTCTTCAACTCTCACCTCCCAGGCTCGACCAATCGAGTCCGGAGAAGTAGATTGTCGAAAAAAAATCAATTTAAATACGTAAATATGTTGGTTATTATGGTATTTTTGACAATTAATTCAAAAGAGTGCTTTATATCATATTTGAATATTGTTTTGACCAAGATAAACATTTCACTTTTGAACGTTGTATATTTTTATTTCGAGTTTTGGGTCGATTATTGTTCCTTCCGGCTTGCCGTAGGTAAGATTAGGCTAGGATTCACACCGTCGGTCAAAGTTTCATAGATCTGGTCCGGACTGCTTCAAAGCGGTTATAACCTTCACGTTTCTCCACGATGACTGCTAGGAACATTTCTCGGTTTTGGGAGTGGGGGAGGAAAATTATTTGTGTCGGGAGGAATTATGCAGATCACGCTAAAGAGCTGAAAAACGCGATTCCCACAGAGCCGGTGTTGTTCCTGAAGCCTCCTTCTGCATATGTCAAAGAGGGGTCGCCAATCCTGGTCCCCCTCTACACCAGCAACCTGCACCATGAAGTGGAGTTAGGGGTGGTGATAGGGAAAGGGGGCACCGCCATCCCCCAGTCTACAGCTATGGATCACGTTGCGGGCTACGCTCTGTGTTTGGACATGACAGCCCGGGACATCCAGGACGAGTGCAAGTCCAAGGGTCTTCCCTGGACCATGGCCAAAGCTTTCAACACCTCCTGCCCCGTCAGTGATTTCATTCCCAAAGATCGCATCCCTGACCCGGGTAACGTCAAGCTGTGGTTGAAGGTGAACGACCAGCTACGCCAGAGCGGCTCCACCTCTCAGATGATCTTCTCCGTCCCGTATCTCATCAGCTACATCAGCGAGTTCATCACCCTGGAGGAGGGGGATCTCATCCTGACCGGGACCCCCAAAGGAGTCTCTGCCGTGCAAGAGCACGATGAGCTGCAGGCTGGGATCGAGGAGGTGGTCACCATGAACTTCAGAGTGGACAGACAAGAACAGTGACCTGGAGAAAGAAGTATTCACACTCAGGAAAAGTGAATAATTTCACTGGAAACTTGACTCTTTAATTCTTTGACATGTAGAGTCAGTATCTGTGTGGATCAGCAGGTGGCAGTCAAGACCATATTTCTGATGAATGGAAGACTTTACACAAAACACAGTTTGGTTATAGTGACTGATCTCAACAGCATTGGTGTGTTTTATAATCATCACTGTCTTTATTTTAAACCACTGGTGGTGGGAGAAGTTTTCAGACCTCTTACACAAATAAAAGATGCAATAATATAATTAGTTTTTTTACAAGTAAAGGTACTGAATGAGTAAAAATGTGACAGTGTATTATCTGCAAAAAGGTCAGAGTATATCATTTTCTATAACTTCTTTATTTACTTGAGTGAAGGAATAGAAGTAATGTACTTAATTAAACGTACAAGTATATATTTGCCAGAGCTACCCATTTCAGAGTGAGATGTAATTGTATAACCTGGCGACACAACAATTAATTTATTCATTAAATATTGTATGCATCATACAAGTGTACAGTTTTAAAATGAATGTAGTGAAGGGAAAAATACAATATTTCCCTCTGACATGACATGTAGTCGAGTAGAAGTAAAGTGGCATAAAATGGAAATGCACAAGTACTCATTTATTCAAGGACAGTACTTGAGTTGTGTTCAATTATGTTCCTCCAATTAATATTTGTGATAATTGTAATACTAGTGAAGTGTAGTAGATTACAGCTATACAACGTTTTAAATGGAAAGTACAAATACCTCAACTCTGCATTTGCACACAGTGTTTGAGTAAAATTCCAAACTCAATAGTAATTATTGTCAGTGGCTATACAGCTACACAGTACAACATCAACCGGTGGTGAGAAGACTATTGAAAATCTGTCCCTCCACAGTCTGAGTTCATGCGGTCTGTCCTTCAGATGCTGTAACACTGAATAGAGTTTCTCCCAGAAGAGTTCAAGTTAAGAAAATAGTCATGTTACTGAGTGAGTTTAGAAGCCTGATGGTTTGGCACAGACTACGTGGTTCCTCTTAAATTTGGAACACATATTACGCTGCTTGTTAGATTAGCTAAGATGTGTTTTCTTCAGAAAGTTTGATGGGGTCACGCTCCAGACACCAGGCCAATAAAACATTTAGCTCTTAGCTTTTCAGTACACAGCATGTTATCTAGTTCATGTTTAACAAATTCATGTGCTTAAAAAAACAACTCCCTTTGCTGTTACAACTAAATTAAACAGCAAGGCTTTTGGTAATCCAGTGTAATTTTGACTTTCAAGCTATGTACCTTCACCATGACCACATTCTTCCTGGCCTGTTTAACATCTGTTCCAGGTTCAATTACAATTCTCCCACAGGCTTCTCTGTTTTCAAGATCAATCAGAGCCTCCATCAACCTGTCCCAGGCCAGTCTGCTGTAACTCGAGTCTGTGTACATCATCTTTCCACACCTGTAGGGCACGTTATCTCCAAGATCCACACTACCCAAACCGTGGCCCTGAAGGAGCTGCAGGTTATACGTGTCCATCATTAGAACAGTTACGACATATTCAATTAGATTTGGGATGTGAGAAATGTCCATGTGGCCTATTTCTTCCCAGCACATTAGAACAAGGTTGGAGCAGTGCACGGTGTAGCATGTATTCACAGGTGTCGTCTTTTACGAGATATGAATCATACTGCTCATTGTCCCAGTGTGACTGAAGGTATTACACCCTCACAGGTTCTAACAATGGCTTCAAAGCTCGGGCTCAGCTCTGGTTTAGCGCTCACCACATGAAGTGGTATGTTGTCATCGAGCAGCAGCCTGAAAAGGTATATTTGACGCTTTCAAGGCAGAAGGGATTACGTGGAGGTGAAGGTCCTCCAATCTAATACAAACTCAACAGTGATGTCATTCATAACATGAAATAAAGCCGTGTGGTAACTGAGCCAAACACTGGAGACTGGAGGGAATCCTCTTGTAGTCAAACTAGATTTTCTACCAGATCCTCTTGCCTGATATTGGAAAAAAGGCATACACTGTAAAAAAAAAAAAAAAAAAAAAAAATTGAAGAAGAAGAAAATAACTGTAATATTCCAGCAGCTGTTAAATTGATTGTATTGTGAAAGAAATTTGAAATATACAGTTGAAACAATTGAAATATAGTTTTCTAACTTAAATTCTACACAATACTTTTACTTCTGTATTTTCAAATCTATCATGTATAATTAAAGCATTGAAAATACTTAATAATCCAAAAGGCTTCTTCACTTCTTCAGGACTGTATGATTTCACCAGAGAGAAATCCTGGAGTTGTTCCAGGTTGATGTCTCCTAGACTAATTTTTTTGTATTTAATTCTTCTATTGCTGCTGTTACTATTTCTGACTGTGGTTTGTAATTGAAGCAATTCATGACAGTTTCTTTTATGACAGCAAATTAAACTTGTGCCTGGGTTTAATATGGACCAGAGGAACACTTTTGCCAATCATATTTGTATTTGTTTAATATTATGTATTTGTTATTAACTGCTTTGTTTCTATTCCACTGTTCAATTCATGTGTTGCCTCATTTCTTATCTATGTGAAAAAAATATGCAATATATGCAAAAATGATTATATTCATCTGATTAAGCTGTACTTTGTGGTTAGTTCTCATTGAAATATCAGCATGTCATCATTATTTTTTTTTTTAAATATATGTCTACTAAAAAGCCTTAAGGGCACCTGGAGACACCTGACATGATGCAAGAACATGTCAACACTTATTTGCTCTGCGTGAAAAGCAGGGGTGCTCATATAGACAAAAAGGGTTGTATAATGACATTAATGATAATGATATTATTTTAGTGTTTTTGTCCACTTGTCTACCAAGAAAAGCACACACACACACACACAGCGACAATCTTTAGATGACTGAAAGGCACGTGAAAATTTAGAAGCGGTTTGCACTGATTTTTTTTTTTTTTTTCTTTTGGGCGGATTAAAGAAAAGCACAATTTATTACAACAACGTCCAACATGTGAAAATGTTTTACAGCTTGGCAGCGTGTGTGTATGTTCAGAAAATGACCGTTTGTGAGGCCTCGCTTTGCGTGCTGCACTGTATGTCACAAGGCGGTGCTGTGGCATGGCCATTCTTAGAAAGAAAGAAGAAAAAAAAAAACCACCAACACATGCAACCGTTGGAGGGACTGAGTCAGAAAGGATGCATATGACATATTGCTTCAAAAGGACATTCACTCACATGGCGAGGAAGCTGGTGTTATTTAATTTTTTTGGAAAGGCAGCGAGGCTACTACATATGTCTGTACTTGATACATGCCTTGTCCACTTCTCGTGTCTCACATCACTGACAAGTTTTGACTGGTTCCTACACATGCAAACATTCACAGTTCATTGAATGTGTAGCGCAGTGAATGAATAAAGTGGGTGTTTAGGGATTAATAAATCCACACAGCAAATTAAGACATAATTTTTAATTCAGTTTATTGGTCCAACTGTGCAGCTGTAATTTATTCTTGTAGAATAAATGAGGGTCTTTGGCAAATGAAAAGAAATCATGCATGAAGGCCAGGTGTGAAGTGCTTTCATTCAGATTGATTGACTGCACGTAGTGTGTTAACATTTCGTTTGAAGATGCAGGTGGAAATCAAAGAGTCGAGTGCCATGGAACATAATAAGCTGAACAACTAAAAACACTGCATGCTTTGTCCATATGTGTTTCAGATTCAATAAGCCAAATAAAAATGAATGCTGTTCCAAAAGTTGCCATGAGAGTTTTATTTCGATGTTGAAAAGGCAGTTTTATTTCTTATGTGGGAAAGATTTCCGTCCATTTGGCAGCAGTGTTTCAGTTAGTACCGCATCAGCTGAGTGTAAGACTATATAAACTGATTATCCAAGTTTTCCAATCAAGAGTCAATATGTAAAGTATAGCTTGGTATATTGAAGACTAAAATGCCAACAGAAGCATGTGTTGAAATGTGTCCAGAAAAACAATGTTATAAAATCCTATTGTAAAAGTATTGTAAAAGTCCCATATCCCTAAAAAAAAGTTCCCCATTTTCTGTTGAGCTACCATGACCATTTGAAAATTTCTAAAACCCAAATTACTGTCATCAATTAGAGTTGGAGTCACAATTTAACAAGATACTGTGAGGCCTAAACCACAGAGAAGAGAGAAAATCCCCGAGCATTTCTTCCTTGATTCGAAGGAGACTGTGGTATGGGTGGAAAATGTGTGGAGTCCTTAGTATGAACCGTCTTCATTTGTGGCTGCTCAGAGGGAAACCGCTTTTACACTCTAATCCTACTTTTTATCTGCCGTGTAGAAATCAGCCCTGTTTCCTTGAGCGTAGCCCTCAGAGTGTTTCTGATTAGTTTGACGTGTGCCCATTATTCCCAAATAAGAGTCACCACACAGAATACACATCCTTCATCACGCCTAATCTCAAATAGTCACCACGGCCAGTAACTCAATCCACATTGGGCGATTTTCACTCATGCATACAAATCCTCGGCGGTAGGAATTGATGGCATGCATTAAACTGTGGGCTCAAACTCTTAGAAGCTGCATACCGGCCAGAGCTAAACAAATTACTGTCCCCATGAGAACAGGAGATTTGGAGTTTTATAGACCTGGGTTTTATTGCCTTTGCCTTTTAGGTGTTTTAAGCAAATGAAACTAAGAAGAGATACTCCAAGACTCTTACTATCACTTGAATTTGGCATGAGTAAAGTCTGTCATCTTTTTTGCCTTCAATGTGTTGCATCCTTGCTTTAGGTCATTGTGTAAATGATTTACCACCATCTTGCTGTGTTGTTCATGAAACTTTTTATGAGTTATGAGGAACACAATATATAAAATCTGACATTAGATAGAGGCATTGTAGTTTAAAAACACATCGTAAGATGTTGCATTGTATACAGCATCATTCAGTGATACAATAACCTTATACAAAACCTGATCTGCCTTTTAAAAAGATTTAAGTATATTATTCATAGAGTAATAATTAGTGTTTAATACTGGTATCCATAAAAATGTAACTATTGATTACTTTTGGTTTATTTTGAATTTTTTAAAATAATAGTCTAGCGTACAGTTTAATCTCATAATAAATTCACAAGAGACATTCCTTTTTCTATTTGTGCTTTAAAAGACTAGGACTTTTTTTTCCTTCTTTGAATCACTATGCACCTAAAATATTGATGACAGAGTCGTAAAACAGGACTAAATGCTGGTGGTGTCTACAGATTCCTGTGGCAACCACAAGTGGAGGTTAGCTGTTCATGAGCTCATATGTGCAAACGCAGACCAGAGGCAATATTGTCAGACTTGTTTTGGTTAGATCACAGAGTTGGGTGAAGTTATAGTATAGTAAATGTGAAGTAGGTCTTCATACATTTTCACATCCCACTTTTAGGGTATTTATTATCCATCATTCATTTTGCCCCTTCTTTCTCAATTGAATTTCTCACATCATTACTAGTGTTTAGTGACTGTAGATTGTGCTGAATGTCCTGCTGATTTAATGAATATTAATGACCGGGCTGCAAATACTGATACTAACATCTTTCCCAGATGGCAGAGTGGGAAATCAGTTATCTTCAATGCCTGCTGTTGGACTGGCACAGCGAAAAGCCAGCAAAACGGTATGACCGGTAATACAGAGTAATAAAAGTTGGCACAGATGAAGTGAGCCAAGCACGTTTAAATTTTAGTGAGGCCCACTAAAAACTAATGCCAGATATATAAAACAGAGGGAGGGAGGGGGTGTGTGTGACAGAAATACTGACTGGAATTCGAAGAGGCAAGACGTATGGAGAGAGCCAAAGCAATGGGTGTGTATGCATGCAAACTCACATGAATAAGGACACTAGCACACTCAGAGTTTTGCACTCTCAAAACCACGGACATTTCTACAAACAAAGCTCAATCTCAATCCATGTGATTGAATATTTTTGGTTAAATCATTGATTGCAAGAATTGGTCAGGCATATTTCCATGCATTGTTATAAATGGGATCTTTTTTTTTTCTTGCTTTCTTTCTTGCAGGATAGTGTACCATGAAAGAGAAGAGCTCTGCTGCTAATTTTGAGCCGAGAGAGGAAAGAGGGGGCTTTCTGGGTGAGCTGACATCTCTCATAATTAAAGACCACAGCGCACACAGGCCTCAAACTGTACATGTGGCCTCACTGTGTGGAAGTGGTGAGAGGAAAAGCAGTGTGAGAGACTGAGAAGGAGAAGGAAGGAAGGAGACTAGAAAAAGATTTTTCTTTGTTGACGGAAAGCAAGAAAACAAAGTTAGAGCTTGTGAAGGAGCTAAAATTAAAGAGGAAGTATTCTAAATTACTTTTTTGCTTGGTATAAACACATTTTATGATGTGTGTGGGGAGGGTAGGTCTTTTAGCAAAATGTGGGCCTGGAGAGACCTACTGTAGCAGAAACTAGCACAGAGGCAGTTCTGAGTACTTTGGCAGGTGTTTACCAGCTGTGACAGCATAGTTGAATTTGTTTTGACCATGTGAGTCTTTGATGCACACACACACACACACACACACACACTGAATCACAAGATGAAAACAAAACCAATGAGGAGCAGCTTGATGAGGACAGACAGAGAGAGAGTGTTGTGGCAGCACAGCTCTCACTCCAAAGTCTTAATACTAGTTAATTAGGCTATTGTTAGCTTCTTGAGATGGACTGACTTTTTAGTGTTTACTGATTTGAGTTTCTGGCTTGCAGTTGTATGTTTCTCCCAACCAGTCTGTTTGCAGGTAATTAGAGCTTTTATTAATGAGTTATGGCTTAATAATGTTGAGTGAGGTTACATTGATCTTAACCTTTGAACCTTTTTTCGCCACCAAAACCAATTCATGCTTGAGTCCAAGTAAACGCTTGTGCCAGATGTCATGTCATTCTTTTTTGGGCCATTCCTGATATAACATGTTCAAAAGAATGAGAGGCCATGTGACCTTGACCTTTGACCACCAAGGTCAGTTCATATTTGAGTCTAGTTGGTGTGGCTGAGTTATTGTTTGTGTGAAATTTAACATTTGCTCAATGCAGTCTTGAGGTATCACATTCAAAGAGTCAAAAATATGTTTCGTGAAGTCAAAATGAATTTGACCTTTGACCTATGGCCATCAAAATCTTATTAGATCATATAAATATATTACTTCTTGTGCTAAAAGACTTAAATTGGCTCCATGGTGAGGACATGGAAATGCAAACACAATATTGTCACTGAAATGCATTGCAGCTATGTCCAGCATTATAGTGTCAAATAATATTATTGTGTATTTTATTATTTGTTATTTGTCCATTTTCAATGTTAGAAAACAAGAAAAACTCTTAGGACAAGTACTAAAAACTTGAAATTTATCTTTTAGTTTTGAATCCTAGTAGTGCTGTGGAGCAGTGTTGAAATAAGAGTAAAAATATCTTTTTAACATGACCTGCAACTTCACAGACGTGTAACTTATTTGCTGATGTGCTAATAGGTTTTACTGTACTGCAGATAGTTAACAGACATGCTTATAGGCATTTGATCCATTTGTTACACTTTTCGGTTTTGAAAAGGCCAAAAACTACTGGAAACTAGAAACTCTGAAATGTAGTAATTTCTTACTACACTACTTCAATGTACATCATTTTAACAAATGGACAAATTTCTTTTTTTCTGTAGTTTTTATGGATACAATAAAAAAGGATGACACATTACAGTGTGAATGTCATTTGAGATAAAACTTTACTTCACAACACAGAGAGTCAGAGTCAGAATGGAGGTTTTATATGCACCATTGAGCTTGGTGTGTTTTACACATGGAATTAAAATGGTTCAAAAATAATCACAGATAAAAACATAAGTCATTTATTGTAAGTTAATAACAGCTAATGCAGTTGTTGTCCGAGGCAACGGAAACAGTGATGTAGTTTTGAGAGGAAAAATATCTACACCAAACTACAGATGAACTGTGTGTTCTGTGATCATTGTTACACATTTAATATTTACAGATGAGGTATCACTGCAGAGAATATACAGAGAAATGTCTTTCAACATCAAACTAGGATGCGTCACGTTTCAAAGGCCTTTTGGAAAAATCAGTAAAGGTAAAGAAAAATATAATGCAGTTATTGTAGTAACACTGCTAATAATTAAACAGAAATAGTGGTTTACAGTGAAGTATGACATTTTTTCCAATGTCTTGTCAATAAACATGAAGTCAGTTTTAATGTCTTGCCTTGTCATGTAATAAATACTTTTTTTCATTAAAAAATGTAACTGTTGTATTTCATTTCAACAGAAACTATAAATATCAGCTTATTTTTTAAACAAAACATAAAGAAAGTCAAAAATGATATTCAAAGGATAATGTTTTTTTTCGTTTTCCCTTTGGTATCTAGTTTGCTTCTAACGTTTGTACAACATATTAGCAACAGAGTGTTTTAATGGTTTAATAACAAAGCCATGAACTATGTGTGTATCTTGCATATTGGAGGCACTGTGCCCATGTCAGTTTCTACTCTACAACAAAACAGTTACAGTTCATGAGTGTTGCATGTCATGTTGAATCTACTGAGGCAGAATGGTCCAGAAAGAGTTCCAGTTTGTGGACTTCAAATTTCTCCACCCTGTCCCTGAGAACGTTAGCCCTGTAAAGCATTAAATACTTGATCCCTCCAAAAAGTAAGAGACTGTCTTTTATGTGTTGATCCTCCTGTATTAGTCCCAGCCAAAGTCTTGTCCACTCATCTGGTAGAAAAGATGATTGAAGGGCCTGTAGAAGTCTCTGAGTCTCTGTAGGACCTCAGTGGGGATCTGGGGGTGGGGTCTGCCTTTAGACTTTCCGAGGCAGCGAGGTCTGCTGCTGCCCTCAGGCTTCTTCAAGCAGGGAAAACCTTTGGTTTGGTTGAAGTAGAAATGTTTGTCTGAAACAACCCTTTTCAGACCCAGGAAGTCCTGTACACGACCCATCTCCCCAGCAGGATCAGACACCAAACGCTCACCGCTAACAAACAGAAAATGAGACAAGGGGAAGTACTGGAGCCAGTTTTCCAGATGTTTGGCATAGAGGCCGATGCGCACGGCGCTCCACGTGGTGTCAATCAGACCTGTGGAGGAGTTTTTCAAGGCCAGGCTCTGGAAGGATGGAAGACGTGGATTTTTGGACAATGTTTGGGTATAGTCAGACACGGCCCGTGTCACAGGATCCCTAACCACCACAATGAGTTTGGTTTGGCAGTTCATGGTGCAGACACGGCTTGGAGCCTCCTTTGTGACAAAGTAGCTGGGGGTCTTCTCCATGGTGATCTGGCCGTCCAGTGTCCGAGGCATCAGGTTTCTAAATGAAAAGAGGAAACTGGTCAGACACACTAATCTGATTCATCTCAAGGCCAAAGTACTATAAACTGTTTTTAAGCACTCGGCTGACAAGAGTCACTGTTTGAAAGCTTGATTAGTTGCGCCTCTGTACATTAATTGGGACAAGCTAAAGAACCTTTAAACACAACAATGATGTAATACAATGACCATTAAAAGTTTATGTGGTTTGCACCTATACACATCCCAGTAAACACAGAGGACAGTTGCCTGCAACAGTAATGAGAGCAGTGAGAGAAAACCAAAAACACTTGTGGGCTGTAAATTCAAAACAAGGAGCTAAAAGATGCTAAAACGTTCCCTGTGGTTAAATCCAAGCAACTGTAAATGTAAATAGACCGACTCATGCAGCTTTAAAACTCTGCCAGTTCTTTTATCACATTATCACGCAGCTTTGTCAAAATTGCACCAAAGGAGCAGGAGATGTCACATAAAAGTTAATGTTGTTTATATTCAACCATCAACCATAGCAAGAGGAACGGAGACACCAAGTACAGTCTATAGTCGCACTTTCCAACTAAACAACACACTGACTTCAATGAAAATAACGTCAAGCGATAATGTAAACACATTATATACACTACACATTAAAGCACCCCAAAGTCGATGTGATTAAAGCTTCAAGAGCTCTACTGTGTTTACGTATGAGGGCCCCAGACAGCTCCTAAGAGTCTCTATGTAAGGTCTGCACAACAGGACCATCCACTCACTATTGGCCTGATGAGTCAAAACCACAAAGCCTCAAGAACCACTTAACAGCAATTTCCTACAGATTTCCAACCCCCCTTTCTTCCTGCAAGGCATTGCCCCCCTCACTACCCCTCACTACCCTCACCTCCCCTACGGGTTCCTGCAAGAGAACCCAAATACACCAAATAGACCAAACAGACCAAACAGACCAACGTCTGCAGGAAGTGAAACCAGGATGACGAGCTGCTGAGCTCAGCCAGTGTGTTAAACATCTGGCTACAATGAGGAGGAGATGCTGTGAAGAATGTGCTGGTCAAAAGGCATATGTTAAATTATATATGACTGTACTGCAGAGATAAGTTTTCACAGTACTCCAGTGTAGTCTGTATTCATCTGCAACAAATCCATTTATCACTGAGCGGTTTCTAAATTCTTTCCTACTGTGTGCACCTGCTGTCACGTAATCTAGGAGCAATTTCCATCTCCTTGGTTTGATTTAACTTTTAATTTTTAAAATCAGCATAGCTGTCCTACATGTTACACACACTGCTTTTATTTCAGCACTATCTGGCAAACAGGCATTGTGGATACCAAAGTATTTGACATATCCGGCATTTGATCATGTGGATGCATTTGATACTGACAGAGTGCATGAGTTGTGGTGGCTCTGGATTTCAGAAACAAAGTGTTTTGCATGACAAAGCTATGATGAGCAATTTTTTTTTTTTTTTTAAAGAAAATGAACTGTCTGTAGTTCATTTACTGAACACATCTTATATTGTGTTACTGGAAACAAAGAGCTTTCATGTGGCTTCCTATAAAATAAACAAGTAATGAAGCTTGTGTGCTTTATTTGTTTCAGACTGGAAGTCTGCCTTAAGTCCAAATGTCAATGACATGAGGCAATTCAGCAATTTAAATGAATGATGGACGCCCAAAGGAAATTTAATTTTGTCTGTTATTCTAGTGAGGTTATCTGATTGAACGATTATCAATGAAACCAATTAGTTAACAAAAACAAATACACCCCATTTTGCCATGCAGAAAGACCGGCAAACATCTTGAGTGCAGTCTGGGAAAAAAAGTTTATGAAATGGATCCTCCAGAGTTTTACATAGTACATACAGCAATAGTTGACAGTTTAAAGTATCTTCAAAAACTCATTGGGCTGTAGCTTAACAGTTAATCAGTTATTAGAAACTCTTGTTGTGTAGCCAAACATTGTTCAAAGCCGCAGATATTTATTTTAAATTCTAGTGGAAATGTTTAAGAACTACTTTGACAATATGGAAAAAATGCATTTATTCACTTTTCTTGTTGAGAGTAACATGAGAAGAATGAATCATCATGTTTGTAGATATTGTAAATATGGATCTACTCATGGCCAGTTGATTTCACTAAGGAAGAACAGAACACCGAATAGTTCTGCACTTTGAAAAGAGTTGTAATTATTTATCTTCAGTGAATAGATTGTTGTATTTCAAAGCCAAGGGGAGATTTGACTGGAAAATACATGGAAATCAGTCAGTCAGGGTGAGGAAAAATAAATATACACAGATTTAGGACTGATAAATAGAGGCGAAGCTCAAACACAAACATCCTCTAATGCTAAACAAGGAAAATAAGGTGTGAAAGATGCTAAATTAAACCAATTTAATTTGTTATCATTTTAAAAGTTCCTAATTCACTCATTGTCAAAACAATACAATGTTTTCTCAGATTTTACAACCTGAACCACTAAGGCGTGAATTGTGATTCCTATAAAGTAGAAAGTTAAAAGCTAACTACTCAAAGTTATGGTTTTGAGGATTCATATGTGGGCACATACATGATAGTAATGCTAATCGTCAAGAAGAATCCTCAAGATGTCCTCAGAAAGTCAGTGAAAACAATTTAGATTAATAAAATAAGGTGTTGATCGATAAAGACGTTGCCTTCTGTTACATGAAAAGGTCACAAGCACAAGTGTAGAGGAGTTAAAGGCTGAAGTTGTTCCTGATTAAGTTTCAAGTTTCACACTTTTATTTAAAGTTAAGTAATTTCAATCCACCCCCATTAAATGATCCACATAATAAAAGACCATTAATTGATTATTATCCAACTACACAAGCTGCAAATGGCCTATCTTTGTCTGTCTGTCCCCTGTTTATCTGCATCTGATCAATATGTCTGTCTCTATATGATGGATTGTTCACCATGTGTGAGCTCGGCGTGCTGTATGTGCACATCCACATCACACACATACACACATGTCAATGTTTACTGATGAGAAACTGAGCGCTGATCTCCCTCTCTGCCGTCTCCTCTCTCATCCAAAGTCTTGGATTTGTCCTTCACTCCTTCACATTAAGTGTCACTTCGGTAATTGACCATAAGTTGTCTTTCCAGACTCATGAATACTTAATGAATTGTGGCTTGTGCCCCCACTCTCTTCAGGTCCCCATCTCCCTCAACACAATCTGCCTCATTATCAGAGAATCAATAACAGCCATTTTCTATCATAAATCTGTGCCTGTATGTGGTGTCAGTAGAAACTGTAAACAGATCAGGGATGATTAATTTCTTGTCAATTTTCTAATACATGTATATCTAAAGCACACTTTTTTTTAAATGTAACTTCAGGGAAAATACATTTCAGGCTATTGTTGCTGCATCTAAACATGCTGAAAGAGAGCAAGTCAGGGCATAAAGATGTTTTCTATTTAGCTCAATATTGGAAAGCCTTGCTGACTAGCCACATTAGTCTGGAACTCCCTGCTGTTAAAAGGATGTAGAGCTTTTCCTCCCTGAAGTGCTACAGCACTGATTACACCACTGATATGTTCTAGGCAGTCTGGATCAGAAGATTAAATACTAATGCTGGCAACAAGGATGTGGCCAAGAGACTTCCTGCCCCCAAGATTATGGGTTCTCCCGCTGAAGAGCTGTAGCTACATCCCCTATAGCGCCTAAGAAAAGGCATTCTGCACAGGAGGTAGAGCCGTTCGTAAGTTTGTAAATGTGCAATTATCATGTCATTCTCTCAAACAACAGCCCATCTCAAATTCAATGGATTGTAAAAGTAATTTACTGAAATGTCTGCGTTAAACGGTGATGTGCTGCTCTGGCAGGTATCTCTGTGTCCAAACGCATTCTTAGCTCAGGGCTAATTAAAGACGTGGTGGAAAATCAGGGTTGTAAAAAATAAGAAGCAAACAACAAAATTAAGGAAAACATTTCCCAGCAGTGCTGCTATGTTAAGAGTGTGACAGAAGGAGCCTCTGGGTCACGAACAGCACGCCAGGCCAACACGATGAGTGTGGGAACCTCGATTTACGCCTCAATGTCTGGATAAAACACATGCTACTATTCCCATCTGACCAGAAAACAACAAAAACACAACAAAAGAATTCCCCAGAGCTCAACAAGCAGCAAACAGAGCTTTTTAAGAGAACAGTTTGACATTTTAAATAAACTTGTTTTCTTGACAGGAATTACATGGGAAGAATGATACCACTCTTTGGGCTCCTAGCTACAACTAGTAGCTGGTTAGCATAGCTAAAAGACTGGAAACTGACACTTCCTACTTCTTGGCCAAGAGCCATAACATCATTAATTCTCCTCATTTTGTTATAGATTACAGGCCAACTTTTCTCACCTATTGACAGAACCAATCTAGTTGTTCTCTTGTTTTTCTGTCTTTATGTTAAGATAAGCTACACGGCTGCAGACAGGAGTCTCATATTTAATGGACAGATGTAAGAGTTGTATTAACCTTATTCAGCTCTGTGTTGAAGTAGAGTGAATAAACGTTGCCTTGAATGTTGAACTGCTGCTTTCAGTTTGACATATGTGCACTGCACGAAGCCTTAACATTCACTATAAGTGTCAACATGTGACCAACGCCATCAATTTTATAGTAACAAAGACCCTGAACACATAGGTGGTGTCATCATTGTCTGCAGAATAGTAAGAGTGAATGCCGCCATGGTGTCTATGTGTTCTTTGTGTAAACAGAAACCTGAGTAATAGACAAGATCTCCAAGTGTCCATCAAAGTCAAGATGAAACCCAAATGAAAAAAGAATTACAGGCTGGGTCTTGGCTTCAGACTAAACAGCAACTTTTTAAATATTATTTCACAACAAGTTTGTGAAACAGAGTGTATCAAAGATTAATATTCAAACACAGACAAACACATTTAACACACTGTGTGGCACACCAGCATCAACTCCCAGCGCTTTTGTCGACATCCATCACCTCTCTCCATAGGCAGAGGGAGGAAGTGGATGTTAAATCCCTCTGAGAAACCACATGACAGTAGAAAGACTGTTGCCACCCACAGAAATTTCAATACATTGTTATCAGATGTTTTTTTTTTTCTTATGATTAATGATGTAGTAACCAAGTTAAATAAAGGGTTCTTTTACAGGAGGTTAGTTGAAGTGCAATGATTATTTACGAGTGTGTTATCTTTGGTGGTTTACAGCAGGATACAAGTATATCAAATATGAATATGTGTGTATGTGAAAGCGTGGGTGGATAGGCAAGTGGGAGGTGAAAACATGGACATGTGTGTGTAGGGGGGAGGCTTTTCTATGAAGAAATGAAATACTCTGTGTTGGTCAGTGGCTAATTAGTGAGTAGCACATGAACGTCCAGTCACATTTAGAAGTCTTAAAAGAAGGCCAGTGATGTTTTGCCAAATGTTTCAGTAATGGCTTCAACATTTGGCACATGAAAGTAGCAGTTGCATTTACAAGGGTGGAAGTAATGATTAGAGAATAGGTATCGTATGAAAAACATGTATGCCCATACCCTTAAAAAAGATGCTTTCCTGATACTTCAAGATAAGGATTTTCACAATGTTTTTTCTATAAAACTCTCCTCAACATGTTAGCATTGTTGTTTCAAGCATGTCAATGTGGTGAATTTCAAATTTAGCTCAAATCATAGTTTTACAAAAACAGACCCTCAAAGAGCCGCTAACTTTTGATTCTTGATGCTTGAGGTGCACAATTTATGCAACATTACACTGTGGCTCATTTGGCAATTTATTTAAGGATCAATGTGCCAGGATTAGTGGTATCTAGAGGTGAGATTACAATCAAATAAACAACCCTCCCATCACCACTGCCTTTCCTAACAGGTAGAAGAATGGTGGCCCTCAGGTAATGTCAAAAAAACAAAGTCTTGTTTGGTTTCTCCATTCTTTCTTTCTATGGTGGAAACAAGCTGGGACAACATGGCGAGCTTCTTGGAGGAGGATCCACACCCTGTGTAGATATGAAGGGCTCGTACTAAGCCAAGCAAAACATAACAATTCTTAGCTTAAGGTGATTATACACTAATGGATATTATATTCCTTTTCTGCCAGTAAATCCACTTTAAATCCCACAAATTGGTTCTGTTAAGTTATGAGAATCATACTCAGACTTGTTCTTTTATAGCTCTCAGTTGATTCAATCCACGCAATTGCTGACTTTTTTAATTTAGAGAGGGTAATATCATTGTATCTCCACAGGATACGGCCGTCTGTTTTCAACTTTGTGTTATTCTTTGCTGGAAGTAGCAGCGTAACTGAGCATGACTACCAAGCATCTGAAACATTTCGTTTTGGCCAACTCAAACAAAACCATTATTTCTTCACACAGTATTTTTCTCACTAGCTAACTGCAGCACAAAGCTAAAACGACATGACTGAAACCTCCCCAAGATTTTACAGGCGCCCCAAAATGGACCACAATGCACCTCAAATTATTATAATTCCCAACATATGGGGCGTGAGTGTGGGCCTTTTCAAACCTTATAACACCACCTAGACCCAGCTAAAGCCAAAACCCACCACCATTAAAATATACTACGATTCAACATTACAGAGACCACTTCCTGGTCTGCTACACCAATCAGCTATGTTCGGCCTCTCTCTCTCTAATAGCCTCAGGGTTGGACATAGAATGAGGTGTCGGGAAAATCAACCTCTTTCTGGAAAGCGTTGCCCCATGTGCACTAGAGTCCACTTTCACCATTTCAACTGCCAGAAATCCAGACCAACATGGTAAATATTTATATCCAATCTCCTAGGACATACTGAAACAGCAGAACAAGGATGATTTCAAGATTTAAGTAAAGAAAAAAAAAGAACAGCACAGTCTAACATGAGAGATGTTGCATATACACAAACAACTCAGCAATGGAAGTAAAGCAAGTTGTTGTCTTCCATCGTTAATTAATTAACACTATGGATATTTAGTTGATTAACAATTAATTTAAACTCTCTAATACAGAACATTATAAAAGCCATCAATAAACAGTTTCTGTTCAATACACATGCAGATTTAATATTGTCAAATCAATATCCTGTTGTGCCTGATCAATATGTGTTTAATTTTCTTTCAATTGAATACATAATGAAGTTGGTAAAAATTGCACACAGACTGAAAATTTCTAATTACAGAAAAACAGGTATGTAGTAATCTAGTTAAAGAAATATATCCCAGCAACCAAGTAAATAAATAAAGATTTGAATTCATTGTTGTTTTTTTCTTTTTTTTTTTTCTTTTTTTTGCAAATATCCATGGGCTCAAAATAAGAAAAAAAAAAAAAAATAAATAACATAGGAGGTGGACAGAAAAAATCGAGAATATCTTCCCGCTTTATTTGAAAGATCATATCCTTCCTGACCTAACAGAATTGATTCAATTAACGCAAAGTATGTACATATATGAAAAACAGTAGATTTCTCTTCTATGTTCACCTGTTGTTATCATATTAAAACCTTGTTTACATAAATCTATGTCTTTTTCAGCAGTGTTGACATTTCTGCTTGCCCTTGTGCTGCTGCCCTTAAAGGATTTGTGCTATATTTTAATAGCTATCCAATTGGGCTTGGCCTTTGGTGTCAAGACAGTAGGTCAACCAATTGACAACCTTTCAAAATACTGATGAGACTTGGAGTTTTTCCTAGAATAGAAATGCATAAATGATCTTTTCATAAATCAGATGTATAGACACCAGTCACTGTTTTACACAATGTTGTCTTGGATCCAAAGCTCAATTCATCTCTCTTGGAGTTAAATAACAACTTCTTATCCTGCTGTAAGATACATATATGATAATTCTAACGTCATCAAGGAATTGGAGGGGAAAAAAAAGCTTAATTTACGGTTAACTCATTCCAGGCCACGTCATGGTGACAAAGCCGTGACAATCAGAACCATTGTGCCATGGAAAGCTGAGGTTTTTCTGTTTTCTGCGGTGGCTCTCAAGTCCCATATGAAACCCATCACTCCATGAAGTCCCCTTAAAGCCATAAAACAACACAGAAAATCATTAAATCTTTGCTGCATTTTGAATGCACTATTTGTGGCTTTTCCATTCCCGTAATGGGCTCGTATGCACACATGCAAACGACAAGACTGGGGTGGAGAGGCAGACGGGGTGGAGAAGAAAGAGAGAGGAGACTGACTGGATCACTCAGATAAAAGCAATGGAAAACACACATGGACGAGATCTAAGTTTGTCTCACTGAAGACAATGCTGTTCGAACAACACGTCTACGCTGCCACATCTGTGAAGTGTCTCCAGTGAGCAGCAGTTTGATCCAATATCTGATGGCAAAGACTCAATATATGACTAGGCACGACTCTAATCCATCAGCTAATATCGCTTACAGTTTGCGTTTACTTCTCTGTCCAAGACATATGGAATGAGGTGCACTATCACAGCGCACAAAATGATGAAAGTATTTCTGATTTGGAGGCATTTGATTAAGTTTTTGATATTGATTATGGCTGAAATTCAAGCATGCGAAGGTCATAGATGTCTGAATCTGAGAGTCAATAGAGTAATGAGAGAATGTAGATTAAATGGTTTTATGCTAAGATTAAATTAATGATCCAGTGAAATATCTATATCCATATACACTGTCCATCGACCGAAGGAGCGCAGATGACGCAGAGACCTTCAATAAGATAAAATGTGAAATGTTTTTCAGAGGCTGTCATATACAGGAGCTTTGTAGCCTCATAATCAGATGTGTGTGTTAACGTACAATGGACAGTGTGTTTGTCTATAACTGTGTTTCTAGATAGTGAGTCAACCATCTGTTTACTGACAATCAGGTGAGTAAAACTTCCTTGTTCTACATGAATGAGTTCATTCTGTCATCAACACACACACGCACACACATATACACACACACCACAGTTCTCCATGACTTTCAGTAGCTTCTCTGTGGGTCACTGCAGATGACAGCTGATTTTCTCAATTTCTGTGAGTTTCAGTGACAGCAGAAGAATCATCTTTCAGAGTGAGTTCACCCAGGATCAGGTTGCTGCCGTCTCTATTGTCACATTAATCCCTCTAACTCTTCTCCACCTCAGCTTTCAGCTAAATTCAGTTCAGTATTAAACATCCCCAAAAACTCCAGGAGGGTTTTCAGATGACACACACACACTTACTACAGATGATGTAAATAAACCATGTGCACTGAATCATACTCACCTTGAGCAATGTGTTATTTGTCAACTTCCCCATAAAATCAACACTTACTGACACATTTGTTAATAATGAGTTGACACTCATCATAGCTACAAAAAAATCTAATGCCACAGCAATTCTGTATCCCTGTCTTCAAAAAAATGACAGTTCACTGAAGGTCTGGCTTTTAGATTTAACTGAATAAAAATTAAACAATTAATTAGTTAAAAGAGAAAATATTCAAAAGGTTGATCAATGATAAAATGATCATTACGCTCACACCTGTCATCTGACTGATGTCATTTCTACAGGTTATTAGTATTGGTTGTTGCTGTTTTGTGTCAGCACTAACAAAACGACAGCATAACAGCTTTACAGCACCAGTCGAGCTAATTAAAACACACAGAAACACACATAAAACATGCCCTGGAAACACCAGGTCTGCCACAGGTATTTTCACATAAAGATGTCCTCGACACTAAAGGAAGAATGAGGAGGAGGAGCAAAAAGTGGGATGGAGAAAAAATGTGACAAGGTTAAATAAAATATAGGACAGAAGGATGTGGGAAGAGGGACGGGTTACAAATGTGGCATAGAAAGACAGCAGAGGAGAGAAGTGTAAAAGAGGGGTGTTAGATAAAAGAGCAATGTGTGAACCAGCGTGTGTGTGTGTGTGTGTGTGTGTGTGTGTGTACATTTGCACACGAGAGAAAAAAGAGTGAGGAAGCTTAGCAGCATGCTAAAATTATCAATGGTGAAAGTGCTTCCATGTGTCCTTGTGTTCTCAGTTAAAATACAGCCAAGGGGGTTGAGAAAAAAACAGACAAGAGAAGATTAAATTACACTTTAGTGTTTCAAGCACGATCTCGCTATCAAAGAACTCCTTAATCAGTGGATTTCTTCCTGTCAAATCTCCAACTCTCCTTATGGCACCTTTAATGCTCACAGGTCAAAAATAGTATTCTGACACTGCTGATGAGGTTGTATGTTGCTCACACAACATCTGGAGATGATCAAGATCAGCTTCATCTAGATTCAAATCCATCTTCAGGACCCAGACTACACACAAAAGATAGTTCTGGTCAGCCTGGTCATCCCAAAAATCAGCTGCTGTCACTAAGACCTTTACTGTAAAACCGAGTCCATTCACACCTCCAGTGAGCTAATTGCATCAATCAAGTCTAAATCATTTATATCTGAAAACAATCTTAAAGTAAACACAAGAATGTTCCTACAGTCTGGCCAGAACCACGGAGAACAAGGTGAGAGTGTTAATACAGGATGTCATGTTGAAACGTATAAATAGTGTTTAGATGACTGTCAAAATGATGAACTGCTCCAGAGGGACCTCACCAGCTCTTTGATCTACAGTGAAGCACTCAGGGAGAATATTGGCTTAAGCAGATCTGAATACATCATCCAGTCATTCAGTGTATAGCTAGTCCTGTTTATTGACAGAACGACTCAGCACTTATGCACAGGTGAGTGGACAGCTCACATCTGACCCTTCAGCCTGTCATATCATACATCACCCTGCATTGACTGAAATACTACTCACAGACTCACTGATCTCAACTAGTCATATTTCTTCTGGTGCTCATTTCTGAGCCATTCATTGGTTTCGTTAATTAATTTCAAATGAATATGACAGATTAATGAATATTATGAGAGTTGTAAAAAGGGGTTTTCACCTGTACCACTCCAGCCCTTTATCATAAAATCTGTCGAAGAAGTGAGGCTCCGCGCCGACCGCTCGCACGTCCGGGTGGATGCGGAGAAACTCCAGCAGTGCGCGGGTCCCTCCTTTCTTCACGCCGATTATAATCGCCTGCGGAAACCTTTTGGTTCCGAAAGTGTTGGACACAGGGATGGAGTTGCTCTGGACGCTCTCCTTTTCAGTCGAGACTTGTTGCAGCTTCTGTCCGAGCGCATCCATCCCGTCTGCGTCCTCGGACTCTGTACGGTTCCGGTGAGACTGCGCGTCTTGGAGGAGACGCGGCGATGGTCGCAGCCGGTCGTCCAAAATGCGGCGATGATCGTCCAAAATGTCATAGTCCTTGTCTAAAACCTGTTGGCTGTATAAAGTTCTCGGAGCCGAATCGCAAAATCCGGTGAGGCAGTAGAAGAAGTAGGTGAAGATCAGGACCATGGTAAAAAACACCGAGACTTTGGACAGCACCTTTCCAAAGTTGAACCTGACTCTGCATCCACTACATCCCATGAGGTGATCTCCTGCTCGATGCCAAAGGACCAAAACGGTGACAGCATGCTTCTTCTTCTTCCTACATGGATCGGAGTCGATATAATATTAAACTGACCTCACAGAACCTGTTGCGTAAAAGTTGGCATCACATGGAGAGCTCCTCTCAACAGCGGGAGGGAATTGATTTGTCAGAAAAAAATAATTTTCATACTCCTACTTTTTCGTCTTTTTTTTTAAATAAAAATTGATCAGAATCAAAGTTTGTCATTTAACACGACTCCTTTATTTGCAGTTGGATGAGACTTGCAGCCTGTTGTATCTGTGCGCTCTGAGGTATAGCCCACTAATCTCTCATTCAAGGTTTCTCCTCTGCTTCTCCTACGCCCTTTTTTCAAGTCTCCACCCTTCTCTCCTCCAGCTATAGCATAAACACGGGTAAACATGCACTCGGGTAGTAACTTGTGTGCTCATTTCCATTTGTGAAATCGTCCAAATATGTATTTATGTCTAATGTAATAATGTATTATCATATGAAACCACTTGATGCATGTTAAAACCCCAGTAAGGAAACTTTATCTTTGTGGTTTTTCTGTGGCTTTTAAGTGTCTGAGGACATACATTTACATTAATCTGAATTACTTTTGGTGTTTTTGCAACAGAAACTGTCATTTTTTGAGGAGTTTTTTTTTACATTAAAAAAAAAAATCTAGAGCACTTTGTTATGAGCTAAAAGCGCACAAGTGTTTTACAAATGTAAACTGTAAACTGACTCCTGAGAGGAAAATCCTCTTTGGCCCTTTGAACCCATATGATAGATGTCTCAGTCAGTCGGGTGAATAAGAGAAGCCCTCAGGATGTCTATCCAAAACCTCTTGTACTCTCCCTGCACCCTGAGACTCAACACTGAACCAACACATAGCCAACATAGTGACAAGTCTCCCGACACAAACCTCCTAAACAATAGGCCTGAAGCAAGGAGGGGCCCCTATCTGTCTCCATCCCATAAATACAGTATCTAAAGCTGAGTGTGTCACCTTTGGGGAAGAACAGGAAGGATCAGCAGTGGGAGATTTTCCTGATTCTGTAAAGCTGGAGCAGGTATTAAGTTTCTACTGGCAACTGGATGGAGTTCAGACTTTGAACTTGACGAACACACCAAGGGTAGCCGTCTGAATGGATGAAGGGAGAGGGTGGAGAGGTAAAGAGAGGTGACAAGGAGGTGCACACATACTTACGCATTCAACCCTGGAGCAGTATTTTTCAGACAGAGATAATAGATTAATTTGGCAAATCTACTGTCTGGAATAATTGAGGTTTTTCTATTATATGTTTATTCCATTCTCTCTTTACATATGGCAGACAGATTGTTTATTTCATATTACAAAAATAAAGTGAAGTTGAATATTTTATTGTTTTTTAGCAACTAGCAGACAGTCTGGCTCTGTTTTAAAGTAACAAAATCTACAAAAACACATTACATTTATTTACACTTTTTACCAGAATAGATTAAATATTGATAACACTCTACCCTAACTGATCATTAAAGGTGTTATTTGTCTGTTTTTATATTGATATGGATAAGTAGCACCCCTCAGAGGATATATAACCTCTTGTCAACCATCACAACAACCACCTGCCTCCAGCAAAAACATTAAAAAAAACATGTACAGTGTGTTCAGCACAAGAGAAAATGTATAATAGTATATATATATATATAAAATATTTAAATATCTTAACATATTGGTTACCTTAGACAAGTACAAAGATTGGAAGATTTTGTTTTCTTTTGATAGATTTTGTTTCCTTCAGATAAAGCTGCACTAGCTGCATCCACTCACTGAAGCTCAGCATTTGTGCTAAGCTAATTAAGCTAGCTACTGGTAGTAACTTTACATTAAGCATACATGAGAGTCATAACCATCCTCTCAGTGAACTTTTGACACGGTGGTGGAGAAGCACATGTGTTTATATGTCAAACTTTTCCTTCAAGGAATATATAAATTTCTGAAAGTTAAATATCTCAAAGCCTGTGATTAAAATTTCCACCTTCTGAGGTTTGAAAACAAAGAACAGTACTTAAACAAAGGTCTCAGCGGATACTGACACGACCCAGGCAAATATAGAATAATGATATGTTTTGAAGCACAAACAGCCATTGTAAATCCATCCAAAGAGAGGCCAGTCTGGCACTGAGGAATTCACAGCTTTGGAAATGACTGTCTGCTGGCTAGCGGCAGATTCAGTTAGAATGAGGTCAGGATCTAGGCTTTGCTTTCATCAGACATTTTATTTGCTTTTCCCTCATGTTAATTGCTCTAGTTGGAGTTATACTGACAGGTTTGGACTCAGAAATATAAACAGCGAGATTAAAGAAACAAACAGGCAGCAGCAGCGTTGAGGAAACAAATACGACATGTGAGTTGTGAACTGTCTTTATGTATAGGACTGGTTTTGGGCTTATGTTGGTGTGTTTGTGTGCGTATGTCTCTGTTTTTGTGTACATTACTGTGTGCTCACTTTCATGTGCAGGCTTTAATGCAATGCGTGTGTACAATCCAGACAACTCCATCCAACTGTCGTGCCTGCAGGTGTGCATCACTGCCGCATCCCAGCATGCACCACTGATGTTGAGGTTTCCATTGCCAGAGGCCTTGTGATGGTGTGTACATGTGTCTGCCATTACAGAAAATTACAAATCCTCCAAAGCAAAAGCAAAACGTTCCACTCTCATTTTGTAATTTCCAGTATGAGGAAGAAGCTGTCGGTCATTTGCGATCGCCGCAAGATACGCGTCAGAATCCTTAAAGCCATCATGACAGATCTTTAAAACCACAGCCCAGGAGATACTCATTTGGCGGAGCGGAGGCATGGCTGTAGTTTACCACAAATGGAACCTGATGCTTTTTTGTGTCTGGAATGAATATCAATGAGATATTTACTAATTATCAACTCCAGATTGAAGGCGTACTGTAGAAGAGGTTTTTTCTACTGGTTTGGATCAGATGTAGCTGTAGATGTACAAACTATAAAAAGATCACCTTTTTTATTTAGCTTCTTTTACAGTGATATGGTGATTAAATCAAAGTAGTGTTATCCCAAAACAATTCAGTTTAATTCTCATATTGTGGTGTCTGAAGTGCAGCCTTTCCTTTGAAGGAATAAAAAACACACGGTCTGCTATATGTTAGATGTTCAATCACTGAGCCCTCAGGTAGTGAGGTTCACTGAATACAAAAGCCAACAACAAAGCAACGGTGAAGCCCCACCCTTCTCCTGAAGCTTTCCCAACTTTCATCTGCAAAAGCAAGTAAAGTCAGTAAGAATGATGGTTGGAAGAAGAGATGGAGCAGGGAACAAAATCACTCTGATCTCTTCATCCATGCCCAATTTTATTGCCCCCACATCTTCCTCTTCATCTCCCTCCCTTCCTCCCTCCTTCCTTCCATCCCTCGTGTCCCGCCACCTTCACACAGGTGCATCGATCTTTTTTTTTTGCCTCCAGCAGAACTTTCTAGACTCTTACAATTGCCCCGCAGCGTTATAAAGACATCACTGAAAGGATGAATGTACTCAAGATCAGAGTGGAGTGATGTTTGCAGCTTATGCAACACTGTCAGCAGCCTTGACAGCATTAAACAGTGTTAGACTCATGGGAGTATTTCATATTCAAGGACAAGTTCGCTGTGATTCATTCCAGCCTCATGAGGGTTAGATTTGGGCAGCACCCAAAGCTGGGAGGTTCAATTACGTAAATGATATACTGTACATCTATAGAGATATAGGTCTAAGCCCACAAATATTTTTCACATAAACAAAAATGCATGCAAGCTGTCCTCAACCACTAGAAAGCAGCTGCATAGAACAATTTTCAATGTGTCTTTCATCTTGGCAATAAAAACTAAAATACCTTTCCAGGAAGCAAGTCTGTACAGGAGCCCTGTGTTTTTTCAAACTGTTATTTACCTTCTTTTGGGTGCATTATTGTTGCAGTAGAATCAGGCGAAGCAGGAATCTAAAGAGTACAGAGGGAATTAAACTGAATGACAATCATGTCATCACACAAGCCACAGACCATTTTGGAAATGCCTTCTTTTCTAATCCGCAGCTCTGCGGTGAAAAGTGGGATCTGGCAGTTGGCTCCTAAGTGATACTGGGTGTGTTGGGAAGGGTGGAGGCGCAGGGAGAGCAGAGTGTGAGGGGAACTCTGTGTGTGTGTCTCTTAGTTTGTCTATATGAGTTTGTGTCTGTCTGACAGAAGATGAGTGTGAGTGAGAGAGAAATGGAATGAGAATGAGGTTAAAAAGGAGACAAATGCGATTAGTTCAGTATACAGTTTCATGCCTTCCAGCTTACTTGGGGGGATCCACTCAGGACGTGTGGCTGCAAATCTGACAGGGATGTGAAGGTGAAGCATTTTGAACTGTTGTATATGAAAAGTGCAGGTATGCGTGCAGATGCATGCGTTCGTGATGCTTGTGGAAAACCTACTGTTCCACTCTGCGTGCTCATGTACCACTTGTGGTACCCACTCCCAAACTGTTACTTACTGAAATGTTTGTGGGCTGCTCCGTGTGGCTTTCTTTCATTGAAAGGCCTCGTCCTTTTAAACGTTGATTGCCATGACGTCAGCTCCGAACCGCAGCCTTGCCTTTTATTTGTCACTGTCACCATCTATTTCCGCTCAGTGTGTGAAAAACAACTTTCTTTCCATCTTTGCAATCCACTGACACGGACGGTTGAATTGAACACTGTGCTACTGTTAGCGGGCCAGAAACAGCCACCCAGATGGATGTGCTCGTTAATTTTCACACTCACACGGCTCGTCCAAAACAATTGGAAGGACTAAGCGTGTGAATGAGCAACTTAGAGAATGTCTCGTTATTTAACCGGTGGATAATGTTTTCATTTATGTAAACAAGTAAACCTGGACTGTCTCTGTAAATAAAAACATGAATACTCATCAAATGGGTGTTAACAGACTGTAATTACTGGTGTAAAACCACAGCAGTTTGTCTCTCCGCTATCTGGAGTTTCCCATGTTTTCGAATTCCAACCTGTCACATCTACTGTGAGAAAAGAGAGCTGTCATTCTCAAAGCAAAAAAAAAAAAAAAATGTTGTCCACTGCCTCACTGTTGAGTCAGGTCTCCTAAAATAGGATCACCTGTCCTGTGGGATCCCACAAGCCAGAGGGAGTGTGTGTGTGTGTGTTTCAAAACTGTTTCATTCTGCAGAAACAGGAGACGGTCCTCTACCCCGTGGGGGCAGTCTGCATTTCACAGGAATGTGAAATCATGTGTGACTCAAACAAGCAAACCATCAGCGAAGGTGCTGATGGTTGTTTTGGCCAAAGGGGACAGGAGTGTACTAAATATGTGACCTACTCTGAAAAAAAAACAGGCCATTTATGAGATAAAGGCAATGTAAAAATGTGATAGTTATCTAAGAGATTTGCATGTTGTTTAGCTTTAAAGAAAGAAAGAAAAAGCATTGTGTGCCATTTATCACCAACCAGATATCATTTTGAACTAGATGCAGGATGAAGTGGAAAGTTAAAACCATAGTTTGACATGGACAAATACTCCTGTCATTTTAAAGTAAAAGATTGATATTATTCATATAAATGTACACTAAATATGTCACCAATTGGTAAAGCTTCACAAGCACTACGCCAAAAGAGGGGGAACGGTTAGCCTGGCGCCAAAACTAACTCATTAACATGCTTCTTTTCTCAGTGCGAACAGGTGTAAAAATGATTCATTGCTGTTTTACGGCGGGCTACGTGCCCAGTTATTTCTTGGTTGTAAAAGTGTGACATGTCACTTTTACAATTTTGTTTTTTGTACAAATTAAATATAAATGAGACTTACTGTGTTAATAACTAAACTTTGTGGATTTTGTATGTTGGACAGAGCCAAGCCGGGAATATGTTTCACCTTGTTTCCAACTGATGCTAAGTGAGGCCAACTAGTTCTCTTCAACCTCTCAGAAAGAATGGAAATCCCCTCAAATATCAGTTTATTTCTTAATATTATGGTGCAAAAATATACATCAAGGATTCCTTTCACAAATCTGCATTGGAATAATTTTTACATTTTCTCTGAAATGCCAACAGCTTTGCTGTCATCTTGGGTCGTCTGTCTGTCTCTGCTTCATTCTTGTGGGAATTTATTTGGGTCTTTGTTTTTGACCCGCGCCCCCACCTCTTTATACCAACACATACACACAGTCACACACAAATCTTCCTCTCCTTCCTGTTGCTCTCATCTGTTCTCACTTTAGGTTTTGAGGTCTCTGTTTCTGGGGACACAACGGAGCTGACAACAGGAAGCCTTCTCTGCAGACTTCCCCTAAATACAGTTAAAATTAATTTGAATTCTGTTTTGACCAGGGAATTATCCACGTTATACAATAACTGTTACAGACAGATATGGAGGAAAAACACAAAACACACTGTATGTTTTAAGGATTGGCATAATAATGTGTTCTCCGCTGATAAGCCAATACGCAGAGGCCGGGGATCAAGAGAAACAATTACTTTGTATTGACTGACAGGTGAGATTAGAAGCGTGTTTGCTTCTCTGGCACAAAAGTAAGTAAGAAAGTTCAAATGTGGACTTGAGGTTTGTGTGGGCCAAATGTTGAAGAAATATTAATCAAGTTTTAAGGGATTTTTTTTTTTAATTTTTTATTTTTTTTGATTTATGACGCTGATGATGTTATATCTTTAGAGGGGTTGGTGTTAAAAGGTCTCTCTCTCTCGCTTTGTGTGTGTGTGTGTGTGTGTGTGTGTGTGTGTGTGTGTGTGTGTGTGTGTGTGTGTGTGTGTGTGTGTTGCGAAATAGTTGCTGAGGGGCATAAAGCTGTTTGAGTGTGTGGAATTTCCCAGTCCCATTCAATGAGGGGGATCCAGATGTGATTACACACATAAACACACACATTAACAGTTCATTTAAATGTGCTAATTATTTTTCTTTGGAGTGAAACACAATGTTACAGGTGCTAGATATACTTTAAAGAGATTGTTTGACAATTTGTGTTATATGCTTATTTGCTCTGTGATGGACAGGAGTCAGTAGCTGATTAGCTTAATATAAACACCAGAATCAAGGTGAAATTGACTATGTAAAATCAAAAAACAACCAAATTCACCTAAAGCTCATCTATCAAAACATTATAACTCATTTAATCTGTACAAACCGATCACTGATCCACATTGTTTGTCAGGGAAAAAAAAACTTTCTTTTTCTTCTAAATTATCTAAATTGATTATTCCAGATGCCTCAGTGCCTGTGTGTCCAGATGTGTTGATTATGTTTTCAGGTTTGTCACTGATGACATTGCCCCATTCTTATGAACTAAATTACTCAGGATCACATGAGAGAATCCAGTTTGGCACAAATGTTCACCCAGACTCGATAATGAACTGATAGGATTTTGGTGGTCAGTGGTCAAAGATCAAGGTCACTGTGACCTATGACAAAAATAGTTTAGGTCTTATGAAAACAATCTCTTATGAAGACCGCACAGCAAATTATTCATTTGAATCACACATTAGCATGGTGATATTTTGCTTTTTACATAAAATGCACTCATGTATTTAATTATATCTCTATATATGTGAATAATACATGTATTATATATGTCTGAAACACATTTTATGCTGATTGACACTGAACCAGTTGGTGGAGGCGTAAAACCACACAGCAGTAATTATAGCTATGGTTTGGTTTTTATGAGTTTTGTGAAGATTTAACGGACAGACATGTGAACAGAGTTGTGCTAGCCGTTTGCTCCTGTTCCCAGTTTTTATGCTATGCTAAACCAACTGTTTGCTGACTGTTGCTTCACATCCATGGAAGGGGTAATTGGCCTTTGGGCAAAAGAGGCTCACGGACAGAAAGAGTCAAAGGGCTAACTGGAGACAGTCAATACAATTACAAAGCAGCTCAAACTGACCACAGAAATACCAAATAATCACAACAAGATGCATTGGGACTATAAAGAGGATAAAAACCAATCACCAAGACACTCAAATAACCACAAAGAGACATCAAAAGGTCCAAAAAAAGAGACAAAGTGACCACACTGACACAAAACAACAAACAATAACACACAAAGACTCATATTGAGTCTCTTCCTGTCTGGGTGTCTTCAACTCATGTAGAAGTGGTTGGGGGTCTTTTACATTCCTGTGTCCAGGGGCCTGTTGTCTTATACTTTCATATATTGGTATAAAATTTTTATTATAGCACGAAAGTAAATAGGGATATTTCCGAAACGGTCCCCCAAAGGTTCCCAAAAGGACATGCTGACATACAGCACAAAAAATACAAATGGAGTCTGTCCCTGCAAACATTTCTTCCTTTCTGTTCTCTTTATTAAAAGACATCAGAGTCACCCTCTACTATCATCCCCTTCCATAGAGCAAGACTAAAGTCAGAACGCCTCCATAACTTACAATACTGGGAATGATGCGGATTACAGGTTTCTGATTGGGTTATAATTACTGTGGAGAACAAAGAGCTAAGGCACCTCTGAACATTTTCTGCACAGAAGTTAGCAATCAGCATGACCAAAGGAGTCATTGTGACTATTAAGACCACCCATCTGGGGCTGACGGGGGGCTACAGAGTTCACAGAGCTTTTGTATCAGATCTTATTCATATATGTTTGCAAAGTGCATGGAATTATCATGGTATTAGTACGCCCAACCATGCTCGCAAGTTGTTCTCTCTCTGACAAACACAGCAGTCGTATTCGCTTAGTCGAACTTGTGCAGAATTTGATGTGGATCTCACATGAAGCGTGCTGGGATTACCAACCAAGATGACAGAGGATGAGCAGCCACAAATTGCAGGGAGCTGGGGTTAGCTGGGTGGGTGGGAGTAGTTTGGAAGAGGGGAGGGTGAGGGGTGGGAAAGGAGACAGTCTGTAGCATTGTATGGAGGGAAAAATTGAGGTAATTATTTTCTTCTACACACAAGTGTTCAGCCTATGTCTGTGTAAAGATGTTTTTAGCATGCCATAAACTTCCCCAGACGTCTGAGGCCTCTGACGCGCGTTGACACAAATACGCTGTTTTCCACAGTCCATCACTGCTCTGACTATCTGAGAACCGAACCCTCTTTTAAATCATTCAGCTGAAATCCAAAACCGTCCTGATATTTCCATACTCTGATGACAGAGCATCTGATAAATGTTTCCTGGCCTCTGTCATACTTTTATCTGAGGCGCCATTCGATCATTCTTCACCATCCCCATGACTGTGAAACTTAAACAGTAAAAACACAAAGTAGAAAAAGAATAGTTTGACAAGATACACATGGTTTGTCCACGGTGTCTTTCTGGATTACTGTGCCCACCTTTGAAGCTTCTCAAACTTTCTGTGTGTTCTCTGATGAAGACAGATAAAAAAAGAACTGACATGTGGGCAGACAATCAGCCAGTCTTATTCTCCTGTTTTAAACCTTCTCTCTTATCCCCTAGTCAACCGAGCATCCTCGAAAATAACGGCCTTTCTCCCTGATCTCTGTGAACAATAGCAGTGCCACACACCTCAAGTATTCCTTTGAAGCTCTCATACCACACTGTGCTTCTGTCTTGGGATCCTATCTCCCTGAAACAGATCAGAGTGCAGATAGTTAGTGATGTTTGCAAATATGTACTATACGTTGAAACCTCCCCTTGCGTTTTTGAAGCTGGTGGGGCTCAAAAAAACAGGAATGTGATCATGTGATAAAGATGACAATAAAGCGGCAGAGGCATATCACATATTGTTTATTTTCTCACGTGGAGCCCTCATACTTGGGATTTTACAAAGCGCTTTTTGGCTTCAGTGCACAAGTTTTCATCCTGCAAACCGATATCTCACATATTTAAACTGTTGACATTTTGTTGGATTGAACAGAAATTTGAGGTTTCCTATTGTTTTTTCCCTTAATGTAATTGTATTTTTATTACTCCTCATTCCACATTTACATTGTTTATAACCAATACAGTTCATCAAGATATGCATTTCATATACCCACACCACATAAAATCTGTTTATACACTCAGTAAACTATACATTGTTCCATGCTGTGGTTCATTGCTTGGCCTGTCAGAGACGATGGGCAAATACATTATCATAGGCTCCTTGTCTCTCAAACACATGTTGTCCGGACAGGATTACAAAAATGCCCAACCTGGACTGCCTTTAGTTTCCAGAGCTTTCCTTTCATCCGGAGAAGAAAATCCATTCCAGTGCCACATATAAAAGCTTTGTTTATCTTTTCATTCACTACTTAGAGGGAGACAGATGTTTGGCTATCATACAGCATGGTATCTGTGTCTGAAACATGTGCAGGGCAGCCCCATCATGTACGGATGAAGACATCATATATAGCTGTTTAACTCACATACTGCAGATATTACTTCCTGATTATTAGAGTTTTCTCTATTTCTGTTCCAGTCACGCATCCAGGAGCTTTATTCCTCCCACAAAGTGCTCACAGCTTCTGTGGTGTGTGAAGCACTGGATGACAGATGTTTTCTACGGGATCGCTACCTCGATGAAGTTACATATACGGTCTCGGCATGTGGACGCAGAATGAGACACGTTTCCTCTGTGGCTCAAAACAGAAGCAGGTGCAGTGCCAGTAAACATCCACATCTAAGCAACAGACTCATATAGGTTACAATTAAAACAAGATGTCCTGTGAGTGAGTCATTCAACGACACACACATGCTCAGTCAAACCTTGAGGCTCAGCCGTTGGGACAGGACAAGGTTTTGGAGTAGCAGTGGTTTAATGTAATTAAGGATCATGTTTGCTTTACAAGCAGGATGAGCCCCAGAGGTCAGTAGAAGAAAAGTGGGATCTGTCTTGTGATTTTATCAGAGGATTACCACTTCCTCCTTCCTGTTTACTTCCTCTTGGTCATACAGCTGTGCTCAGTTGCCAACCTGACAGAGTGACCCTTCAGATAGCAAGCATGTTAATTACAGTCCTGTGTTTTTCAACCATTTCCTTTTCCACTCTATCTCTAATTCCCACATCTAGATTATCTTTGTTTTTTGCTCTTTGTCTGTCTGTTGGTGGGTACGTCGTTCATCCCTTCTCAAACTCCGCCCTTTCCTCCACCCGACTTCATGCATGAGGAAAGTTTAGTCTGTGTACCATCTGTGTGGCGATACAACAGTGGATGCACGATGTCGATGTTGACTCACTCACAGGGGAGGATTTTACTCAAATAATTATGAGGATGAGGAGAGGCAAATTTAGTATTAACTCTACCTGCCAGAGAGATGACATGACTTTGAAAACTGACTGAACATCACTTCATGCAAAACACCAAAAAAAAAAAAAAAAAAAAAAAACCATTCTCATTCTCTTATTGAAATGCAGGGTCAAAAAGCACATAACACTCACACAATTGCAACAGCTGTTTCATTCTGGCGTGAGTAGAGGAGCTCTGACTATACCTTCCAAGGAAAATCACCATTATTTCAAATGAATAAAAGTGCTACACAACATTGCAATCTTTGAATGTTTGCACTTCCTCTCTTAATCCTCTGGCTGACATTGAAGCTTTCATCTCCCCCTCTGATCTTCCAGCCTTTGAAAAGAGCAGCTCCACACCTGCTCATCCCAGACACTTAAACAGCACCAGAGCTATTGGACGTACCCCCCGCATCCCCGCTTTGTTTGGAATTCCACTACTCCACCTGCCAAGACACAGGTTATTGAATTATCCAGAAAACTTTGCAAAGTTGAACAAAACTCAGAACATTCTCGCATCTCTGACATGGTTTGATACTGACACAGTACAGGGCTGGAGCTTATCCCAGCTGCTTACGGGCGAAGGCAGGGTACATCCTGGACAGTCGCCAGCTCATCGCAGGGCCACATATAAAAACAATCATTCACACTCACATTTACACCTATGGGCAATTTAGTATGTTCAATTCACCTCAATTCCCTCAATGCATGCATGTTTTTGGCTGTGGGAGGGAACCTGAGTTCCCGGAGGAAACGCGCACAGACACGGGGAGAACATGCAAACTCCACACAGAAAGACCCTGCGCCCAACCCGAGAGTCGAACACAGGACTTTCTTACTGTGAGGCAACAGCACTAACCACCGTTCCTCTTTATGCAGGTATAATAAGAAAATACAGGCATTTTGTACAAAGTATATAAGAACACATAAAATGTATTAATGATTCTGGATTCTGGATTCAGACTCTAGCCACCCCCAAATTTATTGCCCCAGTAGTGCTTCAGTGAGGGGGGTAAGTTGTTGGCCAAGTCACTGTCCCATACTCACTTCACTGATAGACATGCCAAACCTGCCATGAGTTGTTGGCAGATCCAGATGTGACAGGGGTCTTGACATGAGCTGCAGATCTCACCTTGGTCAATATGGGAAAAGCCAATGGACAAAGGATGATATCCAAAGAGTCCTGATGAGACAAACTAGGGCAGATTTCCCCCCTCGGTGAACAATAAAGAGGGTCACAAGAGACCTGAAGCATGTTTTGGGTGGCCCCAACTCAAACTACCTTGCCAATATGCTTGTCACTGCAGCATCTCTTTTGAGTTAGTCCACAGTTAAATCAACAGCAGCTCTCAAGACCCCTGTCACATCTGGATCTGCCAACAACTTATGGCAGGTTTGGCATGTCTATCAGTGATCTGGGTGTGGAACGATGACTTTGTTATTAGCTTGTTCCTTGTGATTGTTGGTCACTGAAACACTGCCACATTGAGTCTGAATCCAGAATCAGAAGTACATTTTATGTGTTCTTAATATTTATATTTATATAATATTTGTGTACATTTCCTGTATTTTCTTATTATATCAGCATAAAGAAAATAAGAGATAAATATGCACTGCTAAAACAAAACATGTGTGCAGTGCACCGTACTCTGTGTGTGTGTGTGTGTGTGTGTGTGTGTATATATAAGAAGTCTTTGTTCAGATAATTTGATAAATCTGCTCTCAAGGAAGGTTTTTATTTTATGATAAAGGCCACAGGTAGTATTTTGTAATTTTCTGCAAATAACCAAAAAGTGTGACAACAAGACAGCTCCCCACCTACCACCTACATTGACTTTCAAGCCAGGTGCTTCTACAATATGTTGCAATAGTGTGCAGCATTGTGCAGCAATGTTTTGAACTCTTTAGATGTTTAGATTCTTATCCATACTATCAGTGAAGCAATTTATGGGTTCCACATTCATTCTGCAGCTGTGCGAGTCCAAACACACAGCCAGTCATAAAGAATGATGATCTCCAGAGACCAGAAGAATAAGCAGTCAGGTGCTTAACAGGTACAACAATCTACCCACCAAGTTTCTACAGAGACAGGGGACAAGTGTACTGAAGAGAGTTGGTGTTGTTTTAAAGGCATGAAAACGTCACAGTAAATATTGACTTAATAATTAAACTAAGTTTTTTTTTTTATTCACTGCATTTTTATGAAAGTAGTTGGTGAATAAAATCTATTGACTGTATTTCTGAAAGTATCTTCACATTTATCTTACTCTTTACACAGTTAACAGTGCTGATGACTAAGTTGTTACAGTACGGCTCATTAAAGATGGTTTGATGGCAGATGGCACCATCAACTGATGAAAAGAGGCAATTGCACTTAAGCAAAACACGACCAGAAACATGTTTCCATATAACGAGAGAAGTATACATATTTGCACCAATGCTTTAAAAAAATGTTCAAAGCTAAGACAAGTGACTTTATTTTCTAGCAAGACTTTAATTTAACTGTTTAATCTTTAACTGTTTGCCAGAGTGGAAAGTTAAACATTTAAAGTCACGTTACAAATTAAACTGGTTGAGCTGGATGTGTTTTGCATGTTTCTGTTCTCAAGGTTTGCAAGAAAAAAAAAAAAAATTAAAGACTCTGAACCTGCTGTTTGGTCTGTTTTTTTTCTATGCGGTGAGACCAGAGTCCATCAGTGCCCCTGAGACCAAATCGGTTTTATCCAGGAGCACTTCATCAACTGTCTGCACCTCCAGCAGCAGAAAACCGCCTGAAAACTCTCTCTCATGGCTCACCTTTCTGTCCATCAACCTTTTCTGAGGAGAAAGAGGAGGGGGTGGAGAAGGAGGTTTAAAATTCAATGATGGTGAAAGGTACTTAAGAAAGAGCTACACAGAAAACACTGACAGGCCTCACCTTTAGGGATGAACGCCAGTGAGCTGCTGAATATTCAGAAGCGCGACAACCCTTCTCTTGGTCCGTCATACAAGAACTCATGGCCCAGTCCGCTGCCACACTTTCCACAACAGACCTGGGATGTTTAAATCCAGAAAATTCAAAACAAAACTTTAATCCTAAATGAAGATTAATACGAATTCCATTTATTCTAGCTAGATTCATATTACCTTTATGGGTCCCCATGCTTCAGGTTGTTTGGAGACACTGTCCTTGTGGATTGTCTCTGAGAAGGCCGGCCACGGGGAAGAGTGCTCAAACTTTGATGTGCTGGAAAATAACTTGTGTCCACACTCAGCACAGACATAAATACCTGACAGGCAGAAAAGAGCCATTTATTGTTATGAAAGTGTTTGTTTTTCTTTCAAATGCAACCTTGACCTGCTTTTATTCCACTCACCAGGCTGGAAGTGATTTTTGTATTCCTCTCCACCAGAAAAAGAACAATATAACATTTCATCCATGTCAAATGTCTCAGTCCCTTAAAACAAACAGTAGTTTCCCTTAGTCGTTTCTAAACATGTTTGTTGAGTCACCCGGTCTAAACTGGAAAAAGTCCTGCCATGTCCAGATCAAGTGTCAGCGGCTCAGACCTGCTTGTGTAATACCTGAGCTTGTTCTCATCACTTCCACATGATGGCAGCACTGACACCACTAGTCACAGTGTCAATACAAGACCATGTGTCACGTCAGACATCAAGAATCATCTCAGAGACTACATGATAACATGAAAATTATTTTTCAAGTAACATATAACAATAAATTACATTTAATTATGATTAATATGGCAAAAAGTTGGTTTTAATGCAGTTTTTCCCATCAGAAAAAAATGCATACCATCTAAAAAGATATAAATACACAGTGGAAAGCATTGTTTTTTTCCATTTAAAATATATTTATTCAAAACTTTGCATATTAGTCATTTTATGACATTTTTATAAAGCTCTTTTTGCAGAGTGCATCAGTAAAATTGTGTTCAGCGAAAATAGAAGATATATTCAGTAATTTGCTGCACAACACTGCAGAGGTCATTGGTGAGAAATGGAAAAAAAAATATCATGAGTACCTTTGGAAAATTTTTATCTAGTCTTTGATTTGTAAACTTTTTGCTGGTATATTTGTTTATTCACCTTGACGGTTTGGAGAGAGCAGTAGAACTACAGGAAAAAGAAGTAAAAGAAACAAACTCTGAGTTTCCAGGTAAGAAATTGTTTACAGAATAACCAGACATCTATTCTCTCCACAAGATAATATAAAGTGTAAGTCAATGTGTAACGGATGAGGCAATGATTGTCATCAGTGATTATTGCATAAAAGATGCTGAGACCAGACTTTCTTTGCTGTCCAGTGAGGTCACCATTCATCAGAGACCCGGTGCTCCCAGATCAGGCTTTGTCCCAGGACTCTTCATCCACTAACCGCACCTTTAGCAGCGTAAAGAAACGTCCACCAGCTCAGCAACACGTCCCCCCAGCAGCTCACCTTACTGTCCATCAACCTTATCTGGGGGAAGCAAAGACAGACAAGGAGATGTCAGCAAAAGACATATTTTGCTGTTCTGCAAAAGACATTTAGCAGAACATTTCTGACAATACTTTATCAGTACTTTATATGATATTTGAAAGCAGTTCTTTTTGACCAATGAAGACATAGTAACTACAATAAAAGTGGAAACTTGACTGCTTATACCTTTAGGGATGAACTTCAGTGAGCTGCTGAATATTCAGAAGCGTGACAACCCTCTGGACGGCCCATCATTCACAAACTCATGGCCCAGTCCATTTCCACACTTACCACATCGCACCTGAAACAACACATCATACACCTGAATTAAGAATTTGTGCGTTTGTATAAAATTGTCATTTTAATATTTAAAAAGTCCTTTACATGAGAAGAGCTTATTGGGTTTCTAAGTGTCTAACTCTGAGACATTTGATTTAAAAACAAAGTAGCTGGTGGTACCTTGAATGCTCCAGGTCTCTCCTGATGTTTGGACAAGCTGTCCTCATGGATGGTCTCTGTGAAGGCCGGCCAGGGAGATGAGTGTTTGTACTTGGAGCGGCTGGAGAACAACTGGTGGTCACACTTGGAACAGACATAGATCCCTGGAGGAGTTAAGGAGGAGAGATAAAGGCTGGTGAGCAACATGACATAGGAACTATTTTTATTCAGATGTTATTTAACTTTACCCTTAAACAGACTTTGTCATCTTATCAGTGAAAATTCAGTTGAGATCTTATTTTGCCTCTTTTCCATTCCCATTGTTTTTGAAACATTTACTGTCATAATATTGCATGTGTATTTGCTCAATGTTGTATTTCTTAACTTCTCACTTTTAGCTTCGTCACATTCAGGTTAGTAAGAAATTGTTATGCAACCTGAACACAGGTTACAAAACTTTATTAGCTAACAAGTTTTATTGTTGTATCATTGTTATATGTAAGATCATACGGACATTGTCAACCGTCCTAACGCTATTTTATTTATAGATACAGTTTACAGGAACAGGAATGAACGATTCATTCCCGATGTAAACAAAAGTTTGTAAAATTATTTAGCGAACAATGACTAGTTAGCTAACAGTGACTAGCTAGTTATCATTAACGTCGGTTCTGCTAAACAGCGACTTTACAGCAGAAGTTTCGCACAAAGTGTAAAAAGTCAAAGTTGTTAAAGTACCTGATTTAAAATGGTCTTTAAAGACCTCACCACCGGAGAAAGAACAAAACGACATGACTTCTCCAACAGAGTCGTGAAGCTTCAATGAAACTGTTGATCAGACACAATCCGTTTTTAATAACCATACTTCCGGTTTAGGAATCTGCCCTTCAAAATAAAACCAGAAAACTTCATTAAAGACTTGTTTATGGATATTTAATCATTCTGGTGCATAATCATAATGATTTAATAAACAGCATCAATTCTAAAAAAAAATAAAAATAAAATAAAAAGAATAACGCGATAAACATCAGCAAATCCAATAGTCAAATTATCACTTTAGAAGAATGAACAACAATCACTGTTGGATGTGAAAAATTGTATATTTATTGTGTTTTTTGTTTACTTTGAAAATGATTTTGACAGTAACAGGTACTTTCTTAGCATTGGTAAAGTTATGTAATGCTAATATACTAGGTTAGCACCACAGTGGCCAGTAAGGTGACACACCTTTTATGTTGGTTCAGTTTCAATTAAATAAATGAAAAAAAACCATCAAGCACCAAGTCTTGACCATCTTTAGGTGGGGATGCTACACTATTATTGATTGTTCCTGTAATGTTTTTTTTTATTATTTATTTAAGTATGCGTTTTCCAGCACAGTTTAATAACCCAGCGCATCTGATTTGCCATTAAGTCTGTGATGCTTATGATGGCATTTGTTTGATTTATTTTGTTTAACAGCATTATACTGGTTAGTGTTTCTTATAGTCAGCATTCCTGATGTTTGTATTTAGGGAAGAAGAAAAAAGAAACACCAAAATTTAATCAATTTCAGAAAATTACACACTTTGAATCACAATCATTTGTCCTTGTTTGCCATATAAAATGAAATGAAAAGTGATTGTAAAGTGGACAGTGATAGAGCAATCTGATGGTAATGTACAGGATCACGAGGGTCTGGATGATAATGATGATACTTTTCAAGGATTCAAGGAGCTTTGTTGTCATTGCATCACGTTACAAACATGAAGTGAACGAAATTAGATTCCCTGGTCCCGGTGTAAGTCTGATATAATAGAATAAGAATAAAATAAGATAAACTAAGTAAGTATAAATATAAAAATCCCTATTTTTGTCTTAATAATACAGGTTCAATTAAAGTAAAATGATCTCGGATCCTCCTTCCTATTTTTCTTTCTTTCTTTTTTTTGCTCATAAACTTCAGATGGCCATGATAGCCTAGGTGTCTTGTACACTCCTGTACAGTAGGTGGCGGTAGGCACCAAAGAGATGTCACCTGCCAGTAAAATCAAGAAGAAGAAGAAGAAGAAGAGCTAATAGAGTAGTCTTACTTACTCCTCTTGTCTTCCAGCTCATGTCGTTGACGTTTTTACAACGTGACCGTCTTTCCTAAGACATGGACGCCACGATGTTTAAGCTGAGGACTTTTGTCCACCAGCGTTTGCAGGCGGCGGCGGAGGAAATCCTCGGAGAGGTGGAGAAAACCATAACGTTAGCGATAAACGAAGCTGAAGTTAGTCGGTCTAAAGAGGAGGTCAAAGGTCTACGACTCCAGCTCGGCCATCTGCAAAAGAGACTAGGTTAGGTGCTTCGCTGTGGTGGCGTTTTCATCCTCATATTCAGTGTTGTGGTAAATAAAGAAGTAGCTTTGGATTTGCGCATGCGCACACATGCACCATTCACTCTTCAAGCTCTAATACTGGAGCAGCACAAACACTGAGGTTAAAGGGCAAATTTTTATATTGTTAATTTATTTACATCTCAAATGTAAATCTAACAAGCTGCTAGGTAATATTTATATCTGTCTGACTTTTTGTGCTGCAGGTAATGGTGCAGAAGACCAGTGTGACACTCCAGTGCAGGAAAACATAAGACCCTCAACACCAGAAGAGTCTAACATAAGTCTGAGTGATGAGTTACCAGGACCCTCACAAACCAGCACAGGCCAGGACAATGTCAACTGGAGCTACGGTCTAGTTCAGACAGATTTCAAGACGTCTGAGATAAAAGAAGAGCAGGAGGAAGTTGGGGACGAGAGTCAAACACAAGAGATTGTTTTTCCTTCTCCTGAAATTGTGAAAACAGAGCAAGATTATCCAGAGATGTACGTATCGTATGCAACCCAGCCGGTTTCTTCAGACAGCTCTGTGGCTCAGATCAAGAACAGTGAAAGTGATGAGGAAATGGTGACCAGCAAAGTTGATCAAACCAATATGATGGAAAGGAAAGAAATAACATTTCAAGGTGAAAACAGTGATGAGAATGATCAAGCAGTGTTGTCTCATGAGATTGGTTCTGTCAAAGGTCGTAGTTTCTGTCATTTATGTGGCAAAGGATTTAAGTACATCGGCTCCTTGATGAAGCACATAAAAACACACACAAGTACAATTAATTGCACTGTTTGTGGAATGGTGCACCAGTCAGAAAAAGAGCTGCTACTTCATTTGGAACATTGTCACAACAAAGCTTATTTTTGCGACATTTGTGGTAAGACTTTTGGCAGGAACGCTAGTCTCCGGCTGCATAAAAGAATACACTCATCCACAAAGGAGTTGGTATGTCAAGAATGTGGCAAAACATTTAACCGTAGAGAACATCTCGTTCTCCACGTGAGGGTTCATACTGGAGAGAAACCGTATCACTGTGAAATCTGCGGAAAAGCGTTCAGTCAGAGCCAGAACCTCACGATTCATAAAAGAAGTCATTCAGGAGAGAGACCGTATCATTGTGGCCTGTGTGGCAAAGATTTTAACACTAGCAGTCACCTCAAAACACACATGAGATACCATTCAGGAGAAAAACCGTACCTGTGCGATATTTGCGGTAAACGTTTTCGCCAGAGCGGACAGATGACGAGACACAGGACCACACATACAGGAGAAAGACCATATACCTGTCATGTTTGTGGCATGACATACAGGTTTGGAACGAATCTTAAAGTGCACCTACGAACACATGAAAAGGCAAATGCTGAGTCAAAATGGTAAAATTAACAAAAAAAAAAAAAAAAAAAAAAACAGATTTACAAGCATGACTTAACTCACCTGTTGACCAGTTTAATCTACAAATCATATGTACTTATAAATTACTGCCAGTTGTTTTACAAAATAGTTAAACTACCATTATACTAGGGAGTATAATGGTTGACAATTTCACAGTTAACATGATTAATTGGCTGATATATATAGAGTCGCACATATCTCTTCAGTCATTTGCAGTTGTTTGTAACTATGTTTCAACCATTTTCACACTACAGAGGTACATATTTTTTACATACTCAACGATACACATCAGTCAACCTGTTTATTTATTACATACAACCCTGTATTATGAATAAGATAAAACATAAGTCACGTCATGCAGTTTAAAATCAATCAAATTAAACGTGAGCTGCACTGCTCATTCAAGTGTTGTTTTCACAAAACAGAAATATTAACCTACTGAAATATGTCAACATTTATCAAGACAGTTAACCAGTATTACCTACTTCTTTTTAGTGGGTCTTTTTTTTTCTATGCAGGGATTTGGAGTTGTTCATATGTTGTATTAAAACAAAAAATTGAAACTAAAATATTTCAAAAAAACTGAGCTCCATCAGTAAAAGCAGTTTCACTCTTTGACAAGTGCAGAGCAGCACATCTGGATCTGTTAATTGTCATGTTTAATATATGTATTTTTGTATATTTCACTGTGCAATCTCTTCTTATAGCGAAACCACATGAGAAACAATAAAGTTTAATGTCCTGTCATATTACATAACCCGAGTCTGATTATCTTTATTATTATTAATCTTCAGGCTGTCCAATACTCATTTAAATTGAGTCCAAGCACCCCTAAAAAAAAGGCAAAAAATCTTTATTTTTAACACAAATCAATGTTTGATAACGTCAAAACTATAGACAGTGTGACTTTTACCGCTCAATACTAACATATTCTAATAACTGTAAAAAAGTATTTGTCCTTCAAATGTAATGAAGTGAAAGTCATAAGCTTCCAAAAGAAAAACAATACTGCTCAGATAAAGTGCAGATACACAAAACTGTACTTGAGTACAGCAGTGGCGCCTCCAGAAACTTTTCGTAGGGGTGGTCAGATGGGGCCACTGAAAGTCTTGGGGTGGCACATCAAAAAGCTAATTGTGCATCTGCACACAATTGAACAACACATTATTAAAGCTCTTCCTCTCATCTCTCAAAGAGTTACGGGAGGAAACTGCTCGACTGATTGACTTTGTGTTTGCTTATTAAAGACGTACCCAGAGGTGTCCGAAGCATAACAGGGATCTGGGGTTTCTCCCCCAGAAAAGTTTTATTTTAGTAGATGCCATTTCCTATATTCTAGTGCATTTCAACAAGTTGTTAAACACCGATTTTACCAACGGAAGTAAACAGAGGTAAACTCAACTAAACTGAAAGACTGTATTTGTACATATTTGGTTAATTTTGAGAACAAATAAGCTATAATATGTAACATTTTTATAAAATCGTTTTGCTCTGAATAATGAGTTGCTCTGAAAAATTACCAGTAACCACAGATGTGAATGGTGATTAGGCCTATACATCTTAAACTTTTTTTTTATCATTAATTTCATTTTATCTATCTATTTTTATCATTATCATCACTTGCTTTCCTTTACAAAACTGTTTTTTATCCCTATTTTTATTTATAATCTACAGTGTCCTTGAGTGACTTGAAATGAACAAATAAAATGTATTGTATATGTATAAAATGTAATAATAATAATAATAATAATATAGTGTCAAAAAATGACAGGCCATTATTTTAAGAAGGTGAAAATATTTAATATATTCTATAAAATATAATGAAAAGTGTAAAATGTATAAACTACATTCTGAAAGACATGTCAGCAAGTAAAGTCACCTTATGTTTACTTGAATTATTGTACAATGCGTTCACTCTATTTCTGCTTTTGTGGTAAGACAATAATATTTTTAATCTATACTTGTTTCCTTTGCAATTACACTGCAAAGGACTCATTTAATTTAATGAAACAAAATAAATATTACTCATTTCTGATAAATGATCAGACTTTCTTTGCCTCAATGTCTTAATGTACTTGTGTTGACTTGCTCTGCACAGAGGGTCAGACTTGTTGACTGAAGTTTTTCCATAGATCAGTTTCCAAATGTATCCACTGAGTGTCAGCAGACATCAGTAAAATTCTCAGACTAAGGGTTACAACATGGCGCCTTGTTGGCCAAACTCTCCATATTAAAGTCTTTCAGTAAACAGCCCTTGAAGTGAAAGATATCAGTGCGCCCCCGTGTATTCATTTTCTTATCATGTAATTAAGGCGCAGTGAACTGTGACTTCTGAAGGTGTTCTGTCAGTGTAATCAAATTTTGATTCACGTTGTTTAATGAGAAAATGCAAGTAACATTAGGATCAATGAACCTCTCATCTCATCTCATCAAGTCAACAACAGTGGCAAGTCATTTATTTTATTGGAAGATACATCATGTTTGTCGCAGTCACTCGTATCTGCTAATGTGCCAGAGATACAAGAGAACAAATAGGTTTTTTTTAACGTCTTTAATCGCACAGATAAGCTAATACTTGTTCATATAACAGCTACATAGCCCTAGACATATAACATATAATGCAATATAGAAATTTATATTTAAGTTGTTGTCTCCTTCTATTTAAAAAGTATACAAACATAAATATAGATTTACTTATTGTGAAAGGGAATCTATTATTCTTATTCTTATTCTATTAGTCTTATTCTTTTCCCCATTTATTAAGAGAGAGTAAGAGACGGAGGTTTGATGATCACTCCAATCACTGTCCCTCTCCTCAGTGCAGGTTTATCCACCACCTTTAACCTCAGCTGCAGTTCCAGCAGATCCTGCTGACTCAGCTCTGTAAAGAGGAAATCTTTGTTAAACACAGAGCTGATGGTGGCGCTCTTTCTCGCTCTTCCTTGGAAATCCTTGGCGCTGCACGAAGCTGGTGTCGGCCAACTAACAGAAGACCACGAGGGTCCGCGTCAGAAACCGGACTCAGGTGTGGATCTTTGGTAGTTTCACTGGCATGTGGAAACACACACTTGACACACAGTCTCTTTTTTGTCATTTCATTTTCCATTTGGCTTTTAAATTAAAAAAAAAAAACAAGCAAAAATAAAAAAATACATTAAAAACATTACATTTCACTACCATCCTTATATATTGTTGCCATATCTAAAATAGAAATGTTAATCGATAAAAGAAAACCCAAACTTCACATTGGATTTGCATTTCCTTTTTAATATGAATAATATGTGTAAAAAATGGCACACACTCATCGATTCTAATATCAAGTTGTCATTAAACTGTCATCGGTTGTCCTTGGTTTTATTGACATTGTAAATCGTTTTCTCTCATCTGTTGTGGTCCTAGACTGTTTTGAAATAAAAGTCTCCAGAAACCTGGGCCCAGATCCAAAACTCCTCCTTAACTGCTGTCCTGTATCCAAGCATTTATTGCCAAGCATTTATTGGCAATAACTAGAAAGAAATAGTATATTTGACATTTTCTAATCTGATTTGAGTCAAGGTTGATTTGATCCAAAGTAGATCTGACAATCATTTGGGCTGGAAAACAGTGTCAGATGTTCACATGATTTTTTTCACTTTTTCACATTGCTAGTATTTGTCCAAAGAAAAAAAAAACAACAACAACAAAAAAAAAAAAAAACAGAAGACGTTCCATTTATCATAATAGAAAAGTCAGATACTAGAAATGTACTAAATTGTGTAAAATATGACTCATCCTAAGCAGCCTATTGAGTAACGTGTTTCCATCTTCTTTATTTCATTACGCGACCAAACAAACTGGAGAGGCTGGAGAGGAAGTGCTGCAGAAGATGTCAACACAAACACTGAAACAAGAAGAGTCTGACTGGAGTACAGCTGCTCATACCAGTGCAGACACAGAGAACAGTGGTCAAAGCTATTGTTGAAATGAATTATTGAAGTTGTGAAAACTCAACAAGCTCAGCCAGAGATGGATGTGATGAATGAGTTGAAGCCAGTTATGTGAGAACAGCGACACTGATGAGGTGGAGTGGGCGCAGAGCAAAGGGTCGATGGTTTTGCAAAGACAGAGAAACAGCATGAGGCTGAAGGTTTAAGCTACACAGCCTGATAAAGAATTTTTCTGCTAAAGGTCAAAAGTACTGCAGTGTTAGTCCTGTATGTGGAATAGGTTTCAAAAACATCCCTTTCCTCATGAAGCATCTTAAAATGCACAATATGACAGATGAGTCTACAAAGGAGCTTCTGAGTAGTTTGCAAAGTGTTTACAGCAAACGCCTTGTTTGTTATGTTTGTGGCAAGAAGTTCAGCCATGTCAGTCAGTTGTTTTATTATACTCTTAAAAATACACGCAGGGATTAAAGATTTTAAATGTCAAGACTGCGGGAAATCTTTCGTCCGAAAAGAGCACCTGACTGCACACACGAGGCCGCACAGACACACAGGAGAGAGAACATAAAATCCCTTTAAATACATCACAGATTCCTTGTTTTTGATTGTGCTGTTCCAGGAGTAAATCTGTCCAGAGAATTTTATTGTTCAGTTCACAGGCTGAATAATTCATCAGCAAAAGAGTATTAACAGCAGTTGTTACTTTACATCTTTACAACCCCCACGTCTGTTGATCTTAAAAGTACACTACAAAGTACTACAGTTGGTTTTATCTAATAAAGTCAGTTCTTTCATTGAAGGAGAGTTTTGTCATCCATAAAATGTATTGTTGCTGACAGGTTGGATGAGTTTGAGCTAATCCTCTTAATTTGTGCCATAAGGATTATTTATGTGAAAACAGTACAGTGCCTTTGTGGTACTGTGACTTATTTCTGATAATGATTTTTTTTTTTAATGTACACAAATAAACTCTGTATGACAGATGCCCCGGTATGGGAGTGATGTTTCTGTAGCTCAACTCTAACTAGCAACTAAAAGACAGCTTCACTGAGCTTCTGCTACTTTAAATCTAAATCAATGCCCTAGAAATACAACGCTTCATTTTACACTATCCCCTTTAATGTTTCATCTCTGGAGTTATAACTCGGCTAATCTGCACTGCAGGGCCAAACTACACAGCATCAAGTTCATACTCACCCTACCAGAGCTGAATACTATATATAGATCACCTGCAATAAAGTCTCAATACATGAAGTTGGACAGAAATGCTGCCTAGAGTATTTAGAGTGGTCTGGTGAGAAGTTCACACAAATATAATTTTATTTACTTTATTTTTTTTTTCTAATTATTTATTTACTGGGAGTTAATGCCAGCTCCCTCAGGTAAAGGCCAATTGACTGTTCCAGTTGCTCTGGACTATTTTCTTCTTTTGTGGTCTGACCAGCAGGTGGCAGCAAAAATACCAAAGGTTTTTTTTTTTTTTTTTTTTTTAGATTTTAGGGCACACGATGGTCACCGCTGTCAGTAACATTATCATCATACAGGGACAAACATCACCAGCAGTGGCTTATATGAAATATTACCTGGGATTATACTATCAGTCTGAGACCATATTTGAGGTGTTTTTATGTCATTTGCTTTAAAGAATTTGACTCAAACTATGTGTCAAACACAAACTATGTTGTATAATAAATGTCATCCACAATCACTGCAGGCAGCTTCTTTCAGTAACAGTCAAACTTCATGATCATATGTCACAAATACTCTTCACATCTATAGAAAATAAAGTCTTTGTAGGAGATAATTCATCCAGCTCCATCAAGAGATTAAATTTAAGATTTAATTATCAGACTGTTTGCAAATACAGATCTGATGATGATTTGGACACTTGCCCATTGTGTCTGTTTAATAACAGTAATGAAAACATTTTGGCTCTAAAATAAGAGGCTGCCGTAATTTTTTTTTTTACCAGGTCGTGCAATTACATAAGTCTGCGTACAGGACTGCGGTGTCAGGGGGGAGAGTTGGACGCTGAGCTCGGAGCAAAGAGGAGGCACAGCTCTTTCTACTGTTAGGGCATAATCTGGATTAGACTTTCGTCCAGTCTGCAGCTCCAGTAATCACATTATTGTGTGTTGGGTTGACGCCTCCTGAAGCGGAAGGAAGAGGAAGAAGCGATGTCACACGGTGCCAACATCTCTGACGCGTCGACCGTAAACACGAACTCGTTATTTCGAGATCTTTGAAGGAGTTTTGTGGGGTTGGTTTTTTGCGACGAAGAACCGCTACAATCTTGACTAAAGTTGACTGAATATTTGTTTCCTACGGTCGGTGGATGGTGCGCATCTCCGTGTGCAGCACATCGCACTCGGACTCGCGCTCTGCAGCATCCGGACTCATCTCATCTCTGCAGCCTGCACTTCAGGCACATTTCTGCACGAACCAAAACCGCTGCCTTATTTATTTACTACGGATCTCTCCCAGCTTCTGCCAACCAGTGATCTCTCAGCAGCAGCAGCAGCTCGTCAAACATGGCAGATTCATGTGAGTGCATGTGTTTTAATGACTGCGGCAAATACTTGTTGAAGTGCCTCAGTCGGTGCAGTAGAATAGCTGCTTTCATTTTTAAATATACATGTGAGGACTTCACGTGAGGACAGACACAGACAGACTGACAGTGTGGTGATGCATGATGCATTTTTATTGCAATTGCACCACCTCTTGTAGGAAAGTTGGATGCTCATCAGCCTGTTAACCACTTTTAGCTGAAGGAAAATTTGTCTTAATGATTTTTCTAATGAGATAAAGTCCAGCTTCACTAACACTGACCATGTGATACCCAGACAAACACACAGTCCAGTGCCAAATGTGTCAGTCATCGGGGTCAAATGGTAGTTTGAGGACAGGATTAAGCACAGAAATGTCATGTAAATACACAGAGCCATGACAGCAATCACATGGGCTCATACAGTTGTATATTTGTGTTTTTCGGGGAGGCAGAAAGACGGAATAACCTGTCGTCCTTTTTTACCCCACTGTCCCCGTTAAGCCAGGATAGAAAGGCCAGGAGGAGGACACAATGGGTAAGACTTGATGATGATTTTTGGCAGGATTCAATCCCATGGTGATGTCAGGATTAAAAATGGGATTGTCTCCTTTGTCCCTTTCCATTTTAACCTATTTCAACTTATCTACCACTCGGTGATTGATTCTTGAATCTTTTACAGGAGTAAAGACAATGCATAGACACATTAAATGACTCTGATATGAGGTTGAACTTTTTGCTTGAATAGACTTGTATGCCTTCAACACTTCAATGTCCCTTTACTTAATCATGTCAACAAATTACTTTTTCAGATAATAGTTAGAAAGTTATTATGCAACTATTTTGATGAAGTCATTTATCAGCCTTTAGTCAGTCAATGCTTAATTAGTCATTTTTAAAACGTGATAATATGTTTTTTTTTTATCACCGTAAACTGAATATCTTTTGGTTTTGAAGTTGTCACATCTGACTGAGAAATGATATTCCATGTTTTCAGCTTTTCACACATAGTTAACAATATACTGTGCTTATAATAAATCACACATATGTAAAATAGCAAATTAAATATTTTGAATATGATTGGACTGTTTTCATATAGGTTATTACTCTTCCATCTGCTCTTTTGTCTGTTTTTATTAAACCTGCTATGGGACATCTCAATTATGAATGTTTTACTATATGTGAACATTCTTCCATTGCTACATGCTACATAAATATAAAATACCAATATCTTCTTCGCTTTCCACTTTCCAGGGACAAAACAACTGAAAGTCCAGATTTTCCCCTTTAAAATCCAGGGTCAGTCCTCTGGTAGCTACTTGTATTTCCTTCCTTACTTCTGCAGAAATTCATGTACAGTCCAGAGCTGAACTGTTGCCAAGACCCTGCTGACTATTCTACTGGGCATCGGAGGTTTTCCTCTCCTTGTCAGCATCAACTGATTCAAATTGACTCTGAAATAGAAATTGATTAGGGAAATGCAGTTCTGTCAGGAGAAGCTTAAGCACTGGCGGAACGGCATTTTTGGTTAATTAGATTTGACAAACAGTCCAGGAGGTTGGTGCTAAAAATGTATATCTTTTTTTCTTTTTTTGTATGAACAATATGCAGAGAAGTGGAGCGATGAGGGAGCCTGTGGGAGTAGGAAGTGAAATTATGCCAGCAACATGGTAGCAAATGACTATTTGTAGCCTTGAAAATTGTTCAGGTCAGAGATGACAATGTTTGCTCATTGTTGATGTGTCATACTATTGTTACATTCTCTGCTGCTGCTTTTGTGTAAAAAATCTGTTATCGTCTGCTAATGGATGGTTTCTAAAGTAGCTCATAAACCATTACATGTGACACTGTATTATGTGTGTGCATGTGTTGATGACATCTGGCATAAGTGAATCAAAAAATGTATCTGAAATTGAAAGACTCAGTGATTCAATGATTACCCATTCATCAGATTAATTCATGTCCCAAGTGTCTTGATTTCCTGTTGTGAAAGTCTCTTTAATATGGAGGATTACAGTTAATCCACTCTCAGTCTGGATCGTACTGTGGTTGTTGACTCTGTGCATTGGGCTGTGCAGCATGTCTGCCATGATGCATGTCAGTGGTAAACAAGTTGTTATGGCCACATTACAGATCCATACGCTGTCAGAGGCTTGGTTACCCGAGGGAGTGTCTAATTGTTATGCTTCCAAAGGCATAATGGACAGTGGTGTGGTTTCTCTATTATATTCATGACAAAGACAACCACAAGTCTGACTACTTTTAGCTGAGCTCTTACTCTGGGTCGTAACATAGCATTTGTTGTTTGAATGATGCCAACTGAGCTAATATATGGAGGGTATATATACAATTTGTTTGTCTTCAGTTATTGGTGAAGTGTTTCTGCATTTGTTTGTTTTCCTGTCAGATGTTATAGACAGAAAACAGCAGTATGTGTTCACTTTTATCATCTACTTAAGCAGATGCTCTCACAGATTATGTTTTTTTTTTCTCCAGTGTTTCACTTCAATCAAACCAACTGTGAGTTTAGAAAATTGAGTTTTTGATTGAAGAGAGGTTGTTCTCATTCCCTGAATCATCTGAGGGAAATTTTAGAAGTGGGTGAATATAAATGTGTAATAACCTCCTTTGCCTGCAAAATGAGGCTGTTGTTTTCCTTAGGATCTTCCACCTGTCTTAGATTAACACTGATATGAGCAGGCCAACGTAACAAGGCTAATGGATTAGCTCATTGCATCTAATTTGAGATTATCTGCACTAATGACAGCCTAGATTATTCCAGAAACAAACCACTTGTCCACACTTACCTTCATTAAACTCAGACTACGTGTGAATTAATAGTGCACACGGAGTGAAACACTTAAATGCCTTCAGAGGAACAGTAAGGAGGACAAAGGGACGAGTGCAGAGGAGACTAGGAAAGAAAGGTCTTAAGGTGAAACAGCAGAGAAAATTAAAGAAATGATGGAGAGGAGGGAATATGAACAAGGTCAGAGCAGCGAGTGTGGCAGAGAGGATTCATGTAAAATATTTTGCTGTTTTAAAAGTTTGTTCAAACTGTTTGGATAATCACATTTTGATTGATTTTTGTTGGGTTTTTTTTTCCAGCGTCCAACATGATAAACTACTCGAGAAGGATCTTACAAGTCTACATACAGACTCCCACTATTAGCACTATGCTATGTGTTTTGGATGTTTGCTGCCCCTTTTGTTTGACCACACTTTTAGAATAGCTTGTGGTTAATGGCCAACATGGAGGAGAGCAAGCTCATCTTCAGTCTGGACTCCCATGATGAAGGTCCCACCGTTGCCTTCTCCAAAGACAAATCACAAGCCAGAGAAAGTCGGCCTGACCTCAGTCTGGGGTTTGATTTGGACCTGGGCCAAAGCCATCGCTCACAGCCCCCCTTCCTGCCTCACTCCCCCTCCTCCCCTGGTTCTTTAGCTGATCTGTCAGCATCGTCAGCAGGCCTGCTCGTCACCACCAACTTGGTCAAATCCTCCTCCACGGACCTGGAGCCAAGGGAGAGCAGCTCTCTAAGAGGCAAACCTCTCCTCAGTCTGGTCAAGTCCCTTAGCACGGAGATTTCTCGTCGTGTTGAACCAGAGGTTAACCTTTCCAAGTCTGACTCCAAGCTGCATTTGCATCCCTGGAAGCAGCTTACGCAGCCAAAGATCTTAGAGGCAAGGCCTGAAGCAATACTGAACGAGAATGACGACTGGGCATCGCCTCCCTCCACGGGCAGCATGTCTCCCACTGAACCCCGGGGTAGCTCCCTGATTGCTGAGCTAGAGGACACACGGAGGAAGTTCTCAGAGGCCATGCAGGATCCTCTGAGCATGCTGAGTAAAATCATGGGGGACGAAGGGTCTGGCAGCCCCAAACAGGGGAGGGCTTCTGTTGCTGGAGACTCACCAGTCTTTCAAGGGATCTGTGGAAAAGAGGGGAGCAGTGAGGATATAGACTTAAAATGCCGGAGAAGTGTGTGTGACACTCCTCTGAGAAGACTCCACAAAGGTTCCTTAATAAAATCCTCCAGCTCCCCAGAACACCACTTACACAGCAGCAACAGCCATTTTGAAATTCGCACTTATGGAGATATGATTCAAGTGGAGGAACACCAGAAAGGATCCAGAGAGACTCCCAAAAAGTACACCCAGTCTCGAAGCATAGTCCCAGGATCATCGCTTCCTATTTACTGGCTCTTCCCTGTGGGTCTTCTGGCTTACGGATTCTTTGTGCTGCCTCTTCCCTCCTATCTAACGGGGCTCTCTGTGGGGGTTGCATGTGGCTTTATGCTGGGATTGATAGTAGTGTTCATGTTTGCCCCAAGATGCTCAAATGTCCGCAGCAACAAAAGATTTCACCTCAAGTCCATCATGGATCCACTGAAGCTCACAGATCCAGAAATTCTAGAGGTAATATATTATTCAGATGTACTATGTAAACAAATAGGCATAACTTTAACCAGACAAACATATATTGCAAGTCAGTGTATCTCTGACTTTAATCCTAACTCACCCCTGTGTAGTGTAGTGCTCATGTAAATGTAGCAGCAAACAAGAGGCCAGGCACTGACTTGGAAAAACCACTGGACTGAAAACACTACAGGTGTGTTCTTAGGCTGCCTTGTGATGTGTGTGAATATGTGTTTTGTTTTCCCTGTCAGACATTTTCTCAGTCAGTTCTTAAGTCGACTGAACTCACAGATGGGTACACCTGCAGCAGTTGCATGTCCACCACTCACTTTGGTCCAGATTATATTATCTCAACAACTGTGAGATGGATTGCCATGAAATTTTGCACATGCATTAATAGTATACAGGCAATGAATTCTGCTGAATCATTTTTGTAATCCCATTAAATTTACCTCTATAACCCCAACCATGACCTTGCAGTTTCAGGTTTTAGCGAAATGTCTCATCAACTATTGGATGGATTGAATTTGGTGCAGACCTTCTATATCCTCTCAGGAAGTTTTCCTAGTTTATGACGAAATACCTAACATTCCTGCCTTCTTTGCGTGTGCTAGCATGCAGGCTGTAAAATCTTGTAGCTTTGTTGTCTGATATACAGAGAAAACTCTGTATCCTGCTGCTGTAGTAAGCACTTTCTGTTTTCCTGTGACCAATTTGGCTACATGGAAATGAGCTTCAAATTCATAGTTTTTGTTCTGCGGGGTGAGATATCAAAACAACAAACAACAGCAGCCATGCAAAACACTAGACTGCACTACAGATGAAGCCAGTACCATCAGTGGTGCCTGATAGATTAGTTTTGAGATAGTTACTGTATGAATAACCGCCCCCCGGGCACAGCACGTTCCACGTCTAAAGAGAGGGTTATTTAGATAATAGCCCTCACAAAGCACTTCTTTGATGGCTTTGCTCAGAGAGTGGTGCTGTTTGTTTTGATAATAACAGTTCAGATGAGGTAAACTTTATAAGGACGGAGGAGTTGCCATCATGACACCGCAGGGAACTTCAAAGACACGTCCACAGTGCTAAATGAGACAGATGTATTCTGCCACAGCTCATGTTTCCTCTCCTGCTGAGCTGTATTGTCACAGTTTGCAGTTTGCGCCACTCACTGTGAATTTCATTTGCCTGAGTAGAGACTTTGCTAGCTTGACATATTTTCTGGTTGATAATAACACTTAGACAGATAAATGCACTTTTAGTAAATATAACCACAACACAGATATCAAGATTGTTCAATTCTGACAGGAAAACGTGTGAAGTGATTTGCGGCTGACTGGTGTTGCTGCTTTCATAATTTTCTTCCAGGGTTGGATGAATGAAACACACAATTACGACCCAGAGACTTTCCACCCTTCCATCACACACTCGGTCTATGTCACGCTTGATGGCAGCCGGCTGCACCTCGCACACCCACGTGCAAACATCCCTCGGTGGGCGACGTTTGACGAGACTCCCTGCGAAGCCACGTTTTTACGTTCACGCACATATCAGCTGGCCAACTGTAAGGTTAGTGGTTTAATGTCCTCATTTTCAGGGCTCAGTAGAGCATGTACATCCCTCAGAGGAGAGTAACAGAGAGAGAAGCGAGGTGACCTCTAGCCTGAACTCTTCACTCTCATCTCTCTTCACTTACTTTGTCATTTAACACGGAGGTGAAAGAATTACGCCTGAAGTGATGAATGGATAAACTTGACCCCTTCACTATGCCAGTTGCATTGAGTTAGGCTGCTGTCAGTAGGGCCATAGAATAGAAGGGAATAGAATAGAATAGAGGAGTATTTTGGCAATTTCTTATAGAAAGATAAAAATGAATAACACGTTTCCTCTATTCTTCCTCTCTATTAATTTTTACCCAAGGTGTCATTGCTGCCTCCTGGTCTGGCTCGCAAGAGGATGTGGAACAAGAAGTATCCCATCTGCATCACGCTGGCTGAGGGGGAGGAAGGAGAGGAGAGTCTGGTTGAAGGGCAGGAGGAAGAAGAAAGGGCAGAGAGACACACCATACTCGACCACCAACTTCCTATCAGGCTCTACCTGTTTGGTCGAACAGGAAGAGAGAAGGAAGAGTGGTTCCAGCACTTCCTGTCTGCCTCCAAGGCCGGAGCAAAGAGCAGCGTGAGTGGTGAGGAGAACACAGGTAAGAGGCAGATGTTATAGTTCATGATGATTTTTTATCTATATCAGCTTCTTCAGTTCACTCATTACATATCTGTCTCTAACTCAACACTCAGAAATACCGTCCAGTGGAGATTCAGTCAAAGAAAGCACAGAGGAGCTACAGGATTTACCTGGAGCCATGAAAACAAGAACGTTACTGGACTACAGCACCTACATGACTCAACTGATCGGCTCAGAGAGTTGTAATCACACCCCCAGCCCCTGCCACAGTGACAAAGGAAGCCCAACGACCCTCAAGAAGGTCAACGAATAAGACTTTCATTTCGCTTTTAGATCAAGATGTGATGTAAACTTTTAGCTCTTTACCTTGGTGAATCGAAGTCCATTTAAAGTAGTCCTGTCCATCATGAACAGATCAGAACTATGCTTTGGTTTCACTTACCCTCTGGATGTCATGTTAATACGCAACAGAAATCCCATTGATCACAGCAGGTCGATATCAACTGCTGTTCTACTGTTCTCCTCTGTGCTCAGAGCAGCATGCTAGGTCAGCCAAATGCATCCTTGCTGACTAGGGCAAATGTCAATTTGCAGAAATATCAGGTAGCAGGTAGCTGGAAGGATATTTATAGGAACTGAGAGTGTCACATCTGCTGCCGACTGAGCTATTAATCTTGGCTTGGGTGTTTTGGGATTGGCACCCCATGTAGACACAGTCTGTCTTGATGTTTAGTGACGATAAATATAGAATCAGCACAAAAGCCAGTAGAAATTGTGTTTAGGAATAGATTGGCACACAAATGGTAAACATTTGCATCTTGCATCTGATTTTTGTCAGGTCATGTGACTTCTAAAAGTGCATAAAAGTATATGCCTCTCAGTGACCTGTATCTCTGCTATTACCTACAGAGTCAAAATGAAGAGCATGGCTCCAGTGGTCAAACCGGAGCTGAGTCCAGTGCAGGTTCAGGTGCAGTGGGAGGCTCTGCGGAAGACCAGCCCACCTGGGTGAACTCCCTGGTGGGAAGAATCTTTTGGGACTTTCTCCGGGAGAAGTACTGGACCGATCAAGTGGCACACAAGGTCCAGAAGAAACTCAGCAAGATCAAGGTGAGAGCAAATGGTAACTGAACTGTCCTTGGTTTGACAAAATGATAAATTATAAGCACATGCACATCATCAGCATCATAATGATTAATGTGACAACACTAAGGGAAAATAATGTCAAAGCAAATAAACTGTGCTGAACATCAGCACTAGTATATGCACAAGGTCAAAGGACATGTCATTAGCTACATCACTGCAGTGTGTGTGTGTGCGTGCGTGCGTGTGTGCGTGTGTGTGTGTGTGTGTGTGTGTGTGTGTGTGTGTGTGTGTGTGTGTGTGTGTGTGGTTTACATATTCTTCATGTTGTGGGGACTTAAATCTGTTTACACACTCACATTTTGGGGACTTGTCTTCCTTATGGGGAAACTGAAATCATAGAATTTAATGGTGAAGATATATTAAAGTTAAGATTAGGAAAGTAGTAGATATGATTGATGTGTTAATGAAATGTCCTCTGGAGTCATGGAAATTGGACAGTGTGTGTGTGTGTGTGTGTGTGTGTGTGTGTGTGTGTATGAGAGAGAGAGGTAGAGGGAGGGAGATTGCTGATAATGCACTCCCTCTGGCTTCAAAAACCAGAAGGTATAGAAGTGCTGATGGCACCACAGCATCCCATTACACACACACACACACACACACACACACACACACACACACACACACACACACAAATATACACGTAATCTCTCTCTCATACACACACACACACACACACACACACTAGCTGCAGGCTCTACTATTTACTCATTTGTTTGATACTTAAAATACATTTGCTGTTCTATTTGCTTAACACAAAACCAATTTGAGAGTTTCTATGTCTGACATGATCACAACTTGTCTGCTAATTAAACAGACTGTCTTTGACTTTGTCCTATTATAGTTGCCATACTTCATGAATGAACTGACTCTGGCTGATCTGGACATGGGCACCTGCCTGCCTCAGGTCCTTAGCACCTCCAATCCTACACTGGACCGCAGAGGTACAGTGCATGTGTGTGTGTGTGTGTGTGTGTGGACAAGTCACAGTTTACTCAAGAGTCTCTACCCACATCTATCTCTCTTTTAGTCACGTTCCTGCAGTCAGCTCAGGCCACGATCTCATTTATTTCATTACTGAGTTCATCATGCCCACCCTAAAAGCTTTCCATTGTCTCCTGCTGAAGCGATTAGCAATCCTCTTAGCCTTGACTAAGCTCAACCAAGCTATCCTCTGTTGATCTAATGTTCCCTCTGCTATAACGCAATGCCAGGCCAGATCAAGAGGAGACGTTGGCTCAGTCTGCAAGCCAAACTTAGGATTTGGAGCAAAGATCCTTACCAAGATCCAATCCAAACCATTGGGTGCTATTTGTTAGTTGCTGTCTTGTCTTTGTTTACTGTTTACTTTTTCTGTCTCTCTATCTTCAAGGCCTGTGGCTGGAAATGGAGGTGATGTACACAGGCTGCCTTCAGATGACCCTGGAAACTAAGATGAACCTGTGTAAGCTGGGTAAAGAGGGAGAGGACGAGGGTCATCATATTCCAGAAACCCAGCAAGTAGGGTGAGAAACATCTCCCTTTCATATCTTTCAACACATAAAGTGAGTATGCAGAGGCAAAAGTGAACATGCTGAGGGAAAGATGTGTTTTCTGGGTGTTAAGAGGTTTCACTGGTGTGTTTCACAGCTCTAAGCCCAGGCTGTGTATATTAGCTGATAGTGATGAGGAGTCATCCAGCGCAGGCTCATCTGATGAAGAAGAAATCCTTCCATCTGAGCCTCAGGGCTCTTTGGGAGATAAGAGCACAGTCGTAGCAGCTGACGGGTAAAGTGACAATTTTACATCTGCTCCCTACCACAGAGATCAATTAAACCTTTAACCACCAGTCATCTGTAGATTTTCCAGTAGATATTCAGATATGCAAAAGACAATTATACTGTTGTTCTTATTTTACCCCAGGCACACTAGTGGCAGCACAAGTCGGAAAATCCTGAGGTTTGTTGACAAGATAGCAAAGTCCAAATACTTCCAGAAGGCCACAGAGAACGAGTACATCAGGAAAAAGATAGCAGAGGTGTCCAACATGCCCCTGATGCTCACAGTAGAGGTCCTGGAGCTCTCTGGTACTTTGGCCATCAACATCCCACCTCCTCCTACTGACAGAATATGGTATTGTCAGGTCATACACAGATTCATTGTAAACTGTACATTTGTTGTTTCTTCACTTCTACTCTCTCTCTCTCACAGGTACAGTTTCCAGGTGCCTCCCAGGTTAGACCTGCACGTGCGTCCAATGCTTGGGGAGAGGGAGGTCACCTTCACACACGTCACTGAATGGATTGAGAAAAAACTGCAGTGTGAGTTCCAGGTGAGTCCATTTATGAGTTTATCCATCCCCAAGAATATTTGAACCCACATGATATGTGTATGTATTTGTATTTGTATATGTATGTACAGATTCCTAATTCAATCATCGCTGTTCAACAGAAAGTGTTTGTCATGCCCAACATGGATGATCTATATCTGCCTCTGATGACATCTGCCCTGGAAAACCCACCTGCATCCCACCACTCTTCAGTCCAATCCACATCCCAGCAATCATCCATGGAGTCCCAAGAGTACATGTCAGAGTAGCACAACTCTGAGGCTACAGATTGGACATTATTGATGCAATATAGCCATTGTGCAGCTGTTGCCATGAAGTTCAGATGTATTCTGAGGCTGCTGCAGCCGAGTACAAGTGTTGGTATGTATCCTGAGGGTGTTCGTCGTAACCAGTGCTGGATATTTGCCTCCTGAGGGCACAGTGGACATGGTATGGACCTTGAGACTGTGACAATGGTGCTACAGTGCCCCCTACTGTGAAGATAACTGAACTGTACCTAACACCAGAGAGAGTTCGTAGTCTACTGGATTTCCAAACAGGACCATATTGGTGTAATTCTGATGCTGAAGTAGATGCAAGACTGAAAAAGGAAAAAAAGGGACATCTTTACTGCACAAAAGTAAAGTGTTGTTAATGACCACTGTTGTAACTGAACACAGATTTAACAACAAACTTTCCATCCATCAATTTTCTAATCCACTGATCCTGTTGAGGTTTCAGAGGTTGAACAAACCAGAATCTGAAAAACATTAAGGTAAAAACCTGATGTATTTGGTTCTGTTCTACCATGGTGCATGTTATTCCAGTGTTAGTGTAATATGCTCATGGATTCATCAGTGAACAATAAAAACCTGATCAAAATTTCTGCCTATGCTAATTATTGGACTTAAACTGCGCTGTAAATATGTAGGTGAGGCACAGATGTTGCATTGAATTGTTTTACATGGAGCAACTGCACAGTGTATCGGACACTGATGATTTTTATTATTATGTGATAATATAACTAGTTTTTTTTTCAGGCTTCTCCAGCCAAAGGCTCTGACAATAACTTCTTGGCATCTTTCTTCAGAGGCCCCTGCAAATAAAACAGAGGTCTGAGGTTAAAGTAGTGCAGAATGATCTAGGAGAATAAGAAAAATAGACCTATCTTCACTTTTCCCATAAAATTTATTTCACACTCACCATAAAAGCCATCTTCTCCTGGACAGTCTGGAAGCGACCATGACCAAATTTGGAAGTGGTGTCAATGAATTTGAGCTCAATGGCCTCCTTGGACTTGCGAGACGTATGCACAAGTAAAGACTGTAACACAGAGAAATATATATGCTGTCCTGATTCATAAAAGTCTAAAAATTCATAATTTAGATTTTCAAAATTACACTGTACCTTTCGGAGGGTGAGGACGCGCTTTTTAGCCCCGACCACGCAGCCTTTCACCATGACAAAGTCATTATTCACCTCACCATAGTGGGGGAAGCCACCCTACAGGACCAACACAAAGAAAAACACAATACAGTATTTGAAGAAAAATAAAATATAGGATAAATATCAACTATTCATGGAGAAATCTATCTGCAGTGTTGTTCACACCAGTGTATAACCTTTCATGTTAAAGCAGCTACAAGCATTATGGCTGATGAAATGCTTCCTTATGCATTATAAAGAATTAAGGTATCATCAGAAATCCCATTGGCTGTAAGATTTGATGATCAACAGGCTTTATTCTGCTTCTGCCACAGAAAGATAGGAGTACCAGGGGGGTGATGGTCTTCTGGCTGGTGTCGTAGTTAGTGGAGGCATTGTTTCTGACAATCTTTCCATCCTGAACGTGGATGCCCCGACCAATACGATAGATCTAAGGACACAAGTGAGGACACAAAAGCCTCTAATTTCTTACAAGTCTTATAATTATTTACTAATTCAGTAAAAGTACATTTGCCCAAGCTGAATCTTCTGTGTGTGAAATTGGACTCTTAATTATCAGCTAACCTTCTTGTTGAGCTCAGTGCGGTGGTGATAGCCTTTTTGACCAGCGCGTGCAATAGTGTAGCCCACTCGGGCTGGATGCCAGGCTCCAATACAGGCCACCTTCCTCAGACCTTTGTGAGTCTTCCTGGGGAGCTTCTTCGTGTGCCAGCGGCTCGTCACACCTATCCATTCAATTCAGTGTGATTCTTTTTTTTTTTTTTTTTTTGTTTTGTTTGTTTTTTATCCTTGGACCAGCACAAGTAGCAGCATGTTTCCTACCTTTGAAGCCACGACCCTTGGAGACACCAATGACATCAATCACCTCATCCTGGTAGAAAACAGAAGAAACAGGCACAGCCTGCTCCAAATGTTCCTTAGCCCAGTCCACCTTGTCTGAGATGCTACCCCCATTTACCTGCACCTCCATGATGTGGGCTTTTTTCTGCTTTATGGGCAGCAGTCGCATCTGGAAATGGAAAATAAACATACTGTAAAATTATGGAGTATGGAAAAAACATAGTCTCCTCTGAGATTAAAGAGCCAAAGAATAACTTGTTTGTCATTTTATATTTAGATGTATTATTTAGCATGAAATCATGTTTGAAATTCTCAGTGTAACATCAGGGAACACTAACTCTAACCTCCACCACACAAAGAAAGTCTGGTCTTAGCAACACCGTTAAGGAGAGAGATCCTCAGTTTATTTCACTGCCAAGATAAAGGTTTTCTCTTGGCAAAGGGGCCAGGTTCTGACATGAAAATTATTTTTAAACTGCAATTTGAAACAGCCTCCTGCAGTGCTCCCTACCAACAGAACATCGTGATCAGAGTTATTTGGATCTTGGCAGCCAAGAGGTTTAGGATGTGGTGGCTTTTCTTTCCATTGCGTGTGGTCTAAGTCTGACACCTTTGCCCTTCTGAAGTGTTAGAGACAGAGAGGAAGCAATAACAGACAACAATTGTTGTATTTCTGGATCTGGATTGTGCTTTGCGAAGGTTCACAGGTTGTAATTTTTAATGCATTTAACTATTCCAAACAATGTGCTGCAGCAGTGTTTAGAAACACTGGCTTACCTGGGAGTGAACAATAACCCTAATGACTGAACAGTATTTTTTCATCATAGCAAAATCCTTGTCCAGCTGTTTCTTTCCTGTGTCATCTTGCCATTTCTTACTGTACTTGGTGAAGGCCTTCTTCTTGCTCTTGTACCTGTAACACGATACATAAAAACTTCCTGAAATTATGACAAATATATAAGTTTTTAAACTATTTCAATGATTTTTGTTTCTCTTTTTTGTTCATGTCACTTCAACCTATGGGCACAACTAGCTACTGTCAAATGAAGAACTGACTTTAAAATGAGTAAAGACAAGACCATTTTTACAAAATACTGACTAGCTAATCTAGCTAAAAAAGCAACATATAATCACATTCACCAGTTTTTGTAGAATCTACGCTTGCACTCATCACTGAGATGCTCTGCAAAGATGGTTTTCAGGGAACGTAAACCACGGACAGTCTGGATGTAGCCCACGATTCCCACCACGATGACAGGAGGAGTCTCAATGATGGTGACCGCCTCCACCTCCTCTCGCTTTGCCTGCTCTGTTGGAGGAACATTGGAAACATTCATCTTTATTTATCTATTGTCAGGAGTGGAGTCAGATGCATAGATTTTAGGTTGAGACTGGGCCTACCACATTTAAAAAAAAAAAAAAAACCTTATTTGACTGATCTTCTTACTGATCTTCTTACCAACTAACTCAAACAGTGTCATAATGTTAAAATGTTTAAACACAAGCCAGCAATAACCATCTTCTACCAGACAAAAAGTAAGAATAATTCAAGGTTTATGTTTCCCTGTCCAGCCATACGTACTGAGGCCAGTTCGGTGAACCTCCCGGAGGGTGTGGGTCATGCCAGCCTTGTATCCCAAGAAAGCGGTGAGATGCACAGGTTGGCTATGATCGTCTTTGGGCCATGTACGCACCCTCCCCCTGTGCTTCTTGCTACGCTTGTGGGGCAGAAACCCCATGTGCCCGTGGCGAGGAGCATGGAATTTGCGATGAGACTAGAAAAGACACAAATCCACGCAGAGTCACAGTAAATATTATCAACATTTAACTCCAAATGTATTACAATGACTTTTTAGATAACAATAGCACAAAAACATTCTCTAATTATTTTTCTAACACATATATGCCATCAACAATGCAGGTTTGTGGCATGAAAAGATAGAGGAACATATAACAGATTGTATGTATGTTGTATGTTTGTTCTGCATCCTACCATTGTCTGTTACAATAAAGATGTTTAGCATATATGACAAATGAACAACTCTAACTGATCTCATATTAAAATTTCTTGAGGTTCCCAAAAATAAAACAGGGCATAAAACATATGTGATGCATTAAAGTCCCATAATGTTCAGTTCTGTTTTTCCTGTCCAGGCCATTTGTTTGTATTCTGCAATTTATTTAGTCAAACCAGCCAAAATACCAAAGAAAACTCAGAGCACGGGGTGTCAGATAAAGAAAGTAGTCACCATTTTAGTATTTCACGTGGTCGTCTCAAAGCCAGCCGTTACCAGATATCTTTTCCAAACACTTCATCAGCCCTTATAAACACATACGGCCAAACAGACTTATAAAACACAAACGTGTTCAACAAGTGAGACCCAAGAACACATGAAACTGCACAATTATGTATCCTTTATGGCAGAAAAGAACCTAAAAAACAGAATGAGTACTGACCATGTCTGCACACTGTCCAGTCAAAGGGCAGAAAGAGAGAGGAAGCAGTGCTGATGTAAGGTCATGCATAAGATGGTACACAGTGTAAGAGCTCTAATTTGGTGTTTGGCGTCGTGAAGGAGCTGTATTCGCTTTCAAACAAGGTAATCTGCCAAACTCTCACAGGAGAAGATGGGAAGAGAGGGCAGGGTAAGGTCTGAGGTGGTAGGGAGCCAGAAAATTGAAGAATTTTTTTCACTATCAGTTGAATTAGACCCAATTCACTTTTTTTTGTGTTTCTTTAGAGAGTAACAATACTGTTGTTGTTGGAAACCTGGTGTATATAAGTTGTGAACCAATACTCTCGGCATGTATAACATATCTAAATCCTACCTAAATCCAAAGGTGCATTGTCATTTTAACATGTGATTTTATCCACCATGTCTTGTTATCGATTTTTGTTAATTACATATAGGTAATGATACAAATAAACCACCCCCCAGGAAAACAGGTTGTCTTGCAATGAAGTGATCTGTAGCAGTTCAGGCTCATGAGACAGATGTGACATCATCTCACAACTGATTCACATCTCTACCAGTGCTGCTTATCAGATGATCTCCTCTCATCAAACTTATAGATTTGTAGTTCCTGGCAGCTTTAATGACCTTATACACATGCAAATATCAACAAGAATCTGGAAAAAAATAGTATGTGTTTTGGTATTAAGTGCCTGAAATTCTCACTTTTAGATTGACTTTTAAATTCTGTATTAGCAGCACAGATTATGAGATGACAGCCCATGTTTGTTTCTTTATATTCAATTTAATTACCTAATTTTAAGGCATTTTGTGTATTTTGGTTGTTGTCTGTGTAGACATTTTGCATGTTTGTGTTGTTTTGTATCTCTGTCATTATGTCTCACATTAAATGTTTACACTTTCCTCAACCTAGGCCCTGGTCTAACCTCACTTAACCCACTTAGGCCTGTCCAAGTTGTTTCCCTGCAGCGCCCCCTGCTGCCTTGAAATGGTACAACAACTTCACACGTGACCTTTACCCTTCAACCTTCGTGTTTTTAAAACTGCTGTTAATCAGCTTCAGCTAAGTCAGTTATTATTAGTTTTATATGTAAATAAATAATATGTAGTAATATGAAATAAATAGCCATTAGATAAAAATTACATTTTTACATTTGCTGACCTCTATGTCGCCATTTGTGTTGGGCGCTATGCGCATGCGCCACCTCGAAAGGAGAGCTGTCGAGGTCGAATTGTAGGATTTGGTGAAATTGAGGCAAAAATGCCTGCAGATCATGAGAAAGGAGCATATCCGGAGCCTCCTCGGCAGACTCCGGCTGTTGAAAAACAAACGGCGCTGCCAAACCCGGCCTTGATCCTGACGAAATTCTTCTACTACTCCGTGGACCTGCCGGTCACCACATTTAGAGGTAACTGAAGCTAACTATGCTAACTGCTAACAGGACAATAACACAGCTACTGGGATCTGAGGAAGCTTTGCAGAATAAATGCAGATGCCTTTAGTCGTTTACAATGACAACAGACATGTTAGCTAACAAAATATTGCAGCAAATCAATTGCAAGGGTGTGTTTTGATGAATTAAAATTAATGTCAGTTATAAATGTGCTGTGAACCAGGTGCTACATGTCAATGCTACATGAGTCTGATCCAGGTTTTAACTGAACTCTGGACTGCTGCGTTTCCTCTCTCATCCAGATGCTGTGGACAGCATACGGAGTAAAAACAAGGCTGTGTACTATCACCAGAAGTTCCGCCGTGTCCCGGACCTGACTCAGTGCCAGCATGGAGATTATCTCTGCTACTATGAGGCAGAGATGCAGTGGAAAAGAGACTAGTAAGTACAAGGAGTTATGTCCATTTTGGGAGATATTACTGTGTCCGAGATACTCAGAGGGTTAAAACTATTATAATAAGTAAATATAACATATGCATAACTCTTCAACCAGATAGATCAACTAATTAGTGAGATCACCTGTGCTAAGTGCACAGGTAGCACCGATACATGGCAGGACTTTTACTTTGTGAAGCCAGACTGAGACAGTTGTAAAATATTTAAAGCAGTAATAATAAAACAATGTTGTTGTTTTTTAAAATGAGAATCAGAAATACTTAATTGATTCTGGGGGTATAGTTGGTTAAGTTTCCGTTGCTTCAGCACTAAATAGAAATATACAAATTTAAAATACAGTAACAATAAAATGTCAAATAGAGACATGTAAAAATATACAGTGCAGTATGTGCATTTTGTGTAAAAATGTAAATACTGTTATAAATACCATATAGTGTCTCAGAAAATTATAGGTTGAAAATTGGTTTTCAAAGGCACAAGGTTTGGTTGTAGGAATAATGATGTTGTTGCAGTTTTCCTGTTGAAAGTAAAGCATTTCTCCTCTGTAGTGAATAAGGAAAATTCATGTACACACACGTCATGACACCGTCATTTTCCCTCCTCAGTAAAGTGGACCAGGAGATTGTCAAAGTGGTTGAGGAGCGTCTGAGGGCCTGTCAGCAGAGAGAAGGAGCCAGTTACCACCAGAACTGTGCCAAAGAAATGCAGCAGTTCAACGAGGTGACCAAGAACTTCTTGTCACGCTGTAAGTACTGGGCCGTTCAGACCTTCTTTACAAAAGTAATGATAAGTTTTCACTCATTTCCAGGTAGCTCACACAATTGCTCAAGTACAGCAAATACTGTCTTGTACAGCTGAAAGTCTACATTTTATAGACTTGATAATGAAAATAAGATTTAATGCAGGGATGTGGACGTGTCTGATGCTGATATTTGTTTCACGACCTTCCTATTTTCAGATGAAGACCTGGGCGCGTATGGCACCGCGAGGAAATGTCTGATGAAGCAAAAGGAAAGAATGATGGCAGCTCAGGCACAAAGCGCTTAAGAACATCTCTTCTACCTGTCCTGTGTATTAATTGTAAAATAAAATTTATGTCACCAATGATGTGTTAAGTGTCTCTTTGACCAATAGAAACCTAATCAAAGTCAGATTTCACTGTGGAAGTTCAAGCAACTTCGTATTCAAGTACACTTAAGTCTTGCAAACATTTCATGAAGGAGGAACAATTTACCCAGGACACTGAACTTTAAGAACTTGGATTTGAAATTATTTTGTGTAGGCTCTACTTAGTTACTAAGTTTTACAGTATATAGGCAAAGAATGGGAATCACCTTGTTTTAAGTGGCCTCAACTCATCTCCATTGAGTTTGTCAACCAATAAATGCATTAACTATAACCCTTCTCCATTAAATGCAAATTAACAACTCAGAGAGCTTTTGTTCTTCATCAGAAGCTGCTGCTTGTAAATAACAAACCCAATATGGGCATTTTGTCAGTAGCTATAATACAAGAGGCTCCACTGGACATCATTAGCCTCAGGGTTCACATAATGTATCCAACCTTAATTATTAATATTTTTGAAACAGTGTGGACAAGAACAATGTGATTTGTTTTGCAACTCAAAGAAATTGCTAGATTAAACCTGCACTATCATAGTAGTCATACAAACTGTTCACATGAACTCAGCACAGTCAATAAGACATTGAGACATAACATGGTGTTTCAGAACGTTTATTCAACGATCCTCTGTACAAAAAGTTTAGGAGGTAGCTGCCTGGACAGCCTGTCCCCTCTGCACAGACACCCTGGTGTGAGTCTTGGCCAAATGGTCAGTGAACTCCTGCAACAAGAACAAGGTTGAAATGCTGTTAATACATGAACTTTACATGTTAAAGTTCATGACAAATGAGTCCTAGGTGTGTACTGTACCTGGTAGGGAGACTTTGTGAAAACGGTCTCCTTCCAGAGATCAGGAGTCAGGTAGCTGTATGTCTTGGAGATGGCGTCAAAGGTGGCCTTGGCTGATGGAGGAATGAAATAAAAGATGAAGCAGATGTACAAGACAGAGCTCCAGTATATAAATATGGGACAGTTTCATTTTAAACCATTGTTGAGTATTTAAAGGGGAACAGAAGAGACCATTTACAAAGTCTTTCTGCCGTGCATTTTGGATACTCATTTCTTTCTCTCCAGATAACGACAACTACACCACTGACAAGGTGAAGCTGAGCAGAGCAAGGAGAAAACCAACGTTAAACGGATGAAGGCGCAACCAAAGACGCTTACCGAAGTTGCCGAGGGTGGCTGTGCAGCCCCTGGCGGAGGTGTAGCAATCATCAATACCAGCCATCATCAGCAGCTTCTTGGGCACAGGGGCGGACACAATGCCAGTACCACGGGGGGCAGGGATGAGACGCACCAGGACCGAGCCGCAACGTCCAGTCACCTTGCAGGGCACGGTGTGGGGCTTACCGATCTTGTTACCCCAATAACCTCTCCTGACTGGGACGATGGACAGCTTGGCCAGGATGATGGCTCCACGGATGGCGGTGGCCACCTCTTTGGAGCACTTCACTCCCAGACCCACATGGCCGTTGTAGTCACCAATGGCAACAAAGGCCTGTCAAAGATTTAGACATTAATATTTAAAGCTGATTATGCCGATTATGAAGGAGATCTACAGACATCAATTCTTTGTAAAACTCACCTTGAACCTGGTACGCTGACCAGCCCTGGTCTGCTTCTGGACAGGCATGATCTTCAGCACCTCATCCTTCAGACCAGAACCCAGGAAGAAGTCGATGATCTCAGACTCCTACAAGCATGAAACATGTAGGAAACATGAGCAACAGGAATATACTACAGTTATACATTTAGTCTGCAGTGTTTACATTTCCTCAAAAACTTCATGTTGCATATTTGTGGCATTTAACCATGATAGACCTGGAACCATCTACTTATTACTAATGAATCCATTTATAATTTGATTTACTATAATAACCCAAAAGATGGTTTAAATATTTTTCCCAGACCCTAAGATGACAGCTTCTACTATCAGACTAATTTACAATGACGTGACAAAGGCATCAAATCCTCATCAGACAACAGAATTATTGAAATATAAAGCATATTAATGCAGCTGCATCAGATATTTTACCCCATCACCCACTTACACCCACGTTTATTCTTTAACATGCATCTTCACACTTTCATATAGTTATAAAGTGAACTTAAGACAATCATTACTTTTCAGTTACTCTGTAGCAACTTGGAAAACTCAATAGAAAAACAAACAAACTGTGTAATTGTCCAAGAAACACGACTGCAAAAGTGTATGAAAACCTTGGTTTTCAAACAATCAGGGTCAGTCTATCAGCGAAAATGACTCTCTCCATATACCACCTTTATCTCATTAATCTTAAATAATCATATAATAGTCATGCAGCCTTTATTACCTTGATGGGCAGAGAGTACAGGTAGATCTCCTCCAGGGACTTGATCTTCATGTCCTTAACCAGGCGGCCCAGCTTGGTGACTGGCACCCACTGACAGGAAATACAATAAGGGTACCGTTAAGCATCTATTTGACATACAAGCACAATTACACATAATAAAATAAATACACGGTTTAAGGTCTGAACTTACTTCCTTGTCCTCGGACTTGCCACCCCGGGCACCGCGGCCCCTGCCACGGCCTCTGCCGCGTCCACGGCCCCGGCCGCGGCCACCAGCGCCGAAACCTCCACGAAAACCTCCTCTACCACCGGCGTCGTCCGCCATTTGCTAAAAGACAAAAAAAGGGTTTTATAATTTAATTCTGAACGCAAAACGTATAATTTGAGTTTTACTCTAAACATTTCGTTTATCGTTATATCCCAGAACACGAGCATCCCCGCCATGTTGGACGGTATGAATGACTGAACAAACGTATAAATATCTCGAATTACGTTCCACTGTACTAACAGATATATTACACATTTGATATAACATACCCTTGGGTACTCATATAGATAAATTTAATGCGTTTAATGCAACGATGAACGAGATAACAACGGATTGTAACGGGGACAGATAATCTCTACATGTAACTTACGTGATCAGTAAAACAGGAAGAAGGCCTATGAAAAGTTCCAACGGCATTTATTTGGCGGTGTTATCGCGAGATTTGCTCCAAGTTTAGCGCCAGATGGCGGTCACTGCCCCCTGCTGGCAGCTTCTCCAAACCTGACCTATGTTTGATGACTGAATGGAAAAAGAGTTTGGTGTCCCTTTTATCATTTTTTATCTACAAGAACAATAATAATATATATATCACATATATGTCGTTGATGGAGTGTTTAGACATAGAAGAAAGTTAAAGGACCCTGAAATACATTTTATCATACAAATAAACAACAAATACTTGATGATATGGGCACATATGTCATGAAAATTATTATTAGGTATTTCATTTACTGATATCTAAACAGACTATTAAAGATACCAATTAAAAAATAAATTTATAAATGAAGTAATAAATGTATAAATGAAAATATTGGAATATTAGATTTTTTGGATTATTGTATATAGAATTTGACACATTCACTGATGGATTTCTGTATTCATATGTTGTTTTTTACATCATTGTTTTATTTATTTATTGTTAATATTAAGTGTTCCATTGTTGTAGAATAGAAGCAGGAACATATATATTTACAAATTAAGTAATTAATAACCATATTTTCAACACCTGTCATCCTGTTTCTCATTTTCTAGTGAAATTGTTTTAAAAAAAAATTGTAACTAACCACATAATTTATTTTGTGTTGGATACATGCATCAACATGTCAAACGTCATCTCGCGTGAATGACAATAGGAGCGGTTATGTTGACAGTGTAATATCAAATGCTTTATTTACAAAATAGTTTAAATTATATCACTTTTTTTTTCTTTACAAAATTCACTCATCATGATCCTGTTTAAATATTTAAAAACACACACCCTGAGAGAAATAAACACGTGTGAATTATACACGGCAGCAGCAGCCAACCGGCAGCAGTAATCGACTTGTGCTTCAGCAATTGTTATTGATGCTACTTAGAGTCCTAGCAGTGCTGCCACTGCTCTCTCCAATTTCATCTTCGTCAACTTCATGTAGATCATCCATCACCTCCAGGCTCTCACATATCAGCCCTATCTGCCTCTTCATGTGAGCCATGGTGCTCTGCATCTTCCTCATCTTCCTTTGCAGGGAGGAGGCAATAGCTCGGTGGTTCCTCTGTCTGGCTTCGTACTCCTGCCTCAGTTGCTTGTAGCAGTTGTGTTGAGGCTGGGTGCGATGGGAGAGTATCGTCCCACAGCCCATGTGGCAGGGCTGGCGCCAATGTTCACAGTGGCGTGAATGGGTTTCGAGGTCCCTACGCAGCAGCTGCACCCTGCAGCCCTGGTACGGACAGGGGATGAGCTCGTATGGACAGTTTATACTGTGGCAGTACTGCTCCGAGAGGGAGAAGGTCTCTTTACAACCACGGATCTCATTCTTACACTGTAAGAATCCAGACACAGAGAAATGTAACATCATGAACAGAAAAGAGAGAATTTAGAGAAATGATGACTTGTTATTTAAACAGAGGTAATAGAGGGAGCATTCAGATCTTTCACTTAAATAATATCAGGGATACTGCAGTATAAAACACTCTTCTATAAATAAAGTTCTACACTGAAACATACAGAACAATGTGAATGAATTATTAACAACATAATTTAACCAGTCCACAGAGCCACATAAACACGGTGCAAAAATCTACAGCAGATCCCAGCTCTGACTCCTCCCCACAGCTTCAAGACAAGATAAAGCAGATGTGATGTTATTGTTGATGTTGTTGTTGTTGTTTGTCTTTCTTCTCATAAATGTAACCACTGAGACACTAAAATTTGATGTTGTCACAATCACAGCACACATTATAAATAAATCCAACATGTGTATTTCTCACTCACCTTGACCTTCATACGTCCGATAGACTTGCTCAGCTTGAACATGACAAAGATCAAGCTTGCGTGAACGGGCTTTCTGCAGCAGGGACATGTCTCCTGTCTATAGAAAACAACAAACAGTTAGTCCCAATCTTCAATACGAACCAAATATCAATAATAATCCAATACACCACAATTTTACAACATATTTGTTCAGTGGTATTAACATGTGTGTCGCTTCCAGTACCTCTTCAGCCACTGTAAGATGCATTTCTTGCAGAATATGTGGTGGCATGCAGCTCTCACTGGACACCTCAGGACTCCCTGACATATGGTGCATATCAGGTCATAGTCTGGAGTGTCCACAAACAGCTCCACGTCGTAACCGCCGCTCTGTGTTGACATCTCTGAGTCTGCCTGGATGTGGCCGATATAAACACTGTTGTCTACTGGATTATCAATGTGTATTAACCTATTATGTGCTCAGAGGTGGAAATCCTGCCACAGTCCTGCCCCGAACCATTCACATGAACCGTCTGATTCTAATAAGTACAACTCTTCAGCCAAGTAGATCAGCGAATCAGTGAAATCACCATAACTTTTACTTTCTGAAGCCGGACACTTCTAACTCTGTATGTACCAGAGACACATGGAGACATTAAAGGTCTGATACAACAGTTGTAAAATACAGCTCTACAGCTGCCTGCAGTCTGTCCATAGTGTTTTCAACATAAAGGCGAGAGGCAACAAAACAGAATTGTTCTGGAAAGTCACGTGACTGATCACATGATTACAAAAAAGCAGGTCTGATCCTTTTGCCAAAATTAATTTTCCACTTAAAAAATCAGAAAAAACTTATAATAACAATATTATGATATAATAATTCTTATGACATTTTCCATCACTGTGTAGACTTCTTTATCCGCGTTATAAATAAGTTTAAATATTTAAATAAATAAATAAACTCGTACAAGCGTATTATATTTAAAAACGACAATCGCATTTCAAGTTTCACCAAAAGAAAATAATAATTTAGGTAGTTATTCCATTATTAAGGATGTAAAAGTATCTCTGTAAAAGTAAAAGATAAATAAAACCAAGACAATTAAATAAATCAAGAGAAGCTGTTGTTTACTCACCATAATGATCCTTTCCTCACCGTGTTTCCATTCCCGACGCTGGTTTTAGTCCGTATCGATCCTCTCACATGTTACACACGGAACACACACACCCTCGTTATCAATGCAACACACACATGAATATTCCTGACAAAACATGAAGGAGGGACCGTGTTTGTTTCTCTCTCTCTCTCTCACTCCCTCTGTCTCTTTCTCTCTGCGTGTAAACAAATGAAAAGAAGAAATGGATAATGGACCGATGTCAAGCAGTCTGTATATTATTACCGTATATTATATTATAATGTATTGCACAATACATTTACAGATGCTGACATGGCCCAAAATTAATGTTGTAGCCATAACTAATGTTTCCTTTTATAGGTTTGCTAATATTTCCAGTGTATTCCTGTTCACACTTACCCTGGCTATTACCAGAATACATATCATGAATTTGTACTGCAGATTTTTGAAATAAATTGATTACAATATGATGTAACTATAGCACTTTGAATAAAACGTTTTCCTCATATTCAAAGTCTTATATATTTAAAACAATCGTTCAAAAGTTTACTGAAACGGGACCTGTTCTAGCGTCAGAGAGCTCAGCCTCCACAAGTCAAACAGGAACTTTTCCAGTTCATACTATTGTTGTAGCAAACAAATTAAAAGCGATGAAAAATGATTCTGATTGTCAATTACAACACTCTGGTGAATACATGACATCCAGCCCGCATTCTGTAATCGTCGCAAACACACGTTCACGTGTTTTATTTCACTTGTTTCTGTCCATTTATATGTTGACAATAGCAGCATTGGATTACCAGGCTACGACCTTCTGGCCAATCACAGCTCAGTGCGCTCCGATGACGTACAATGTGTGCGACTCGTGTTAGCAACATGCGGGATGGATGTGTTGACGGTAGCCAACGTGTGAAGTGAGGAATAAGTCGTTTTCGTCGCTTTAGAAGCTACGCATTTAGTTTTTTGACATTTCATGTGAACAAGATGGCGAATATCAACCTTCAGTTTAAAACAAAGTAAGTTCATTTCTTCATATGACACGTACAAACTGCAGACATTACAGACCGGCTAACACAAGCTGAGCTAAAGTGTCACTTAAAGTTGCCGCAGCGTTCAGTCATATGTCTGTTGTTTCCTTCCAGTTATGCTGTTTCCAGCAAGATTGAACCGTTTTACAAAGGAGGGAAAGTCCAGGTAACTTGTCTGTTTTATTGTATTTAATTATTGCCATTATGTTAATTCGAGAGGTGATTAAATGTCTGACTGCTGTCAAATCTGCGGGACTCGTTAGTCCCTTAGCATGAGGTAAACTTGTAAAACAGATTTGGCTTAAGTGCCTTTAACAGCCAGGTCGTATAATTGCATCTATAACCCTCCTCTGTCTGTTTGTGTTTCAGATCAGCAAAGATGAAAAATACATCTTTTGCACCTGTGGCTCTCGTGTCAATATTTTGGAGATCAGCACAGGGAAGGTCGTCCACTGTGTTGAGCATGTGAGTCCACATCTGTAGGCTGTTCAGAGTCAAACAGATATGATGTGTAACATGTAAAGTAAGGTGAAAAATAATTATGGAAAAAAATGAACACATTATTTTGTGGATAATCCAAGTCAGGTTAAGTAGATGCTCTGGTTCTGATTTATTTTTTTAATTACACTTCTAACAGAAACACTTTGTGGCTCCAATTTTAATGATATAAGAATGTGTTGCTTTGTTTTCTATCATTGTAAATTTAAATATTTTAAAGTGTTTACAGAGTGTTTTGGGCCGTTATATGACAAAAGGACAAGCATAAATGAGATAAATAAAAGCAATTGTTTGCTTCCTTAAATATGAATTATGATGCCTCTAATATTGTCAACACTTTGTACCTTTGATGAGCCTGAGATCTTTTCCATCCTTTCCCTTCATATTCTAACTGCAGGATGACCAAGAGGACATCACATCTTTTGCACTCAGTTGTGACGATGAGGTAATGCAAATACCTCAACCACCTGTCTGTGTGAATTTGTCGTATGCTCTCATTCAATCTGCTGAGCATTTTTTATTTCATTATGAATACATGTCTCTGCTTTGTGTCCCACCGCAGATTCTGGTCACAGCTAGCAGGGCTCTGCTGCTGAAACAGTGGGACTGGAGACAAGCTCAATGTACACGCTCTTGGAAGGCCATTCACACCATACCTGTAGCCAGCATGACCTTTGACTCCACCTCTACACTTCTGGCTACAGGTTGGCTAACATTTGACTAACAGCAGTCACTTACACCTGCTCTGTAGATATTTTACAGTTTACAGAATTTCTCAACTTTTTGTCTTCTAGGTGGCTGTGACAGCACCATAAAGCTTTGGGATGTGGTGAAACAATACTGCACTCATAACCTGAAAGGCTCATCTGGTGTTGTGCAGTAAGTATGGATCCCTATGAATGAGAAACCATTAGAAATTGAGTTTAATTCTGAAAATGACATCATCAGCCGTTCTTTACAACAAATCAAACAGTCTGACATGTTACTGAGTTTAACAAGACAAAAGCAGCTAAAGACATAGTGGCATTTGCATGAATAAAACATAGTAAAAATGTTTTTTATAAACTTTTAGTCAGTAGTTTGATGTAGTTATCTTTAACTGACAATTACACTATTGTGACTCTTTGTGTATCTTTGTAGCCTTGTTCAATTCCACCCCGACATCAACCGGCTGCAGCTCTTCTCCTCATCTCTGGACTGCGGTATTCGGCTCTGGGACCTGCGCTCCAGTCAGTGTGTGTGTGTGCTGCAGAGTCATTACAGCGCCGTCACCTCCCTCTCCTTCAGTCCTGATGGTGACACCATGGTCAGGTACTGTACTGTATATGTAACTCAAAAAGGACACAGCATCCCTTCTGTTATGTTAGGGTCAAAAATACAACAACAGTAGTTTTCAAATGTTTCACAGCTCTTCACTCATTGTGTGTAACTGTCTTCTGGTCTTAATTTGAAGTTCTGGAAGAGATAAGATTTGCACAGTGTGGGACCTGAAGACTCGGAAAGTCAAGAGGACTGTACCTGTTTATGAGGTGAGGCTTTGACTGTCTCTTTTTTCTCATTTGTGGGGAAAATGCTCTCAGCTGTGACTGAATTTAATTTATTAATTATTTTATCTGTCTTCTTGGTCTCCAGGCTGTGGAGGGTGTCATGCTGCTGTCTGCAAATGAAGATTTCTCTCAGATTGGAGTAAAGAGCAAAGACTTGCATTTTATCACAGCTGGCAACAAAGGTCTGTTTTTTTTCCCCACTGTTTTGAAAATGTGTGCTTAATTTCTGTGCTATCTTTAACCCCCCTCTTCTCCTTTTTCCTTCTCTCTAGGTGTGTTGAGAGTGTGGGAGGCCGGGACAGCACGTTGTGTCTATACACAGACCCTCCCCTCCATCCTCACACCTGATTCTGGGGAGGAGGAAGAGAAGGACGATGACCCTCGCAGTCTAACATACCTGCTTCATCTGCCCGCCTCCTCCAGACTGGTCACAGTCACTGCTGAACACAACATAGTGCTCTACCAGCTGCCTGGCCTTACTACACAGCAACAGGTGGGTAATGACAATATATCCGATGTTACTTGATATTTGTAACTTTTAGAAATGTAGTTTCTTGCACAATATTTTGGGCAGCTTGTGCAAACTTAATGGACCCTCTTTCTCTGTTGTTCCATATTTCCACCTTCTCTCAGTTTGTTGGTTACAATGACGAGGTTCTGGATGTGAAGTTCTTGGGTAAAAGCGACAGTCACATCGTCGTGGCCACCAACAGCTGCCAACTGAAGGTGTTTGAGCTTCTCACCAACAGCTGTCAGATCCTCTATGGACACACAGGTCAGTGGCCAGCAGAGGGCAGCGCATGTTTGAATAAATCTCAGAGTAAAACATCTGATATTATGTTCATTCACTCATAGTATTTCATGGAGGTATATAGTAAAAAATGAGACTACATTTTTTTGCTTGGGATTATGCTCATGTGAGAGGAACAATTGCTATTGTTTGAGTGTAAAATATCCAGATCAGATAAAAAAATAGATAAAAAACAGATCAAGGTGGTACAAAGTCGGTCTTATGCGCTGGTGACATCAGGTAATTTCCCTTTGAAAACACAGTGCGGCGGTAGGCATATTGATGACACTCTCCCAGGACCAAGCTCAGCACCATGGGCGATCGGGCATTTTGCTCTGCTGCCCCACATCTGTTGAATACCCTTCCTGACCACTTGAGAGCACCTCAGACCACAGACTTAAAACATTTTATTTTAACAGAGCATATACATAGTGTTGTTTTACTTTATTTTTGTATTATTATTAATACTTCTATTATGCCTCCTACACCCTCTCTTCAAGTATTTCCAGTAAGTGTGAACGTGTCCCACAGAGAAAATGTGATTTTGTGAAATCTGATCTTTTTTGTGCAAAAGGGCAACTTCAAACACTGTCTGGAGAATAGGTTCAGAATAGGACAGAATCATATGAACTCAGCTCTTTCTTGATAAAAGATAAACAATAGATAAACTAACTAAGCAAGTTTACCTGTTGTGACTTATGTATTTTTTTTATTTTCCACAGATACTGTCTTGTCATTGGATGTGTTCAAAAAAGGCTCTCTCTTTGCAAGCTGTGCAAAGGTGAGCACGTCTTTTAATCTTTTTAATTGCAGAAACTATGCAGACAAGCAACCGAGATGATCAAAATATGATCTGATTAAGTTACAAAGGCACATTAAATCACATTATGTTGTGTGTATTTGTCTTCAGGACAGATCGGTGCGTGTGTGGCAGATGGATGGTGACACTGGTCAGGTGCGATGTGTGGCCCAAGGCTGCAGTCACGCTAATGCTGTTGGCTCCATCACCTGCTCCAGGTAACACTTGACATTCCTGCAGTCCCACATATTTTCTTATCACATTTATGGAAATAGACAAAGAATTAGTTGGAAGATGTTCAAAAAGTGTGAGCTCCCAAGAGTCTTTGTAAATCCTCATAACAGTAATGATCTTGTATTTCCTGTTTCCCGCATTTTTTGTGTGTCCAGGATGAAAGCATCTTTTATAGTGTCTGGCAGCCAGGACTGCACCGTGAAGGTGTGGGATCTACCAGCAGACTTGTCTACAACGGGGTCGGACATGCATCAGCTGACCGCTCGTGCAACAGAGAAGGCCCACGACAAGGTACACACCCTGTACACGAACCAGGAAGAAGAATAAAAAAAAAAACTGCCACCATTTGCAAGAAAGACACACACACTGTTGGGTTTGTATAGTGCAGAGGTCAAATTACAGAACACCAGACATAGGCTGTTGGTGAATAAGCAGATTTTTCCTCTTCAGATTCACACATGATACACTTTTATATGCTGGTTGATGTGCATCTATCAAATAAAAGTATAAACTGTGTCCATATCCATTAAGCCTGAGAGTAAAACAAGGAAATCATCTTTTTAACTCTTATCGTTAAATCTGCAAAAGCACTGATAAGTAGTTTCAAATATCCTGCATGGTTAAATCTCAACTGTCTGTTAACAGAAATAAATTACCTACCCAAGGACACTTTCGTTAACAAATGCTAAACTGCTAACTTGGTCTAATTCAAGCTTTGGTCACCTCCACCTGTACAGAAAGTTGACAGTTTCATGGTACCACAGCTGTTTGTCGAATTGTAACAGAAACCAGAATAAGTACAAACATTGTGCAGGGGAAATCATTCACCAAATAGTAAACTGTAACACTTTTGCACAAATTGTAGATATATAACAGTTGCTTTATACTATTAGCATTATTCTACATTTTATAGAATTTTTAAGACATTTTCAAAGGTTTTGATGAGGACACATGCACACACAGATGAGTAAAATCCAAAAAATTTTTGTAAATAGTTTCATGAAACATGGCTGTTCTCATAAGGAAGTGCAGGAAAACTGATTCCACCAGCTCCCCTGTGGAACTGATTGTGTTAACAAGAAGCAGGAAAGCACGCCAGCATTTCCTTTTACACTGACATTCCTGACCCAAGATATAAAATAGAACAGGTGGAACTGCTGATGTCTCACTTGGTTACTTTTTTTGAGAAGACAATGCAGACAGTGTAATGACAGGAATTTCGAAAATCTCTAGTCTCTTGGTAGATGTTATCAACACCATTCTTTTCTGTTGTTTTTTGTCCTTCCACTTTCCATTTCACTGCCAACACTGTCTGCGCTTCTCTCTTGCAAGCATACATTGTCAAAAAAGTCATAAATTTTAATGGAAAATCACTCTTCTTTTCCTCATCTCCCTCTTTTTTCATCTTCCCAGGATGTAAACAGCGTCGCAGTGTCGCCTAACGACAAGCTGCTGGCGTCGGGGTCCCAGGACCGAACAGCCAAGCTGTGGTCGCTGACGGGGGAGGGAACCGTGGGCCTGCTGGGGGTCTTTCGGGGCCACCGTCGCGGCGTCTGGGCCGTCTGCTTCTCTCCTGTCGACCAGGTGCTGGCAACATCCTCTGCAGACGGCACCACGAAGCTGTGGAGCCTGCAAGACTTCAGCTGCCTCAAGGTAGGCCTTTGGGTTGAGCGTGAATATGTCAGTTCATGTTATTTGTCACAAGAACTGATGACTGTCCAATACATTGGTTATGTATTTACAGTAAGCTGCCTTTCTTATCAGTGCCCTTTTTTTAAATTTCACACTGACTCATTTACTGGTCAAGGTATGACATAATATCTCTCACTTTAACAGGGGATTTCTTTTTGTCATTTCAACAATGTAATCACATGATCACTATTGAAACACTTACCTGGAATACAACCTAAGTATTTGTTTAGGTTAATCACATAACTGACTGTAATTTAGAGCTTGTTCATTTATGAGGCGGAAGAAACGATGTGATTGCGTTTTTGTGTTTTCTCTTGGTTTCTTTAGACGTTCGAGGGACATGATGCGTCCGTTTTAAAGGTCATTTTCGTGAGTCGGGGCACTCAGCTGCTCACCAGGTAACAGCAACTGTCTGTGAAGTTTTCCTCCGTAGTACAACAGCTGTAAAACACACTTTTACCTACATCTGCTCAGAATGCTAATACTCACATTTGAGATGCACAATCCAAAGAAAATTCCCTATTTTACTTAAATTAAAGAATTATAATAATAATTATTATTATCATTAAAACTAATTAAGCATTGTTTATATGTTTGCTCCGGTGTATGTCAGTCAAATAGAAGATGCATTCATGTTCAGGGCTGTAGGTGTTGAATTGCCACGCTTGTATTTCTCTGCATGTGTCAGACAAAAGGCAGACACATTACAAGTTTTCCAGTATCATGCAACGTGTCCCATTCATGCTTACACTGCAAAGAGAATCGGATTTAGCCAAACAAAGGGGTGTGAACGAATGGAGTTTTTAAGTCATGTAATCCTAATTTTTTTGTTGTGCCTTCTTTAATTTCATGTTGGATTATAAAAAGGATCCACATGTTCCTACATAATGGAATCATTTTCTGTCCTCAGTGGCTCAGACGGTTTAGTAAAACTCTGGACCATAAAGACCAACGAGTGCGTGAAGACGCTGGACGCCCACCAGGACAAAGTGTGGGGGCTTCACGCCACTCGGAAAGATGACAGGATGGTGACCGGGTCGGTGGACTCTAACATCACTGTGTGGCTGGTAAGTGGGATTGGATTGATATGTCTCTTTTCCACTACACGGTTCTAGCACTACTCGACTCGACTCTAGCTCAACTCTACTCGGTTTGATACCAGACACCACCAGACATGCCGCTTTTAATTACAGTTTGGTTTCTCCTCAGTGTGAATGGGGGACAAGTTTTTCCCATTCTGATGTTATTGTTGTAAACTGGACAAGTACAGGAAAGATCATAACATGTCAACTAGCCTGCAAATTTGTACACAGGAACGGATGGACATTTTGTTCACATGTCCGTGTATTTCAAAGCTATTGTTCAGCAGTAATTTAACAGCGCATGTTGTTAGTACAAGGACAGTTTAAGTTGACCTTTATCTTTACATGGAGAGGAAACATGAGAACCATCACAAACATGTTGTTTTCTGTCCAATGTTAGGATGTGACTGAGGTGGAGCTGGCAGAGGAGCAGGCCAAACAAGAGGACCAGATTCTCAAGTAAGTTACACCCAGCATTATCTTCTGGTAATGAAGTGGTCTCTTTGATGGAGGTCAGAGGTCCCGGTGAAGTCGTTCAGTTCAGCCTTGTCTGTCTGACTCCGATGGATAAACAGAGGCTCTGTTGGGTTAAGGTGGACCTCGCTCACAAGCGAGGCCTGCCAAAGATCAGGGCTGTATCTGTGTGGAGGAATGTGCTTTGGTGTCCTGATAAGTATGAAGAACATTAGTGTCTCAGACAGTTTAATGCCCAAGTGTGTTTACTCACTGGTGTGTGCATACACACATACAAGCCAACATTGGCACTCATTTTGACGCCAGCCAAGGTGACAAATGGATTACTACCAGGTTGCAATGCACACAAGGAAGACAGATCACGTCTGCACAAACTAATGAAACAGATAACATGTTTCTGCAAAATGTCCTTCAGATCTCTTGTTATTTAGGTTGTTTATCTTTTATATATCATCACCTTTAAAGAATTACTGAATTAAACCCTGACTAAAACAGTCTGGTGAATATTTGTGGCTTTACTATTATTTTGATTGAGAACAATTGATTATTATGTGCAAAAATCAAAGTCTAAATATATTTGTGTGAAATTTTGGTTATTTCAGATGATCTGTGATTATGCAAAGGATCAACATCCATACAGGTGCAGGTATCTGCCTTTGTGTGTTTATCATGTGTTCATTGTGTCTGAAGGCAGCAGGAGTTGTCCAACCTGCTCCATGAGAAGAAGTATCTCAAGGCTCTGGGTCTCGCTATCTCATTGGACCAACCTCACACTGTGCTCACGGTGATCAAAGGTATGTTGTCACATTAGTGTTGTTGTTACTGTTTGAATGCACGGTTATGTCAAGCCACAGTTTTTTGTCTGTTGTCCATCTTAATACATTAGATCCTCTTGCCTGCAATCATTCAAGTATCGATGTGTATACAGCCAACCAGACCCTTAAAACACATAAAAACAAAGAACCCATCTATTTTTTTTGTTTTGTTTTCACACAGTCATGCTCCATAGACACCGTGGATTTTACTTGATACTCTCTTTTGTTCCTGAACGACACAAAATGTCAAAACAGAGAAGTGTAGCAATGATTTGTTAATCTTCAGAGTGTAAGACCATCATGTCTCTTAACACTTTGGAAACATAATAGCAGGTGACACAAGATAAAAGTATCTGGGACGACTCACAGACTGTCTGAAGCTATGACACTTGTGCTGCTGCTAAGTAAATATTTGTTATCATCAACAAAACATTTCACCATATATATTCTGTTATAAACTAAACTTTCTTTAAAGTTTTTAATTTTTAAGGAAGATGCATGTGATAAATTTTTAATTTTAATTTACGACCTATAATTGTTCTGATTATGTTTGTTGAATGTCTGCAGAGCGTTTTAAACTATTGAAAATATCGAATTTCATGTAAGTTGTATATATGGTGTAGGTGGAGGATCTGCATGTTTGTCTTTTATTACACATGACAACAAAAGAAGATACATTACAAGTTTTCCAGTATCATGACAAAGGTTCTCGTAACATTGGAAAAAAAGAAAAGGATTTAGCCGGATCCAATTGTAGACAAAAGAGTTTTTTGTCATTTTTTTCCGCTGCTCTGCTCTGCAGAAACATCATTCTGTTAACAAAAATAACAAGTAGAAATTAAATTGAAATAAACAAAAACATAGACATCAGTCTTATTCAGACATCTTTTATTCTACACGAGCGCAATTCAAATCATTTCAGCCGTAAATGAGTCGAAAGTGAAGGTAATTATGTGTCCATTAGAACTTTACACATCAACTGCAAATTTGTGCATGATAACGTGCATGTGAGCACAATTTGCTTTGTCACTGCTACAAATTAAACATAAAAAAACGTACCTGTGTCCCTGACATGTTGTTTTCTGTAACTGAAGCGATCCGTCAGGCGGAGGGCAGCTGTGAGCTGATGGAGAAGACGCTACTGAAGCTTCGACTGGATCAGAAAGGTGAATTGTCAATAATGTCTTTAAACCTTATTGATTGCATGATCATGCATGCGGCAAAAAGAACAATACGCTGAAAATATGCCGGCTGCTTGAACACTGAAAATTAAGAAGCTGAAATGGATCATGTTCTGATGGACCAGTGTCTCTGGTTTCTTTTGATGGTAAAGTAGAAGATAAAGAAATTCTTGCAGTTTCACAACTCTGCTAGCTGCTCACCTGATGACTCACTCACTCACAAACACAATAAGCCACAGAGAAGATACCTGTCAATGGAGTAATTAAAGTTCAATTCTTTTGGGTTTTTCCTATTCCTTTCCACCTGTTGACCTTTATTCAACCCCTGTAATGGTTTCACATTCACTCAGAGTCAGTCCTGCGCTACTGTGTGGTGTGGAACACCAACGCCAGAAACTGTCTGGACGCCCAGGTTGTCCTCCAGGTGCTCCTGACTCACCTGCCGCCTGAGGAGCTCCTACAGTACCAGGGTGCCCGGACACACCTGGAGGGACTTATCCCTTATACAGGTCAGTGGGATGTGTGTGTGTGTGTGTGTGTGTGTGTGTGTGTGTGTGTGTGTGTGTGTGTGTGTGTGTGTGTGTGTGTGTGTGTGTGTGTGTGTGTGTGTGTGTGTGTGTGTGTGTGTGTGTGTGTGTGTGTGTCTGTGTGTGTCTGTGTCTGTCTGTGTCTGTGTCTGTCTGTGTCTGTGTCTATATGAGACTAATAGTTTTGGTCCGAGGAGATCCCTCCCCAAACATCTTCATAGACTGGTTGAATATAGATAAATAAAAACAGAGGCAAAAAAACATTTTATCTTCAGTATAATATGCTGGGATCACCACTATGGTTGATGGTTTAATCGGAACAACCTCAGAGGGAGTAGCACAATGTGATGTATAGGTGTATCTGAGACATGTACACATACATCATTGTAAGGATAATAATAATAACTTTATTTATATTGCAACTTTCAAAACAAACCCTGGACATGGTTCAGTTACGGTTCAGAAAACACATACCAGACGGTGACTCCCTGAGTGAAACAAGCTACGTAGGATGAGAATGGCAATTTTACAGTCAGAGAAACTGAAGAAACAGGATTTTCAAGTCTCGTCACTGAGGTTAAGAATGCCAGTAAATGTTTGTGATAACATGAAAGATTACATTGTTGTTAATGCATAAACTTCAGTACCTCATCCTGAATTTCAAAAGTAGTCGAGGAAAAGATGACGACTGATTCCTCTTTCTTCACTCACAGAGAGACACATGCAGAGGATCGGACGTTTGCTGCAGGCGTCAATGTTCCTGAACTACATGTGGCAGAAGATGAGAGTGGCCGGTGGACCGTCCAGGTGAGACGGACGTTAAGTCTCAGACTGTGTATTTAATCTCTCATGAGCTCATTGTAATTGTCTGCCCCACGTTTTCTGCTCAGTAACAAAGCCTTGGTCCCTTTGTGTCGGTGACATGCTGTAAAGTATGTGATCCATCAGGTCCAGGAAGTGGTCATTGATACTGAGCAGCATTGATGCTGATAAATCCTTCCCTTTCTAAACAATGCTTTGATATTTTACAAAAACATCAGAACATGATTGATTTGACTGTAAATGATACGATATGAAATGATTTCTATGTATTTACTTACATCGTAAATAAAGTTTGAATCTTTGATCCTAATTCCTGTTATATCTGTCCAGCATGGGCCAAGATGAAGACATGGACGTCACTCCTCTATCACAGACCCAACCTTTCTTTATGATTGACAAAGAGAAGGGAACTGGCAGCAGCGAGGAAAGGAAAGATGACGGGGATGACGGCGACAGCGGACAAGATGATGATCCAAACTGTCCTGTCGACAAGGAAGAGGAGGAGGAGGAAGAAGAGGCTAGTGCAGCCAATAAAGTCTCCACAAACGGCAGGAGGCTAGGAAATGGAGAGAGCACCAAAACAAATGGCAACCACCACCCTGAGAGTGAGGAGAGTTCAGAGGAAGAAGACATGGAGGAGGATGAGACGAATCAAAAAGTGAAATGTCTCCCAGTTTCTTCTGCTTCTCAGCGTCAGACTCTTGCCAGCTGACTTACCAAAAAAAAAAAAACACCCAGGAGGTGTGTGCATTTAAAACTCAGACCATTAGCTAGAGCAACACACTGAGTGTGTGTGGCAGAGAGAGAGAGATGATGATATTTCAGATAACAGGCGTCTCTGTCTGATCTCCTCAAACGAAATGGACAGAAAAGACAAAGAGAGAAAAGGTTAAAAAAATCCTGATCTACCAGCTCATCCACAACATGAAAGTGTTGATATATGACCATGCATTTTTTTATGTTACAAATCCTAATGTTTATAAAATAAAAATGTGTTTGTGATTTAAAAAAAGTTAAATTTGTGCTATAGCATGTTTTCTTTTCGTTCTTTTTTTTTTATATTTTAGCCCAAGCAGAAATGTCAATCATTCATATACTGTGTAACTTCCCTTAACAACCTCCATTGTTTAGTGGCAAACCTGAAAACCCTTGAAGGTAGACGTGCAGGTTCTCACCTCTGGGTTTCCTCATACTTTAGAAAGGCAGTTCAGCCACATCAAGACAAAAGTTTGACAAATGATAGCAGGTTGTTTTGCAAAAAAAAAAAAATCTTTTATTTGTTCCAAATTCTTTCCTAATATGAATTAACCCAAAATCAACATGATCTAATCTTTGGTTTCTGTTCAGTGTTAAACACAGGGTTTGGTGTGTGAACTTAATTCTGCAGTAACAAGATCAATCACGTTCAGTGCAGTGAAAATGCATATAAGGCACAACACAAGGTTTCCAGTATGGAAAATAAGTCGTTATTAAAAACAGAAAATAAAGAGATCAAGAGTTAAGATGTTAATGATAGTTAATAGTTTAGTGGGTCTTGATTAATAACAAATGTGTCTAAATGTGTGCTGATTAAGTTAAAATGTGTGATGATGTTAAAGTTGTACATAAAAACACGTAAGACAACATTGATAAAACTATAAGAAATCACTTCAGTTCAGAGTCTAGTGACTCTTTCTGAACATAGTTCTAGTTGCTACTGAGTCTACGCAGTAAACCTTCAGTTATGTCGTCAGTAGAAACTTCATCGGCTCAGTATCTCAGTTTGTGGGGGCGTTGGACTACTTCTGGCTGCATTCTTGCGGGTGATGGTGGTGCAGCGGGTGAGGATCTCCCGAGCTTCCGGCCTGGGTGGCACCTTCGGCGTGGTGGGTCTCTTGTAGAGGTTGGGATCAGAGACGCTGGACATCATTTTTCCCTCTGAGCCACTTGTTGGGCTGAGGTAGGTGCTCGTAGGTGGAGGCGTACGGCTGAGGCGCAGCCGCTCATCGTTGGCGCTGAAGCTCAGGTTGAGGGTTGAGCTCGCTGCCGAGGAGCTGAGGTCGTCACTGAAGCTGAACTCTTCGCTGCTGCTGTTCAAAAAGCTTCCATCGCTGTCTGTCATTTGGCTCCGGCTGTGCTGTGTCCCATCTTCGTCTGCCTCCACCATGATGGTCGGCGGAGGGTTGTATTTTGGAGGAGGGGGTTTGATGGAAGCATTTTGCTTGTAGGCGCTCAGTGAAGGTTGAGGGGGAGGTTGTTTGGACAGCGTGTTCAGAGAGCGCGACCTCTCCCTGGTGTCCGATTGGAGCGGGCGGGGTGAGCTTGACCTGGAAGCCGGAAGTTGCAGCAGGTTTCCTTGAGAGTGGCTGAGCTGGTGTGACTGCTCCAGTGTCAAGCGGGACCCCTGGTGGGCTGGCATGCGGACAAGAGGGTAGTTGTAGGGTTGCAGGTGCATTGAGGGGACGTATCCTGCTTTACCATTGTGTCTGTTGAGAAAAACAAAACAAAAGCAATAAGTATCCACGGTTGTGCAGTTGTAAATCTGTAATCACCTACAATGAAAAGGCAAAGTGGGAGACATAATAAATACCTGATAAACCACCAGCCGTTGTCAGACTTCTGCAGGACTTCCACCACTGCACCGATGCTCACATTCATTTCATCATCTTTAGTGGCCTTGTGGTTCCTCACTACGGTGCAAAGTGTCCCTGAGAGTGGAAAAAAAATACTTAATTAAACACATAGTCCTGCTGACTAACATTAACCCACTAAGATAAGATGCTGATGTGGGGATGTGACAACAAGTGTAAAAGATAGACTAAACCCTTTTCTTGAGGTACCTTTTTCAGGAATCTCGTCACCATCTTCATCCTCGTCATCATCATCATCATCTTGCCTCTTTAAATATGGGGCAGGGAACCAAGCCATCCGTTTGTCTTCTCTCTCCACAAGCCACCACCCTGAGCCAACACAAAGCAAAGCTAGCGTTAAAACCAAATCCATCCCAGTCTGTATTTATGGACCTGTTCCAGCCGTTAACAGGACACTGACTGAAGTTTGTTCACTCACCTGATTTGTCTTTGATGAGAACGTCCAGTTTTTCATCCATAGCCACTTTGAAAGGTTTGTTCTTGGTGTCTTTGGTCTCATACGGGGCCATGCATCTGTAAGTCTCTGTGACAAATGGCTGGGTCACGTTGCCGCCGGTGACGTGTCCCGCACCGTCTTTGACATCTACCTCCGACAGCATGACCATGATGCTAGAGAGGAAGGAGCCGTAGGTAAGTTTTTGAGCTTAAATACACAACGAAGAAACACATTCATGTCAATTCAAAGTGCACCTTTTGTGTTTTGTCAGTTTGTAGACATAGCAGACTTCAGCAGTCCAGGTGGGACTACTGTGCTAACTAATCTTGGATCAGATCTGAACATGTATTCAATGTATTTGTATTGATCTTCAGGTCTGTTTGTCACCTGTGCTTTTTGATTCTTGCACATTTTCCTCTTTATAACAACAGTGACTGCAGGATAACTCTACCCCTCTTTAGTAGTGAGGGAACTTAAGATACCAGACAAAATATTTTGTCTTTAAATCTAAAACTTAATGTCTCATAAGACATTTTACACTGCAGATAATCCTCATTATTCAGAGTTTTTTTTTTTATGCAACCACAGTTTTATTTTCAAACACTTTAAATATTCAGAGCTGCAGAACATACGACACTTGATGTGTCACTAACCTGTTTCTGGCAAACTCCGGCTGCAGGTCCTGGTCTTTGGGGTGGAAGAACTGGATGAGGTCTGAAGAGTGAGGGACCCGAGAGTCGCAGCTCAGAAGCTCGGTGCAATATTTCTGCAGCACCTTGAGGCGTCCTAGTGAAGGACCCTTCTTCCGTCCCTTCCTCGCCTTCTTGACTGAGGTTGGAAAAATAAAATAAAAAGAAAATATTAAGTCAAAATGTTAAACTTTAATTGCCTTTTATCAATACAAACTTTAGCTTAGAACAATTCACACTTACCTTGAAATTTGGGAATGATTCTTCCTGATTTTTTCACTTTACTTGTACTTGGGAAAGCTTTCTTCAGTTTTTTCTGTATTGATAATCAATTAAAGTAAAGGTATTAGTCCCTTTTATTTATTTATTTTAAACAAAACGTGTAAAATCATATATGCGACAGGTGTTTTATACTCACGTGCATAGTCCTGAAATCCTTTAAAGTTCTGTAAACAACAATATCAACCTGATCGGACCACAGCACGGAGGTCACGTACATCTGGAAAAGACAAAAAAGGCAGAGCAGAGTTGGTCACATGTGAAAGACAAAAGAGATTCTGCAGAGATTAAACTTCGCTTCAGCTTACTTTGCTCTTCTCCTTGTGCATGACTCCAACTAAACGCACACTGATGGGATACCGCTGCTCATCCATGTTAAAGCGACAGAGAGGAAGTCACAGTGTTTCCGATTGATCCGCAGCAGGAATCTTTCTCTCTCTCTCTGCCTCGTGTTGAGACTGAAGCAGCGATGCTCTGCTCAGATATTTATAGTCCGGTTGCCTCCAGGTGTGGCTCCATGCGTCATGCGTATAAGGAAAGAATTCAGTCGGAAAATCCAGCGTTGCTCCAAAACGACACCGGACACCTTTCTGCGCGGTGTTTGATTTTTTGATTTTTATTTTTTTAACCACACACATTTCTTCTTTCTAAATTCAAATCAATGTGAGAACCTGATTCTAAATTTAATTGCTGTTTTCTTATTTTTCACGAAATATTCTGCTGGAAAATTCCTTTGGTTATTAATCATGGTGCAACATGGTGATGATGAATGTAGAGCAAGTATTTTATTTTATTTTATCTTATTTTATTAAATCCGTCAATTTTATTCAGGCATATCACGTCAAAACATTAGTTTTAGACTTAAACTTTCTGCTTCAGTCTGTGTAGAAGACATTTTTTTACGCATTTATACACAGAAAGAAACTGGGGAATAAAATTATGCTCAATTAGGAAAATATATTTAAAAAATGATAGTGTAATTTTGTATAATTGTGAAAAAGATTTGACATTAAAAGACAATAAATTAAGATGAAAATGATTTATTAAATAAAAAGAGTAGAATCAAATCACAACACACAAGAAACAAAATAGCAAATAGAACAAATACTACTGCTCCTACTACTCCTATTATTATTATTAATAATAATAATAATAACCAGAGTCCCCGCAGATTCCATTACTTAGGTTACTATTTTTTGACACATTATGAAAGTGCATATTTTTCTAGTTGTGTGTACCTGTAATTGGCAGGCCCTAAAGGAACACAAAAATAACCATGTACAAACAACAATGAGATTAGTTTCACCGCAGACACATGAAGCACGTCCGCACATTTTTGTCTTGCATAAGTTTTGTGGACATTCCCTTTTGTTCTAACTTTTTTTTTTTTTTAATGTCTAACCCTGAAACAAGTTCCCACCCTTCAAAGAGAAGTATGAGAAGCAGCCATGTTATTTAAAACCAAACATAGTTTAAACCAACATGTCAAAATGAAAATGTATAATAAAATGAATGCAGTATTTTGCAGTATATCAGTGAGTGCTTAGTCTTCAAGACTGTAGTCAACAATAGTAAATAAGGAAGTTGTTACCCACAGAGAATGTTTATGTAAAATGTCTTTCCTTTTGTGGTTTTTAGGAATGAACATCTCCTCAACTCTGTAACCAGGTGTTATCATCTGTCACGTAGACCAGTCACCACCTATTCAGATTATTGATGCAGGGCTTGTGTTTATATTCTCAGGAAACTGTGGGTTAATGTGCAGAAAGTCCTACAAACAATAGTATTTTATAAAGTGTTCATTGTTTAATTTCAAATTCATTTGAAATTTTGGAGAAATAAATCCCCCACCTTTTGTTTCCAAGAAAAAAAAGGAATAAACTAAATAAAGTTAAACTGCTGTTGTACGTGAATTTGACCTGATAATTAAAGAATGGAGGTGACCTGGATTTATAGGAAATACAACCCATCCGATAAGATTCAGATGTCTTTTTCTATGTATCAGATTTGTGTTTGTATAAATTAATTCATTCACACCACTTGGTCAGAGAAGATACATAGATGGACGCCACCAACTGAACATCGGTGCTGCTGCAAAATGTTTGAAGGGTTAACCACTACTGACACCTAGTGGTGTGAAAACTTTCTGAGTAAATAAAGTAACAGGCAGATTATATAAACATTTCTCTTTATTTCTCCTCACGCATTATATTCATAGCAGATTTATCATATATCATCTTATTTAAACAGACCTTTGTAAATGAGATGTCAAGTCTTTTGATGACACTCACACAAACCCTTGTTCCTTACATTGCACATTTTGTTGATTTCTCCGTCACGATTAATAAAAAAAAAAGAAAAAAGAAAGAAAATTATATTTAAGTCATTTGCGTCATAACTTTTTTTTTTTTAAAAAAAAAAAAAAAAAAAAACAAACAAAATGACAGTACAGTATCTCCACAACAACCCTAACAAGTCCACGTGCCATGCTGCAGGCCACCAAGCCAGCTGAAAGTCTACAAGCAACACAGAGGGCAGGCGGAGGACATGCACTCTCCAGATAGTAATTTTTACATCAACAAATATTACTAACTGTATCATTTTCTTTACAAAAAAAAAAAAGCTTTACAAACATTTAAAATTGTAAGGCAGCAGGTTTTTCCTTAAGCATCAAAGGAGGTTTCAATCTTTCTCCATCATCTTTTCCAACTTAATACTTCCCGAGCCACAAAAGGTGCTTCTTTACAAATTACAACTGTGATACATTGTAGTAGCTAAGCATGTTACTTAAAGCCGCACAGGTGTTGTGTTCTACTTTTTGTGTTTTGTTTTTCAAAAGAGAAGAACGTAGTAAAATAAACCAATGCAGCCACAGTGGAAATAATGCAAATTTTATCCAGACGTCGCCTCCGATCATTCAAACTCCACATGTGCTTAGAAGTGTCTTACTGTTCACGTGCTGTCCAAAATTATCTTCCTAAAATAATCTTAAATAATTATTAATATTAAAGGTGATGTCACATATCTGAGCTTTAGATGCTGGTCGTCACAATTAAATAAACATAATTATTTATATTCCCCACCCTCATAATTAATTTTTCTTATGTATTTTATGTGTTGGTAAAAAAATAAATAAATCACTTTTTTTTTTTTTCAAAGAGAAATAATTTGAAAATGATATAATAGATATGGCATTAGAAATCTTTTACTTTTGTGGGCTAATCTTTGGCTTGCATAGAGACAATTCAATGTGAAGCCATTTACAGACTTTTTGTTGAGACGACCACGTTTATTGAGGATTTTTGGAGAACACACGGCTTTGAAGTGTTATAGTAGCTATTAATGAGTATTTCCAGTTCATAGTTCAGACCACCCCTGATTGACAGACCATTAACTTGCAGTCTCACAGACCTTAGAGTAAAAGTTAATCACTGCTCACTATTGCTTCAGTTGAACTGTCACTATAATAATCTCTCCATAATCACTGTGGTGCGTCAAAGTAATATTGCGAAAGATGCTTCATAATTAAAATGAGAAATAAATTAAACTTACTGAAGAAAAACCCCTCTCAATTCTCTTGCTTTTGCAACTGTCAACGTAAAAGCAAATATGTTCATATAGTGTGAAAACTCGAACCGGATTTGGCTTCCAATTACAGGGAGACAAATCCTGTGAGAGTGCAAAGAAATCGGTTGCACAAAAGTGAAATAAAAACCGGTGCGAAAAAGGAGCAATTAAAAACAAAATCTGTGGCAAACAGCAGCTCTACTGCGACTGTGAGAACTGTCCATCTGTCTCCCTTTAGTGTCTTCTGTCTCACTGTACTATCTTCTCTTTAGTCCACCAGAACAGCGTCTGACCACGTGTTAATTTCCCCGCAGTGAGGGAAAACAGGTGACCCCCATTCTTGGCATTAAAGGACTCTCTGTCATTCCCATCCTATTTCAGCCCAGGCCAGTATGAACTGTCCCTTACTTTACTCAATATTCCTGTGTGTTTGTGTCACCGAAATTCATAAATGGGTACACTGTGATCTTGAACGTGGTTTAGGTTTAGAGACTGGTACCTGCAGATGTAAGTAAAAGAAAAAGAGTATAAGAGAGATATAAAAGCACTTTTTAAAATCACTGCATTTGGCTAAAAAATAAACAATCAATAAAAAGCAGTTACCATTCAGAGCTCCTATGGTAATAGTACCCCTCGATAGTGGCTGTAGACTTCTGGAAGCAGATATAGTAGAAGCCTGCGAAGGAGGCACCACTTATGTCTTTAATAGTGTGGTCTGGAACAAGAAACTGTTCCTGAGAGTGCAGGAAAGAGAGTGGAGAGTGTTAAAGAGTTTAAAGCTAACGTGGGATACATTCAGTGAGAGAGATGAGAAGTGACAATAAAATCACGTACTGACCTTCCACCTCATGAAGACATAGTCACTGTTGTCCAGCGCTTCATAGTCAAAGTCATCCGAGTTGAAGCTTTTGGCATATTTGTAAAAAGGCTGAAACTTGCTCTAAAAAATAAATAAATAAAAGAAAGCACATTAACAAGAAAAGCTAAGTTTAATTTACAATAAAGTGAGTGAAGCTAAAACTCCAATCCATTCAGCCTTCCCCCATCACATGGAAAGCTAATCACAAAAACATCTGCAAATGAATACACAAATATCACCACACCAATATTTGTATAATGTCGGTTAATAGATTAATCAGATTAATCATTCTCTTAATTCACTGGTTATCGATTGACTATGAACAGCCGTACCAGTGACTAGGCAAAATAACAAGGTGAAAATCAACAGAACATACCCAGTGTTTTCTGTCCACATCCTCATCTGCATCCCACTTCCTGGTTAAAAAAGGCCTCTTTCGACTGATTATCTCACCAGCAAAGAAAGTTGTGAGGGTGGGATACTCCTGTGACACGGAAAAAGTTGAAAACAAAATTGATAATTAAACTTTTTTAACATTAAGAGTGGAGATTATCAATCAAACTGCACAAAATGCAACTATTAAATGTTGTTGAACTTGATATGTCCCATACGTTCAGTATACTCTTAGTTATTATTTATTTATTTGTTGCAACCATGAACTTTACACATCAGCAAAAAGATTACAGTAATTATTATGCAAGCCTTGTGATTTTATATCCTTTTCCCACCCTTGATATCAGGATGCAGCTGTGTGTAGCTGAGCACATTGATTTATTGCCTTTTAGTCTTACCAGACACAATCATGTTTACAATTTCAACAGATTTAAGAAAAAAAAAAAGAGCCTTTTGAGTTTAATTTCTCATAAACATCCTGTCAATGGTGGTCAATGGCTGTGCAGCAGAGGCACAAACATAACTTGGCTACTCATCTTTCAGTCCACTCTACCACAGCCAAGCATTTACTCCAGTATCCTGCTGACCTTTTACCTTCCCATATGTTACATAATGTAACGGGTATACAGCTGACACACTTAACTCACACTAATGACTGAAGTCTACACCAAAAAAAGGTCCAACCTAGTGTACCCTGAGTTGTCGCCAAGCTTTAATCTTTGACACAATTCAGCCTGCATCTAGCAAGTGGAAACCAGTTATTACTTGCTGAAACGGGGCTAAATGCACAAACCAGTTTGTGCTTAGTTTTTGACTGAATAAAGGTCACTCAGGACATCTGACACAATTTCAAATCTTACCTCAGTCAGGCCTTTGATCTTCAGGTATCCACACAAATATGAGTCCTCCACAGTCACATGCTGCACAGGACAAAACAGATTTAGGAAGCTTGAAAGATTAACAACAACAACAACAACAATAATAATGATAATATATCTGAAATCCATGCAAAGGTTGGTAAGTTTAGGTGCTGAGTTGAAAAAACTACTGGAATATATATATAAAGATTTTTCTAAATAAATGAATGAATGAAATTATTACAAAATTTAGATAGATCAGAAAACCAGTCCATTAACATGTTTCCCTTAAAGATCAAAACACTTTTTTCTGTGAAATTGAAATGAATCCAATATGCTTCTGCAGAAATAACAAGATCTTCTTTATATAATGTCAGAAATGGCAGCAAGAGCATTAAAAGTGAGCACACAGGTAGGTAAATGTATTTTCTCATTTGAGTAGCTGTGTGTTCGCACGTATGTGCCCTGCAAACCAGTTGACAAAAGGAAACAATCAAAATGAAATGCCAGTAGGAACACACTCATCTGTGCTGGATAAAAAAAATGGGTCAGCTGTTTGACAGTGATAACAGCTAAAGTAGCTTATGTCTGCTAAGTTAGCAAGTTAGCATCTAAGGCTACAAATACACAGGATTTAATTATAATAAAGGACAAACTTAAATTAAGGCTTAACGGAATCAATCCAGGCCTGTGTCAAATTTACCTGCAATACAACTTCTACGTCGTAGGAGTTGCCTTTGCTCTTCTGGTAACCTCTAAACTGGGAGCCGCTGTACAGCAGTGAGGTAGCCACCCCGGGCTGGTACGTGTTGATCGGTGCGGGGGGATCAAGAGACGCCGAGGATGTGCAGGCCGGACCGGTGGTACTGTAGCTCTCTGCTCGGACGGGCATGATGAGCGCCAACGTGTCACCGTCAGCAACCGTCATGAACTTTATGACTGAACACCCTCACAGCTGGAAAGACAAGAGGCACTGGCAGATTAAAGTCTACCAGCTGCACAGAAATCCCAAACTTTGCTCAGTTTTGTGAGCTGTCCACAGACTGGTTCCTGAGGAGACGCACTGCAACGTCTCATTTCGGAATTCAACTTCCTTAAATCTCATTGGCTGATACCGGTACGCGTATACAAAACGTGATATAGACCCCGTGGTGTACGTTGGTCACGTCGATACGTCTGGGCGTCTGCCATATTGTGAGTGGCAAGCCCTTCCTATTAACAAACATAATGGTCGTAGAAATGGCACTAACGTTTACCTTTTCTTACTAACTTATGTTGGCTTATCGCTTTTATATTAAATACATTATAATAATTTAGTTTATAGCCAATCATTTCAAGTTAAATAATTTTTGTTTCTTCATTTTAAAAGGGCATATATTTAATTGTACTTACTTACTCTGTAACAGTGCTCCACCCAGCCAAAAAAGTATTCAGTATTTAAATAAATTGACATCTCAGTTTCCTCTAATTATGCTGTTTTTACCATTGCTGTGGTACACCTGAATAGACTCAACATTCATTCATTCATTCATTCATTCATTCATTCATTCATTCATTCATATATATTAAGAGACTTTGATTTGGATTTAGAGACGTTTAATAAAAACTTATCTCATTGACATTTCAAAACCAGGCAAACCTGGTTTTGTTTTGCACCCACTGGGCTCCATAACATTGCTCACCCAAATGATTTGGTTATAACAGCCTACTAACAGTTTAAGCAATCACATTAAAAAAAGATATTTAAATCCCCGATTTATTGTTTTATTATTCACCTCTGGTTCTAACAATTGGACCAACCAAATTCTAAATCTGCACTCAATCTGAGCAACTCAAACTTCTTATAATTCAATTCACGCTCAATTCAATTTATTCATTTTTTTTCTAATTCAGTTTCCAATACATACAGTAAACAAGACCCTCAAAGAAAGTGATGTTGCATAATGATTATCTTTTTCTTAATTACCTGTCAGAAAAAAAAAAATGGCAGAATTTTGTTTTTGTTTGTGGACACGGATATTTGTTACAGTTGATCAGGAACATTGTTAAAATGTCCAATTCTATGTTTTGTGTAATATATGTGAATAAATGAAATTTTTGTGGATTCTGATTTTTTTAAAGACTGTGCTACAGCAGCTCCTCCAGCTGCTCTATCAACATGTCTGCATATCTGTGGGTGTCCGAAATGCTCATGCGGTTCCGCTTAAGTTCTTGGTCTTGGATCTGTAATAATGCATAAAGGAAAAGAGCAAAACGTATCAAGACCGTGAGATACAGGCAGCAGTATGTCATTCATTGTAATTCATATAATAAAAATATAAAATGGGTTGCTTGCTGTAAAGTAAACCCAGCTCCCTACCCCTTTAATGAGACCCACTTTCCAGACGTTGACACGTGTAAGCAACAGAGTCTCTCTGTCATTGATCTTCAGCAGGTGGTTATCGTGGCCAGTGGCCAGAGCATCCATCACCCTGTTATCTGTAAACAGCTACAAAGAGAAAGCACAGATGTGTACGGCTGAGGGCAGTGGCACTGACAATGATAATGAAGCATGTCCTTCATCTCACAGCGTATTTGTTTTTCTCTGAGATTGTGGAGAGAAGAACCAAGAAAGAAATTGTCGTCAACATTTACAATAAGACTATAATCATCTACAGTAACCATAATGTGATCCTATACATTAAATAGCAGCTTTGGTCCAAAAGTAATAACATTTACCATTCTAATGTCATCTGGCACATCCTCATCATCATTGGCCACTTTCTTCTGTGTTTCAACAATAATCTCTTTCACTTTCTGGTGATATTCATCTTCCAGCTCTCGACATTGGACAAATGTAAAATTGTGTTAAAGAAGAAATTTTCTTAAGGCATCGTTATTGACGAGTCAAATAGGCAGCTGACCCGAGACTCAGATCTAATTTACATTGTACCCAGTTCCTATTGGATTAGGGGAAACCTTTATAGGTACACCTATAATAGAAGTAGCTCTAGTGGGTTAATCTGGCATTGCTCAATATACCTTAATCTTTTTTAATTTAGTTAATTTAGAACACGTATGAATCAGTGCTGTTAGAAATAGTCTTTTAAGCTGATGACCAGTGAAAGGATATATCCCCTGAGCAGTTTCAATGAAGTTACCGATCATGTCGGAGATGGTGACGTCCAACTTTTTGATGATCTCCTGAAATTAAAAAGGTTTCTGACATGTAAATCAAATATTTAATCTATATTTATAGAACTGATCGTATTTTACACATTTACACACACACACACACAATCACACACATAAGAAGTGGCTCAACTTCAATGAAACAATGAAATCACAAGGTGCAACTTATACACAAACACCCACCTCCAACTGGCTGACCATCTGAAACTCCAGTGACATAAGGCTTTTCCGGAACTGGTTGATTTCATCTCTGTAATGACTGATCTTATCCCTCAGTACATCTGGGTCTGACAGCTGCTGAAACTCTGCTGTTGTCTAGAAAGGTATGAACAAAAGACATTTTCTTTTCCTGATCTCTAGGAGAAGGAATAATGAGTCATGCATGTAAGTATGCTGAGCAGTTAAAACGTTATGTTCTTCTTAGCTCACCTCTTTGTGTTGCTGCTCAAAATGTGCTAATATCTGTGATGCTTTCTGCTGGTAGTCCGTCACGGCCTCAGTCCGACCGCAGAAGAAGGAGTTCACCTCTGCCTCTCTTCGTTTTAGCTCTGTCAAGCCTGTTTCAAATAACTGCATACAAAGCTCCAGCATTTTCTGCTCAAATGTAATCATGATGTTAAGGAATTAAAGGAAATGATTTTATAGATTACATGTGAATACCATATGAATACATTGGTGAAAAAGCCAAAAATCAAAGGATATGTTTGGAGTAAATTAGCCACTTCTGTCATGTTGTGCAGTGTTTGTGCCTCTGGATCATCTCTAATCATGCTCTTGAACAGAAAAGAACCATTGAGGAACTCTACAAAGGCATCCTGTAGGAAAATAAATTGGATTGACATGATTGGATGCATTTGGGAGCTTGTAGACAATGACTGCCTAAACCAAACAAAAGCTTTATATTACCTTGTGTAATTGGAGTTCATCTTTCTGGCGTTGCTCAGCATCTTTAGCTTGTTGTTTCTGCAGCTCTTGGCGTCTCATTTCCTCAAGGACATAGTTGTATTTGACAGCTCCATCATGTTTCTGCACACAGACACATGTGAGTTAGTAATCAAGGCAAATTACAAATGCCCATGAGGTTGATTTCCAAATTGGCTGGGAAATAGTTTTAATTTTGAAGAAAATTTCTATTTCATAAAGGAAGAGGACTACAAAATGGATGCAATTACAATAGATTATGTTGGGGATTGTATCAAAATACATCACTGCTTATACTCACCATCTTCTCAGTGAGTATTCTGTTGTCTAGACACGTCAAGTTTGGAAAGTAAGCAGCAATATAAAGTTTGTAATCTTCATCCTCAGAGACAGGATTTCCAGATAAATTGAGGGCAAACAGATTCTTAAATTTCCTGAGATAGAGCACCTTTGAAGTTATTTAGATTTACATTAGGTCAGACACATTACAAGGGTTTGTTACATGACATAAATGCATGTGCAATAGATGACTTATCAATTAAAAAAAAGGTGAACTTACATTGTCCAGCTGTGCGATAAGGTTATTTGCAATGCAGAAATGAGCGAGTTTCTCTAGTTTATCTATGTTTTCAATGACTGAGATTTTGTTGTTGGACAGATTCAACAATTCAAGCTTCTTTAGAGACTCAAGTCCCTCAATTTTCTGTATTCTGTTGAACGACAGATCTAAAAGGCAAATTGAACATGACATAACCACAGTTATTCCTTGTGTTTATCAACATCTGCAACATTTTGACAAAAATTTAAATAGTAATAGCCATCTCACTGAGCCACGTTAGATTGATTAGATGATCCAGGCCTTCAATTCTCTCAATGAGGTTGTTGTTCAGATCAAGCCTGGCCAAGACTGTGAAGTCCCACAAGTGGTCAATCTTCAGAATATCTGTGAAGAAAATAACCAGTTATTCAATTAACCCCAAAGCACATTTATACATCGACTGCTTATTTCATTTTATTGTATTTTATTCTCACTGCTATATTCCAGGCGTATTTTAAGGACTTCATTAAAGTGTATTCCCTCTGCTTTTGCAATACTTGCAGCCTGATCATGAGGAGCTTGCTCCATAACTGCTTTCTGCAGAAGCTCCTCATCAAGCAAAATGGGCTGAGGTTCACCATATAGTTTGCTCATATTCCCGTGGGATTTGAGGCTAACCTGATTTCACTTCACTCTCTGCCAATAAAAAGTAGGAAGAAGAAAACATGATCATATTGTGTTAACTTGGATCTTGGTTTGTTCACTTCACAATGTTGACAAAGAATAATGTTAGCTTGCTATGAAGAATCAATAACAAGTTTGCCAAATATAATAAACAATACTTACCGACCAACCACCACCGGCATTTAGTTGTGTACGCGATGTTACCTAGCAACAAGCTGACCCTTAAGCTGCGTTCAAGTACGTTTAAATGATTTTTTTCAAAATAATAATAAAAATAAGTTTAACTTCATATTATTCTTGCTTGATTCTTTGGTGGATATTATATAACAACACAGAACAAGAAAAAAAATGTGACCTTTGATCACATAAAGGTATTATGCACACTTTTTACTTTTTTTGGTTAACAATCGTTCATCAAGTGCAAAGATGGCATTTACCAGCCACATATGATTCACGTGTAGCTTATACTTGATTAATGTCAATTAAATTAAATATATGAGATAAATAATGAATATTGTTCTTGCGTTTATATGTAATTATATTGCGTTAAAACGTAACTTAAAGTAACATCAAACACGTTTAGAGACAGAAAGATGCTTGTGAACACAGCTTTAGGTGCTGAATATGATTGACATTCATTTCAGCCATACATATTGAAGCTTTAGATTATTTGGACCAATAGAATTCGTCTAAAGGCGGGGCTTAGTGGAACCGCCTCTGGGCCTCAGCCCCTGTCATTCCCGAGCGGATTGTTTGTTGATAAAATGGAGTTCTTACTTGGCAATCCATACAGCACTCCCGTGGGCCAATGTATAGGTACGTTAGCCTTGAAATTATTCATTAGAGATGTGACACTTCTTCTCTTGTACATAATTTAATCGTGGGTAAACATTTGATGTATTTTGTTAGGATTTATTTAAGATTTCGCCGGTGGAGCACCGAGCTAGCAAGCATCATCGCAGCAAACGTCATCTACTTGGATTGAGCTTTCAGCTAATGTTAGCCTGCTAACACACCTAACTTAGTTAGCTTCAGTAGCAAGTCGTTACGCCAAATCTGTTATCTATTGGTAATAACTGGAGCAGTAGTTTGTAAGAAAAATGAAATGTAAGAGAACGATGTGGGCAGTGTTGTGGCACGGTTTAACTCGGCTTATTGAACCTTTAGCTAAGTTAAAGTTCAGTAATTCCTCAAGTTCCTGAACAACAGTTGATAACAATGCTTAGTCAGGCAGGTTGATTTCATTTACATATCTATTATTGTTTCGAGGAAGAACAGCGCGTGGTTTGCCACATTCATTTGTTGCGGTTGCATCCATCTTTGCAGCTCGTCTATTGTTTGCAAAACTGCTCAGAGTTCAGAATGACACAAGTGATGATAGTTTTTTTTATTATTATTATTTTTATGAGAGCTACAGGAAATAGTCTGGTACTTATCATTCATTTTGTTTCTTTAAAGAAAATGGGTAAAGCAAAGAGATTAGTCAGATTGTTAGTGAATGACACGCACCCTATTCCACTGTTTTACACAGATATTACCATTAGATTTCCTACATTGACTTTACTCTAGTAGCACTAACCCTCTTTATTTGCAAACAGTTTAATTTACCCATGCCATGTTTATGAACTTGTGTAAATGTTCCCATGGCTTTTATCACAACATTTCCTGTTTTAGTAAATTTATAATATTTACTTGAATCCCTGCACTAAACACAAATTTCTCACACTCCTGATTTATGTCTGTGCTTTAGTAAATGTTGCAGCTCTTACTTAAGTAGGGTATTTGTTGATAACATATTTCTTCTGGTTCTCATAGAGCAAACTGCAGTTTTATGAATAATATCAGATTTTCTGATGTTCCTCTTCTTATTTTTCAGTTTCTAGAAATAGAAAACGGATAACCTCGCAGTGCTTCAGTCAAGCTCTTTGATGCAACTGAATAGAAACAGTTTGTAGGAAGGAAGTCTTTCCAATGGCCTGTTTGAACACCACTGCTGCGTGCCATGTTGTTAATGACAACCTTGGCCACCAAGTGTGAGCGTCATCTGTAGCACTTTGCTCTCATTTTGCTCTGAGGTTGTTCTAGGTCATGCAGCGAGCTGTGTGCATGCACATCTTGGATTTCCCCATTTGACAAAGATGGCTGTATCATCCCTCCTATCTCTCCGGTTCAGTTGCTGCACCTTACAGAGTTGTACAGCCAGCTGTCTGTTTGACTGTTGTAGTAGTAGTACAGCAGCTGGACACTGGATCAGTTTACTGTCCACAATGACAGTAAGAGTGAGACAGACAGTAGCTGAAGATTATTAATTTCTAAAGTGGCTGCGAAGGTTGTACACAGGTGCATGTCGTGTGTGTATCTTTTTGTTGTAATTTTACATAAGAGAAGCTAAAAGCCGTGACACTTTTCTGTGTTTTTTGTTTTCTCAACTTCACCACCAAGGCACTTAAACATCTTTTCTTCTGTTGTTGTACCTCTTTTCCAAACAATAAACATAGAGATGGTGGGCTAAAAGTACAATGCACATTGGCGTTTAACCCTCACAACACAGAAGTACAGATTTCAACATAGTGAGATGATAATGCAGTGTACCTCTTTGTACTGTTCCTAAGATACACGAAAGAGGAAAATGAAAGCAAATGCAATAAAGACAAAAAGACAAGGTCAAGTGGTAAATGTGTAGAGAAAGGAAGAGTTTTACAAGAATAAACCATGGAGAGATGGCGCCCGAGTGGGACAGAGATTTGTGGCTTTGTTGGCAGTGCATGGCACAGCCTGCCACTGTTAAAACCATGTGATCGACTGGCTTCACTGGTGTGGTGTCGATTCCCAGGGCTTGGGGAGGTGGGGGGGTTGACACAACACCACGATTGAATGCGCTCAGCGGGCATTTAACTTCATTAGCAAGGCTCTGATTGTTCAGGGTTGTTGTAGCTCATTACACATGGAGAGATCAGATTTTTTTTTCCTTCCTCTGCCACCTGTGCTCTGCCCTTCCTCGACCTGACAATCCCTTTGAAGGGATTTACATGGGATATCCCAGCGAAAGTGGCTGGTTAACTCTTCAAAACTCATCATTTATATGCTGCTTATGCCCAGTATGTTTAATATATATATATCAATTTTTGCAGATATGATTGTTTATAAATGTAGTTTCCCTACTCTTAAAAAAAAGATGCCCGTGGTTGCCCAGTCCTGTCACAAGTTGGTAAGAGAGGGGAGTCTGGGCATGAATAAGTCATGGCTATCAGGGTTGTCCAGCTCTGAACCTCCCAAGAGGAAGGCAACACGGCACAATGAGAGCAATGAGAGACTCTTGGCGTGGGCATGACAGAAAGAGGAGCTGCTTCTCCTGTCTAAGCTCAGGGTTCCTCTAATGAGAATCTATTGTGAGTGTCAGCCACGGGAACCTGGTCACGGCTCCGTTCAATAAAAAATGTTTTTGTTTTACTGTGAATCTCAGCCTGAATGACTGCGATCTTAAAAGATAACAGCGTTCACAGACGAGATGGATGGATTTTGGGGGGATGAGAGAGAAAGGAGGAGACAGAGTGAGGAATGCATCGATGACTGCAGCGCCAGTTCATCGCTGTAGCTTCTCACAGTCTGGATCATATTATTTCCTGCCAAAATGCTATTAAATGGTAGGGTGGGGTGTGAAGGGGAGAGCAGGTCTCTGTGGTTTTTGGTGTTTTTTTTTTTTTTTGGCTATTATAACATTTATGACTGAATATACACACCCATTCTCAGCTTCCTCTTGTCTCAGATATGAACGATTGTGCTTTCCAGCTGACGGCCTAGTTCTTTCAGTTAATTTCCTGGAGGTGTCCGAACAACAGGTGGTGAACGATATTCTCAGAGACTCAGAGATAACTGTGTTGTGAAAATCAAGTGGAGTGAAAAATCGTTAGTTTCCAGTTAAGCTGAACAGGCTACTACTTTAAAGTAACAAAGTGTGTTCGTGTCACTTTATGATTTGAAATACAAGCAGCTATAGCAGACTTTTGCATGGCATCCTATACTAAGTAAAATGTTTTATGAGGCTGAACAAAATGGCTTATTAGAGCACTAAAGTATGTCATCACATGTTTGGCTGCTTTAATTAGCCTGTGCATTGACTTAAGCACTGGCGACAACAGTCTGAGTAAAATGCAGCATCATGCTTGCCAGCTGGCCAGTTGAAATCAATGCATTGAGTGTCAAAACTGTCCTCCGCAAAGCTAGCGTGGATTGTCAAGTAACCAAATTTTACACATCATTAATACTCAGATATGTTGAATCACACAAATAAACTCCGGCTACCTACTCCTAGGCCGTGGCGATGCCTGATTTTAATCGACTTTATATCGGGTTGTGAGCCACTTAAATCAAGTTGGAAAGCAGCCAGGTTTCTGGGTCACAGCACCACTCTTAGTAGAGTTAAAAATAAACTACTGTAATGTTTATTTTTGCTCTCAAAGATTATGTTTAATCAGAAAATACTACTGTGAAACCTAAAAGTTAAGTGTGTTAAGATGAATGATATTCTGTATGAACTCTTGTGTGTTTTCATCCAGAAAGGGCCACAGATGGAGGCTTACAGAACGAGGACTGGACCCTCAACATGGAAATCTGTGATATCATAAATGAGACAGACGAAGGGTAAGCACCTGCAATGAATGATCATTGAATTATAGTAATGTTTCATGTGTATTTTGCAGAACTTGTGACACCATTTGCAAAAAAAAAAAAAAAAAAAAAAAAAACAACCTCCCGTATGTTCCCACATTGATGTATTATGTATTATAGTACTTTCATTGTTTTATTACTGGCTGACTGAGTGACTCACACCAATAATACACTGACTATTGTGCTTCGCCAACTGACAGAAAACCTTTTGTTTTCCCTAGGTGTCACTAACAGAATGAATGAATGAATGACTTAATGAATGAAAACTATAAATCCACGTCCCACAAATGTCAGATTGAAAAAAAACAAACACGACATTGTTTGTATGTGTATTTTACATTTTTCATCCATTTTTTTTTCTAACTAAACTTCCTCATTTGGGCATAAATATGTAGACGTAAATGTTCATATGTAATGAATAAAATAAACCATTAAATCTACTAAGAGAGTTAGTTAATAGTGAGTCAGTTGATATGTGGTTGTCAGAGGATCATAACAGATATCACCTTTATGTAAAAAGATTATTTTTGGAGAAGAATATCAAAATGCCCTTTTTTTTTTTTTTTTAAATCAATGTTTTTCCATATTTCCACTCTGCTCTCTCTCCTTTTTCCCCTTTTCCCCTGCTTGTCAAATTCTTCATGCCTACACACTCATTGCGTTGGCATGCGACATGGGGCCCTTTCTGTCACACTCAGTGATACACACAGCGTTCACAGAGAGCGAGAGAGAGAAGGAGTTCAGCTTCATGAAACACAGAATGTCTTGTCTTCAAGATGCTAAGCAAGTTAGACAATGGCTGGTTGGCACCAGAGTTGGAGTTGAGGTTCTGCAGCTGAAAATGATTTTGTTGCTGTAACGTATGCTTTCAAATGATGATCAATTATCTAAAGGAGCACTGACACAAGATATAAAAAAATACATGCACTACCAGGTTATTACTACCAATCCAATTCCGATGGAAACGTATATTCAGTAGATGTCAGAAAGTACGTAAGCAAGTAAACTTTATTTATAGAACAGCTTTCAAAAGAAGCTAGAAACAAAAGACCAGGAAATAACAAGCAAAAGAGCTGATTGTGTCTCATCTGCAGTGAAGAGACAAGCGATTTGAGGCAGGAAGTCGACCTGAAATCTTCATGCATGGACAGCTTTTTGATCTCGCCTCAGGAGAAACGCATAGTCACACGGAAAGAAGAGCTAGAAACAGATGGTGTGAAAGTATTTCTGTGTCTGAGTCAAACAGTTACGCTGACAGACTGACTGGCATGTGTTATTGTGGCACGCACACACACACACACACAAAAAAAATTATTCCTAACCCTACAAAGTCAAAGATGTTATGCCTGCTCTCAGCCGGGGTGCTTTATGCAGCTGTATCTTCTCCGTTGTCTCCCTCAGGCCAAAAGATGCTATGCGTGCACTAAAGAAGAGGCTCAGTGGTAACAAGAACTACAGAGAAGTGATGCTGGCTCTGACGGTAAGAAGTTTTTCTTTTCTTTTTTTTTTTAAATTTACCCGACTTGTCAGTGGGTGTCATGTCATAAAAATGGCTTTGCACCTTTCAACATTTTGTTATGACTTAATTCTCAGGAGGCCATGCCCCATGCTGCTGTTTTTTTCTCAGTGTGTGTAAAGCCTCATTAAAAGGTTGCACCATACATTAAACTTGACCTCTCCTGATCTTGTGTTCTTTATCATTTTATTCCATTATTATGTCTCTTCTCCCAGCCACTGTCAGAGCTGTTTTTATCTGTCTGACATTGCTCGTCTTTCATTTTCTTTACGGCAAAGCCAGGCCTTTGGAGCTGTGTTCTCAATTCTCATCCACCCACATCTTTGATAGCTGTGCTGGTTAAAAGCTCCTCTGTGTGATGAAAGCATCCTGACTGAGATATTTTGTGAACACCAGAGAGCAAAATCTTGCCTTTCTTTGCTGCCTCACACAGACAAACTTCCTCCTCTGCAGAAATAAATTAGCTATGCAGCTCTGTGTGGTACAGCAGTTGTGTTGCGCATGGTCCCTGTTAGATAAACTAACAACCTTGTTTTTGTTGAATCATCTTCCGCTCTGCAGGTATTGGAAACATGTGTGAAGAACTGTGGTCACAGGTTTCACGTACAAGTGGCCAATAGAGATTTCATTGATGGCGTTTTGGTCAAAATCATCTCTCCCAAGACCAATCCTCCAACGATTGTGCAAGACAAAGTGCTGTCACTCATACAGGTATCAAAGCTCTTTTTGTTTTTTTCATTTTTAGTATTTAAATTCAGTCAGTGGTGGTCTCCAGGAGGCCAGGTGGGTGCTGTATGCTCCATTTCCCTGGTGTTGAACCACAGACTGCAGCCTCTGGTGTTGCTATCCAGTTACTTGAGGTCAGCTCAGCCAACAGGTGGTGTTCTCCGTTTCTCTTCCTGCTGTCCTCTAAATATTTATAGGGATTTGTTGAAGTATACCCCAGGGACGCTCCTCTTTTAGGCACTTTTCTCGGTATATTTACACCATTATCGAGTGTACTGTGTCGGGGCATATGCAAGAGATCCTTGACTGTTCATTTTTCTATTTTTGTTAAGGATTTGCATCAAGGGCAGCAACAAAAACACTCCCGGTGCTGACATTGTGATATGAAGTTACGTAATGTCTGTTTAGTTCTTAAATTCTTTGCATTTTTCATAATGTGTGTGTATGTTGCTGCGGCAGGCCTGGGCCGATGCCTTCAGGAGTAGCCCTGATCTTACTGGGGTAGTTCATATTTATGAGGAACTGAAGAGGAAAGGCATTGAGTTCCCAATGGCAGACCTGGATGCGCTGTCTCCAATTCACACACCACAGAGGGTGAGAGGAAATAAATGCACTTTCTGCACACAAACATACAAACTGAACATTCACACAGCATTATTCTAAACTGTGATTTATTTATTCTTCCTTCCAGGGTACCCCTGAAATAGACCCAGCGATGATCAAGTACCTGGCACCTACATCACCTGCTGCGGCACCTAAACCTGCCCCAGCTCCTGCATCTGCCACTCAGACCCCTCACGTGCCCAGCCCCATCACAGCTACCCCTGAACAGGTGACAAACTTTTATCAGTCATTTTAATTTGTTACTGCACTTGCTGCTGGTAAAGTGAAGTCAGCTCCATTTGTTTACTGTTCAAGGCCCCTTGACCATTTGACTGCTTACAGATTGCCCGGCTGAGAAGTGAACTGGACATAGTGAGAGGAAACATCAAAGTCATGTCAGAGATGCTCACAGAGATGGTCCCTGGCCAGGAAGATGCCTCTGACCTAGAGCTGCTGCAGGTTAGATGGTCACAATATGTTAACCACATGTATACAACTTCTTTAGACATTATTTATTTGTTTTGAAACCGAGAAGGAAAATCAGAAGATTATTTTGAGTATTTTTCTTTCATTTTCATTCCTTTGATTAATGTATGGATGATGCTAGATTGGTGAAGAGATGACATAAATACTCTGAGCAAAACATTGTGAATGTAGGTCAAGGCAAAAACCTTTACTATATGAATTTCCTCGCACTGTAAACGATACTTCACATGATTCAGAAAGCAAAAAACTCCCCAACGTGGCCAGTCAGCTATGAAGTGTTGCGACTCCGTGAAGCCACTAGGGGGAGCTTTGTCCTCAGTTTTCAGATGAAACACTAGACTCGCCAACAACTTATCAAGAGCCAGTTGGCTGTGGTAAAAGTCTTGGAATTGGCAATTATCCAGTAGTGTAAAAACTCATGGAGAGTTTAATCTCCCAAGGCCACTCAGGTATTTGTGTCTGCTGTGAGGATCTGGCTTCGTGCTAAAGAAATGCTGCCAGTAGTAATTGTTATGTGGTACCTTCTCTGACTTTTTCTTTTGGTGTTTTTTTTTTTTCACAGTTGTGACGCCATTTACAGAATTCCTACATAGTTGAGCCAATATTTCTGACTTGCTCAACACTGAATCCCTTGTAAAAGAATAGCATTTATTGCAATTTGTTTCTGTTCCCTTTGTTTCTGTGCTTATCTGCTGATGTATCAGTGAGAATATTGATCAATCTGTCAATGTGTCGATCTTCAAAGGAGCTGAACAGGACATGCAGGGCTATGCAGCAGAGAGTGGTTGAGCTGATTTCACGCGTCTCTAATGAGGAGGTGACGGAGGAGCTTCTACATGTCAACGACGACCTCAACAACATCTTCCTCCGCTACGAGAGGTACAGACAACCAAATCATCAATCGGGATTTGTTTTGAAAGCAGAACAGAAGCAGAAAATACATGATTCTTTTTGTCAAATAACTTCAAGTCCTTTACCTCATTAAGTCTGCATCTCAAATTTTTTTTTTTTTAATTTTTTTTTAGGTATTTTTTTGGGCATTTTTTGCCTTTAATCAAAGATGGTGTAGAGAGATGGGAAACAGGGAGGAGAGTGGGGGAAGGACACGCAGGAAAGGTCGACTTGAACCGGCGAACAACTGCACGGCATATACGCCAACGTGGTGCGCCTCAGTCACTCGGTCATCCACGCACCCTTTAAATTTTGATTTTAATGATGACACTTTAGATGTGATTTTACCTCAGTATGTCGGTGAAAACGGCCTTGACACAGATTTGAGAAGCCCTTTGAAGTACTGTGGATAACTTATTCCTTTTAAGATATTCTGTGGTTTCACACTGCTAGAAAATGTCTGTGAAAGTGAAAGACGTGTAAGCTCTTGAACCCTACAAATCACGTGGTAAAGCATTCAAAGGTTGTTGTGTTGTTCACAGGTATGAGAGGTACAGGTCAGGCAGAGCTGCACAGAACAACGGGGTAAGATCTTCAGCTGCTCTGCATGAAAATCAAACCATTTCTCCCCTTGGTTTTGCTTTAATGTTGTTTGCTTTTAGCAACATTGCTTTTTTGTTTTTACATTTTATTTCAGTTACATCACCTGTGGCAACTGGCTAAAATCTGGGGTGCTATGACAGATGTAGCACCTATAAATAACCATTTTTGTGCTTATTTTACTACATTAGTATCTAAATTTTTAATTGCTAATATTACTAGCGTACTCGTTCCACGGCAGCATTAATATGGCGTGCAAGTTGATTGCTTTGTCAGCTTTCTAAAATTGGACAAGCAAAGCAAAACGAGTTCCAATCTGCTATTTACTGTATACATTTGCCAGTATCAGTGATTCGCCAGAGGACTGGCACATCTCTCATTACATCCCACATAGCTGTTTGTGTTTGCATTCTGTTGATCTTGCTGTGTGCTCTGTCTGTTTGTGTTGTGGCTAGCTGACGGAGGCAAGTATGACACCAACACCACGTTCTATCCAAGGCAGTGTGTGTGTGGATGAACGGAGTGTTGAATCTTAACACGCTTGCTATATGGAGCTAATGCTTAGACCAACATAATGTGTCAAAATCAGTGTCACTGTGTGAAGCTAGATAATGTATATCCTCATCTCCCCTGCCTCTCGCATTCTGTCTCACACATCTTAAGTCTTGTGCAACTGTTTATTCAACCCCTGATATTGTTCCTGTGCATAGTCTCCGATCCACAACTATTGACCCACAATGTTGTCTCAAATTGTTTAAATTGCAAATCCTGTAGAATTTCAATAGCTGCAGAGTATTCCCTCTGTATAGAAAAGACAAACACCCCATAATGTACTTTGTCCAACAAATTTAAAAGCTTTCTTCCTCTTTGTTTGGTAACTTTTTTACTTTCATCACTTTCAGCAAAACCTTCCTAGTACTGCCTACTCCCACTCATTCATAATTGCTGACAGCCAGTTTTCTTCCTCTCTTTGTTTTCCCCCTCCCAGATGTTGAATGAGGCCACAGAGGACAACCTGATTGATCTGGGCCCGGGTTCCCCTGCTGTGGTCACACCCAGGATCACATCCAGCCCACCACCCCAGTCCACAGCTGGAGCCACTGCCTCCCCAGCACATAACCCTCCTACAGCATCGCTGTCCACTGCACTAGCTGGCCTTGGTAAGGACAAAATGATACTAAGTCTACGCTCCTCTATGTAGGAATATAGCAACTGCACACAAAACTACCCAGAAAAAAGCCTTCAAAAATACTTCTAAATTCTCACTAGAGCTGCAATATCCCTCCTCCCCAGTCTCCACAGACCTGGTGATGGAGAATCAGCAGACTGTAAAAAAGGCTCATAATCTAGCTGCTAATGGGAAATAAGCCCAGCAACATTATTCACCGCTACTACTGCCAGCTCCCCTGATAGTCCCTAGGAAGCCTCTACACACTCTAGGATTCTGGTTAAAGTGTCGATGTATTGCATTTCTTGTTTTGTGAAGTGGAAGCAGCCGCCCGATGCTGAATAGAAATGCTGTGAAGAATGACCAATGTGTAATTATGAAGGCCATAAAGCTGTATTGCATTCATTTTTCCCCACTTCTTTTGTCCATAATCCACATTTTTTCTTCTTTGCCCTTCTCTTGTTCTACTCTCCTCTATCACTGTCTCACTCCAGATGTAGGTTCAGACAGCGTGAGCGGCACCCTGTCGTCTCTATCAGCGCGCAACCAGGATGACTTTGACATGTTTGCCCAGACCAGGAGTAGCTCTCTGGCTGAACAACGCAAAAAGTAGGTCTACACCAATTTCATTTAGCTTAAGGGGCAACCCAGGTCCTCTCATGTCGTTATTCAGGGTGTCATTTATTTTAATTAAGTAGCTGTTCATCACCACCTTTTAATATTTAAAACAAAATTCACCCCCGGGCACTTTTAGCACTGACCTTTCTGGGCAGTAACGGTGTGATGGAGGCAGCGTGCAAGTTTTGTTTTGTTGTTTCAAAATGCACAAAATGAGCTTTTATTTTTCTTGCTGAATTTTGTTTGTTTTATGCTACTTTTCTCTGTAGGAATTATTCACTGCTTTTGATGAATGTTTGTGCCAATTAGAGAAGAAATAGTGTACTGGGATGTCTTGGGGCACAGTGGTCTGTACCACATAACTTCAACATCCCCAGTTTGAATCTTGTGCCTTTGTTGCTTTTCACTCTCCTTGCACATAAAAAAATATATCATTCCTTTACTTTAAATAAGCCTAAAACAGTGAAAACCTCTGTCAAATCACATCATTGCTGTTCTTGGAACCTCACTGAATATTGAAATTTGATGAGATATTCATGGGAATGTTCAATTTGTTGCTTCAGTTCTATATCTTACCTATGTTTTTTTGTGCACAGTGTAAAATATGAAGATCCACAGGCGCTGGGCGGTCTGGCCTCCGCTTTGGATGTGAGACAGCAGAACACAGGGGGGGTAAGTTCACTGACGTATGTACTTAAATATAGTGTTCACCTTTAGGTAAAGTGTGGGTGCTGTGTTACATAGCTGACGAAGCTTCCTCTCTGCATGTGATGGTCTTCAATATAGTATGTTCTGATCTTTGACCAAACAGAAATGTAGCTCTGTGTATTGACTATTTCTAGCTCTGATTAGCTAAAATAAAGATCCTAAAATAAATATTCTGGTAGCTATTTAACTAATTTAACTAATGAGCGAAAAAAATGAATAGGCTCAGCAGTTGAGAAAAAGGTTTGCATTCTTCGTGGATATCGGTTTTTTTTTTTTTTTTTTTTTTTCTTTCATGTGCACAGTTTGTACAGAAAATCAAACACAGAAGTCACATGTTAGTTTCTCAGATTTTTTCAGTCATTCTCTCTGAGCACAAACATTACAGTATATTTGCGTGGTTATCACAAAGTACACAGATGATTCTGAAACCTGAATTGCCACACACATGCAGACACCCACAAAAGCACAGACTTTGCTAATTGCGCATACCATCCCCTTTTCCTGTTAACTCAGGTTGTCAGTTTCTCCTTTAGTGTTTTTTTTTTTTTTTTTTTTACACGAGGGAGTTCAGACCCCCCCCCCCCCCCTATTTATTTTCCTCATTTTCATCTTTATGGAATGTGCCTTTCGCCATTTTCTTTCTTCTCTTAATTTTTTTTGTTTCTCTTTAAATGAAAATCTTCTCTTGCATATTTGACTTCTCCTCTGTCTCTCTATGCTGTGCTGTGGTAGGGACTTGCTACCTTTCTTCTCTTGTGTAAGGTGTTGTTCTGTTGTTGATTCAGCTGAGGGTAAAAGGGGATGATAACCCAGCAGATCAGGAGCTGCCCATAGACAGCTGGCTTATTACCCAAGGAATGGTGAGGACTCCATCCTCAGTGTGTCCTCCTACCCTGCCCTCATGTCCACCATCAACCCTGCTCGCAACCTCCTCCGGCATCATCCATAATCCTCACACGCTGCATTTCATTTTCAGCCTCACCTCACTGCTCTGTCCTGGAATGCTCAAAGAAGACCAGAAACAACAAAATCCATCTCCATATCTAATACAGATGTTACACTATCATATCTTAGAGGCTTATAGTCAATTTGCTGGATTTAACATGATAAAGTAAAGTATGTGATTCACAAGTTAAGACAAAAAAACTTTAATGTTTTTGCTTGAATTTGAATTTCTGAACAATTACCCATCATATTCTGTGATATACGATTTTATTCACATCGCTCATTTGTATTGTAATTTAGCGACATGAGTGCTAAACACTGTACCCATCATCTGTGCTTTCCACTTTAATGTATCCTCTGTGGATGAAGTAATGAGCCTAACTGGTCCCCAGGAGCATTCATCATCTAGACTCATCTCTTTAACAGTCACACAACTAAAACAGCGGAGGAGTACAGATACTTATGCTACACAGCAAAGTCATGTCAACAGTGATAAAAAGTGTTTTAAGTACTAATAATGCATCATCCAAGCATAAAAAGTAAAGTAAAAGAATGAATGGTGGTTTGCTGTGTAGCAGTATTTGTCAACTGTCCTTTAACAGTCTGTGGATCTCAGATAATACTTTAGATGTTATTAATGACAACCTCATCTGTCTCACTCTAAACAGAAGTAGATGAACTAACAGTTGAAACACTAGATGTAACATTTGTATAACATTAAGTTGCTGAAGTTGTCTGAATCAGAAGGTAAATTGCATTTTGGGCTTTTATCAATGTAATTCCTGGGAGTCATGATAGGGACAGATATTTCAATGTGCACTTCTACAACATTTCTCCCCTTTTTACATGCATGTTTTTTTTTTTCCTCTGCAAATGACTTTTACTGCCCCACTGCCTTGGACTATCTTTATATTTGTTCCTCCACTCTTGTCAACTGTGATTTCATGAGGAAACCCCACCAATGTTTATTGTGGAACAGAACAGGAAGGAGGTTTTGTTCTTTCTCTTTGATATGAAGCTGACGTTAACAGTGGACTTTGATTCTTGACATAGGCAGTAAAAGGATGTGGAGGACTAGACTTTTTTTGTGTATGAACTTGATGCCTTTTGTGTTTGTGTAAACAAAAATCATTCAAGTATTTTCCATCCATCTTCTACCCCTTTATCCTGCACTCAAGGATTTTTTCGCCTCCCTGATTATTTCTTTCCATTGATGGACTGGAAGTTTCTAAAATCACAATGAATATTCCCCTTTTCACTTTTCCTAATAGTACTGGTCATTTGATGGCCAACACATATAAATACAGCACATAAATATAATGTGCATCATCCACTCTAACATGGCTTCCATCATCACAGTCACGTCACGCAGCGTTGCTCCTGCACCGTGTGCCCTGTGTGGTGTATATGTGCGTTCACTCCACGTTTGCCGTGGGATTGCTACTGCCTCTCAACGGTCCCTGTGCTTTCAGCTTTTCCCATCCAATCAATCTCTTGATCACATTCTAGCGATTTGCTAATTAACTAATGATGTGGAATAATTAACACTGCTGCGTGACATTAACCGGCAGCTGTTAAGCCATGTCAGCTCTACAAAACTAATGAGAACAATACACAACCTGGGAAATCCAGTTCTCCTAGAAGATGTCTGAGCAGCAGATTGTTGCATTCGATAAACCAGTAAGAGCACAGAGTTGAGAGGGGTTGAGTGTTTGCTGAGCAATTTTTTTTTTTTTACTTTTGTTCATTTTGATTTGTTTTATTTTTTGTCATCTTTCCTTCTGAGCCTTTGGTGATTCCTGTTATTTTTGTGTTTTTTTTTTCGTGTGTTAATTTTTTTCTTTTCTTTTGTTGTCTTCGGGGTGTCTTTCTGTTGTTTGGCTTTGGTGCTGCCCCTTGGTTTGTCCATGGCTTTGCTCCATAGATCCCCGTATCGCAGTCCTCTGTCATGGATGACATAGAGGAGTGGCTCTGTGCTGATGTGGTGAGACTTCTTTTACCTTGATTTATACCTTCTTCTCTTCTTTCTCTTTCTCTCTTGTTGTCATTTTTTTGTTTTCTTAGACAGCCCATTTCATCCATCCATCTCGTATAACAGAATCCTTTTAAGTTTACTTTCCTTTCACTTCAAGTCCTTTCGTTTACTGTTATCTAATTTATTTCTATCAATCACTGACAAGTAACAGTTTACTGTGAGGTCTGTTTTTTAAGCTAACGTGTTGCTAACTAGAATTGAGTTTAAAGAAATCATATGATCTTATTTAACATGCATGTGAGGGTCGTGGAATTGGGCACAACAAGGCTTACTGTTGTGTCCACATGTAAAAAGTGTGTGAAGGATGCATGACTGACGGATCCCTCATGAGTGAATTACTATGGATTGTGATAACTTATTGTGTTGAAACAAATATAACTCAATTGATAAGAGTTTCTGTTCAGATTTGTATATCATCTTATGACTCTTTTCTTAATAGAAAGGGGATGCTCCTGAGGAAGGGGTGACCAGTGAAGGTACAAACTCTCTTTACAGTTAAATCACATATCACAATCACGTATTTTCCACTAACTCAAACATTTGGGAGGTTTTCCCCTCCACTTATTCATTTAAACCTTCCATTGTACATGACTTTGAGACGAACAAGTTTTTTAAATGTATTTTTTTATTGCAGAGTTTGATAAGTTCCTGGAGGAGCGAGCGAAAGCAGCAGACACTCTGCCATCTCCCCCCAGCACCAACCCTGCCCATCCAGCCCGGGCACCTGGTGGCTCGCACAAAAAGGCTGAACGAACGGAAGATGCTCTCTTTGCCTTGTAGACTGTTGTCAGAGATCCTCGGTGTCTCTCGAGGACATCATAAAGTCCTCAGCCTAGATTATTTCCCCCAAAACGGTCCCTCCAGTCCCGTTTTATCACCGACTGGCAGGGCTGCAGCAAGTGATCTCCACCTCCTTGCTATTCTGATGCCGCAGTATTGCTCCAACATACAGAGGTCCAACGTGTTACTGCGCACTACTGTGTTGCATTTAGCTATATGTATATGGATGTATTAATCTGTTAGTGTGGGATGTACCACTCGCAGCTCTGCATCTCATTTTTGTAACACTCCACCAAAGGAAGACAACCTAACTTGTCTGATGTGGTATATCACTGCGAGATTAATGAAAAGTTTTGCTGCAGGTCCATGCATCAGTGCCGTATGGAAGTATACAATAGGGACTATATTGTGCTGTTTTATTACATCTAATTGCTAATTTATGCACTTATTATTTTAATGTTTTTTTCTGTACTATGTACTAGCGCTGTGGTTTGGTTGGTCCATGCATCTTTTATACTTAAATACTTTAGTTATAGTTGTAGACATGCTTTGTAAACTGAAATATGTTTGAAATGGCGATGTGTGTTATTGCCCAGTTTGCCTAAAGCAGTGTAGAGAAAAAGGGTTATGTTATTGAGCGAATTTTGCAAACTGGGAATATAATAGCTAATTCCTAGCTAATCAAGACGAGTGTATGCCAGCATTCCTTTCACCAAAGGGAACAAAGGAACAAAAAAATATATCTAAGAAGCACTAGGTGAGATTCTCTGCTATGTATTTCATAATGGCTAAGGGGAAGGAATATGTCCATGAATATTTCCCACTGAAGTTTTCAATCCTTTGAAAAGTCACAACAAATTATCTAAGAGTAATATAATCTTGAACAACTGCAAACACATTTAATCATTCCAAAGACTATATGAAGGCTTTAATGACAAATTATCACTTAATGTTACCTGTCGATTGATAAGTACGTTTGTGTTACAAATGTTAAAGGATAATGAACATCTTCCTTCCCCTGCTGGACTTAATGTCTGTGTACTGAAGCAAAAACAAATCTGTATTTTGTCCTTTGTGTTTACAAGATGGTTACTATTTTTCTATGGAAATGGGGAAATGGTCTTTAGATCGACTTCATTTTGCACATAACTTTTCTAACAGAAGTGGATGGATTAACTGTTAAATCTTTTCAGAGTGTTAGAAATTGCATAAAGATGCAAGGGGAAATATGGCATTTAAACAGCATTACTTAGTGCTGGACTCATAACTGACTAAAAGACACAAACTATAGCTTAGAATAAATGCGCTGATGTAAAGGATGTATTCATATAGGTAGATCTTCACTTACTCTACACTATGTAATCTATATACCTCAAAATACAGAAATAAAATTTTCTGTATCTGGTAAAAAATATATTGGCTCATAGTAATATCCTGAGGCAGAGAGGTTTATGTATTATTTGATCCCCTGATTGTATTTTTATAGATTAAAAAAAAAAAACAACAAAAAACGTTTGTACCCTTGTACCACTTCATGTTTATGTGGTTCAGACCGAGTCATGTGGCAGACAACCACAGTTTCACTTTCTTTGATTTGTACTGTCAAAGACGTACTTTTGATTTTCTGTATTTTTTTTTTTTTTTTTGACTCTGGTATGCCAAGAATTTCTGTGTTTGACTGATTATGGCAAAGGAGCTCTGACTAGAGTTTCCCTTTGGTGTACTCAAGATCTCACTTTAAGGCAAAAAGCAATTCTGTCTTCATTCCAGGTCTCATGTTGAGGCTCTAATTTGTTTTAACATCACCCCTCCTCCCCAGTCCATTTAAGACCAAAAGCCTTGTCAATCAGAGGCAGTCTGTTTAAAACTCCTCCTAAGTTGTAAAAGTCTAATCAAATTTACATGTTTAATTATACATTGTGGCTATAGTCCTTCCACTGGAGGGAGATATTCATGTATTATTTCTGTCTACATACATAAACATTATCAGTAAATATTTAAATGTATATTAGTTGAGAAAAAAATAATGATTAATGAGCTTTAACTTTGTTTAATGCAGTATGGTTACATGTTGCTAGGTTAACTGAGATGATAGCATTGAATTTACAATCAACCATTTTGAAAAAGTTTAATCTCACAGGCTGAACAAAGACGGCGACTAAAAATGGAACAGAAGATCCTTTGAAAGGGAACTTTTTTTTTCTGTGTTTGTGTGTCATTGTATCGTTGGATCTGTAACACAACAGAGTGTATTGTGTTATTCGCTTTATGAAGCTTAAGTCCTGACAGCAACATGTATTCCTCGAAATTGTGGCGAATCATGAAATGGTAATTGAATGTCTTTAAAAAAAAAAAAAAAAAAAAGAGGCTTGTTTTTTGTTGGTGGGTGTCCCATGTCTGTTTGGCTGTTGCCGTTTGCTGCCATTACTAATGGTCAGATATTTGTTTGACCTAATGCACGTATGTAACTGCCTAATAAAACACTAGCAATGTGTGACCTCTACCTCACAACTGTTTGTGGTTATTTTACATTAAACGTCTGTGTGATAATGTGACATTTCCTCATGATGCAGGTGCTGATGCAACCTGGCCTCAATCTTGCTTTACTCTGGCTGTTCATTGTCAAATGAGCAGCCTCCCACGTCCCCCTCCCCTCCTCCCATATCAAGGTTAATGGACACTTCATCCATTTTCCTCCAGCAGCTCACATAACAGAAAAATGTAAACAAATCGTGTTCACCCATCCAAGAGATGATTATTTTATGCTTCTTTCAATCTCCAGTTGCGCATCACTACGTACACAAGTGTGTGAGCGAGCAAGCCTCACTTTTTTTTACAAACACGCTGCCGCTCATCAACAATACCAGTCTTTTTGACAGGCCTTTAACATTTCTTTGCTCCACTAGGACTGACAACATTTTTCCTGTGTTACTCTAGGTCACTGACCTATTTTCCCATCATGCCTTTGGGGAGGGGGCTCCCTGTTGGTGTTTATGTGACAGTGTGCTTGCATTATAGTTTTAATATAGCTTCAGCTGATCGGGGGGAAGGTTGTATTATTCTTTTTTAAATAATATCATTAGTAATTGTTTTTCAGTGAAAGGAGCCTTACTTTGTCAATGTAAATGAAATCTATAAATATATTGAGGGGATTAATGTATATTCATGTATGTTTCAGTAAGCAACAAATAACACTTTACCCTTTTATTTTATTTTATTTGTTTTTTTATCTACTTCTATCCACCCACATCTTTCTTGATTACCTTCCTGTTGCTGCCACCACAATTTCAGGAGTGAAACACATGATGTAATCACTAGACCTAGAATCGTGACGTCAGATCACCCCACTCCGTTTCCGAGCTTCCCATTGGACGGTTTTACTGGTTCTACAGGAGGAGCCGCAGCTGCGAGTCAAACAAACTTGGTTTTCAGTTGCCCACGCCCGCTCAGCCCTGATTGGCTGTTGAGGGGCAAGCCCACAACAAACAGATCCATGCTGTTCCTCTCAAAAAAGAAAAGGAAAAAAAAATACTGTTTGGTGATCAATATGTTTGACATCAATGTGACCGAAAAGGACATTACTGATTAAGTTTTAGCATTTAAAATAATAGGTTTCTCTTTAACAGATACACATGTAGTTTTCTTCTGGATCCATACAGACATCCTGCTGCTATTATATTAATTTATCTGTTACATTACTAAATCTGTCTTCTAGTGCATCATTATGCAGAATTTTAGCCTTATGCCCCACATGCTGTCACTTCTTCAGTCAAATAATCAAAACAACCCTGAGAAACAGGGCCGTGGGAAACCCGTTTCGAAGGCAGCGATTGGCTGAAGCACCTGTCAATCATCAATGGATGGGCGGGTTCGTTCGGCACAATCGTTGTAAGCAGGTTAGTGATCGCTGAATGAGCCTCAGTGTTTGGCTTTGGTTTGACAAGTTTCCCTGCACGACCATGGGGGAAGGAGTGAGTAGTTAGTTGACACATCTGTAGAAAGTTGCGTGTCTTTCTACGCGTGTTCCAGGTACACTTTTGTCACCTGGCGTTTTTGGCCAATGTAGGGACGCGAGAAGTTTCCCGAATTTTTTTGTTTCTCTTTCTCTATCTAAGCGATTCGACAAGACAGGTAATTTCTACTTCGGAAAGACAAACACGAGAGTAAAGATGAACAGCTTGTCTTTTGACGATCCTTCGTTGGATAATCTGGATCCAACATTGTCGCTGAATGACCCCAGCGATATTGACACGGCCCTGTTAAGCGACATTGATGGTAAGAAAACACAACGGTTACTGTTCACTAATCCAGTAGCGCTTTAACGTTTTTCCAAACAGCGATAACACAACTTACTATTTCATGTATGTTTCACGTATCACCCTGATTTATGTCATTTAATATTCACATAACTTTGCACCTATTTACAACACTAATAGTAACCAATTTACAGGTTTTTAGCTCGCAGCGTAGGTCCCACCACCACTGCCACTATTAGTCACCTAGCTAGTCTTGCTAACACCTAGCTAGCTAGCATTCTTTGGAGGTTGTGCTTGCATTATTAGACGTCCACATTGTTGTTTCTGGCCTAATTAGAGCTCGCTGTCATACTCTTTTTGTTGAGTAAAGCGAATGAATCATTAGAGCGGGGTTGATAGGCTAATTTGGTGAAGCTAACATGCTACTAAATTGTGCTAAATTGCGCCCCGCCCCCAGCCTGCTCCACAGACTGAGGGTACTGTCGTTCATTCCTCTCTGCCGGGTTCACGGTGCCTCAGTTGACCGGGCATACAAATCCAATGCAAAATTACTGTTATTTAACTTAAAATAAAGAAATGAATCCTAAACTATTAAAACTATGTGACATTGGTAACAAATGTCCCATTTTCTTGTTTTTATTGCAAATATACGATGCTTAACGCTTGCAATAATGTGCTGTTTTTTAGTAGAGACATAGAGAGAAGCCACATATTAGAATTAGACAAAGGGCAGTATTGTTATATCTTTTTTGTTGTTTGTTTTTTTTTTTTTTTTTTAGGACATTTTTTTACACATAAACATGGCTTTAAAAAAGAAGAAGGCAGAAGCCCACATATAGGTGTGATAAGCGTCACTGAGTAAACAGTAGCCTGATACACGCGACCTACAGCCGCTCTTCGCCATCTTCCTGTATTTGACCGGCAGTAACCCTGTCTGATGCTGCTCGATGGTAACCTCGTGTGAAGCTACAGACAAGCGCTCCCTCTCTTTCCTGTCTTAGGCTGATCGGCATAGCAAGTCTCCGAGACGCGCTCTGATTGGTCAAGAGCGATCACCTCATACGAAAACACTGGTTTACAAATCCGGGCTGCTGCGTTTCACTGCAGACACAATATACACTCACAGTGTCCTTGTTTTTTTTTTGTTTTTTTGTAATATACACTTATTGAGCTTCATCAGATCAAAAATTAAAAGATTTTAAAAATATTTGTTATTTATTAGTTTCCTCATCTGCTCAGAGAAATGACCCACTTGTATTTCTAACATCCACTATTACATTAAAACTACCATTAAATAGTGTGTACTTTTTTTTTTTTTAGGATATTTTAGATCTTACACTCAGACCATGCTAATGGAAACACATAAGCTAGAATTTGCGAGGGTGTAATTATGCTTCTTCCTTTGATTGTTCATATGTTTGTCACAACTGTTTACTCATTTCTTGTTAGTAATTTGGCCTGCAGCTGCTTGAATACTTAAAATAGCCTGCACATGGGTTTGCCAGCTCAAGAGATGAGCAATGTAAAATGTGTGTGTGATATATGTCTGTATACACACACACACACCTGCGGCTTAGTGTGTTTTCCATAATGTCATGAAAGCAAGGCATTGTTGTGTTTGTACTCGGCGTCAGTCTTTATAATATCAGAATAAATTCAGATCCATTTTTGGTTATTACTGAATTTTGGTTATGATTCATATCATATTTTTTGATTGTTCAAAAACAGTAGGTGGAGGGAAAAATAAAATAAAAAAAGAACAATATAAATACTTTCTGTCTCACCACCACGAATTCAAAATTATTTATTTATTATTATTATTATTTTTTTCCAGATGCAGTACTTCCTCATTGCATGACGTAGTGTTTTTTTTACACTGATTATAATTTTCCACATCAGAGCAGTATTTTAGTTTAATTGCCAATCATACTTGATAAATGAAAAACTAGTAATTTGATTGGGAGATCTAGTTTGTTGCTGATGATTTTGAGTTTTTAAGCGTTGTTTTTTTTTTTTTTAAACATCTCTGCATGTTAACATACATTTTTTTCCTTTTTTTTTTTTTTTAAATAGTGCATTTGTCAATACCAGGTCTCAGTCTGATACTTTGTTTGCCCACATAGTAAAGCTTGTTTTACTATGTCTTCAGTTTAATATATTTAACCTGATGCAGCTGGCATCATTGTGAAACTCTTACTATAAAACCTTGATATGCAAAATTGTCACAAAATTTTGCACAAATTCAGTTTTGTCTTCCTTTCAGAAGTTTCAAGAGGTTCAAGAGTTTATTTCTTTGTCACGGTTCCCTTTCCTTGTGTTGTACTAGTGAACTTCCCGTATTCTGTTTCATGTTTATTTTTTAGATGTTTCTCATCAAATTGGTTGAATTGAGCACGACTCTGCTGCTACCACCACAGGAAACGATCACATTGTAGTCATTGAAAGTGTCATATTTCCACACTGCTGACATTTTACTCTTGGGACTGCTATTGCTACATTATCCTCACGAAGGATGAGTGATTTAAATATTTTTTTTTAACTTGGGCCACATCTGTGACAGTTGTTTTGATTTCTCTTCCTTTTCAGACATGCTACAGCTCATCAACAATCCAGACATGGAGTTTGGAGGACTCTTTGATAACCCTCCATACACAGGACCCCCACCCACACAAGAGCTCCCTGGTCTGACCCAGTCCATCGTCTCCACTGCCCCTCAACCCGCCACTACTACACCTCCACCCCCATCTTCATCTTCCTCCTCCATACTGAGCAGTAGCCCCCACCTGGATGCACTCCTAGGCCCTCCTATCACCCGCAGCTCCTCCACCCCAGACAAAGCCTTCCAGCCTGCCACTTTCCAGCAGTCCCCTCTGGCCCAGGTACCTACTTCCAGCCCACGGCAGCAGCAGCCGGCCTCACCGCAGCAGGCTCAGACCCTCAGACAGCCCCAGGTGGAACAACCCCAACCTATTCTCAGCCCATCTGTCCCAGCCACTTCACCTCACGGCTCACCAGGACCAAGCCCGGTGTTCAGCTCCACACCCCAGGCTCTCTTCACCTCACCTGCACCCCAGACTCCACTTCAGTCCCAACCGCAGACACCACTTCAGGCTCAGCCCCAACAAGCCCGGACCAACTACAGCAGCCAGAGCAGCTACACAGGTAAGCATCCTGGCTTTAACAATACTTTACAACAATTTTGTGGAGTGTTTCCTGCATGCATTTCTCCATTAAAAATGTTTAGATGTCAGGTGAAGACTTCTGTTCTCTTAGCAAAGACAACAGGGACACGTCCCATCCCATTATTCACAGGATTATTTTATAATCATGCAGTTAACAATGCCACAGTGCAGAGCAGCGACTATTCAAACAGGAAGGAAATAATGCACATGCATGCTAAGAATGCGCTCTGAATTGTCTGTGTAAATTAATGTTGTCTAATATCAACGTTTTTAAATAATTCACCAAATGTGCTGAAATTTTGCGGTTGTTTTTTGTGCTTACATTAATTAAAATGGTCAGTTTAATTTTAAATGGATAGAGTCAGTTTTTGTTTTGTTTTTTTTTTGTTTGTTTTAAGCAGATTTGGTTTTTCTTTCATTTTTGAATTTATAAGTTTCACAAATGAGACTACAGTGCTCAGCAAGGTGACTCTTCATGTGTATTACATTCTCCAAGCTGAGACACTCGGTTATTTAACCTCAGCTGATCGCATGTCTGAGTCCTAATCTAATAGACTTTGCTCAGCAGTGTGAGCGTCTGTGAGCTAAGTGAAAACATTTTGTCTAGTCAACACACATTGCACCTGTGTGTGTGTGTGTGTGTGTGTGTGTACACACATTTGTGTGTTAATAGTTATATTAGTGGGGAGGAAACATCACATGCTTCTGAATTTTCTTATCTGCAATAAATTTTTATTACTCCTCGAGAAAATTCCCCAACGCTGGTACGGAACGATGACGACTCACTAGCCTTGTTGGAGTTGATAAGAAATATGAGGTGACACACTGAATGTTGCCATAATTTTTTTTTTCTAATGAGATAACCCTTCACCTGTTCACCTATCACCTACAAACCCATTGACCATGGGTTGCTCAGCTGCAAGTGTAGCAAAAGAAACTCTTGTTCTAAGGTTTCTAAAATAACCATAAGTCTTAGTCTAAACTCTTGGTCTAAACTAATACAAGCATCTAATGTTTCTTTTTTCCACGTTCGTTGGCCAATACTGTATGTATTTTATTGATGTAATAATAAATCAGGTTTGGTACGAAGGCTGTGGAAAACTTTATGAGAACGATAAGTAAATTATCACAGTAATGGATGGTCTAATTTCATTTTGTGTGTGAAATTATGATAAAAGCTTGTTGTTTGAGTGATTCACAGAAAGTCAAAGCAATTTTATTTATTTATTTATTTTTTTTTCAGCAAGACCTGTAATCCAAACTGAAACACAATTTGGCAACTGCTTCAAGCATTTCATAATTTTAAGTTCAACGTGTTTCTTGAATATTTGAAATTTTATCGTGTAGTAAACATGTTTTTGTAGATGATTTATGGATACTTAAGGTAAGACTGAATCTCTGTTGCGTCACTATTTTCCAGCTGGCAGCCCCACCAGTGTGAGCCAACCCGCCACAACTTTGTCGTCATCACCTCCGAGTGTTCAACCAGTGACCATCCAGACTCAGCTCCAAGCACTGACCACCACGTCTTCTCTGCTGTCCACGTCTGCAAGTCCACCTGCTCAAACCATCGCATCCCACGTTCAGCAAGTACCTGTAAGTGTGTGAGGCCAACGTGCGACTGACACAACTTTCACATCGCCATCAGCATGCCGCTTTACATGCCACTTTGCTTGCTGGTCTGCACAATGCAGCCAATTGTAGCTGCATTGTGCCTGCTGCTGGTCGCCTGCTGATAAAGGCAGGGTTTTTCGAAAACACGTCATGTGTGTGACCAATGTTTTAGTGTGTGGTGTCGGCAACAGACACCACACAGTGAGTATCCGCAGCTTTTTCCTGACACTACGTCAGAAAAGAGCTCTTGGTACTTACTGGTGGTTTGTATTAGCCGCTCGTCCATGTTTTTTGTTGTTTGGACTACACTTTTTCCTCGGTCATATGAGTTCACCAGTGTTTCCCACAGAATTTTAGAAGACTGTGGAGGACGGCGTGGTGTTGCTAATACCCACCACCACCACTATGGACAGTGGAAAGTCAGCCTAGGTTCAGTGGTATGTTAGAAGTTCACTGGCGCAGTGAGGTTGGCAACACACTGCTCCATTATCCAACTTAATAAAATGTATCGTGCCCGGTGCAGCCAGGAAAGCTCCAGATAATGTAGTGCGACCTGTGCTAGCGTGTGTGTGAGAGGGAGAGTGAGACTGCGCACGCGCGCAGGGTAGAGAGAGACCTAGTACAGCTGTGGAATGGGCTGATGAGAGATGGTGAAATACTGTTTATTATCAGTATTTTTTTTCTGGTCAAATGAGACTGTGGCAGGTCCAAATGAGACTGTGGCGGGCCGCCATAGTCTCGGAAACGCCACACGTTTGCGGTCAAAGTCGAACCAAGTTGAACTTTGACCGCGGCAAGTGGTAGCGCGGCAGAGGTGTGGTTATGGGCGTGGAAACGCAACTGTTCTGCACTGCTCTGTGGCAGCTGCAAACTGTTTTGGCACTGGGGAAAAAATTGTAACCAAGGGGTAGAGGTTACAGCGTGCAGCGTTGCGGCTACCATGTGCAATTTGAAAGGGCCTTGAGCTTGAATGGACCCCCACCAACAAAATCACATGTGCCTCTGTGTGTTTTCTCAGGTGTTGTTGCAGCCTCAGTTCATCAAGGCTGAGTCTCTGCTGCTGACTACTCTGAAGCATGATCCTTGCATTGTCACTACTGTGGCCTCTCCCTCATCATTGGCTACTACAACCCCAGTACAGAGCACTTCCCTGCAGGTAGGCAACCCAATGTAAAGCTCATACAACACACTTTATCTACACACACATTTTGGTAAATTAAAGAAACAAACTTCATATATTAAATATTGTATTTTAAATGCCACAGTATGTTAATATGATCAGTGTTGACTAGAATATGGGGACAGAAAGGTTTATGCTCAATTTCCTAACCTCTTTTTTCTTCCCTCCTCTGCCAACCCATTCAACCTCCCCAGGCTTTTATGGGTGGTGGCACCATCCTGACCACGGTGCCAGTCATGGTGGACGCTGAGAAGCTGCCAATCAACCGCATTGCCATCAGCGGAAAGCCAGCTGGCCAACCCCACAAGGGGGAGAAGCGCACTGCCCACAACGCCATCGAGAAGCGCTACCGCTCCTCCATCAATGACAAAATCGTGGAGCTTAAAGACCTGGTGGCTGGCACCGAGGCTAAGGTAAAAAAAAAAAAAAGAAAGAAAGAAAAGGGACATTAATAAAACAAAAGCGCACATTTACATTGCTAATTCAAAATCTAGTGGTCTAATACGTCAAAAATTTCCCACATTCAGCATTTAATGTCAGCTGGTTTTAATTCTTTTTTCTTTTTCCTTTTAGCTCAACAAGTCTGCAGTGCTGAGAAAAGCCATTGACTATATTCGTTACCTGCAGCAGTCAAACCAGAAACTCAAACAGGAGAACATGGCTCTTAAGATGGCAGCCCAGAAAAACAGTATGTGCTTAAAGCCTTTCTATCTTTGTTATTCTCTGTCTCTCTTCAGCTCAGTCCACCTTCACAAGAGCATGTCATTTAGTTGACCTGTTGTGATAAGGTCTTCTCATAGCTACTGTTAACCTGAAATGATACATTTCAAAATGGCCTATTCTGTAGCCAAGTTAAGGTTAAAAAAATGTCTTTGCTTTGGTGCCATTGATTGACCCACTAACTGCTCTCCTCGTCTGTCTTTTCCGCCTTTCTTCAGAGTCTCTCAAGGATCTGGTTGCCATGGAAGTAGATGGACAGTGTGACGTGAAGAGCGAGATGCCCACCCCACCAGCTTCTGACGTGGGCTCTCCAACTTCTTTTTCACACTGTGGCAGTGATTCAGAGCCTGACAGTCCAATGGTAGAAGACACCAAGGTATGGAGAGAATAGAGGTTGATATTCAGTGTGTTATATTACATGAGGGGTTAGGGCTGTGTAGTAAACTCTTAAAATGTCCTCAAGGACGACTTGAATCCACTCTTGCTCATGTATTTAAGGTCAATTCATTCCATTAATTCTCTTATCAGATGTGCTTAAAGGTCATTTTGTATGTCTGCATTTAAATAATGTAGTAGCTCTGTACAAACATACAGTTTTTACATGAAGCAGGTTGAGGAAAGGCTCAGTAAAAACTGTTAGTGTTCATGTCTTTGTCACATGATGATGAAGTAAAACATACACATCTTTATGTTTCTCTTCTCTCCTGGTTTCTGTAACAGCCGAATATGAGCATGTTGGACCGATCTGCATCAAGTGGCAGTGTTGGTGGCATGTTGGACCGTTCCCGCATGGCGCTGTGTGCCTTCACTTTCCTTTTCCTCTCCCTCAATCCTCTGGCTGCTCTGCTGTATTCGTCCAGCAGCAGCTCAGCTGGCAGCAGCACCACCACCACCACCCACCACACAAGCAGGAGCGTTCTTGGTGTGGATATTGCAGGTACTGTGTGATGGCTGCTGAGTGTCTTCTGAAATGTGATACTACAACACATAGTAATTTATTTTTTTATTTTTATTTTTTTTTAAATAATGAAATGTGTGTTATCTACAGCGGACTCGTGGGGCTGGATGGACTGGATGCTACCAACTATACTTGTATGGCTTCTGAATGGTATTCTGGTGTCTGGAGTTCTGATCCGTCTGTTGGTGTATGGAGAACCTGTAACCAGACCACACTCTGGATCCTCTGTTTTGTTCTGGAGACACCGCAAGCAGGCTGATCTTGACTTAGCTAGAGTATGTATTAATATTCCTAAGACATTTGATTTTTATGTCTTTCAGAAAAGAAATATCCTTATATATATCCTTAATATTTTCAGCGGGTTATCTTGGTTATTCAGCTGCGTTTAACATCCTACTCTGGGTCACCTTTTATCTCTTCTAACCTCTTAATCTCTTTTACCCTTCACAGGGGGATTTTGCTCAGGCCAGTCAGAACCTGTGGACCTGTTTAAAGGCTCTTGGTCGTCCTTTACCCATCTCCCAGTTGGACCTGGCCTGTGCTGCGTTGTGGTCACTGTTAAGATTCTGCCTCCAGCGCCTCTGGGTAGGCCGCTGGCTGGCCGCCAGAGCCGGAGGACTGAGATCTGATCGCCCCCTGCAGGAGGATGCCTGTAAAAGCAGCCGTGACGCCGCCCTGGTTTACCACCGCCTGCATCAGCTTCATATGACAGGTTGGTTAGGTGTGTGTATGTGTGTGTGGGGGGTGTAGGGGCTGTTTCTCGATTAAGTCAGCGCAGACTGAACACATTGAGGTTGAATATTGAGACGATAAAATCTCAGCTAATTTAAGAACAACTCAGTTCTCTTTTTTGCCCCCAGAGTCAATTCACCTTGATTACGGGCCAATTATAGATTTAGATTTTAAACAATTTGGCTTAAGTAGTTGATACTAGACCACTGTGGCTTTTTTCTTATTATTGCATCACTGTTGCTCTCTGTGAAGTATGTTTTTTTTAATAATAAGCGTTATACTTGTCCTCTGTCTGTGTGTTCAGGTAAATTGAACGGCAGCCACCTGTCGGCAGTGCACATGGCTTTAAGTGCAGTGAACCTGGCAGAGTGCTCTGGCTCCTGTCTGCCTGTAGCCTCTCTGGCTGAGGTCTACGTCTCTGCAGCTCTACGGGTCAAAGCCAGCCTGCCGAGGATCCTGCATTTCACTTCTGTAAGTTCCCTCAGTTTATAAACAGCCTTGAAGAGCAGCCGGTTTTGAGTTGATTGTATCGTTCATTCGTATTTGACCACCATGTTAAATTAACCAACTTGTATAAGAAATTAATGCAGAAAGTAACTGGAGACGTTGTCAATTTGTTTTTATTTGCAGCGTGTGTTCCTGAGCAGTGCTCGCCAAGCGTGCCTCTCTTCCAGTGGGAGTGTGCCACCGGCCATGCAGTGGCTCTGTCACCCATTAGGTCACCGCTTCTTTGTGGATGGGGACTGGGCTATTCGCAGCACTCCTAAAGAAAGCATCTACAGCCAGGCTGGCAACACTGGTCAGTGTTTGCAAAACTGTATTCTGTATTTCCTAAATGATGGTGATAATGATGGTGATGATGATAATGGTTTGCTGTTACTCTTACAGTGGACCCCCTGGCGCAGGTGACTCAGGCGTTCAGAGAGCACCTCTTGGAGAAGGCTCTGTACTGTGTGGCCCAGCCTCATGAAGAGAAAAGTTCCAGCCAAGGCGAGGGGTAAGAACCAAAAAAAGAAAAAAACAGACTTCCACATAAATGCTTTTGATTCCATTCACACGACTGAACTTTTTATACCAACATGGTTGATTTACTATCCGACACAATGAGGATAAGAATCACAAATTGGACAATTAAAACAAAAATGAAATCATTCAAGAATTCCTTTGGTAATAATCGATGTGAAATTGTCACTGTTTATCGATGTGGCAGAATAATAACCGTTCAATGTGTGTTCCTCCCCAGGGAGTATGCCGATGCCCTGGAGTATCTCCAGCTGTTGATTAGCGCATCAGATGCCGCTGGCGCCACATCCCAGTCCTTTGCAATAGGTTCCAACATGGCAACTGTGACTGGTAAGTTATTATTGCAATCATTACTGCTTAAACAGACAAGTAAAAGTGTCGTTATGTATGTGAAGATAACACTCTGACGTCGTGTAATCTTGTATATGAGGGAAAACTAAGAGTTTGACAATTAAGCACGAGTGTTGACTGTATGAGCAGTTTTTGAATCTGCTTCTAAAACTTTGACAACTGAACATTCACTGTCTGAAACTACTTCTGTTACTTGAGTACATCAGCACATTCAGGTGTAGTTATTCCCTCCTTAATGTGTTTTTACTGACAGAGGGGTCCAGATGTCTGAGACCTCAGATTAGATCTGAGATCTGAGAGCACCGCATCTGTTTCTCCTGCGTCTTCTCTTCACTTGTCCCGACTGTTCGATTACCTTAATGTGCTTTGCAAAATAAGACGCTGGGACATAAAGTTAATTTTTTACACTATTCAGATCAAATAGCTCGGTTTTCCGCTGGGTTGATTTCCACCCTCCCACCACTTTGCCTTTGTCCTCACTGATCACTGATCTGAGTGAAAGGGGCCTAGGTGAAAGGGAGGCATCTGCTAGATTGCTTCATCTATCTTCAGTGCTGTCAAATCAGTGATCACCTTGAGAGGAGGGAGCGAGAGGGATGGAAGGGAGGCTGTGCAGGGATTTTAATAGGAGACTTTTCTTGGCAGAGCCTCAGGTTGCTCTCTCTCTCTCTCTCACACACACGCACGTACACACACAAAGTGTCAGATGTGTGTGTGTGTTGCGTTGCGTTGCCTGATGTTAAATGGTGTTCTTTTCCCTCATGAGGGAGTCGTCAAAATGGCTGCTTTCTCTCAGCATGTTTCGACTATGCCAGAGGGGCGAAACAGATTGATTCAGAGGTCAAAACACAGACAGCAGCTGTCTGAATGTGTGTGTGCATGTACACACTGCCATGCATGTTAAATATGAAAGTGGGCAGTGTAGTGTGTTCAAATATTTGCATTTTGTTTGTTTGTGGATATTTCTCCTTTTGACTGTTTTGTTCCAACTTCCAGGCTGTGACCCTCACTCCAAGTGGTGGTCCTCGGTCACTGTGGTGATCATCAACTGGCTCCAAGGAGACGATGCTGCCGCGGAGAGATTGTATCCAACTGTCGAGCACCTGCCCCGCAGTCTGCAGAATGCAGAGTAAGTTGGATGTGCACATACTGGAACTCCTACAGCTGGCCAGAGAGTGTGTTGTGCAACCCTTGCCTGCTAATGCCAAGCAGAGGACACATACACACTTCTACTACTTCAACTCATGTCCTCTGTCCCCCCTCGCTTTGTCAGGAGTCTTCTGCCCAAGGCATGTCTGAACACATTCAGGGCAGTGCGGGCTCTGCTGTCCAAGCCAGAAAACTGCCAGCTGAGTCTGAGCTACAGCGACAAGGCCAGCGCCCTGCTCCGAGACAGCCTCAACCTAGGACCGCACTGTCACAGCTCCAGTTTAGACAAGGTATATACACACACACTCACAAAAGCACAAGGCACTTGCAGACTTGTGCACATAAAAGTCATGTTGATGTTTATTATTCCTGTGAGGGACATTTTGTGATGGCGACAGCATCCACATTAAAAATCTAAAAGAAAATCTCACACACACACACACACACACACATGGTGACAGATGTGCCTGCATGTGCATGTATAAAATTGTAAACACAGGAAATTGCCCACACACCATCACCCCAGTAGTAGACAAACACCCTTTTCACAAAACAAAGTCACACACACACACACTTGAACCACAGACGGCAAATGCCCCACAGCAGCTCCTGCTCTGTGATACCGTGATGTCCTACCCTCTGGCATTCAGCAGATGGTGATGCTGGTGGATAGGTAGCTCACACTGTGTGTTTGTCTACGGCCAGAGCTGTAGTGCATTGTAGTTGCATTGCATGTGTGTCTCAGCCAAGTGCAATGTACCTGCAGTGCAACACAGAGCCGGACCACTAACAGCAGAACACACAGTTAATGAAAATGTGAAAATGTCCTTCAACTATGGGTAGAGTTTTGTTGTGGTTTGGGCTGGATGACATCTTTCTGTATCAGTTATCTGCTATATTTTCAAAAATAAAACACAGACTATGGAATACAATGGAGATAACTTTTGACACTGAACTTAAAAGTCTTAAAGTAAAATATCTCTGTCACATGTGCTCTAGGTCATCCAATTGCTCCTGGTTGATCTGCTGTTGGTGATGAGGACCAACGTGTGGCGTCTGCAGCAACAGGCTGGTCCTGGGTCAGGGACGGCGGGTACCAGTGGCCCAGCAGGAGTCCACCAGGCCTCACCGCCGGAGCTCCAAGGCTTTCAGCAAGATCTCAGCTCGCTACGCAAGCTAGCACACAGCTTCAGACCTGCAATGCGAAGAGTATGTATAACAGTAGTAATCACTTGTACAATCTACAAGACAGATGTTCAGCAAGTGTCTATTGAAGCAGCTCTCATGTTAATGCATTTGTAGTCAAGACATGTACAAACAGCCCATATCTGGACATGTAGAAGTAAAATACAAAACACATTAAGAGGAGTCATTTAGTCTGTAGACATACAAATGTTTCCTGTGCACATATTTGCAGGCAGACCACGATACAATTCTCTGTGGAAATTAGCGGGGAGGTGTTAAAACGCACACACACACACACACACACACACACACACACACACCCCCCCGAGGCAAGTGTTTAGCAGCGTTGTTCACAAGCCTTCAAAGTCTCTCTGAGGTAGAGCTGAACATTCTGTATGAGTCATCGCTCGCTCTCATCCCTCCTCCTCCTCCTACACTTCTCTCATCTCTCTTCCTCCCCTCCATCTCTTTCCAGTTGTTCCTCCATGAAGCAACAGCGAGGCTGATGGCGGGGGCAAGTCCCACCCGCACACATCAGCTCCTGGATCGCTCACTGCGACGCAGAGCAACGCCTGGAGCTAAGACAGGTGTGTGGAGACACTGATCTTTATTTTTCATCCACTCAGTACAAGTAATTTTGTTATTATGAAGCAGTGCTTTATTATTATTTGCTGCTCTTGAGATTTTGAGTTTGTTGCACTATAGTTTGCTTTTGTATATGCAGCAAACCTGATTTTTTGAAACTTTGATGTTTTCCATGAGGTGTTGGTTTTGCTGTCAAAGTAATACCTAAAACCTTGTTTTTTTTTGTTTTTGTCTGTACGTTGAGGTATTGTGGGAAGTGTGACACTACGTTGTTTGCAGTGTTTTTTGAAGTTGAAGTAGTGTGGTTCCAATCTCTAATTATGTAGCGTTGAAGTAGGTTGCAGAAAAATAATCAAAAATTGAAAGCTTTCTAATAGATGCAGCTTTTCAGATTTTTTTTCTTTCTTTGCAACATTTCTAATAGAAGTTAAGAGCTGAAAGACACTGAATGGCTGTAATCAGTGGCTCTAATCAGCTTCTCATCTATTTCGCCCAATTGTTCACTACACTAAATCCCATCAGTAATTAAACAAGAAGCCTGATTGGCTGTTGGTTGCTGATGACTTCCAAAAGCTCACTCAAAATTACACGGTACCAACATTATGTTTTGATGTTTTTTTTTTTTTGTCTGTGCAGAGGAGTGCGAGACGCGTCCCGGCCAGCGGGAGCAGGCAGAAGCTGTGATGCTGGCGTGTCGCTACCTTCCTCCCTCCTTTCTGTCAGCTCCAGGCCAAAGGGTCGGCATGCTGGCGGACGCGGCCCGCACCCTGGAGAAGCTGGGAGACAAGAGGACCCTCCATGACTGCCAGCAAATGATCATCAAGCTGGGCAGCGGCACCACTGTCACAAACAGCTAGAGAGATCAGGGGGCGGAGGGGCTGAGAGACATGCATGGACACTGTATATAGAAACATCTCCGACATACAAAGACCCAGACTCGACAACCATGCTCCCACACACACAACTACACAGTCTCTGGCATTTTTATGTGCAGCTATCGAACAGATTTGTGAAACAATACAGATTCTTATCAGCCTGAAAGGATTTTTCATGGATCATCTTTGCCACCGCCCCAACCCCACTTATAGAGTTCACACCGTCATTGCTTCAGATTTTGTCAAACTATAAGAAATGAGCTAAACCCTCAGTGAGATTGACTTGCAGTGCCGCAGTTTGGCCACAATGAGGAGCCATCACGTCCCTCCTGGTTCATGGTGAGACGATGGCAAGTATGCGTGTCTGCGATTACTCTACATCCCCCGCCCCAGTCTTTTTTTTTTTTTTTTTTTCGATTATAGATGCAGCATCTATGAGCAGGAGTGCTCAGTGGGTTGGAGTGGCGGGCTGCTCTGATTGGCTGCGGTGTGAGTGGGAAGAAAAACGACCGAACTCAGATTGGTCTGACCACGGGCTTGTTCGGTGGGAGGCCACTCCGCAGGTTGTTCAAATAGTGTTTAAGTTGATTTGAATCAGGTTTCAGTGGTGATAATCTGAGGCGAGGTGACTCACTGAACAAGCTCCGTGTCTCTGTCTGCACTAGCCCTGTGAGGCTGATTTCAATGATAAGTAATACAAAAAAAATGGCTTTATGAGGTTATTTTTGTAGAGGTCCTTTTTTTTGTTTTGCTGTGTACATATTTTAAAATGTATTTATAATTTCTATGAATTTGATTAAGCAGTATTTTGCATAAGCAGTGAAAAAAAATGCTTTTGTTCTTCCCTTAATTCTGTTTTTATTTGGTAGCTTTTTGACCAGGTCCAAATAATGTTACTGTACTCTGTTGCTATGATGATCCGTATCAAAATGGAGACAGTTTCCATTTATCAAGATGACATTTGCATCACATCATCAGACTCGGTTGACCTTTTTTTTTTTTTGCACTGTTGCACATGTGTGCAACTATGGTATCGTAAGAAATTCAGGCGTCGCACATCGACAAACCTAAACTATTTTATCAACTTTGGCACTTTTGCAGCGAGTTACATAAATTGTGCAGTTTCAGATAATTGACCTTTATTTTTCCAAAGATGGCCTGTAGTGAATCCTGGTCTTCTTGTAGCGCCAACATAAACAGAAATATTCGTTCTTTCAGTCACTGTAGTTTCATGCTCATAGAGAAACATTGTTAAATAATTTTAGAGATATGTAAAAATTAAAAAAAAAAAAAAAAAAGACAACCATGGCATGTTTTTTTTTGTTTGTTTCAGGACCAGTATGTTTTTTTATAGTGTCACTAATGTGAAAGACTGAAAGACTTAAGTTTGTGATGAATGAAACGCAGCCATGTCTAAATTAATTGTTCATGTGTCATTTTAACTGATGTCTTTTCATCTCTTCCTCTTTCTTTGGTTTCATCTTTTTCTGATGTAAATATTAAAACATTTTATAAAGAAGACTGAAGTGTCTTGTGCCGTCTCCCTCTACTGACCTCAAAATTATTAATGTTGGTCAAAACATTTCATAGATTATTAAATACCAAATATGTAAATATGTTTTCTTTGAGGCTTTTCATATTTGAAGCTTTGAATTGTGAAGATAGTTTTTTTTTTTTTTTTTTTTTTAATCATTATTATCTTTGTGTTATGACAAAATGATTAGAGAGAAATTAACTTATTCAGAATATTTTTGATCCTGATTGAGTCTTTAGTGTGTTAATGTCGGTGCAAGTTCAGTAAAGACAAAATGAGCAGGCGTTGGTCATAGCAGCATTGAAAGGTGCTGGTATATTTAACATTGGCGTTACAAAAACAGTTCAAACAAAGTGATGCTGTGTCATCGATTCCAAACAAATAAGACATGAAAATCAATAAAACGGCATGCTCCAACTTAAGTGACATTCCCAAAAAAGGTCATTATTTTTTTTTTTTTTTTTCATCAATGGATTCTTTTAATAACATTTTATAAGCAATAACATATTCCATTTTATAGAAAATAAACATCTCTAGGAAATACTATACACAATTATATTAGTACATCACATCTTACATTTAAACAGCATCAAATACTTATATACACCATTAAATAATGAGTTTCATAAAAGAGAAAGTTTGGTGTGGCGTTTTTGCACTTTCTTTTATGCTCTAATACTTAAATATGTCTCCTTTTGATATGACCAGTACTTGAACTGACACCCTGTACAGGATGTTGTTACATAGCATGGCGGAGTGACAGAGGCTACATTTGAGATACACAAACAGACAGTGTGTTATGAAATCTGAATTTGATGTATATCTTTATGCGTGGCTGTGGGAGGTGAAATAATTATACATCATGGCAACGTTATACTTCTGTAATACTTCTGAACTGTACATAGATATGAAATGAGATGACTTGACTCCAGTTGGACCCTTGGAGCCCTGATCTGCAACCTGTCAAGTGATGATAATGATGATGGTGATGATGATGACGAAGGCGGCAATTACTGTACATACAGAATGTGCACACAGTTGAATGGACTCTTAGAGTTTTTTTTTTTTCTTTTTTTCACATTTCTTTTTTTTAATCTCTGAATAACACAAAGCCTGACGTATACCAAGAGTGACGCAATGATGTCGTATAGTCATTAATGCACATCAAAATACATCTCCGAAGATAAGAGCGTTATATTAAAATACTGCGTCCATTTTTTTCTTAACTCTTCAATATCAGAATATTTAGAACCTGTAAAGCACATCATCATGTACAGTTTCCTTTTTTGTTTCATTTTGTCTCTTGTTTTTAAACACAAACGCACACATCGAGATAGTACATCCAGTGGTTGGGCTGCTGCTTTTTTTTTTTTTTTTTTTTTTGCATGACATCTTGAATTGGAGATGCACTTCTTCACTCACACGGACACAAATACACAAACACACTGATGATGAGGCCGTAGAATGACGGTTTTATGATAATCTCTCTCTCTGGAACACACCCACACACACTCACACACACACACGGACACGCATACACACACAGACACTCATATGCATCTTGGCCCACGGACAAGGTGGCCAGAGGGATGTTCCTGTCCAATCAGAGTCCGCCAGGTGTCTGAATATGATAGCAACCCATCCGAAGGCAGAACACACACACGTTCCTCACTCCGCATTTCAAACAGCCCCCCTGTGTGCTGGTACCCACAGGCACACACAGTCTCTAAAGCGCAGTCCGTCCTGTTTAACAGTGCTGTGGCCTTCTGCCTTCCAGAAAGGGGCTCGGTTGAGAAAACGTATTTCCAGGCCACGTTCAGGGAGCAGCTTTTCTCTGTGGAGCTGTTCTCCAGGGGTTGTATTGCTCTGAGCTTCACCTCAGCGCAGTATTTTACCCTCCCCCAGCTCCACTGGCCGACGTACCTGCCCATCATCAGTCATCACCGTGTTTTTTTTCCAGGTATAGGTGGCTGTTAGGACAGCATTTTCTTTTGCCTTCCTGGATAGGTGGTGCTTGCCTTGCTGAGAGGTGGTGTTGGTGTTGAAGATGGTACAGTGGAATATCTTACAGGTCCTGTAGAGAAAGGGCAAAGAGGCTGACATAAATACAAATTACAAACACAGAGAAAGGAAGGAAAGCTGTGTCAGAGATTTGCTCTGTGACTGTTGCGCTGGCCTTGACCTCACGGCACAGCAAAATACTTGTCGATAGATTTTTCTGTAATTTATTTGCCTTAATGTTCTGATGATATGTTTCAAAACAAGCAGGTGGAGACGCCCTCTGTGTAAACGTGTCACTGAGCTCATATGTATGTGCCTTCTTTGCATCTCAGTGAGCGACCGTATGAGAGTGTTTCTGTGCAGTTCTGCAGACATGAAAGCGAGCTGGCTGTAGTGTGCAGAAGTGGGGAGATGGATATAGCTGGTCAGCGAACCAGCTCCACCGTGAAAGACACAGCAGGAACGCCTACTAATTGTGCTGGTGTGTTGATGGTGGTGGAGCTTTCTTTCTCCCCTTATCCTTCCTTGCAGCCCCCAAGAATCTTTCGCTCGCTCTCCATCTTGCTCTGAACTGCCAGTTGCCCATCCTTATGCCCTGGACTCAAACCAGCAGCTTTGCTCTCTGTCTTTTATCTCCCTTTCTTTCTCCTTCAGTCTTTCAGATTCTTTCTTTCTTTCCCTCTTTGAAGTTTTCTTCCCTTCCTCCTTCTCTTTCTGTTTACCTCCATGGAATAGCTTGTTCTTTTACACCTCTTCTTTTTCACTTGTTTTCTCTTTACTTCTCCATCACTGTCTCCCCCTTTGCTGCCTGTCTCCTGTTACCCTTATTTTCTCTTTCTATCTCCATCTCTTTCATTTTCTTGCTCTCTGATGTAACTGCCCTCATTCGTCTTTTGTTCCCACTCAGCCGCCGCAGAAAACAGTCTGTTTTTCTTCGCCCCACTTCTCCTCCTGTCTCTCTCCTGCTCACCATGTGTATGTGTGTGAGCTTACAGGTAACCTTATAATGAACCCATGTGGACACACAGCGTGTGTCCCCTAGCGCCAGAGAATCCTCAACTGAAGGCGGAATGGGTTTGCAGTTTCGTCGATATGTGTGTTCCAGCTCTGAAACGAAGTGAAAACGGGCAGAAGCAGAATTTCTGAGGGGGACCCATGGGTGGGGTGTGTGTGTCTGTGTGTGTGTGTGTGTGCGTCTGCTCTTCCCTTTGATTAGGCTGCTCAGCGTAAATTGGCACACTATAGACCCACACACACAGACCTTCAGATCCCTCAGCTGATGACAGCTCTGCCTCAGCTCACTAACAACAATCTCTCTCTCTCTCACTTTCTCTCTGTGTCTCTCTCTCTCTGTGTCTCGTTCTCTATTTCTCTGTTTCTCACACTCTATTTCTGCTACTTAGACGTGGGAGTTGAGGTGAAGAGAGACAGGGAAAGGAGAGGAGATGAGAGAGAAAGAGGGAGGAAAAGGATGAGGAGGATGACTGAAAATGGAAAAGGGAGCTCACAGGAGACGAGAGGTGAGCTGAGTGAGAGACGGAGGGAGTGGGAACAGCAGGGGAGCATGGAAGCAAAATAAGGAGAACATGGAAGGAAAAAAGGAGGAGGAAACAGAAAATAATGAGAGGAGGAAGTAGAAAGTAAGAGAGAGAAAGGGTGGAGAGAGGCATGTGGGGAAGATATCAGGCAGTGATGGTGGGTGGGGTGTTTTGATCAGCAGCCAGCTTTTCATCCCTGTCAGTTTGCACAGAGGAGAGCAGGAGAGGAAGAGGAAGAGAGGGAGGGAGAGAGATGCAGGAGGGGGGGTTACTACCACTGCTGCCTCAATGCACCGTTGCTCCCTGCTGAATGTCAGCATCTCTCCCTCCCTACACCCCCACCCTCCTCTGCATTTGACCTTCCCTTACACTATATTGCAGTGTAAACATACAACCACCAGATGGCATGTGTCTTACAGGTAAGCTGACTGGAGCGGGCTGTTCGAATTTACACTAAAACTGTGGCTCACTGTGATTACCCCGAGATACACTCATGACAGTGGGTGCTGAGTGACAGTAATATATAGAGGACACATAACAAACTGTTAACACTCCCATTTGTGGTTGATATGGGTTTGGCTTGCCAAGGTCATTGAGTACATATTGATTTGGTATCAAAAGACGTGTAGGTCCAAGATCCTAGACTTTGGCTGGTATTGGTTTAAATGCTGGTATGGGGATAGGCAGGGAACTTGACATCAGTGTACAGTGAACACCACCCCTGAACCCACAGGTTTTCTTCTTTGATTTTTCAGTGTTTTACAAGAGCTGACAATTGTGTTTTCTGTTCTGCACTGTATCATCTATCTAGCCATGGTGCTGCTGCTGCTCGTGACAGCAATGTGTGAATTCAATTTTTCCCCCTTTCTGCTGAGAAGAAGGATGAAGAATAGAGGGGAAAGGGAGGGAAGAAAAAAATGGATAGGCTGGAGGGGGAGAGGAGAGGGGTAGAGGTGGTTCTGTAAATGTTGTGATGACAACATTGACCTATTCAGACCTATTGAAAATAAATATGGAATTCTAATATTTGAGGGGTTACACTGAGAGATGCTAAGATGAACTACCTTGGTTCCAAAAAACCTGTTAATCTGACTTACTCGCTGGTTCTAAAGTTTTTGTTTTCTTACCTCATGTTTTGGACATTTGATGGAGAAGTCATCCTCATGGAATGTGCAGCCTAGGAGAGAGAAAGTAAAGAAAATGAGAAAGAATAAGCTCAAGTGATGCAGCTAGACAATGACAATAAATGAAACACATAGAATGAGACCGATTCACACAACAACCCCTACAACCCCCTCTTGAAATACCTTGATAAATGACAGAGGGTTGGATTCAAATGAAACTTGATGGGAAAAAAAGAGGCACAGAGAGAAAAAGCAGGAGAGAGAAGTGAGGGAGAAAGAGAAAGAGCAACAGAGAGAGACCGAGTGGATGAGTTGCGAGGCAGGCAGGCAGTCAGATATGGCTGGTGCACTCAGCAGGATTAAAAAGGGCCTCGCTCTGCTCCCTGTGCTGGCTCGGCAGACGTGGCAGGCCTTCTAATCCTCACACTGTACTTCCTTGGCATGAGGTAATGTAAGGGGACGCCATACAACACATGTGCTGACACATAGACGGTCACTTATATTCAAGACAAGAACCACGAACACATGCAGACACACAGCACAAGGACTGAAGGGAACACATACACTCAACGTGGTTGGGACACACACACAGTGAAGCATTGAGGCAGGAAAGAACACCCATGGATGCATACAAACAAACACACATGCACATTCAATCCCCTGACAGAAGAATGGATGGATGGAGCCACAGGGGTTGTGGTCAATAACACATACATACACACCCTCCTCCCTCTATCTCTTCCCTCTCTCCCTCTTACATACGCCAGAGTCCCACTTCCCTCTAATCATCCCCTTTATCCAAAGCTTCCTCCCTCCCTCTTTCCCACCCTCTTCAGCACTCTCAGACATCTCTTCTCACTCTAAATAATGTTACATCCTGATGCATTTTCCTTATTTCATTTTCCCACATCCACCTCCCCACCCGCATCTTTCTTCCCTCTGCTTTCATTTTTTCTTCTTTTTTACCCAACTTACCTTATTTGTTTCTCTCCCTCTTGCCCTCTCAACCCACGTTCAATTTCCCGTTCCCAGTTGCCCTCCTCATTTCTCCTCCCTCTCCCTGGCTTTTCTGCCCTTTTCATCCACTGTTGCTCTCTTCCTTTCTTGCTGTGGTCTCTTACCTATCTCTTTGGCGCAGACATAGTGGTATTTATGAGAGCAGCCTCTCCAGCAGCAACTGAGGGACGCCCCCACAATCTGGCACTTGTAGCAGCTCTGGGGTTAGGCAGACAGACGGACATATGGGCCGAGACCAATAAAGAAACAAACAAAGTGACCAACAGAGGCATGTAGGAATAGAGAAAAAGAGGGAAACAGTGTCAAAACAAATTCTTAGAGCAGCCACACAGATTTGTAAAGATTTTGACTGTACATAGCATCTCTCTTTACATTCATAAGAATACACACATTTCACAATAGCACCAGTGTCATTGGTAGTAATTGTTATCGTACCGTTTGGGCTGAGTTGCTGGCAGCCTCCTTCAGCCCGTATAGCCTCCCAGCGACCATAATTACCCCCTTGGTCCAGATGGCACAGTTTTCATGAGCCCAGTGCTCCTTAGCCTCTGCCTCCACTTGTAGCCTTTGGAACATGCTGTCACTGCTGTCCTGACCACTTGAGGCCACCGTACTGAGGTCCCGGAGCTGCTGCATCCGCCTGAACCTCTCTCGTAGGGTTAATCTTCGTGAACCACCCTCCCAACCCGTTCTTTCTGTTCTTTCTGCCCGTCGGTAGCGCCAATGATGGTGCCTGGTACTACTGCCCTCTTGATTGGACGCCTCTGTACCGACCTCATTTTCTGTGCTACCCTCATCCTCATTCTTTGAGGAGTTTCCTAGATTTTCAATACTGCTACAGTTGCTGTCATTGGTCTTCTCTGACTCTTCCCTGAGGGATCCTGTGTGCCTGATCGTCAACATTTTCCGTGGAATGCCATCTTCTGTGTAGTAAGGTCCACACAAATCACCTAGGTCTCTGTAATTGGCGGGCTTACCACACAAGGAGCATGTAAGACACCGGCCAATTAAATCTTTATTTACCAAGGGTCCCTGTAGCATGGCAGCAGAGTGTGGTACTCCCTTTGCAACTGTGAATGGATTCCTCATTCTGAGTATGCCCTTTTTTCTACGTCTCTGAAATATTACTGCATCCTCGGGCTTGTTGACGATGGCACACCAAGAGGAAAAATCTCTGGAGTTGTTAATCCGTACATACGGACAAAAGGACAGTTTTGAATTTTGATGTACCAGTCTACGCCTAATTCTTTTCACAGAAATTGTTTCAGTCTGTTGTTCTGATATTGTCACTACAGGACCCATGATACACGTCTCCTGTTTTTCTTCATCCTCTATTATTTCTCCTTTTTCTTTTTCCTCTTTTTCTTTCTCTTTTTTTTCATCCTGTTCACATCCTGCAGCCCTTATTACTGCCTCAATAACCTCAATGGCATCTTTCATCCCCGGTTTTGGCCCAGGCTTTTTGTGGATCTTCACTGGAATGCCAAGAATCTGCTCAGATGAGGTTTTACCGCGTTTCCTCTTGGTTGAGTGTGCTGAAGGTTTTCTGCCTCTCCTTGATTTCTGTATGAGTTCTGTGCTAGTAACCTGGGGGGCTTCTGTGATCTCATCTGGGCTGATTGGCAGAGGTACTGAAGAATCTGTAGCGGTTACTTTCTCTTCTACCCTACCTTGTTGTGGTTCTGCTGATTCAATATTTGTCTCCTCAACTGGCTCTGTTCCTTCCAGGGGGGTTTGGCCTTTTCTTTTCTTCCTCCTCTGTTTTAGGTGCATCTCATGGTTGTTTTTAATGGCCCTCTGCTTGGCTAGCCTAGGTGTTGTGACTATTAGGCTTCCTGCTTCTAAGGCTACTACAGAAGCATCTGTACTCTCCACCATAGCCCACCTCTTCCTTTTAGTTCTGGAGGACTTTGTAGCAGCAGTAGATACAACTTCTGAAGCCAGTTGTGTCCACTCTCCTGTAGCCCTGACATCTGCTGGGGCTACCACTGCACCCCAAACCTTAACAGCACCAGCATTCTGATGTATATCTGACTTGTTGTCCTGTCTTGTGTCCTCCTTTCTTACAACCTCTTCTTCCGCCCCTTGTCTCACCTCATCTGGCATTGAAGCTATCTGACTCACCTCATGCTTTTCTCTATCGTGTGACACCTCCTCTCTTCTTAGTGCAGGTTTTTGTTGTTTCACTCCTTCTTGTCTAGAATCTATGCTTTTCACTCCTCTCTCTAACATCTCAGTGTTATTTATGAGCACAGATGTCTCACCTTCCTTTAAGACATGTTGAGACAAGACCTTGGTTGTAACATCATCAGTTAGATTGCTGTCTATTGGGTGAATTGTGAGGTGTTTCTTTGAGCTAGGAGATGTAATTTTTTGCACCATGGCCTCATATTTTTGTCCTCTGCCTTTTCGTGGTGGCAGAACTTTTGTTTTAGTGGGGCACTGAGGTGGCACCACAGGTACATCACTAGTGATGTCAGCTTCAATGATGTTGGAGGGAGCATCTTTGGTTGGAGGAGCGACCATAGAGGTTTTCTTTGGTGGCCCTCGCTTTCTTTTAGGGCCCCGTACCACCTTCTCTTTAGATGTATCAATAACCTGTTCCAGCAGGAGGGGTTGAGGTGGTAAAAGTTTGGCTTTGGGCTTTGGGCCTCTCTTTTTCTTCACTGGTGGGGTCAAAAGTTCTGAGTTAGGTTTCCGTTTCAATGAAAGTGATATCTCTTCTTCATGTTTAATTAGGACCGGTGGAACAAGTGGTGCAGGTGGATCTCTTGGAACATCTGTGCTTTTGACTGCATTAGCAACAGGAGTTCGAGTTTGTTCCACATTTACAGGATCTTCTACTTTTGGTAAAACATCACTGGTTTTGATTTCTGTTAGTGTCTGTGATAGCATATCTTCTCCTATCACTTTGTCCTTTTCTTTTGATGTTTTTTCTTGTGATGGTTTTCTGGATCTTAAGACCATGTTCTTAACTTCCTTCTCTGGAGCCTTAACCTCATGGTTTGCTGGTTTCTCCTCATGGTTTATTGTTTTTGCATCTTGGTTTACTTGTGATATTGAAGCCTTTACGCTCTTCCTGCCCCTGCTTTGCAGGCCAGTCAAAGTTTGAATTGTTTCTTCTTGTTGTATCAGCTTTGCTTTAGAAACAGACCCTTTAGGACGACCCACTGGGGCCTTGACAAGTGCAATGTCAGTAGGTGGCAATACATCTGCAGGCTTGGGTCCAGGCTTAGGTCCTGGTTTTGGACCTGGCCTTAGAGCTGGTTTTGGTCCAGGTTTTGGTCCAGATTTTGGCCCAGGTTTTGGCCCAGGTTTCGAACCTGGTTTGGGTCCTGGTTTTCGTTTCACAGGTGTCTCAATTTTTAGTGGCAGCTCTAGTTCATTTGGCACAGGCTTTGGTCCTGGTTTTGTTCCTGGTTTAGGTCCAGGTTTTGCCCCGGGTTTTGGTCCAGGCTTTAGTCCAGGTTTAGGCCCCGGTTTTGGCCCTGGCTTTGCTCCCAGTTTTGTCCCTGGTTTTGGTCCAGGTTTTGGGCCTGGTTTGGGTCCAGGCTTTGAACCTGGTTTTGGGCCTGGTTTTCTCTTCACATGTGGCTCAACTTTGGGTGGTAAGTCTGGTGCATTGAATGAACGAGTGCACATTCTTGAACGAAAACCATCAGTTACCATTTTGGGAGTCACAATAGATTCCTGATGAGCAAGGTCCATTTGGTCTGAGAATAGAACAGTTTTGCTTGGAGGCATGCAGGGTTTCTGTGTAGGCGAGGGGGCTCCATCCTCTTCTTTCCCCCCCTCCCTCTCCAAGTTTAGTTGTCGCCTGATCCCCACACCTGAATGCATGATTCTCCTTCTGCCCCTGGCATGCTTACGTCCAAATGCCCTCGGCTGAGCAGATGGGGACACAGGCTCTGGCTTGGCCAACGGGGTCACAGCACTAGCGCAGCTGATGCCTGGCTCCATGTCCTCGTCACCTTTTTTGGGGGAGGGTGGAGTGTCTGCCCAGGAGGGAGCTGAGGGAAGTATTGACTTCCCTGGCAGCTGAGGAGAGTCTGGCTCCAGTACTTTAGCGTCACTGTGATCAATATGATCTCTTGCCTGAACTGGAGGTGTCGCTTTGTCGTTGAGAGCTGAGAAGACTGGCATAGCAGACTGGGGCTGAGGAGCAGTGTCACCAATGGCTGACTCTCTTGCAGAAGCATCGGCAGCTGCTGTTGCTGCAGCTGCATTTGGATGAGCAGGTGCCCCTGCAAACTCATTGTCATTGTGGAGCTCAGTGGTCTGATTCTCTGTCCTGTTGCAAAGATCTCCAGGAGGCTTTTCTGGCCCACCTCTATTATTCATGTGCTCCTCAGTCGATGACTGGCTCACTTTCTCCCCCTCCCCCAGTTCATCCTCAACCTCAGCAGACAGAGGAGAGGAAAGAGAATGTTGCTGCGGTCTCTGTATTTCTTCTTCATCATCAGCCTCACCCTCTTCCTCCCCCTCCTCTTCGTCCTCCTCACCTTTGCTCTCTCTCTTGTCTGAATTGCTCTCATCTAGGGCTTCAACATGGGGGGTTGGAGAGGTGTTCTCTGAGCTGTCGTCTTTCTCTGTGGAATATTGATCCTGTTCAAGGTCACCCCTAGAAATGAAAGGCAATGTTTTCACTGAGCTCTCAGAGGCAGTTGGGGACTCAGATTTGAATGCCTCTGATTTCACTTCTTGCCCAAAGTGTTCCTTTTGGCTGGAGTCAGACAGAGCTGCTGGGGACTGTTCAACTGAGTCTCTTACATCAGGATCATATTTGCTCTGGACTCCTTCGTACACCCCCTCATAGCAATAGCTCTTTTCTGTCACCTCGCTGTTTACTTTGCTATAGAGATCAGGGCATTTCTCTTTATCTGTCCATGTCTCTAGATTCTCTGTACATTTAGTTGTGTCTGAATCTCTGTCATGGTCAGAAGCTTTTTCTGTTGTCACCTCCTCTTTGTCACCTGATTTCTCTGTCCAGGCTGATTCTTCAAAGTTCTCTTTGATAGGTTCATTAATATGCTGTATATTTGAAGGGGAGTCTGTTTCTTGTTTCACTGGGCTAGGGATTGTAATGCTTGTAGGAGACCGCTCGTCACCAATACTCTTCACTGGAGTACTCATACCGTCTCCTCCCTGTCCTGACTGACATCTAGTGGGGTCAGGAGTAAGGTTGTGCAGACCTGAGTCCCCAGACCTCGTGGACATATCATCTGGAGATGTCATAGAACATGATGAAGCGGTGTCCAGGCTGAGTTGTGTGTTGTTAGGAGCCTGTGCTGGACTTCGGCCCTGGCCACAGTAGAAGTAACCCCTCTCCAGTTGTTCGTCACTACTGCTAGAGTACCCTCCCTCATGGAGTTCCATGGGCATTGGTTGGTGCTGTGGAGTAGAGTAGGGATCCTGCATGGACCCTCCACTAACACCACCACCACCATCTGGATATGGAGGACTTTTGTACTCCTCACTTTTTTTGGAGGAGGCTCCACTTCCAGCACTGCTATTACTCCCTCCACTGCTGCGTTTAGTGCCTTTCTTGTTGGCCACAAGGGCCTCTGAGAGCAGCAACTGCTGAACATTATTAGATATGTTTTCTACCTGAGAGGTGAGGGCATTCAGACTCCACAAGCTGGGGTTTGACAGTAATTTCTCTGAGAAGCGTTCTTTCATGGTGGGGACCTGTGGTGTTGAAGTGTAGCTGTGTGTGGCTGCATGGGGTACATTGGGTGAGGGGTGTGAACGTGGGGGCATCAACATGGTGTTGGCACTGGCTTGCTCCTGCATACCAGCTGAAGAGGATGAAGAGGAGGAAGCTGCCCCAGGGGTCATGGGAGGTTGTCCATACTGAAACGACTCTGGATTGGTCATTAGTGGTGAAGGGGTGGAACTGTATGAAGGGGAACGTCCTACAGAGCGAGCAGGGGAATGACTTGAGGAGGGGCTGCAAGTTTGATAATACTGTTCTGGTGATCTGACAGACAGCTCTGAGAGACAGTAGTTTTGTTGGGGTTGGCTGTAGTGTTGGTATTTAGGGTGGGGCTCCTGGGGGTTGGACATTGGCTGTAATGGAGCCTGCTGTTCATAACTTCTAGAGGAAGGTTGCTGGTAGCCGTAACTGTTCTGTGTTGATCTGTAACCCCCCTGCTTCAGATTGCTGTGGCTGCTCATTTGTCTGCCATATTGGGAATTTGGAGGCATGTTGTAGCCTTTATAACAGTGTGGCATAGGGCTGCACTTTTCCATGTATGGTGATGGAGACGGTGAGTGCTGTGGATAGTGCAGGTGACTCTGGGGGTACATGAGGGAGGAGGGAGCAGGGTTGGGTGGGTGGGACTGGTGGTGGGGGCTGGTATATGCAGGGGTGGAAGGCTGGTGGCACTGGGTCTGGGAGTGGCCCAGCATATTCTGGTCCATGTACTGGGAGGAACTAGGTGCAGGAGTACCACTGGCCTCCATACGCGCCACCATTTCTTGGTCATACTGTGCTAATTGGGCTGAGTCTTCCCACTTCTGCTGGAGGTGGCCTTCACTCATGTACTGAGCTGAGTAATTCCCAGGGCCCATATGGTTACCATAACCCCCAGGGCCCTGCAGGTGCTGACTGGGATTTGGTGGGGGCACTTTACTTCCTCTGAAGGATTTCTTTGCCTGTGAGGTTGCTGAGCTCCCATTTCCACTCCCATTCCCACTGCCATTGCCTGGATAACCAGCATAGGTTTGCTGGCTGTAACAGTCCTTGGGTCCTCCTCCAGTTCCTGGTCCTCCTGCGGGAGGCATGCTTGTGGGGTTTGCCAGAGAATGAGCCTCATAGCCTGACCTGGTGTGCCCTGGGCCTGGACCTGGATGTGGACCAGGGCCTGGGTGTGGGTGCTGGGGGTGGGGATGATGCGGGTGTTGGCGGTACGTCTCCAGGCGGGATAATTCATGGGGCTCCTGCTGGTAGCAGGGTTGGTTGCTGTGGTAACCACCGCTGCGCTCACGGAAGGACTGCATAACTCTCTCCGTCTGTAGACAGAGCAGGGAGGGGGAGGTGAGGTGAGATGGGAAAGGGGGAAGGGGGGGTTAGGGGTTCTGAAGGTAGGGAGAGAAGGAAGTGAGAGAAAAGAGGGAGAAAATGTGAGCGTTAGAGATGTTGAGCCTGCGGTTTACTCTGTCTGTATTTTCTCCTTTCATATTCAATGTCTAATTCTATTTTAATATTTGCTTGGAGTCACAGATAAATTCTTCCTGTTGCTGAGAAATACTGAGAAAATTCACAGTCACTCACGCAAACTTTCAAAAATACATGTCGATCTGTCGATCTGATGTGGTTACAATTTTAACCCAAAAACAGCAATAGTATATTCAAAGACATGACTTGATTGCACAAAAGTAATTGTGTATCAACATTAACTTTTTTTGGTTTTGCATTCATGTGTTTAAATGGCCCACTATGGTGTGCAGGCATCAGGATCTGTTTCAGCCTCTCAAGATGGAGGGGCAGGCGTGTGATGCAGTCTTTGGTGTTGTGATTGACAGGTCTGGGAGAGAGGGGAGAAAGGGGGTGTGGTGTTCTGGAACTTAATTACTTATCCTGTAATAAATAGATAAATAAAACAGTGAACAGCAGTTGTTTGTTTGTATGTATGTATGGAAATATGTAAGGGGAAAGGTCTGAGGTCAATCAAAAGTTCAAAGACAGTGCATGATATCTTAAGAGAATCTGTGCTGGTTTGTAACACTGAGTCTGAGCCAAATTCACTAAGAAGATTGCTTGCAACAATTTTGTTTTTTTTTTTCCAGCTGATTTTGTATGATGCATTATTCATTCATGTTTCAGGATCAAATATGATCCTGAGACTAAGCCCCTTTTTTCCAACAATTCTAAGATGTTACAATTTATTACATAAACAGGTAATATAAACCGATATTTTCTGGTTTGTCTTTGATGCAGTGTCTCATAAAAGGTTCAACTGAGCCCCTCTTTCTTTTCTCTCCTCTCTGTCTTCTCCCGCACAGATGCAAACTCCAATTTCCTCCAAGGGGAAGGAGGAAGTGTTATGGTGTGTGTTAGCGTGCATGTTTTCAGCATGCCAGTAGGGATGTCGTAAAGTGTGTTTGTGTGCGCTGTGTTTGTTCCAGTACGGTAGTGCATGTGGCAATGTTTGTCTGTAATCTTTTGACGGCCTGTGCATGTGTGTGTTTGTGAATGTATGTTTATGCATTCATACAAAAGAGAAAGAAAGAGAGGAGGGGTGGAGGGCGTTTTTGCTCTATAAAAGGAATAGAGTCACCTGGAGACAGAGCACTGGGCATGAGTGTGTGTGTATGTGTTTGCGTGTGTCAACCAGTTCCAGCACAATATCCCGGCATTCAACCCGCCCCAGGGACAGTGGTGCATCCCACCAGACGCACAGTAGCATTATTCATCTCTGAAACACACAGTTTGTGTGTCTGTGTGCATGAGAGAGAGAGAGAAAGAGTAGGTCTATTTGTGTTTATGTATGCAGGCCCACAGCTTTTGGCAGTCCCTTAAACACAAATACACACACACACACACACACACGCACACACACCTATAGAGTCCCCTGGAGATTCTCTGTCCTCCCTCCTACCTTCCTATCTCCCCTGCCTGCAGCCTACTTGTGCTTCACCCTGGGTGATATGTGTGTGTGTGTGTGTGTGTGTGTGAATTTGTGTGTGAGGATACTTGTTTACACAATGACCTAAATAAGATGCTTATAGGAGACAAGGGGTGGGATTCTGCCAGACCGCACTTGCCGAGCACAGTGGAGAGGATGGACAGACGCACGCATCACTGATGGGCTCCACTGTTGTGATGCCACGTATCAATCTATACGTTTCACTGTGTTTCTGTCATTTCCCCTCTTCTCCACAATACCCTATTCAGAAGAATAATTAATTGGATTTTTCACCGTTTGTGTGTTTCTCACTGAAAACAAAGCAAAAGAGCCTTTCCTCAATCAATTTACTTCACTTCTTCCTTCTGTCTTCTCTCTTGTATTCAAAGACAAATAAATGCATGTGTGTGGGGTCTATATTCCAATCACGTCCCCTCTCCACCTCCACGCCTCCTCCTTCCACTTCTATCTTCCACAGAGAGCCCTGGCATTGTGTAGTCGGCCAACTGCTGTATTTGTGGTTGCATCACGTCACATCACAGCGCTCACCACCTCACTGGGGGTCAGAGAGGACGAATGATACATGCTGAGATTGCCAAATCTGTCTATCTGACTATCTATCTATCTATCTATCTATCTATCTATCTATCTATCTATCTATCTATCTATCTATCTATCTATCTATCTATCTATCTATCTATCTATCTATCTATCTATCTATCTATCTATCTATCTATCTATCTATCTATCTATCTATCTATCTATCTATCTATCTATCTATCTATCTATCTACCAATAGGTATTGCTTTCATTGATTTTGCTGCTGTGTGAGTACAGAGAAAGAGGGATGGATGAGAAGCAAACACACATATCGCTCACTGTCTGTCTTTCGTCTGCACACATGGCAAAACACCCACGTTGGCTGTTCCTTGTTATTTCCCTGTGTGTGTTTGTTTTCATGCTTGCTTGCGTTCTCGTTCTCATCCTCCTATCACTCTCTTTCTTTCTCACTCTCAAGTCTTTCTGTCTAACCCTGTGCCATTACCAAAACAGGACGAAAGACAACTAGATGTTGAGAGTCTAATGGGAGGAGAGACATAAGGAGTCAGATGAGGCTCACTGGGGAGAGACTGAGGGTGAGAGGATGGAAGCAGAGGGAAAGAGTGATGGAATGGTAAGTTTGAAGAGGAGGAATATGAGGAGCACGGGGTGCAGAAGACAGAAGAGGACAGATGATTTACTGAGTGGGCTTTACAACCTGGGCTCCTGGGAAATATGAGCTGTAGCAATCACTGAACACACATACAGGCAAATGCAAAATGGTGGATTGCACGCGAGCTTACAAGGCGGTGGGGTCCATAATTAGCCAAATGCCTCACCTCCACAGACGAACACGAGCTGCTAGACGTGTGATTGATTACCTTGGGCTCTGCCCACTTCAAATCTTATCAACGCAGCTGCCCTCATAACCAGATTTATTGTCACTGTAGATTTGTAAACCTTAAACTGACATCAGAGCTCGAATGTTTGTGTACTTACGTGTGACCCTTTATATGCAATTTTTTTAATGTACCCGTGAGGGTATTTTCAGATCTCACACATTAGAATGGGCTGTGTGTAAAAAATATTGTCAGGAGAGCTGGACAGGAGAGGAGAGACTAAGGGAGGGAGAGAAGGGTGAAGGAGGGGAGGAGGGTGAATCTGATTGTTCCGCTGGATGGTTCATAATGCGCAGAGCTGCGACTGGTTACAGTCCCCCCTTCATTCTTTTTTTATCCTCTCTCCCTCTCTTTCATCGCATCATCTTCAGAGGCAGCTTGAGATGGGATTTATCTTCTTTCTCCACACACACACACACACACACACACACACATAAAGAGAGACAGCTCTCTCGTTCCATCAACTCTGGCTCTGAAGCATTTTTTGCTTCAAATCTTTTTTCCTGCTCTCTGTCTATCTGACACAAACAAACACACACATGCAAATGTGCAAACACACACACAAAAATGGAGGCGTGCGGAGTGGAGAGATGGAACGTCTCCCTGTGTGTTTACCTCCCCAGTCATCCTGGTTAATTATGCATGCAGAGGCAGTTTGCTGGGGAGGTGGAGCGGCCTGGGAGGAAACACACACACATACACACTCACCCCATCACACATATTCACAAACAGTCGCACTCCACCATCACCACCGGAATCATCACAGCACGCCCTGGCACCACAGACACCAAAGCTCAGCTCACATGCTCCTCGACAACCTGACAACGCACTCGAAAATAACCCAAACATGCCATGCTCTCTGTCCCCCCCCCACCCCATCCTGCACTTCACCAGACAGACTCGTGTCTAACACATCTGCTTTTAACACCCTGCTTAACACAGCATGCTCCAAAATAACACAGCAACCTGCCTCGCCGCTGCTCCCAATCAGCGCGCTGCTATCCCCTTCCTAATTACACACACTTCAACAAGGCACAGAGAGCATTCAGTTGCCTCCAACTATTCAGATTGTGTGTTTGCATCCTCCCATCTCCATGGACATTGTGCCCTTTAAATGCTGGTTCAACACACTGGACATACAGACAGATGGACAGGCAGACACACATCTTCTCTCTCTGTCTCTCTCTTGCTTTTCTCCTCTGCTGTGTCTGGCCAGGCTGTGTGGGTGGGTTTCCACCCAAGGGATAAGCTTAGGCGATGGAGGAAGCCAATATCTGCTCTGACATTTGTCAGTGTCCCGTTGTCATGACACACAGCTGGAGGTCACAGGGGGTCACCGGCAGCCAGTCACATAGATTATAGCTTGAGACATAGAGGGGGCAGAGACCTGCTATTGACACTCAGACCGACAGACCGACAGATGGACAGACGGTGCTTTGAGGCTACTGGACAGGTGGCAAATAAACTCGATTGGAAGGCTGACAGTAAGGGAATAGTGTGTACGTAAGCATCTAATAAACAGTAGTTCAGTAGTCAATCAGGTCCAACATGAAATTCATGGTTTCCATTAAGTAAATATTGAAATCGATGAAAGTATGTGTCTAATTTCCAAGAAATAGAGAACTTGTCTTGACCCTTTCATTTTGCAGTCCGTCATTTCCATCTGTTTGGCTGTTTCTCTTCCTCCAATTCAATGTAATACTCTGGCATCGCAGTTGAAAAAAATAAACGATACTGTCAAATTCATGCGAATGAAAATTGACCAGGCTATGTCTTCCAAATTCTCTGTTTCCCCTGATTAAATGCAGCACTTGGTTTTTGTTGGAAGATATCTGACTGAGCTTTGAGGCTGAAACAGCTCAATAGCATCTGTAAGTGAGGAAACTGAGCCTTGCCCTGGTCGATGTGGGAGAACATTTTGGTTCTGCGAGGGAGGCCGGTCAGTGTCTCTGAGTCTGCGTGTGTGTGTGTGTGTGTGTGTGTGTGTGTGTGAGAGAGAGAGAGAGAGAGAGAGAGAGAGAGAGAGAGAGAGGGAGCTGCAACTGTCTCATCTCTGGGGTTTTGGATGACTCATTGGCATTCACAGACATGACTGTCTATTTCATCTCTGGTGAAGATGACACCAATGACGAGACACTAATGTGTCACATGCGTGCACAAAATAACAAACAACAAACATACACTCGAAGCACGTTACCCACATTCAGAAACCTGGAAGAAGAGAAGAGGGAACTGTTGACTGCATTAGGACAGACGCACACACGCACTGCTGCAGCTTCAGCATGAAAGAATAAATAAAGGTCAGAGAGAGAAAGTGAGGCAGATGTGTCTGTGAGCGAGAGAGACAGAGATGCATCAGTCTCTACAGTTATCTGCTCTGCCGTTTAAGGTTTAGAGTTCCTATTTGGCTCTGAATGCAGGACGTGGAGGCGATGTTATCCATCTATACTGTAGAGCGACATCATCCCTCTGTGTCTGGGATGAAAAAGGGAGAAATTCAATTCATTAAGAATGCTCGAATGGGTGGTGCACGGACGCGTATTCGTATCTGTCTATCGCTCTTCTGACAGTTTGGAGATGTCCAGTGACCTTTTAGAGAGGAACAACTTCACACTGAGACGTGTTATGCCACAAAAACAACAACAAGAAAAGGAAACAGGGTCTGCGGTCACCATGGTGATGGCAGAGCTGTTCAGTCAAGTGAAAAAACCTAGCGTATGAATGTGGCATGAAAGAATCATGTTAAGTAAAGCTGGGAAGTACACTGGGGAGTGTGAGTGTGAATGAGTGTGTGTATGATCACACACAACACACACACACACACACACACACACACATTTGGATGGTGAGAGCATGATGGAAATGAGAAATGATTACACTTAAACATACAGCATGTGCAGGCACACACACATAAACTCACCCACTTTTTTGTGGAAATCACATGGTCTTTAGTTTTTAGTTAATTATGTCTTTATTGAGTCCAACACATCTTCAAAATAAAAGACAGTCCCCGGTTTGATTATCATGCTGATGAGGCACATCTTACGCATGCAACATCAAGTCAGAGCTGTGTAGAAATCGAAGCAGAAAGCCATTAACTGAAATTAATTGAATTTAATTAGAAAATAGAAATCTCCCAGTTGATTGTGTAAATGTAAATCTTACATTTCAGCTTCTTTTATTTTTATTTTGCAGCCATGACTTACCATCGTTTGATGTTAACTAAAGAAAGACACTCACATGTTTTCAATGCCTCACTCTCCAGACTCAAAGCAGCATCATCTTATACTCTCTTTAAAGACAGACTTTGATTTTAGTCTGCTCCATCTCCATATCTCATTTTATAGGCGTTTTTTTTGTGAAAATGATTTCACTTTCTCACCGAACAATACAAATGATGAGTATGTGGGCTGCGAAAGGACAAATCCCATAGACCTATTTCTTTGAATATCTTTCTCTCTCTTTTTTTCCCAACCTTCTAGCCTTGACCCAAAAATCATTCGGCCCTTCCTTGTCCTGCTCCTACGTTAAACTCGCCTTTATCTTTTTTTTTCTTCCATCTATCCTTCCTCTTCGTCTCTCCTCTCTCTCTTCTGTCTTTCAGCGCGGTCACCTCCAGCGGACAGCTGCCGAGCATTGCCCTTTGAAGGACTAAACCTGGCTTTGTTGACATGGTAACGGAGCAATGAGACGGGTGGGGATGGAGAAGAAGAGAGGGATGAGTGAGAGAAAATGACAAGGCGCGCACACACACACACACACACACACACACACACACACACACGTAATCAAGCACATAGGTTATGTTTGTCTCTGGTGAAGGTTGTCGTGGATACCTGGCCATGTGACAAGAATCAGAAAAACAAAAACTGATTGCTCATTACTCGCTACGTAGCTGTGAGCTTGTGTGCAATTGAGTCAGTGTCAGTGTGTGTAGGTAGGTGACTACAAACATGAATCAATTTCTGCCTGTGCAAGCGTTTGCTAATATGTGCTCAGATGTGAAAGCTTTTAAGATGAACATGTGTGTTTGTGTGGTTGATGAGAGCGTTCATGATCAAGCTTGACTGACTTTAACACCCTTGCAGTGTGTATGTGTGAGTGTGAGTGTGTGTTTTTTTTGTGTGTGTGTGTGTGTAAGGGCATTGGTGGACTCCAGCTAACCTTCCAGAGTGCAGAGGGAGTGAGATATACAGACATAGAAGAATAAGAACAACAAAGAGATGCGCTGTCAGTTCATGTTCCCATCGTATTGATAACCTTAACCATACCCACACACTTTTTTTTCCTGGTTTTCTATCTACAGGTCTCTCTCTCTCACTCTCATAGACACACAAACCCACGCATCCACACATACGCGCACACACAAGGGAGTTGGGGTCCTGTAAAGTGGGCCGCAGAGCTACTTGGTATTCCGTCAGAATTCTCCAGCGAGGGAGAGTGTGGAGCGCAAGAAAGAAACGATGCGGGGAGGAAGATGGGACAAGAGAAGAAGACAAAAGCGAAGCAGTCAGGACTGAGCGTGTCTAGTAAGTTCTCATTTACACCATGGCCTGAAATCCAATTCAACTGCTTGTTTTAAAAAGCGCATGCAGGGAAGTACAGTACCTGCCTCACTTCAACGAAGGTGTTGTGTTTTGAGGTTGGAAAAGATGAGAAATGGCTCATATCTCACACTGACCCATTTTGGTTTGGTCCAGCAAAGCACATCTTCCTGCCTCACAAACACACACACTCTCACACATGCACATCTAGACACATCTTTTCCAGGTAATGGGGTGGAGCGCTCCACTGAAGCACAGGGAGCGGTGTTGGAGCAGGTTTGGTGTGACATCCCTGCTGGGGCTCATTGTGTGTTCCACTCCCATGTATTCGATCCCTCCACTCATTTACACGTACGCACAAGTACTCACATGTGTGTAAATGTACACAGACTCACACTCACATACACACAGACACACACACACACACACTGATTTGCACCTGCTCCCTTTTCGTGCCACTTCGGTTCATCTAATTGATGACGCCGTGTCACTCCTGCAGTCTCTCACCAACACACGCGCACGCACACGCACACGCACACGCACACGCACACACACACACACACACACACACACACACACACACATGCACATGCACTTCTCCTTCTCTCTGTGTCCTCTAAGTTGTACCCTGCTCTCCACTGTCCTCTATCTTTCATACCCTTTCCTTGCCCTGTAGCCACAGTGCAGCTGCCGGCAGCGCAGTGTGTGTCTGTGTGTGTTTGTCTGCATATGTGTCTGTGTGACCTTGTCTTGGGTTAGACCGGGGCAGGCAGCTCTTTGGTCTGGCATATTGAACCTATAGCCTGGAGGAGAGATTAGTAGTAGTGATGAGCAGCCTCAGATGTCGTCCTCTGCAGCTTGTGTGTCTATAAATAAGAATGAGTGTTTTTTTTCAACAGTGTTTATAACATCACATGTTTACAAGTTTGTTTTGACTGTATGTGGATGTGTGTGACTGCCACATATGTGCATAAAATGAAACAGCTCTTTTTTTTTTTAACATTACCAGCTCTCCAAGGTCTTGCTTTGTGGTGACAGATTATCAGTACTCATTTACAATCTGAGGAGTTTGATTTACGAGATCTAAAGATAGATCAGATAGTGCTGTTGTAGTGATAGTGCAACAGGGAAACAAACGTGTTGAACTACAGTTCCCACAATGCTTTGAGGGGATATGTGGCCTTGCAATCGTTTGACTAGCCTTGGGCTACAAACTTTCCCTCGTGTTGTGTTTGCAGAAATTTGTTTATATTTCGGCAAATTAGCAGCGTGAAAAGTATGCCGAATTACGTATTAGCAGTTCACATTTCTAGTTTATTTTCAGATGTATAGATAGGTTTAATCGGATAACTGTGGTACCGAAGACAATCCAAAAACACAATTTTTCTTAGGCGAGTTCTGGAGCGACTCTTCTCTACGACTCCCCAGCGGATTGATGGTCGTTTGGTCCTCGGTAAGTGTAAGTTATGCTGAATCTAGAAATGTGCATATCAAGTCAGTGGGTTAAATTTTGACCATCTTTTGACACAAATTAAGATAAATGGGTTTTAAAGTGTCTGGCTGCTGACCGTGTTAGGAGCAGGTTAACCCTGCAGCCAAACTACAATAACTCCCATGCACCTGTTCCTTTCACTTCACATAGTATCTTTGTCACATTTCTCTGTCATCTCCCCAGAAATAAAAGCTTTATTCAGTGCTTTTAGAGGATGTAGGTGGGTGTGCATGTATGTGAGTGTGTGTGCGCTTGAGTGTATTTTCACAGGACAGGAGTGATTCCTGGATCTTTTTTTAAATTATGTATGTCTGTAGTTGTGTCTCCTAGCATCTTCCCAGAAGGTGTCCTTGATGGATCTCTCTCTCTGTCTCTCTTTTTTTTTTATCGTCTCCTCGACTCTCCTCTTCTCTCCACTACTCTCCACTGTTACCTGAGAGCCAGACTGGGGAATACTTTACTCCATCTGCAGACGCAGACAGACTGACACTAAAAGGAGGCAAGCCACCGATACACCGATGGCAGATAAGTGAAATGAGAGGAGGGCAGCAATGAAAGAGTGAGGAGACAAGGACATTTGATCCAACGGGTCTGAAAAGAGTATGAGAATGGATGAAGATGGTGTGAGGGTGATGAAGGAGGCGCTGGGTGGCAAATATAGAGGAGAGGAAAGAGCAGATGAGGGGAGATTGGGAAGAAACAGAAGACCGGCGGGGGGATAGGTGAGAGAGAGTGGAGTGACGGGAAGGGAAGAAAGTGAAATGTGATACAAGAAAGGGAGAGGGTGAAGAAAGACGGCAAGAGAGACAAGAGGTTAGTGGTGAGATGTGATGGAGGTTGCAGCGTTGAAGAGAGGTGACATGGGCCAAAAGTGAGGATGCGATGGTGCAAGATCAAGGGAGGCGAGTGGAGAAAAAGACAGGCCGTGAGATGTAGATAGAAGAGAGGAGATGAAGAGGAGAGGAGGGAGGAAGGGGAGGAAGGGTGGGCGTAGAGACAGGGGGAAGGAAGAGTAGGAGGGAGAAGGAGAGATAGATTGAAGCTGCAAGATCAAGGCAGATGAGAGGGGGTGTGGGAGTGGGGGAGGGCATGGGTACGGCAGCAAGGCGAATGGAGAGATGCAGGGAGGAGAGAGGAGAAACGGAGATCGTTATCGCGGGGCCGTGCTGCCTATTGATTTGCGTTAGTGTCTCGAGCCAGTGAAATAACAGCGGCGCTGGGGATGCAGACTCCCTCGTCATTAGCAAACACAGCTCTCAAGACTCCAGAGTGAGAGGCACGTGCGCGTGCATCCGTGTTAGTGTGTGACCATATGGCACGTTTGATGTCCACATGTTTAAGACTAAAGAAAAAAAAAAAAACAAAGTAGAGAGACAGATGACAAAGTTCTAACACTTTGTGGCAGAGAATGACAGATAAAAACAGACTGGCGGAAAAGAAGAACAGATTGAGGGAGAAACCAGCAGACTGTGTCGAAGTAAATGATGGAAAGAAAGATGCAAAGGTAAAAAAAACATTAACAGAACGAAGTGCTTATGCCACGTCTGAGGTGACGCACCTTGCAATTTAGGCGACAACTCTATCGGTCACTTCCCACAGGTGGATGAAGAGAGACAAAGTTAGATTCCTTGCCTTTCTTTCTCTTTCCCTCCCTTCACCTTTTTTTTTTTTTTCCCGCATGCGGCGCAGAGTGACGGTGGAGGTGATGTGTGTGTAAGTGTGTCTCGCCAGGGACTGGGGAAGTGTGAATATGGCTGTGGAACTCTGCCAACTGAGCTTAGGAGCTGGGGAGGTGGGGGCAGGAGGAAGGAGGAAGGAGGAGGAGGAGGAGAAAAAGAGAAAGACAGAGAGAAATGAAGAGGAGGAGGAGATGAAGAGGAGAGGGGGAAGACTCCATCCTTTGTTCTTCGCTGATGAAAGGAGGAATTGGATCCTCTACTCCCACTCTTGCTTTCTCTCTTGGTGATGAGCCTTGATGTGTTAGGGTGAGCGAGCGAGCAGGAGGGACACACACACACACACACACACACACACACACTGCTGCCTTATTCCACTCAACTAAGGCCCAAATGACTCCTCGCTCACTAATTAAACTTTAATCTCCAATAGCGCGCAAATTACCTGCCACGCAACTGAGCGCTGAACTAGAGGGATACAGGGGGTGTGAGAGAGAAGGAGGGAGGTAAAGATGGACAGATGAAGGGATGAAGAGTTGGAGTGAAGGTCACGCTCCACCTGCAGGAGGAAAAAAAAATCGTTTTTGTCCCTGTGTTTTCCGTCATTACTTTATGTTTACGTGTCTCTTACATGATTAGAAGTGTTTACATGTCTGTGTCTGCTCTGTTTGTGTGTCTATAAGACGCATTATAGCTGTGAATGGAACAGTCAGGCTAGGCCCTCACTCTTACAGCCAGTCAATGCTCCCTCTCTCACCTGAATGTTATCTCTCTCTCTCTCTCTATCTCTTACACACACACACACACAACCACAACCACACACACAAAGTTGATGCTAGCCAAGTCCTCGCATCCTCCTCTGCCTGGCCTCGTTCCCATCTCTCTCTCTTTCTCTCTCTCTCTCTCTCTTTACAGACACAGCCTCTGCTGGGACACACACACACACTCCGCCATTTTGTGCCACACAGCAGAGGGCATCACAGCAGTGAGTGTGTGTGCGTGTGTGTGTGTCACTTGGTTAATCACAAAGAACTAACGATAATTACCACCATTTTCCTACCTGCCCCTTTCAGAGCCTGACTTGCAAGTTGTTTGTATGCATGCAGGACTCTGTGTGTGTGTGTGTGTGTGCGCGCACGTGCGTGCCGTCACTGAGCCACAGGCAAGCAAAAATACTAAACTCTAAAGCACCTCAACATGCCACACTCATCAGCTTCTACAGTTCATGCACTCTTATCCGCAGCAGCAGACAGGAAGCTTGTTGAGGACAGTGAAATACATCAGAATTCTCTGCATGCTTCACAAATGAGCGGCTTGTCTGGCACTTCACTTGCTGCCTAAAGCTTTGTCTAATTTGCAGTTTGGATGCTCTTCCTTGAATATAATTTCCTATTTTACCATATATATTTATTTTTAATTAAATGCGGCCCATTTGTTTGGTAACACACAATTGCATGAAGTGTCGGTTGTACATCTTTTTTTTTTTTTTTTAAGTTTTATTTATTTAAAAGAAAAATGCTTCTCAGGAAACACTAAATGTCACTGATCTATGATGTTCAAGACCTTGCAAGAAAGAAAAGTGTTGCACTTCTGAGAAATCTTTTTGAAAAATGTGCCAGCACTTGTTGTGCTCAGTGTGTGTTGTAGAGAGCAGAAGTCAAAACAAAAATATTATATCTTATTCTTGCATTGTATTCTGCTCTGTACTACAGCGTTACCACCTCTTTTGCAACACAGAAATCTCACTGTATGATCGCTGAATGTCAAAACGAGAACTGTCCTCTGTATGAACTACAACAGTATGATGTAATGACTTTCTTGTTTATGTCACAGACGACATCACCAAACCAAAAAAAAACAAACAAAACAAACAGGCACAGAAATGAAAGATGCAGCACCTCTAGCTGTACTGAGCAGAGTTATAGGTGTTATAGGCTGAACTTTTCTTTCATCTGCACACAGGTGTTGAGTGAAGAAGGGCATCAACTGAATTAGCCATCATGGAGGTCCCATTTTGTAGATTAACTGCTGCTTCTGCTGCTCCAATATCCCAGGATGAGATTATTGAGTAAATACTGCAGTGCTAATGCAAGATCGGGGAACTGAGCATACGCTATGTGGTGAACACTTTTATCTTAACTACTTCACGATACCAGTGAGTGCACATATTTTTAGCCTGGTCGGTACCAATGGGGAATTAAAACAGCTAAACTTGGAGATTGCTAGTGGCCCACACTGTCATCTGTGCCGTTAAGTCACAGGCTGGAACAAAAGATAGAATAAGTCCATCCAGCGTTGTCTCTGTCAAGACTGTTTGTATTACAGTGAAGCGTTTCTTCACAGTGCGTATTACACACAGTCGGTGGTGAGGCTCGCAGTAGGGAACATCAGGGGACAATCAAGGATATGCCCGTCATGCAAGGTTGGCAGTGTGTGTTTTAGTGTGTGTGCAAAGGTGTGTCTGTCTTGACTGTGTGTATGTGTGTGTGTGTGCATGTGTGTATACTGCCCGCCATGCGTAACTAGACGAGAGTCAGGTGTTCTGGGAGGGGCATTGGCACGACGATGCGCCCATATGCTTGTGACTGAGTGGCGGGCACTGAGAGGGCACAGTGAGCGGGGAGGGATCTGCACTATGCCTGCGGAGCATGACTTCATCCCTCCCGCAGGCAGAAGGGGCACTGGGACTAAGAGAGGCTGCCTGACTTAGAGGGTGTGAAAGGATGCTGCTGGTTGGAAAGGAGAGGGAATGAATTTAAGAGAGACGAATTCAGATCGAATGAGGCCTGAGAGGGCCTCAAAACTCCCAAAACAAACAAATAACCGAATGAATATGAAATGAATATTTCTTCATGTGTTTAGTCCAATGCTTTTCAAATCAAACTCTGCCCTATATAGGCACATCTACAGCCTACATTAATCTAACTTGGCTCTATCAGCTCTCTGCTCCACTTTGGGGACAGCACAAATGCACTTTTGTGGTTATTTTGTCACACTGGCATGAACGTGATCCATCCGATGCATAAGTTTGGTTAAGTAGCCTAAATCTTTCTCATTAAGCTGTTAAGACGCTAGTATGAATGTGCGGGGGACACTGCAGGGTTGACACCGTGCCATGAAGCAGCTTGGTCAGGTGGACGTAGTGACGGCTCAGTAAAGTTTTGCTTTCAGTCCCGTCTGTCTTGACGTACGTGTGCATCTGTGTGCCGCTTGCGTTCAGACACGTACCTCTCACTCCACAGACGTATTTCTAAAGCTGTATGAGGCTGTTTCTGGTTCATACTGTGCTACTTGTTCGCCACTGGGGGTTTGCAGACATGACCACACACGCATCTGTGTACATACACACATTCAAGTGCGCTCACACACACACACACACACACACACACACACACACACACACAGTCAGTGAAGCATGAAAAGCAAATGATGCCATTGCCTCTTCCCGAATCCCTTAGCAGACGGCTCCCAAAAACAACTGCACAGCGGTGACACACACACAGATTGTGACACAGGGGAGGGTAGTGGTTGAAGCCGCTGACGACTGTGGGCAGGTAATAGGATCGCTGGTGGTTTGACATTGAGACAAATACGTTTACAGAGGAACCGCTTATTCTCACCTTCCGTCTCCATCCCTCTTCATATCATTTAAAGTTAGTAAGCTTATCTGCTCCACCCAGCACCTAGCAACCAACTCACAGCCAATTAGTGCCAAGCCTCCTTTGTTTCCTTGGCAACGCGCCACTGGCTTCCTAATGTATATCCATTTAGGCACCTCTACACCTAAGGCAAAACTGTTTTTGCCATCTAACGCTGGGTTTGTTTGGCAGCCAGGTGTCGAGTTTGTTGCAGTATTTTTGACATCAATAAGTTGTTACAATGTTCATTTTCAGACATTAGCTCAATGATGACAAACAAACCACTGAAAAAAAAAAATAGCAGAGCTGAAACCTTCCGTTTATTTCTCGCAATGGCAGATGGTGGACTGATGGAAAAATGCCTTCCGAGATGTTTATCCTTTTCAGTAAAATGAAATAGAATACAAATGCATGAGAAAAAGTCATGTTTTTTTCATTGGTAACTTGGAAATAGATTTTGAAAATAGTGGTTTCAAAATCTTTTGGCACAAACAGAGGTTATTGATCATTGCATTTGTTTAAATTAAGATTTGACAGTGTAAATCACTGACTTACAGACCCATCAATGATGCAATAAGGCTCTGAGTGCCACATGAAACCAAACGGTGGTCAAGGTGCAAGTTAAGTGAAAGTGAAATCTCCACCTGGGAGTGATGAACCTACTGAATCACTTCCTCTCTCTTCCTCTCTATTTGCCATTGCCCCTTCTTCTCATCCTGTCTTCACCCCCCTTGTCCCTCATCTCTCCCAGCCCATTTCTTCTCCCTTTACACTGCCAGTCCCTACCTGTCTCATTTGCATAGGATGCCTTATTTGCATACATATGAGCTAAAGAGAAAGGGGATTTGTGTGCGAGAGAAAGAGAGGAGAGGCGAGATATGCAGGCAGGCGGTGGCTGATGAAAAGAAATGAAAAAGAGCCCTTTCAGGAGGAAACTGCGACTACAGCCTCTCTCTCTCTCTCCCTCTCTCCCCCTCTCCCTCCCTTTTTTTGCCCCCTCTCTTTCAATTCTCTTCTCGCCCTTTAGGTCACACTTTAGAGAGCTCATGTGAAGGCCCCATTAATGTGAAATATCAGCCAGAGAGACAGGAAGAGTAAAGACGGTAAAAGTGAACAGATAACTGATAAAAGATTAGACTCAACGTGGACAAAATAAGAGAAAGAAACAGAAGGAAATCAGAGACAGGAGCAGAGAGACAAAACAGATAAATAAAGCAGAGGAGCTTGTGCTCTTGGTGCCCGTCTGTAGCAGCGTGGTGCGGTGTTACCGTGGCGTGGTTGTTGTTGTTGTTGTTGTTGTTGTTGTTGTTGTTGTTGTTGCTGCTGCTGCTGTTGTGGCGATGGATGGTTGCCTCAGCAGAGCAAGCACCCCCCCTTTTGTACACCCCCCGGGGCCACCTCATTCCCTCTAGGAAGGACGCCCCCCCCCACCACCCCCCACCCCACCCCACTCACCCACACACATACACACACACATATAAATGCTGAAGATACGAAAACACATCTTCATGCTTCCTCAGATCTTGGCGACTTCAACGCAAGTAGAAGAAGTGTGAAAAAGATGATAACACATCAATGCGCACACACACATACACGCCAATGCACATCTTCATCATCACCAATAATTGTGGCTTTGATGTGATCCGCATGTATTGCTCTGAACTATATAAACCAAATGGGCAAACACACAACCAGACACCAAGCAGCCTCCACAATACAACCCCCCCCACACCCCCGATCTCCACATCAGGCCAGCCCAGATGCATCCCATACAATCTGTCCCTGATTGCTCACAAATACACTAAGCCCCCCCTAAACACGCACACACACAAACACATAAACAGGCAGATTTATCCTGCTCGAGCTTGCTAATTGCATGTGTCTAATAACCTGGCGCAGATAGAAAACAGAGCAGAGCTCTCTCTCGTCTCTTGTCTCCCTGTGGACAGAGTCCAGACGTGAGGCAACTGCAGAAGCGAAGGGATATGAAAAGACAGCACGAGATTGGAGCAGAGTAAACGTGCGTGTCTGTGTTTGTGTGTGTGTGTATGTGTGTTCGTTCGTCCTCTAGTCTTTGTTTGATCTTTCCGTCCGGGCCTGAAATGCTGCAACGCACCAGGAATAATAACTTTCTAACCCGCACACACACGTACACACACAATCTGGACTCATACATGTGCCCGTATAAAATAAAATACCAGTAAAAATGTACGTGTACACACACACACACACACACACACACACACAGAGACTATGTCTCTTGCTGACAACAGTCTTTATATGCATGTGTTTGTGTTTGTGCGTGCACATCCGTGTGTGATCACTCATGTGTGAGCCTGTGTATCATCAGGACCGGATAGGGAGGACAGAGCTGGGGGGGAAGTGAAGGGGGGGGTGGGTTGAGATGGGGGAGAAAGTGATGAAAGATGGCAGGGGGTAAGGAGAGGAGATGAAAGCACAGGGGGAGGAGGGGGCAGTGGGGTGCGAGGGTAAAAGGGCAAAGGAGGGATGTGAGAGAGAGAAGGGGAAGGGAGAAACAAAGGGGAAAGGGTGCGCCAAATTGGGCCGAGGAAAAAAGGGAAGGACAGATGTGCTGACTGCTGATTGGATGGAAAACAAGACGAGAGAGTGAGTGTATGAGAGAGAGAGAGAGCGAGCGCGCCTGTCACCTCCAGTCAGCGGCTATTAGCGGCAGCAGCAGCTCTGAGACACCATCCCTCATTCAGCTCTGGCAGCGCTGGCACAATTAGACACACACACATGCACACACCTTCATGCACACGCTCATCCATTCGTCTTTTCCTTCTTGTGTGTCTGTGTATGTGTGTTTGTGTGTGTGGCTGAGACTAATTGAGTGTGTGCGTGCGTCAGCCTGTGTCTGGGCTCAGTGTTTTTCTGTCTCTGTCTGCCATGCATGAGTGTGTAATAGAGAGACTTACAGAAACAGCGAACGTCCTTGTGTTTGATCTGCTGTGTGTGTGTGTACATCTGTGTGTGTCTGTGTGGGTTTGTGTGTGTTTATGCCACTGAGGGCCCTGTGCCCAGGCCTGAGAGTGAGTGATAGAGTCCATGCCAACTTGAGCTGCATGCCACAGTCTCCACGCCTGCACCCGTGTCCTGCCACTGCCAGCACCACCCTTCTTCTCCTCCTCCCTCGTCTCCGTCTCTCCTCTCTCTGTATCAGTCTGTCGGCCTCTCCCTCCTCCTCCTCCTCCACTCATCCTTTTTCAGTTTTTATCTCTGCTCTCGCTCTTTCCTCATCCCTCTTTTTCTGTGTTTTGGCTAAATTGCTCTGCCTGTAGCTCTGCCTCCCCAGTGTGCTGTTTTGTGTTTTGTTTTTTTTCCGTTTTTCTCATTTAATGCCTATGACCACTCCGCCTGGCCCTCTCATCGTCGCATCTTTTTAATAGTTGAAGCTCTGCCTTGCCCTCCTTGTCTAATTTCTCACGTCCCTGCTGTCTCCTGTGGCCAATTTGTCTTATTGAAATAACATTTCATCACGTCTGCCTTTTTACTGTTTTACCTACACCCCCCTTCCTCAGAATAAATCTTTTTCACTCTGTCGTTCACTTTCTTATCTGCCTCTCGCCTCCTCTCCCACTTCCTCTTTTGCTACATCAATTATTTACTTCCTCAGTCTGCCACTAGTGGCAGCTGTTTCCCATTTTCCTGTCCATTCATAACCCCTCTCCCTTGCTCTGTCTCTCTCTTTTTTTACCTCTCTCGATCTCTGACATGTCTCTATTCGGGGCCCTCTCATCAGAATGCTCATTATCCAACCCCTTTGCACGGCTCTACCATTCTTCCTCTCTTGCCTTCCCTTTTCCCTCTACTCTCCTCCCCCCATTCCCCTCCATCACCTGCTTCTCAGCAGCGTTCCTCCTAATCTCCATACAGCTCCCGCAGCCTGCAGGCCTGCCCGGCTCGTATCTGTACCTACCGAAGGGAAAACGCATGCACGCACAAGTTTGAAAGCACGGACCCCTTCAAACACAGGCATGCGCAAACATCCTTTGATTCAGATACACATAGGTCAAGGAAGATAAGCACATGAAGAATTTATGCGTTTGCGTTTTCTCACAGAAACTCACACATTCATACTGGCTATAATGAGATTTTGCCTACACTGTATTCTTCTCTCCCTCTTCTAAGCAATATCTTCACAAATTTGTTTACAATCATTATTTGTTTATGCAATAAAAACCCATTTTAGTGGCAAATTAGAGACTGCTAAGTCCTTAAAACCATTTGCCGCTTTCATTTTTTTCACCCTTTCTCAGTTTTGGCACTGCATGTATTTCAGCATCGTTTCATACACACAGAGAGCTATTAATTGAGTGAATGAGGCCTATTCTTCCCCATTCTCCCCTGCACAGCCAGCGAGACGGAGCTGATGGCTCTGCTGCTGAAGTGCAGAGGCTGATAAAAATTAGAGCTCGCTGAATAGATGGGCTTTGGGCTGCTGACCGCTGCCTTTTCTAGGCCAGTTATCCGGGGGAGAGCTCATTAAGCTTAGCTGGAGGTGGAGGTGTTCTGCCTTGTTATGATCTGTGTGTGTGTGTGTGTGTGTGTGTCTTTTGTCTCTAATGTATGCTGTGTCTCTGTATGTTTGATAATTTCAGCTAGAGTTGTATATGTGTGCCTTCTGAATAATATTTCACAAGGCGCACAGCAAAAACAAGAAGAAAAGTCGGGGAGAGAAACCCTGCTTATTAGGCCACCGCTGGCTATGTGTGTGATTCATGGTGAGTGAGTGAAAGACAAAGACACAAAGCGAAAGTAAAAAGAGAGAGGGACAGAAACAGAGAGAAGGAGATGGATCGAGCAGTGAACTAGGGCGGCCCAGGATCAGGCAGCTTGCGGGATGGCTGTCTACTGTCCTAAGGGAGAGGGCTGGCTTGTTATTTTAAGGAGGGTGACTCTGGCGCTCACCCTGCGTTTGGAAAAAAAAAATAGGGACACACACCTACACAAGTTGTCTCCGTGCAAATGAAGCTGACAGCACACGGCGTACCAGCTAACGCAGTGCTTTTAGAGACCGATCTGTCTCAGGTAATGGGCGAGCTCAGCACCACCTAGTGAGCGAGTGTGTGTGTGAGAGAGTGTGTAAGTGTGTTCACCTCATCATGTCAACATGGAGGTGACACCGCTGGCTCACTGAGCCCATGGGAACCTCAGGCTCTATGTTAGTGCATGTGTCCCTTCCTGTACGTAGTCTGCAACTGTTTCCGTTTGTGTTGTAAATGGGTACGAACTCACCCAGTAACTTTTGAGGAAATGCAAAAGTGGTCCTATAAATATGTAAGCGGCTGTCGTCAGCTTATGATGACGTGTGTGCACTCATGTGTGCATGTGTGTGTGCCTGTGCAGCTTTGTGACTTAGTGTGTGTGACATTTGACATACTACATTGCCTCCAGTGTGCACTTCATGGGACCGGGGGCTGCTCTTTGGTAACATGGCAGCACACCTTGGCCTTGCACTCGTCGCATTGCATCTTGTCACGTCACGTCACGTCATAAACAATTTCATCACGTCATGTTCCCTCCCTCTCATTCTCATTGTCCCTTTTTCATTACGTCTTCTCGTCATACCAGGTATTTCTTACCATTTGTGTTTTTTTACTGACTTGAGCTCTTTTTCTGTTTCTTCCCACGCTTGTTCTGTCATTTTCCCCCTCTGTTTTACTCTTTATCTCTCTCTCTCTCTCTTTTTCTCTTCTCTGGTTCCCTGATTTTCTCTCCCGTCTCATTTCCTCTCTGTCTTTTTTCTGCTACATCTCCTCCTCTGTGTCGCATCTAATTCTCTCTGTTCGTTTTGTCCAACTTTTTTTCTAATTCTGCCCTCATTTCCTTCCTGACTTTGCTGTCAGTCACCCAGCAACACTCTCCCCCTCTCCCCTTTTTGTCTGTTTCTACCTTCTTTTCCCTTTTTTTTTCTCTCTCTCTCTCTGCTCTTCCTTCAGCTGATGCTCTGCTCACACCAGGCCAATTAGCTTGCGTCAGTCCACTTCTGCTGGCTCAAAGATAGCAGGTGTGTGTGTGTGTTTGTTTACAAAGAAAGCCATGGAAGGGTCAACTTATGAGCCCTGGTGTGTCTGCGTGTGTGCATCCACACACGTGGACACGTGTACACACACACACACACACACACACACACACACACACACACACACACACATGCACGCGGTGGTAAACACTCTTGTACACGCACGCATACACATCTGCTCAGCAAGAGGGCTTGATGCGCACGCTCCCTCGGCCAACAGATAAACAAGTGTGCCCGCATCTCCCGGGAAGTAACCATGGCAACCGTCTCTCCCTCTTTCTCTCTCCTTCTCCCGTACTGTCTCTCGCTCACTCTCCGACTGAGCCGCCTGGTTGGCTGGCTGTCCTGAAGGCAAGACAATAGCAGGTTTCAAGGCCAATGTCACTTTTTCACTGCCTCCTCCTCCTCCTCCTCCTTCTCATCCTCTCTGGCAGTGATGAAAAAAACAGCTTCCTGTATTGATAAATGTGATGTCACAGGTGGCGCAGCAGCCATGCAGAGGGACACAGGGGATATATATATATATATATAAAACAACAATGAATTCAGCAACATTTTTGCTATACCCCCTCCACCTCCCACCCCCACACTTCCTTCTCTTCCTCTTTTTGTATAATGTGGCCAATTGCCGTCTTCCCTTTGTAGGGCGCGAGAGGAAAAGGGGATTTCATGCAGGCTAACTAAGCCCCTAATCCTCTGTTTCATGCCGTTCTCTCTGCCTCTCTCTCTCTGTTTATATATATATTTTCTCTCTCTTTCTGCTTTACTGGAACTCTGGAACTCTCAGCATGGTGTTAGAGGCATTCAGATCCTTTTTTTACTTAAGTATCAATATCACTGTCTAAAAATACTCCATTTAAAATATTACGTGTTATGAGTATTACCAGAAAAATGTACTTCAGTTATCTATTCTAAAACTACTTGTTACATGGTCCATGTCACTTCTTCTTCTGATGAAGTAAAGAGTGAGCAGCACTGTTGATGTTGAAGTTTAACTTTCGTATCAACTTTCATATACTCATAAAATCTGAGTAGCAATGTAGTTTACACCAGTACAAAGGACAATATAAATATAAAATCGAAATACTTACCTAAAGTAACTGAAATTGTTTTTAAACTTGCAATAACTCTTTGGTTACTCTGTTTTAGTAGATAAAAGCTGTAAACGCTGGCATTGTTTACAAGAAACACTGTCATTCAGTCACAGTCATGTTCCCTGTCCAGTTTCATTCTGTTTACAATCTCTACTTTGGTTACTGGTCACTAACTTTGTCTGCTGTTTGTTGTTGACAAGGAAGCGAACAGCCCGTTTCTGTTTTTAAAGTTTTTTTTTTTTTTTATTTTGTTGAAAATAGCTGCCCTCTGCTGCTGGAAATGACACAGATTATAGCAATGAGAGTGAACTGTAAAAGTTGTGGTTATGAAAACCAAAACAATGAGCCGAAAAATATGCCGCAAAGCTCCATAAAACCAAAAGAACAGGTTGTCAGGTTGATATTTAGCGGGTCGATCATGACGAGTGACCCCTTTGACAAGCAAGTTGTCACGTGATCTGTTATTTGTTTAAAAATATTGATTATTGACACCTTAAATACCGCAGCCTAAAAGAGTAAGGTCCTTTGCTGCAACGCTCTGTCAGTGTCTCTGTCTCTCATGTCTTTCTCACCTGCTCTGAATGACGGCAAAAGCCCCAGACAATCATTCTGTCCTGAATGTGTGTGAGAAGGCAAGAGAGGGAGAGAGCTGTCAGCCACTCTGGCTAACCATCTAATAGGTTGCCATACTGAACTGACATTTGAAGGCTACGGGAGCATTAGTCCTGAAATGAAAGAGAGATGAGAGGGACGGGTGGGGGGAGAGATTGGATATGCAGTGAGTGTGCCGTGGAGTCGGCAGCCCTTATCAATGCATCTGTCTATCCATCCGCACCACACGGCCTCATCTCCTCTATGATCTCCACCTACCCCAGTCTTCCGCCTCCTCGTACCATCTCTCACCCTCTCTCTCGCCGTCTGTCTGTCTCTCTCTCTCTATCTCGCCCAGAAAGAAGAGAGGGGAAGGACAGAGATGAAAGCAGGAAGAAAAAATATTGTCGGGGGCGAGCCAGGGAGGGCTGAGTGAGCGCATAAGACAGGGGAGGAGGGTGAGAGGAACAGAGCAAAGGGATAAGAGCCAAGGACACAGAGAGAAGAGAGAATCTTAGATGTTTAATTTACAGTCTGCAGACAGATGTGCGAGATTGGATGAAGACAGTCACATAGACAACAATGTGGACAAGGAGACAGCCAGATACATGGACAGACATGCAGATAGACAAACAGACAGACAGAAAATAGACTGACTGTCTAACATGTCTTTCTCTCTGACAGCAGCTGTTGAGCTGTTTTTTTTTTTTTTTTACCAAGTAGAACGATACCGCTCACATTGCATCTCCCTCAATTTATCTTTTGTCATTTGTCACTCCTTTTTTTATATCTCTACGAGCCCTTTCACGGTTCCTATTTCAATCTATTGTGAACCATCAAAGGTAATTTATTTGAAATTGCTGCACCGCAGTGAACCGAAGTGAAACTGCATTGCTGCGTTGGTTTGGTCCGGTTACAAGCATTGTATGACTCTTGGCACTGAAAGAAAATCAACCATACTCATCAGATATAGCAGCATATAAACCGCTAAAGGCTCTAAAAACACTCAGCAGACCCTGGAGGAGGATATGGCCTAATGATTAATGCTACTAACTCTGTAGGTTCTTGTGATCACTTGTTTAACTATATGGTAAACTATTGTAAATCGTAACCTAAATAGTAAATTTGTTTCCACAGAACTTTAGATGCAAAGAAAAAAGCATAATTAAAACCTTGCTGGGTCATTCTTTCCACTCATTAATTAGATGTTTCTGTGGGGAGATAAGAAAGTAAATGTGTAGTGAAACGTGTCCTTAACATGAGGACAACATACTTTGTAGTTCGTCCAGACCAGACCTTCATACTCTGGCAACTGTTGCTTTCACTCATCTGCATTTGGGTCAGGTTGAGGTTGGATCCACCACAAATGAGCTGTTTGTGATCAGACTAAAACGAGAGGATGATTGCTGTATTCAGATGTGTCCAAATGAATCATAGCAGAAAACTGATTCAACCAGACTAAATAGTGCAGACCTTTGTCGCACGTAAATGTAAGTGAATGAATTAAGTGAGTGAATTAAAACTAAGATATAATTCTGAATTATGGGTCCAGATGAAATGGCAGCCAAAGAGGCCCTGAAGAAAAAGGCCTTGTTGTGGTCCATATGGTGTATAAATTCATCACAGACAAATTTCCATACCTGAGCTCAAACTAAACAAAACAACTCCAGGTACAATGCGACCGAACTGAACTCATAAAGAAAGAACTAAAACTTTATTTGTCAGTGAAGTGACACCATGTTGTGATGCTGTGGAAAGATGGCCCCTTGAGTCTTCTCAAGAAAATATCTCAAGAGATCATACAGGCAGTAATATACACCATGATCAAATGCCAACACGTAGATGCATATCATGATTCCGAAGTAATATTGTAGCGTGCATTTTGAGACATCATCTCTGAAAACTGCAACAATATCCTGACAAAGAAAAATAAGCAGCAAGCCCTTTGGAAAAAAAAGGATTGTTTTATCTTTCTCTCTCTCTCTCTCTCTCTCTCTCTCTCTCTCTCTCTCTCTGTGAGTGTGAGTGTGTGATACATAAACTGCCACTTAGACCATAATTAATTATCAGTGATTGTCTTCGAGCATGCAGACCTTCATACAAACTCTAATTTCCCCTCTCCCCCTTGCCCTGGGCTGTAATAATTGGTCTCACACACACATTTACAAAGTTGTGGTTATGTGTGTGTTTAACATCGGGTAGCCAGACAGAAAGAGAGAGCGAGCGTGGGCAAAAGACCCATGAGAGATTTTGATAATTAACTTTCTACTAAAGAAGAGGAGACAGAGATAATACATGTACATGTATGTGTGCATCTCTGGGTTACTATGTTTCCTTATGTCTTGTGTGTTTAGGGTGGGTTGGAAAAGTTAGTTGTTGCTGTGTGTGTGCATGCGTGTGAGTGTTCGTGTGCGTGCGTGCGCGTGCGTATGGACGCGCATCCGAATGGAGCAAGTGTGTGTGGGGAGGTGATAAGCACCTGAGCCCAGAGGCAGCCTTCAGATTTCCCCTCACGTCCTCAGTGAAATCAGCCCAATCACTGCACTGTCATCTGCCTGCCACCAGAGAGAGGCCTGTGCCGCATACTGACAAGCTCATTTGCCTAGAAGTGCATGTGCACACACACACACACACCTATACACACCCGTGTGAACATACACAAGCACTCACGCACATATGCCCTCTAGGTCTTTCACTTTCTCCTAAAATCGAGTTCAAACAAAACCACTAGGGGAGACATTTGTTGGATTTGTTTTTTAGTTTTTTTGCAGGAGGGAGAAAATGTTTCCTTCTTGATTCATACTCAAATTGAAGTGTCATTGTTTATGAGAAGGATGGGGCCTGGCTGCCAGCTGAACACTTTAACCCTAACCACATCATCAAATAACTTATTATTATTCAGATAAATGCCCTTGCTTGTTCGGATTACATTAATAATTCATCTGTTGAGGGAGGGAGGGAAAGCTTTGCAGTGATTTAAACAATTGCCTTGATTCCTTTATTATCACTCTGTTGAGAAACTTAAAGGCCCTTAAGATCTTTTTTTCCTTTGACTGGACGGCAACATTTAGGCCACACTTATTAGAATAACCTCAAATAGTCAATGTCTGTGACCGAGTGATTGAGTGAAGAAGTTGGTCGGCCGACTGATGAATTTTCACACCATTAGTCGTCGCTCTGTGCGAACGAGTTCATCTTACGTCATCAGGGAGAGCGACTTGTTTCCGTTTCCCTGCTTTGATGGTCTCCGCTCTGGTGTCAGGTATCTGCAGAGTTCTGCAAGAACTGTGTGGCCAAAGCGTAAACTACTGGAGTTAACGCTGGCTGACAATGCTCTCAGTGGCTCAGCAGGAAAGATGCTGTGCGGTGAGGCAGGATTTCATAATTTCACTTGGCCAATAAAGTGCCACCATATGTTTGGTTTTTACCATGTTTCTTTCACTCAGATCTCCACTGTGAGCGTTTAGTTTCTACCCAAACTGACGACTTTTCTCCTAAAGTTTAAACAGTTTTAGTTATTAAACAGTTAAAGTTATTAAATTTCTTATAAACAACATATTTATTTGTTTCTTGTTTCATCTGCTTTCAAGAAGGTAGGACATCAATCACAGTTTTTTTACATTTCAATCAATCATCTCAATCAAACTATGCCCACACAATCATCGTGAGGCAGTTAAGTGTTTATGTGTTGAGAGACACTTACAGACACAGAAATGAAGAATAAAATAGCATGCATACTATAAACACATTCACAGATGAAAACACATATTGCAAATATAAACACAGACACTCTCTCTCTCTATTGCCTCCACACACACACACACACACACACACACACACACACACACACACACACACTGGTGTGACATCTCGTGACCTAGAAATGTCCCCAAAGCAACATATAGGGACAGACAGTGGCACAGAGGGAGAGAGGGAGAGCGAATTAACGACACAAGACTGAAGCTGTGTGTGTGTGTGCATGTGTGTGTGCACGTGTGTGCGTGTGTCTGTGTGTGTCTGTTCACGTTCTCTCTGAGTGTGTGTGTGAGTGTTCACTGGTGTGCATACGCGGGAAAGAGGAAACATGGAGAATGTATTAATTCTGCATGTGTTTATGTTCTGTGTGTGTTTTCTGTGCATGCCTGGTGGCAGAAGCCACACAGAACGCTGTTCTGCTGTCAGTGCGATTAGAAGGCTGCACGAACGTGGTGAGAGTGGGGGGAGAAAGTGAGAGTGGGGGAGAGGGTGAGGGAGAGGAAGAGACGGGGAGAGATAAGGGAGAGGGGGAGGAATCTTTGAGCGTGGCGAGGGAGACGAGGGAGGGAGTCGTCAAAGACTATGAAGCAGTGGACACGGTGTTGTCTATCTCTCTTTCTCTCTCACTCTCCCTCCCTTACACACACACACGCACACATCCAAGGATACAGTGAGGTCATCTTGGCCCTGGCCAACCCTCATGCCACTGTCAAAGTTTCAGTTTCAACACACACACACACACACACACACACACATATACACATTTCACCTTGTCTCTCCTTCCTAACCCCAAAGGAGGCAGTTGTGTGGGCGAGAGTGTCCTGCATGTGTGTCTGTGTGTTTGATGAGAGGTTTCCATGACAACAACAGCATCGGCAAACCCCCATGGGCTCATTTACATATTCAAGTGCAACAGTGTAGTTGAATTACAGCCGGAAATTGAATGGCTCAATCAATAGAGTGGTTGGAAGGGGAGGAGGGAAAGATGGGTAATGGATGGATCAAAGAAAGGAAGGACGGACAGGAGGAGAAGGGAAAGGTGGGGTGGTGTGCGGTGGGGGCAGATGATGCAGTGGGCCATCATTTTGTGTATATCTTTGCATGCGCGTGTGTGTGACCCCCCTGGATGACCCATTTTTATCGTCCTCCAGTGGTTAAGACGGACCTGAAATAGGTTGTGTGTGTGTGTGTGTGTGTGTGTGTGTGTGTGTGTGTGTGTGTGTGTGTGTGTGTGTGTGTGTGTGTGTGTGTGTGTGTGTGTGGTGGCAGAGACAGCCGTCATTTTGCTGTTGAAGCTGTCAGATTCACTGTCACATTCAAAGCCCCCCCCATCCTGCACTTCCATTACCACAAAACACACACACACATTTACACACATACACACACATCAGAGACATGTAAATGGTAGATACACATGCACACACAAAAACTGCAAGTCACTTTAAGAGAAAAGAAAGTGATTGGAGGTTATGAAAGGCATAAAAATAAACACAATTCAGGTGTAACAGCTAACCTTTCCATTTGTCTTAGAAAGTACTCAAAGACTGTTTTGCTGTACTAATTTAATTCTTGAGTTTAATGGATTTGCATACGCATTGTTCAGTATTTGTGACATATACCATAACATGTTGACATGTATTTTAAATCAATGTTTACTTAGTTAGCAGACATGTCCTTCGCTGCCTTTGCTGGCGCATTGGCTGTGTATCAGTCCAAAGGTAAAATGCCTTAAAAAAAGCTGTAATAATAAAAAAATAATAATTTGTTGACCTGAGGTCCCATGATCTTTTAGCTTGTTTTTGTTCTTTACCAACTCATGAGGGAAACATTTTGCTCTTAACAGATAAAAGTTCCACTTTGTTCAGCAGCCTTTGTTGGATGTCAGTGGATGCCACTGTGGACTTTTTGAGCTTTTTCCACCGAAAATAGCTGGAAAATGTTGCTGTAAGAGTGAACTAGAACAATAAAACAGCAGTTAGACCACTATGCAACATTTTAGGACAAAAAGTTTGTGGACCGTTGATGTAGCTGGTTCAAATTGACGTGTTGTGTAAAGAAATCTATTCCAGACAACTCTGTTGTAGTCAACTTATAATGTTTTAACGGATGAACTGAAACCCCTAACTTATCCAGACAAAGACCTGAATCGGTTGGAACGGACATTAAACAAACTTTACCCTTGTAGTGCCCAAGTACAGAGTCTGCAAAGTCTGATTGAGCCCATGTGTGAATAGATCAGGGGTCTTGTTGATTATGTTTTGATCATGAGATTGGCACAAAACCAGAAGAAAAGAAAAACATCCCGTCAACACAAAGACACCAAATGGAAATTATGAGAGTGACGATGAGATGGAAGGAATTCTTGGGCAGATGCCGAACTCATCAGACAATCTTTGATGTGTCAACAAACTGAAATTCCTGCTACGTACTTTTTGTATCATGTCCTGCCTCCTTCACACTCTACACAAGCAACTACTCCTTACATAAACCAAAAAGAGTATCAGTATTAGCAGCTGTAAATGCATCTTGACACAGGTCTCCATATCTCCAGTTGTGTGCTACATACTCCATATGAGGGACTGCTTTGGTGCTCTTATTAAGCTGACTAAACATGGTCATTCCCAGAAATAGTATAAGAGCACAAAAACATAGATACAGTATTTATGTACTGACTTCAAATCATTTATAAAAGAGGATAAAAACAGCAGTCGTCATCTGCATCACATGTGCCTCAGCCCAGCTCTCTTCTGCTGACCGCACAGATACAGCGAGGACACCGTACCCATGGCCCACTTTCTCAAAGGCAACCTGCTCTCTGTCCTCCACTGTTTGTTTGAAGGCCCTAGTCTATCTTAGCATCAGCTGCCTCGTGTAAAGTGGATCAATCACGGTTTTATTATGATGAGTGAGTTAGGGTAGGTGCGCTGAGAAGTAAATGGCACTACATTATGCAGCGCAATAACTTTTCATAACTGGAGGCAGCCGCAAGAGGCTAGCAGCACAACAAGATGTTTACATAAACAAAAAGGAGAGGATGCTGACTGTGTAGATTTGGAGAGGTATGTGGGTGTGTGCTATGTTGCAATAACACAATGAGTTTGTGCTTCACGTCTACAGACATGAGTTGAGTGTTTGCTATTGTTTTTGAACAGATTTCACAGTTTTTTCCTTTAAGAAGCGCCTGTTCATATGCGTCTCGCAACGTAGACGTTTATAGATGTGTCTGCGCACTGGCGTCTGATTTTGGTGCAGTGGCGTAACGGAACGTCGGAGTGAGGACGAGACTATTATCAGCAGTTACTGTGACAATGGAGCCCCAGTGGTCACAGGGACAGAGGAGTGTAAAGGGAGGAGGAGGAGTAAGAGCATGATGGGGGAAGGGGTAGAATCTGCTGGAGGAATCAGTGATGGGGAAAATGGATGGAGAGGAGGAGGAGGGGGTGGGCTTTAATGGCCCACAGACACAGCTGGCTGCAGACACCCAAGGACAGAGAGACGGAAAGAGTGAGAGACAGGCCGAAAGAAAGAGAGAGAGAGAGAGAGAAGGATGAAGTGAGCGACGGTGACGTGGTGGGGGTGGAGGTGGAGGGTGTAAAGATGATAAAAATAGAGGGGGAGAGGGAGTGCAACAGAGGCGTCTCGTCATCAGAGCAGACGAGGGAAAGAGGGAGGGAAGGTTATTTTCTTGTCATGCTTTTTGCATCTGTTCCCTCACCGTGGCAAACACATACACACACAAACACACACGGATGCTGCTGCCATGCATGTCAATGAATTATCCATGGAACAATGGTGGCTCTTCACTTTAATGAACATAAACGAGGGGACAAAGATAGAGAGCTGAGGCTAAAACAGCATGAAATTCTCCTCAGCTGATTGCCTTCAGTTCCAAACATTCATGACAATAATTACCATTTGATTAGAGGACGGCAATTATACTTAAAAATCCTTCTTGATGATGCACATAAAAGGTCAGTGGATGACAGCAATTCCACCCCAATGTGTTCAGAGGATGCTGACTGTTCTGCGACTCATTTATTGGTAAGAGAGGTCATAATTCAGTATTTCCTACATTTCCCATAACCCCCTAGATCCTCTCACCATTAGTGCCTCAGCTGTTAACCTTGACGATGACATTATGCACGAGGAATATATTAACGGTGAAAAGGTGCGCGTGTATGTGGGTATGCGTGCCGATGTACGAGCATGTGGCTGCTTGAATGAGACAGGAATATGCAATCATACGTAATCCTGAAAGTGAGATAGTGGGGCGGAGAGGGGAAGAGCGATTTAAAAAAAAAAAAAAAAAAAAAAAAAAAAGGAACAGACCCAATAATGAAGTGTAATGGGGGTGAGGGTAGCATTCTGAAAAGGGAGAAGATTGGCGTTAGACTGGCAGATGTGAGCTGAAGATGAGGGAAAAAAGCGGAAGCGGAAGAGGGAGGATGGGAGAAGAGAAAGAGGGAGGAGAGGGGGAGGAAGGAGGAGGGTTATAGGATGTTGTTTTGATGGAGCACGGAGAAAATATATGGAAAGACTGAAACCAAGAGCTCAGACGCACTGCGAGAGAGATCACTGTGTACACCAGTGAGAGAGAGCGAGAGAGAGAGAGAAAAAGAGGTGGAAGAAGTAAAGGAAGAGCATAAAAGGTTAAAGAAAGGGGAGCTGGGGAGAAAAAGATTGGTGGCGGAAGAGGCTGAGAGAAATGGTGAAAGATGGAGGCACCGAGAGAGAAGATAAAGAGAGAGAGAGATGAGGGTAACTCAAAGGAAGAAGAGAGGAGGCTGCAAAGCAGAACGCTATATTGAAAGATGGAGCTGTTAAAAGGAAGAAGTAGAGATAGAGAGAGGTGGAGAGAACCGGAGGAGAGGGGTGATGTCAGGAGAGTGACGTGGATGGATGCAAAGCTATCTGATCACTCTCCATTGTAGAGGTTACATACAGGCTTTACAAAGTAGGAACAAAATGAAAACAGAAAAGAAAAATACTGCTACTGTAGAGATATTTACTCATCTTAAAGAAAAGTGTTAATCCATATTTATCTTGACCCAAAAGTCTGAAGCCAGCGATGTTTTAGTCTGTTACCTAAAGAATATATACATGATATCCACTACCACTAGGTGTCGCACTAGACCTCCTGCATCTTGGACCAAAACAAATTGTTCATTGGTTACACTCACCCTCATTTTCAGGTTCTTAGCAAGGTGTTGCAAAGCCAGGTGAATGCAAATTCATAATCAGAAGCACAAAAAAGTTACCCTGTAAGCAGGAGAGTAAAAAAATTAAAACAACAATTAGCCCATGCTAGCAATGTTGTGATAAGCCTGACAGTAATGTTGGTGGTAAACAGTAAAGCAGCGTTTGCTGAACATATTCATAATGTCTGTAACAGCAACAGACATGTAACATTATGGTCCCACTGGTTATTTATAGGGAAGACAAGCCTGCTCCGAGAGAAGGTGACCCGACTTGCATCTCAAATGACAAGAACACAGAGACAGTCAGTAAAGAGACTGATGGGGCTCGTAAAAACTTTCAAAACTTTATGGATGTTTTGACGGTCCATCACCGACGCAGCTGCCCATTTGACAATGTGCCGGCGCACCAGGATTTGAGCAGTTACTCCCGACGGCCAATGCGACTTGACTCTAGTCTTTTATCAGAAGCCTTTTTATCCAAAGAATGCAGTTTCTTTGATGGAGGAAATCCTGGAAGGTCACTTTCAATTGAATGCATCGTACTTGGTGCGCGTCACTGTCTTTTTCTTTTTTTTAAAGCTCGCACTACGTCACAGACTGTGACATCATTCTCCACCACTATATCTTTACAAATGTAGTTCGCTGCAATATTGATGTTTTTTTTTTACTGCAACACACACTATTATATTTTTAATAGTTGTAGGCCTATGAGGCAGAGGTAATTTACATTGGGATAAATGTAGAATATGTGCAGCCTTGTTCTTAAAACATACATCAGATGCACTTGCTCATCTGTGCTCCAGTTTGTGTGCTAGTTCAGTGTGTACTTTTATTATGTGTGTGTGCGCATGCGTGGATTTGTGTGTGTGTGTGTGTGTGTGCGCATGTAGAGTTGGTGTCAAACCACATGAATAAATATGGCCACGGAAATAGCCCTAGGTTTGTTGACTGCTCTGATGTTTAAATTTGTGCTGTGGCTTCTCCCAGCAAAGCTTGTGACTCACTCTCTGATACAAGCTAACGCAGTAAAAGCAACACTGGGTCAACGCTAACCTATTCTAATTTAGTGCTTGGGGGGAAACTGCTTAGGTAGCTGTGAATTGTTGCCGGCCTTAGCTAATTCCACCATCTGGATGACTAGGCTAGTTGTTTTTCAAGAAGATCAATGTGTGCGAGAGTGTTAGATGGCGCTTCATGCTAATAACATTGCCACGGATTTTGATTTTGATATTAGCCAGCTAGGCTAATGCATTCTAATGCATTCTCTGCTGCTTGTCTGTAATCCAGCCAGGGTAATTGTGTAGCATCCTGTCTGACTCACTGAGATCTCATTACAGATCTCTGGCCGTACAGACCCCTGTCACTGGCCTCCCCTCCCTCTATCCATCCATCCTTTGCTCTATCCTTCGCTTGTCTCATCCATCTCTCTCTTCACTCTTTGCCCCTCTTCTACCCTGCTCTTTTTAGTATGCATTGCATATGCACCTATGGCTGCAGGTGAGAATCAGGGCTTATGCATGACTCCCTGTGTGTGTGTGTGTGTGGTGTGTGTCCATATGGGTTAGTGAGCATGCATGTGTTGGCATAAGTGTGTGCATGCATGTAAATTGAGGCTTGTGTGAATGTGTTTCTCCGTCGTAAGGAGAGACACGGTTGAGTGAATTAGAACTCGGTCGTGATTTTGCTTGCATGCACATGCATGCAAGCACAAACATGAGAGCAAATGCACGCTCACACATGTACACACATATACACACATGCTCACATGCATCCAGACACACACTGAGTAGTGTGTTGTGGTGTTACAGATGGCCCAGCTGTGCTTTGTGCGTACTTATGCGTGTTTGTGTTTCTGCTGGTGTTTATGTGCATGCACGCCTGTGGTTGATTATTATTCTTACTCTCTCCCAGGTGCTTCTACTATTCAGCAGCCTTCACTCTCTTTTTTCCTTCTCTTTTTTTCTCTCTGTCCTTCCTTCTTTGTGTTGAAGCTCAACACACATGGTCTTATCACCATGATAGGTATAATAACGCAATATTAAAGCACAGAATAGCCTGGCAGCTCCATTCTCTGCATTCATTATGTTTTGCTCACCAAGGTGGAAGTACATGAAAGTGAGATAATTGATGATATCGAATTATAATTTAATTTTAAATTTTGGCTTAAGCTTATCCCTCATTATGCCTCAAGTGACTCTGTGTTTTTGTTCACGCATACGCGAGTATATGTGTGTACGGCCTCATCTCGGCTACCATGGCTACGGCTAGGTCAGTCGATATAAATCTGAGTGAGAGGGCATTAGCATCTCCCTCATGTTTTCTCTGCATGAGAACATTAGCAATTAGCCAGATCCCGACTCTGGGTGACTGAACAGCACACCTTGGGATGTGGCTATCATCTAAATCACGAGCCAACATAAAGACCGTCAGTACCACGATTAATTTGTTTATGTTTTTTCACTTGGAGTTTTGTTCTTTGTTTGGAAAAGTTTGGTTCATTTAACACAGTTTACCATGTGAACTGTGTACTGTGGGGCCCGATTTCCGAGGTTTTTTTTTTCTTTCTGTTTTTGTGCCAAAACCTTTACTGTTAATTGTTAACATTTGACGTGTGTTTGACGTCTGAGGTGTGTGCGTGTGTGTGTACGTGTGTGTACGCGCATATGAGTTTGTGTGGGTGGGTGGGTACATACGTGTGTGTATGTGTATCCAAGGTGATGGGCCAGCTCTGACAATAACACTCTGATAAAAAAAAAAAAAAAAAAAAAAGAATCTCTGCCCCCGCATTACACCCACCTCCGCAATGCCGCAACCTCTTTCTCAGAGACACGCAGGGAGAGGAGAGGAGAAAAGAAAACAGGGAGAGAAAAAGAGATAAGAGAAGGAAAGCAAACACAGATAGAAAAGAGGATGAAAAGCGTAGAGATACCGTGCGGCAAACAAAAATAGCGGCGGAGGAAGAGAAACAGTGGGAAAACAAACTGAACGAGCGTCAAACAGACAGAGCGGCTCCATTATCGCACTGAACGCTTCTTTTGACTTTGTTTGACATCCACATACCAATGCATATTGTTAAACCCACCCTTAGCCACCAGCTCTGCTATCACCACAGCAACAGCCCATTGTCTGTGCCCGTCAGCATGCCAGTATGCCCACTGTACCCAGCACTGGCTTCGGGCCTATGCCCACTTTAAGATCACACGAGCAGAGCGCTGTTCATTGACTTGACTGCCTGCCTGTGTGGCGGTGTGGCTGCGTGGCACTAGTTGCTATGGAAGCTAATTCACAGGCTGAGAATTCACTTTGTGTCCATACTGTTGAGGCAGTCAAGCGAAACATATACACACACACACATGCATGTAAACAGGCACGCACATGCAACCTAGCAACAGTGAATTTGAGGTATGGCTGATGTGCTCAGCAGGGACTCGTAAGGTAATTGGAAAGTCTTCCCACATCCTTTGGTTTCTGTCATAAAATCATTCACATTATCATCATTAAAAAAAATCACAGTTGCTTTGCTGTAATTGGTTTGTAAGATGATAAGGTCAAAGGTCAAAGAAGGATAATTATGTATTTATGTGTAGGAGGAATGTTTCTGTACCTGAGCTGTGACCTTAAACCTGCCTGCTGAATGGATGCATGCTCTTCAACTTCAACTTCAACTCCTCAGTTACACATGATTATAGGTCCTCTGGCATGAGGAGGACTGAGGAGGTTCAGTCATGTGGTTTAGTAATGAAGCCATAGATGCAAATGAGTGTGTAAAGAAAAAAAAAAGAAAAAAGTTTTGCTTGCAGGTTTTAAGGTAACATGAGAAACTGAAGTATAATCTATCCCATGTCTGCTCAGGAGTAAATTATCCGTTAATACAGGTAAAGGTAAGGTTGTGTTTGTAAACTCTATTTCTATCAGGTAGATGATGTTAACTGTGGCCTAAGTGTTTCCCCCAGGGAGTCTCTTCTATTCTGACCCACATCTGCCAACACACACAGACACACACACACACACACACACTAACACTCACTCAGATGGTGCTGTAGATGTCACTGTAACAACCACCACAAATATATTCACGTGCACCAAAAACAACAGCGTCACATTCTGACTCTCACACCCTCTGTTCCTAACTCTTTTGCTAACTCAGTGTGCTTACACAGATACTGTCTTGTCTAGTCACTAGTCCGGTCTAATGTTTTTTATGCAACAGTGTTCAGATGAGGTCACGGAGTTCATCTGTCTCGTCTTTGTCTGTCCTATGTCATGTTTTATCTGTAGGAGTGATGAAAATCGGATATGTCATTGTAAAAATGGTATAGAAACAAAACAGAACTTCATTTAGATGAATCTGCATGTGATTGCTTTTTTCAGGCCGTGACTACATGGTTATATAAGTGTATGGAACTGTGTGTTATTTTATCAGAACGGAGGATACTTTCTGTAATATTTCCCACTTGGTTTCTCAGTCTGTTTATCTCTCTGTCTCTGATATCGCTTTTTCTCAACATTTCTCTCTCTCACTCTCTCGTTTGTCTCTCTCTCATATTATGTAACTCCAGCAGCTGTTTGAAGGCAGAGGAAGGGGGTAGGTCGGTAAAAAAAAAAAAAAAAAAACTGTGATCAGAACAGAGTAGAGACACTGGTGACAGTTTCTGGTTTCTTTGCTGTTCTTGTCAATTGCCTGCTCCCATCACACTCACATCCACTTCCTGTGAGCCTGGATTGCTGTTACTTCCTCCTCTTTGTTTTTCTTTTTCCTCGTTTACTTTGAGCTCTGACTTCATTTTATTTAAATTTTCCTTATTGCGTTGTGGTTTTTATTTGACTTTTTCATTTTCTTGATCTATCTTGCACTCCTGCTACATCTCCCTGATCCTTCTTCCAGTGAACATTTTATCTCTCCCCCTCCTGAAATGTTTCCTCTCCCTCTCGTTCAGTCTCTCTCTCTCTCTCTCTCTCTCTCTCTCTCCCTCTAGCAGACAGCTAAACGGCAGTGGGACAGGCTTTACATAGAAAGTCACTCATTTAGCTGAATTCACACATACACGAACACATATACACACTTGCATCTTTAAAAGCACACTCTAACTAAAATTACAACCCCGCTTGCCGGTTATAGTGCTGAGCAGCTGTGCAGGCGAATAAAATGGTGCCCCGCGATTGCACACTCACCCAAAAAAAACTTTAATAATAATAAGCATAGTGTATATCATTCACCATATGCTTGCAAAACAGAAAGTGTGAGTGAAGCCACTGTACTCAGAAGCAAAAATCACCACTCTCCTTGCTGATGCTGGGTGAAAGTCCTGATTGTGCGTTTCTTTAGCGTCACTGGTGAACATACACACAGCAGTGCTGGTCTGTGTGCTTCACACAAACACGTACCTGTATATGTTGTTTCTCACGGGAGCAGATGTGTGATTTTTTGCTTTGAATATTTAGCAATTGCCCCTATGAGCGTATTCTGCTAACAAGCTGTCGGGAGTAAACACGACTTCACAAAAAGCATTCAACCCACACTTAAGTACGAAGCGTCTGCGCCTTTCATACTCGCACATAACACTTATTAGTATGGATATGTGCAAATGTGTTCATCAGTAATCTTTTGCGAGCATGATATGTTTGGTTCTAATAAGGCGCATTGGATCAAATAGTCATCAGCGATAAAAGATGCCCCCCTCCCCGTCACCCTTTTTCGTTTGTCAGCAACAGTGTTGCAAAGCAGAGCTTAGTTGCATTAATGCCGAGGATGGAAGGATGGAGTGCAGAGAAGAGAAAGGAAGTAAACACTGGGAGGTGAAAAGAAGAGCAAGGAAGGAAAAGAGAGGACAGATGACGTGAGCGGAGGAGAAGAGGAAGAGGATGAGAGACATGAAGGACAGTTGATGAACTGCACAGAGCTGGACAGCAGCCAAATCCTTTTAATGAGCAAAGTGCTGCACCCAACACCTTGCACCTAATTACGCACACACACACACACACAGACACACACACACACACACACACACACACACACACACACACACACACACACACACACACACACACACACACACAAACACACACACACACTATTACAGGAACCTTATTTTTGCCTTCTCCACTCTGCAGCATCCCAACATCCAGCACTAAGTACTCCCCCCAGATCAAACAAGCGGCGCGCAGTAACCAGCATACAGATGAGCCTTTCCTCTTCCCTCTTCCTCTCTACACCCCGCCCCCCCCTTCCTCTCTCTCATCACAACCTCTGTCTTCTCTTCCCTGCAGTAAACCCCTTGCTCCTTCTCTCTCACCCCCCCAACACTCCTTATGCCCCCATTTCCCCCCTCCCTTCACCCCCTTTTTTTCATCCTCTCTCTGATGTTCCTCACTCTCGTGGAGGGGAATACATCAGTTCAAACACACTGAACTGACATGGGTCCTGGCGAGTCCAATAAAAGCATATTAGCTGTAAAATGTATTAGACCCTGAGTGCAGAAATGCATGCAGACATGTATGGACACACACACAGACATTTGTGGATGTGAGGAGCGACTGTGTGTAATCAGATCTAAGTTCTAAGATCTAAGCGGCCGCGGTACAGCGTTCACTGGAACAGCATGTACCTGCCCTCCACTCCACGCTCAAACTGAGCTCCTGGAATATATGTTGTGCTTTACATTGTGCTTTATTTGTGATCGTATGATGCAAACAAAGACGGATGCTTTTTAGTTTTTACACTTATGTGTATGTGTGCGTGTGTGTGATGTGGAGGGAAGATTAAAGAGGTGTTTCATGCCACCTGTATTTGTATTGAGGTTTGTGCGACACGTTGCGCACCTCGTGTTTACATTTTGTGAGCATCTTTGTGTGTTTATGTGTTTATGTAATAGATCATTTAGAGAAGGATCTGTGCAGGTATTAGAAATGACAAAAGCTCGGAGCTCATAACCTTTGAAGAAAAAAGAAAGCAGTGTGCCACAGGAGAGTGTTATTTTTGGCTTTATTATACAAATGCCACTTGTTTATTCAGAATTTTTTGATAATATATTGTTTGAATAGAGAAAAGAGTCTTTTTTTTTTACTGTCCCTGTATCTTGACCTTGTGACCCTGGAACCAAGGACCAGCTTTCATTTACAACAGACCTTCACCTAAAACATCACACTTTTAGGTTGTTATGTTTCTACCCTCTGAGATGATTCATAGCAGCATTTCCTAAAATAGCACCTCCACGGAGGCAGGTATACCAGACCTCCGTTGTCATGGTTACTCTAATAAACATGTGTGTTAACTTTGTGGCACAGTGAAGGATAAAAGAAACAGCGCAGACTTTTCTCTTCAAACGGGAAACAAACAATCTGATGTGACAATCTGATGTTTTGTCGACTGACTTTCCACCTGCCCTCGCCTCATCTTTCTAACATGAACTATCTGATCACATGATTTTCGTTTTTGCTCCCATCAGGATTATGACACCTGCTATAGGTCACCTAACAATAAAATGTCAGCGTGGATGCGAGAGCCATCAGATCTTTGTTGGCTTTTGCATTTTTACCCAATCTTGATGTCCTGTCTCATCTTTAGGTCTTTTTCTATTAATGATCAATAGAGGTCACAGAGTTTTTTTTTTTTTGCCCTTGTGCTGCTTAGTCTGACCCTGTGTACAAGACATGCAGATATTGTGATCATGTTAATCTAAATTCGCTCTGTGGATTAATGTACTTATCATGAGGCTCAACCAAAAATAGTAATGAAATAATTTAACAGAATTAATAAAAGCTATGGCTGAAATGATAGCAGGGAAGACTTTGCCTCTACTTATGGAAAACAAATCAGGATTGTCATTCAACATGAATAATGGCATGCTATGAGTCATAGGTGGAGTGTCACATTCATTAGTAGGTGTGTGTGTGTGTGTGTGTGTGTGTGTGTGTGTGTGTGCTTTTAATGACATCGCTGTGGTCTGGTTGCTCTCTACAGCCCTGCTTGTGTTCATGGCACTTCTCTTTAATGAGGGACAAACATTTTCTCTCTCTTTCCGTCTCTGTCTCTCTCTCTTGCTCCCTCTCCGTCTTCCTAATAACCCCCCACAGTAAATAACCATGAGCCTCAGGGGCAATTAGATGGGCACTTGGGGCTTATAGTGTGGTGCTCGTAAACAGATGTACACACGCATGCACAGTAGAAAGTGCTCTGATGTAGTTAAAAATGGGGATTGAGTAATCTGATATAAACAAAGGACAGATCAATGTGGAGACAGAAAGATTAAGAGGGAAAGAGGTGGAGAGAAAGACGACCACTTGATGTTTTTCATCTCTGACAATGTTCTTGGCTTGTCCTCTTTTCTCCCTAACTGTTTATAATGTGTTGTTATTTTGCCAGTTGTTTCAGGTTGCTTTTTCCCTCCTCTCCTCTCCTCTCCTCTCCTCTCTTCTCTCTCAGCTCTCCTCTCCTCTCTTCTCTCTCAGCTCTCCTCTCCTGACCTCATATATTTGTTTTGGTCTGAGACCAAAAGACAGAAAAGGGAAGGAAAGCAGAGGAGGCGTAAGCAAGAGGGAGAGAAAGAGAGGCTCAGAGGGGAGCTTTCACCTTTCATTTCACCACAGCAATGAGTTGCCAATTTCAGTATGCCCTTTACTGACCATCACACACACCTGCGCACACACACACACACACACACACACACACACACACATCCACACACATTGAAACCTGCTCTCCGCACGCCTCCCAATCTCCATGATAATCAGCTTCCTTTCATTGTGTTGCATCATGCAGGAAACAGTCTGTTAGAGTGTGTGTGTGTGTGTGTGTGTGTGTGTGTGTGTGTGTGTGTGTGTGTGTGTGTGTGTGTGTGTGTGTGTGTATATGTGTGTGTGTATGTGTGTGTATGTGTGTGTGTGAAGGAGAAAAAGTCAGAGGAAAAGGAGAGCAGACTTTTAGTGTGTGTGCATATATGCATGTGTGCGTGCTGCAGCTCCTCATCTGTTCTCTGTTTGAAGTTTGTTGCCTCGCTGTGTCAAACCACTGTGACGGCCCTTGTCTTTCTTTGACCAGTGCTTTTACACAAACAACCCATGACAAGGTGACATCACAACCTTTGAAAAAGAGATGTTTATATTTATATGTGGGATATTTTTGTTCTGCACTTGGAAGTTTCTGCTTATATAACATGTTTGATGTTCACAGAATCACACACACACACACACATACACACATACACATACATGCAATGCACGCACAGTGTTTATCCCAGTGCAGCTGTTGACGTGTTGATGGCGGCCATGTCGCTGCATTGCTATAGGGGATCAGCTTCTCATCTTCCATTCATATATTCTTGCTTCCCTTCTACTCTTATCACTTTGCTTCTCCTGCTCTATCATTCTTTCCTTCTTACTTCTTTGTGCACATTGCGCCTATCTTTCTAGGTGTACACAAACTCTCTCTCACACACACTCATGCACACACGCGCCACAGCCGTTCTCTATCTCACCTCTGTTTTCCGTCCCTGACACCTCTCTACACCCTCTCTGCGTTATCTCTGTCGTTACCCCTCCTCCCTGTTGCACTCTGTCTTCCTCTCTTTCCCACACACACACATACACACACACACAAACGAAAACGTATTGCTGTGTCTGTCTCTTGCTTTTTTACTCCCCCTCCCCTTCCCCGTCACACCTCTCTGAACCCTCCTCCCCACCTCTCTCTCTCATCTTCTGTTTCCCTCTCCTTGAAGCGAGCGAGGTTGTTGGTAGCATCAGTTCCAGTTAGCGGTGACACTGCAGTCTCAGTGCATCTTCTAATGGCACTTTTAATGATTGTAAAGCCACCTCTGAAGTGTGCCTATGCAGCACATCACATGCTCTCACACATAATCACATGCAAATAGAACCAGTGACATAAACCATGCTTCCCTGACCACCACATGAGAATAAACCACACTAAAAACAACATATGTAAACTTTAGCAGCAATATTTTCTTACAGCACAACACAAATGTATAATAATACAGCTGTACTCCACATGTAAACATGCATTGGAACAACCATAATCTATCGTCGTCACTGGTTTCGTAAGATCAACGTTTGTGTACGTGTGTTTCAGATTTCTCCATATGCAATAGGCAGAGTAAACAACGTTGGATGACACATCGTTGCTCTGACATAGCGTCCCGTTATAGCACTATGCAACACATC